>CM038674.1:363431426-364031426 GCA_021605145.1 Aegilops bicornis | reverse complement strand
TGGGAGTGAGTTCCGAAACGAGAGTTCATCATTAAACTAAGGAGAGGATGAGGAGGTGGCTGATGGACTCAGCGACAACTCATCGAGATTTCCAAAAAGATGTATTTCCACAAATATGTGAACATGGAGATATCATTTGTCAGATCAAATGATATAATGATTTATGCTCGAGCAAAACATACATATTTAAACATTGGTTGAAAATTGCACCCAAAATATGGGCTCGATAGCACGATCAAGGTTAGAATGGTAATTCGATAACCATTGTTCTAAGAATGAACTGTCGATCATTAACTTCAAAGCATTAGGGTTGCCAGAAGTACATAATCCAAACAGCACCGTTCACTTGTTGGTACCCCGGTTAGAATCAACACGGAACAAGAAAGAATGGTGATGGTGAGAAGTATTACTTGCATCAATAATTCATAAGAGGTGGTGAAAGTCTCATGACCTTCTTGACAAGACAGATGGTAATACTCCAAGGTAAAGAAGAACAATTTTTGGATAGCACGGAACTCAAGGTACAACACAAAACAAGAACAAGTTTTGTGTTGGAGGAATCTAATAATGTTGTCGTTGTTAACCCAAATCATCGAGGGGGCAAGCATGGAATTTCTCATCAGGAACTCAATGTATGTCTCGGAAGAAGTTAGAATGTTGACGATGATCATGACACATTTATCAAGAGGTTTCGAGAAGATGTAATCGATCGGCGAAGACATCACATCAAGGGAATGGTGAAGTAAAAGGTTACTATAACCATAGATAAGATGCCATCTCAGAATTCAGAGTTGTCTCTCAAGACAAACAATATGATGCGGAAAGTTCGATGTAAGCTTAGAGCACTGTCGGGATTGTGTCCCGGGGATGAAGGAAATTGGTAGAATGGTCAAGCAGTCAGCCTGACGATGATGATGTAGTCAATCCGTTGGGAATGACATGATCAAGTGCAAACTCGTAAGCAATCAAGATTACTAAGAGTTGTTGAATCGCAGTGCAGACTCGGTCCACTATTCGGTGTTCTCGGTTGACACAACCCAGAACTCGTGGGGTGACTATGACAGGGAAAGGTATTACTCCATTACAAACTCATAAGATGTAGTGCAATGGCATGATATCCTCGAGATACCAGGTGGATAACACTCGAAGGCATATCAAACTAAAGGTTGAAGTGGGGTGTATTGATCTATAGAAGACAAGGGCTTTAACTTGTCTGAGAAATGGAATCAAAGGAAGAAATTATGGTCGGAACCACAATCATAAATGATCAAACCACGGATACGAGATGAACTCATACCAAGGGGGTAATTATTTTCACGAGCAACTTCCATGATAAGTTCTACATCGTGTCCATGGGCATGAACGCAAAGTTCAAGGTCGACTCCCACTTCGCATAACCTTTCATTCACTTCTCGCCTTCGTCGAAGTGGTAGTGTAGAAATTTCATCTGGCATAACAACAGTAGAGTATGACCCGTAGAAGTTCCCGGGTTCACACAGATTAGGGAAGGCATTGGTTCGACCCATTGGGGCATCTTAGGAACATATGCTACAAACTTCCAGAGTAGATAACACAAGATCGAAAGCAGAGCATGGTTGGCCAAATCAGAGAATAGGATTTACCAATGGCATTATGTATCAGGGAAAGAACTTCCAACGTGATTGGATATGAAGGATATTGTCGGATAAAATCCAGCAAAGGACTTGATGGTCCACAAATGATCTGATGTGAGTATTAATACTCAACTAGAAGAATAAAGAATGAAAATGCAACAGGTTATGGAATCATCTGAATAATTCGAAGCTTAAATGCAAAGGAATTATGATTCCAAATTGAAGGATCAGAAGCAGATGCTCTGATCAAGGATGGACAAGTTGAATAGACTTAGGGGTACAATCGATGGCAATTTGATTGGTCGAGAACCAGCTCATGTTTAAAATGACATCTGAGCCAGATGAATGTATATGATCTGATTAAAGATTGCGAGCATTCGCAAAATAATGATTCAAGGGGTTCGAAATGGTAGTAACAAAGGATGTCAATGGAGATTGCTAGAAATATGGAATTAACCATAGTACCGGAAGGCAAGGAATTCAGGAGCAATAGGCTCCTAAGGATTTTTAGAAAACCGAATAGCATGTTGTGAAACACAAAAACAACTAGGAATGAAGAAATTCTCGATAAGTGTGAGAATTTATGCGTCGATAATGTCGTCGCAGAAAAGAGCTGCAAAGCAGTAAGCGCGAAGGATTCTCGGAATGGCGGGAAGTAGTTCAGGGTCTCTTGTAGTAACAAGAGTAATCGAGAATGAAGGTAAGGGTGGAAAGTATAAGTAGCTATCCATCAAACCCGATGAGCACAAGTTCTCGAAAGAACGTCAGAGAGTATCTTCGGAATCTTCTGGTGCAGCAGGCGATCATCTGGAGTGAGGGGCTCTCCGGGAGAAGTAGTTACGAGAACCTAGAGTCAGATTTAGTAAAATCATTTAACCCGAATAGAAGAGACATCAGAGTCCCAGAGTAAGGATCGAGGAGTAAAAGATCCTAATACCACCCAATGGCGGCGTGGGCCCATGGGCCGCACAGACCATGTTAATGCTTTCTGATTTCATCGACTAGACTCAACTTCGGCCAAGGTGTTGGAAGGGGGATTCCTACAGGAAGTTGGCTCTGATACCAACTTGTGACCCACCCCCCCCCCCCCCCCCGATTCAATCGTACACTAATCATGCACGCAAATGTGTATGATCAAGATCAGGGACTCACGGGAAGATATCACAACACAACTCTAAAACATAAATAAGTCATACAAGCATCATAATACAAGCCGAGGGCCTCGAGGGCTCGAATACAAGTGTTCGATCATAGGCGAGTCAGCGGAAGCAACAATATCCTGAATGCAGACATAAGTTAAACAAGTTTGCCTTAAGAAGGCTAACACAAACCAGGATCTGGTCGAAAGAGGCGCATGCCTCCTGCACTGAGATCCTCCTAAACTACACACAGTGCGTCGTCGGTGACACACTTGCGTAGTAGTAGACACCTCCGATTAGTAGTAGTAAATGCGTCGGCAGTGGCGTCAGCTCACAGGCTCTAACCTCTGGTTGCGACAACCAGGTAGAAAGGAAAGGGGGGGAAAGGGGGAGAAAGCAACCGTGAGTACTCATCCAAAGTACTCGCAAGCAAGGAGCTACACTACATATGCATGGGTATATGTGTAAGGGCCATATTAGTGGACTGAACTGCAGAATGCCAGAATAAGAGGGGGATAACTAATCCTGTCGAAGACTACGCGTCTGGCAGCCTCCATCTTGCAGCTTGTAGAAGAGAGTAGACTGAAGTCCTCCAAGTAGCATCGCATAGCATAATCCTACCCGGCGATCCACTCCTCGTCGCCCTGTTAGAGAGCGATCACCAGGTTGTATCTGGCACTTGGAAGGATGTGTTTTATTAAGTATCCGGTTCTAGTTGTCATAAGGTCAAGGTACAACTCCAAGTCGTCCTGTTACCGAAGATCACGGCTATTCGAATAGATAAACTTCCTGCAGGGTGCACCACATTACCCGACACGCTCGATCCCATTTGGCGGACACACTTTTACGGGTCATGCCCGGCCATGAAGATCAACACGTCGCAGCCCCACCTAGGCACAACTGTGAGAGAGGTCGGCACGCCGGTCTAAACATAAGCCCACGAAGTGCAGCCCCATCGCCCTTAGCACACACACACGTTATGCGTCTGGCGGAAGCAGACCTAGCCTAGCAGGCGTTCGATCCAATCCGGCGCGTCGCTCGATCGGCCGACGTCATGAAATGCTTGGTGATACCACGGCGCGGTTTCCCATATCTTGTCCCACGTGGCGGTTAGTGCGTATAAGGTCAACGAACCAACTCAGATCAAATACCAAGATCTCGTTAAGCGTGTTAAGTATCCATGAGCGCCCGAACAGGCCAGGCCCACCTCTCTCCTAAGCGGTCTCAACCTGCCACAGCCGCTCCGCCATAAAGATCCACCACGAGGGCCGTTGGGACAAAGGTCCTTTCAGCCCCAATCCGTGAATCACTTTGCGGGTGCTCCTCGAGCCGACCCGACTTTAGTCACAACATGTATCATGTATAAAGTATATAGTATATACCGTGATCACCTCCCGAGTGATCACGGCCCGATAGTATAGCACAGCCGACGGACAAGAAGGTAGGGCCACAGATGAAATACTAGCATCCTATACTAAGCAATAGGATAGCAGGTAAGGGTAACAACTGTAGCAACAATGACAGGCTATGCAGCAGAATAGGATTAACGGAAAGCAGTAACATGCTATAGTACTCTAATGCAAGCAGTATAGAGAAGAATAGGTGATATCTGGTGATCAAAGGGGGGGCTTGCCTGGTTGCTCTGGCAAGAAGGAGGGGTCGTGAACACCGTAGTCGAACGGGGCAGCGGCAGCGGCGTCGGTCTCGTAGTCTACCGAAGAGAAGAGGGGAGAAGAAACAGTAAATATAGAGCAAACTCATGCATATCGATGCATGACAACACTAGTAACCGTGCCAGGTGTGCCCTAACGCGGTAGGAGGTGATACCGACGAAGGGGAGAAACATTCGGGAAAGTATTCCCGGTGTTTCGCATTTTCGGACAGATGAACCGGAGGGGGAAAGTTGCGTGTTTGCTATGCTAGGGATGTGTGGCAGGCCAACGGGCTGCATATCCAGATTCGTCTCGTCGTTCTGAGCAACTTTCATGTACAAAGTATTTTCATCCGAGCTACGGATTATTTTATATTAATTTTTAAAGATTTAATTCATTTTTAGAATTAACAGAATTAATTAAATAAGAAAATGTAATTATGATGTCAGGATGATGTCAGGGTGATGTCAGCGGTCAGCTTTGACCATTGACTACTCAAGCTGATGGGGGGGGGGTCCCACATGTAATAGTTTGTTTAGTTAGCAGGCTAGTTAATAGAGTTAATTAGTTTACCTAATGATTAGGTTAGTCTAAACAGAATTAATTAAGTTAAATTTAATTGGTTAATTAATTAATTAATATTTTATTTATTTATTTATTTATGCTTGAAGATATCTTTTTTTAATTCAAACAGGGGCAAGGCCCACTGTTAGTGACTAACAGGAGGGGGTTAGTGCTAATCTAACCCCCAATTAGGAAGAACTGCCCTAATCTGGCGAGGCGCAACGGCGAGGCTACGCCAGCGCCTTGCAGTGAGGCCACCGGCAGCAGGCGGCCGGCGAAACGGCGCCCGGCGGCACGGCACGAGAGCATGAGGGGCAGGCGTGGGGCTGCAACCGAGGGGCGGGCACGAGCGGGGAGACAGTGCGGTAAGAGGCACACAGCGCCGCGAGCGAGCTCCGGCGTTGGCGGCAGCCTTGAGGCGGGGCAGCGGTCGAGGCGGCAGTGCGTGTCGCGAACACCGGTGGCGAGCCATGGCGAAGTGGCCGAGCACGGAGGAGGAAGCGATTGTCGGGGCCTCACCACGGGGCCGTGGGGTCTAGGCAGCGGTGCTCGGGGAGGAAGACGGGGACGACGTTCCGGTGAAGACGCGAGGTGGTCGAGGCGAAGAGGCTCCGGCAAGGTGGCGATTGCGACGGGCGACGGCGTCGATGTCCATGGGTGGCGAGGTATGAAGTTGACGGTGACGAGGTCCTCGGGCGGCAGCATGGTGACGGTAGGCGAGGCCGATGGCGTCTGTGAAAAGCGATGGGGGCAGGCGATCCGTGACGGTGGGCGGCGTCGGGTTGTCTTGCGCCGACGTCGGGCTTCGAAGCGGCGGGATCGGGCGCTCGATCCAGATCTCATGAGGAGGGAGTGGGAATCGTGGGTAGTGAGTGGGGGAGTGGTGCGACGGGATAGGGTTTTACAGGGGGTTGGTGGCCTTGTAGGCGGAGATGAGGCTCTTTGGGCGGCGGTCGGCCAGTGGGCGAGGCCCAACAGGAGGAGGTTTTCTCCTTTTTTGTTTTATTTTCCTTTTGTTCTTTTTCTTTATTTCTTTTCTGATACTTTTAGTTTCACTTTTATTTTAGATTTATGACTTATAAAAGTAGTCCCTAATTTAATCTAAATAATTATACTACGGCCACACAAGTTTGGGCAACTAGATAGAATAGTTTAATAATTTTTTAATTGTAAAAAGCATTTGATTAATTGTTTTGCTACTATTTTATTTACTTTAGGACAATCAAACACTTTCAAAGAGGTTGGTTTCTTCACCATTATTACTTATGCATTATTTGGCTCTCTCCGAACATTTTAGTTTTAAGATTGGAAAACTTTTATTATTTGTTTGATTTTGAATTTGGATTTGAATTGGTTTCGAACTAACGCGAGATTAGTAACCGTAATGGAGTTGACGTGGCATCGTTAGTAGAGGGTTACTGTAGCTTGATTATCCGGGCGTCACAACTATGAGAAGTTTGATTCCTTATGTTTGTTTTGAGATATAAAGATGGTGATATTAGAGTCATGCTAGTGAGTAATTGTGGATTGTAGATATACTTGTGTTAAAGTTTGTGATTCCCGTAGCATGCACGTATGGTGAACCGTTATGTGATGAAGTCGGAGCATGATTTAGTTATTGATTGTCTTCCTTATGAGTGGCAGTTGGGGACGAGCGATAGTATTTTCCTACCAATCTATCCCTTTAGGAACATGCGCGTAGTACTTCGTTTCAATAACTAATAGATTTTTGCAAGAAGTATGTGAGTTTTTTATGACTAATGTTGAGTCCATGGATTATACGCACTCTCACCCTTCCACCATTGCTAGCCTCTCTAGTGTCACGCAACTTTCACCGGTACCATAAACCCACCATATACCTTCCTCAAAACAGCCGCCATACCTACCTATTATGGCATTTCCATAGCCATTCCAAGATATATTTCCATGCAACTTTCCACCGTTCCGTTTATTATGACACGTTCCATCATTGTCATAGTGCTTTGCATGATCATGTAGTTGGCACCGTATTCGTGGAAAAGCCACCGTTCATAATTCTTTCATACATGTCACTCTTGATTCATTGCACATCCCGGTACACCACCGGAGGCATTCATATAGAGTCATATTTTGTTCTAAGTATCGAGTTGTAATTCTTGAGATGTAAGTAAATAAAAGTGTGATGATCTTCATCATTAGAGCATTGTCCCAGGTGAGGAAAGGATGATGGAGACTATGATTCCCCCACAAGTCGGGATGAGTCTCCGGACAAAAAAAAAAGAGGCCAAAAAAATGAGAGAAGGCCCAAAAAAAATGAGAGAAAAAAGAGAAGGGACATTGTTACTATCCTTTTACCACACTTTTGATTCAAAGTAAGCACCATGATATTCATTATAGGGAGTCTCATATTTTGTCACTTTCATATACTAGGGGGAATTTTTCATTATAGAACTTGGCTTGTATATTCCAATGATGGGCTTCCTCAAATTGCCTAGTTCTTTATGAGCAAGCGAGTTGGATGCACACACACTTAGTTTCTTTTTGAGCTTTCATAAACTTATAGATCTAGTGCATCCGTTGCATGACAATCCCTACTCACTCACATTGATATCTATTGATGGGCATCTCCATAGCCCGTTGATACGCGTAGTTGATGTGAGACTATCTCCCTCTCTTTTTTTCTCCACAACCACCTTGTATTCCACCTATAGTGCTATGTCCATGGCTCACGCTCATGTATTGCGTGAAAGTTGAAAAAGTTTGAGAACATCTAAAGCATGAAACAATTGCTTGGCTTGTCATCAGGGTTGTGCATGATTTGAATATTTTGTGTGATGAAGATGGAGCATAGCCAGACTATATTTTTTTAGGGATAAGCTTTCTTTGGCCATGTTATTTTGATAAGAAATAATTGCCTTGTTAGTATGCTTGAAGTATTATAGTTTTTATGTCAATATTAAACTTTTGTTTTGAATCTTATGGATCTGAACATTCATGCCACAATAGAGAGAATTACACGAATAAATATGTTAGGTAGCATTCCACATCTAAAATTCTGTTTTTATCATTTACCTACTCGGGGACGAGTAGGAATTAAGTTTGGGGACGCTTGATACGTCTCAAATGTATCTATAATTTTTTATTGTTCCGCGCTATTATATTATCTCTTTTGGATGTTTTATATGCATTAATATGCTATTTTATATTATTTTTGGGACTAACCTATTAACCTAGAGCCCAGTGCCAGTTCCTGTTTTCCCCATTTTTTGAGTTTCGCAGAAAAGGAATATCAAGCGGAGTCCAAATGGAATGAAACCTAAGGGATGATTTTTCTTGGACCAAAAGAAAACCAAGAGACTTGGAGATGTGAGGCGGCCACAAGGACGGAGGGCGGGCCCAAGGGGGTAGGGCGGGCCCCCCACCCTTGTGGGCCCCTCGTGCACCTCCTGACCTAATACTTTCGCCTATATATTCTCAAATGTCCCCAAACCACCAGAGGCATCCACGAAAACACTTTTCCACCGCCGCAACCTTACATGCACCGTGAGATCCCATCTAGGGACCTTTTAGGCACCACAGCCGGGAGGATTCGATCACGGAGGGCTTCTACATCAACTCTATTGCCCTTCCGATGAAGCGTGAGTAGTTTACCACAGACCTACGGGTCCATAGGTAGTAGCTAGATGGCTTCTTCTCTCTCTCTCTGATTCTCAATACCATGATATCATCGATGTTCTTGGAGATCTATTCGATGTAATACTCTTTTGCGGTGCGTTTGACGAGATCCGATGAATTGTGCATTTATGATCAGCTTATCTATGAATATATCATTTACCTACTCAAGGACGAGCAGGAATTAAGCTTGGGGATGCTGATACGTCTCCAACGTATCTATAATTTGTGAAGTATTCATGCTATTATATTATCCATCTTAGATGTTTTATATGCTATTTTATATGATTTTTGGGACTAACCTATTAACCTAGAGCCCAGTGACAGTTTCTGTTTTTTCCTTGTCTTTGAGTTTTACAGAAAAGGAATACCAAACGGAGTCCAATTGACGCGCCATTTTTTGTTGATTTTTTATGGACCAAAAGAAGCCCCTGGAGAAAAAGAAATGGGCCAGAAGAGTCCCGAGCTGTCCACGAGGGTGGGTGGCGTGCCCACCCCCTGAGCGTGGGCCCCTGCCTCGTGGATGACTCGGAGACCCCCCTGACGTGAAACCAACACCAAAAATTCCTATAAATATAGAAACCCCTAGAAAATAACCTAGATTGGAAGTTCCGCCGCCGCAAGCCTCTGTAGCCATGAGAAATCAATCTAGGCACTCTCTGGCACCCTGCCGGAGGGGGCCATCATCACCGGTGGCCATGGAGGAGGATCCCGGAGAGGCCATCATCGCCATGAAGGCCAAGGACCAGAGGGAAACCTCTCCCCATCTAGGGGGGAGGCCATGGAGGAGGAATCACAAGGGGGAGAACCTCTCCTCCTCTCTCTCGGTGGCGCCGGAGTGCCATCGGGAGGGGAATCATCACCACGGTGATCGTCTTCATCAACATCACCATCATCATCACCATCCTCGTCTCTTTTACGCGGTCCACTCTCCCGCACCCCGCTGTAATCCCTACTTGAACATAGTGCTTTATGCCACATATTATGATCCAATAAGAGAAAGTATGTTAGCTTATGCCTCTCCCTCATATGAAATTGCAATGACGACTACCGGTCTTGTTAACAATTGCCTAGGACAATTCCGCACACCGATCTATCATTATTCCACACTCGCTATTTATAATATTTAGTAATATATTCTAACTTTACGATAACAACACATACTTTTATGTTTTAGCTCTCCGATATCATGCAAAGTTATCCTCTTCATACCCTGGCGTAGTTTTATTTCTCGTTTCTAGTTGGAAGCAAGCGTTAGGTGTCGTAAAGTAAATGTCGATGGCGAGATGGGACCTGAGAGAATATTGATCTTACCTTTAGCTCCTTGTGGGTTCGACACTCCATACTTATCACTTCCACCATTGGGAATTGCTACGATGATTCCCTGCACTTGGGGATTATCAAGCTCTTTTAAAGCGCCGTTCTTTGAGAGCAATAGCGTGGGGTTGATATTCTCGTGTGTGCTTGTTTGCTTTCTTCACTAAGTAGATTTTGTTTTTCCTTTTGTTTCTGTTTAGTTCTGGGTGAAACATACAAAAAATTAAGAATGAAAATACAAAAAATTACTTGCCTTTCATTCCTAAAAGTTTTTCAAAAAGAAGTGATTGGAAAGTTATGCATTGAAGAAGTGAGGGTCGACCTTGAGCACTTGTGTTCATGCTCACGGAAACAATGTAGAATTTTTCATGGAAGTTTCTCTGTAAATAATTATCCCTTCGTGTATATCCATTGTATTATAAAAATAATGTGCCAAGCTTTGGTTTTAGGATGATTAGATTGCTTGTTTACTATGTGTAGAACAAAAACAGAAACTTTGGCTGTAGCGCGTGATTTTACATTTTTTACTGGAAGGTCAAATGGGTCTGAAACTTTTTGCACGTTACTTCTGTACAAATTTTTCAAGTTGTCAAATTTATTTCATAATTTTGGGAGTTACAGAAGTTTACTAAACTTCCATATTACTACAGACTGTCATGTTTTTGACAGATTCTGTTTTTCGCGTGTTGTTTGCTTATTTTGATGAATCTATGGCTAGTATCGGGGGGTATGAACCATAGAGAATTTGGAATACAGTAGGTTTAACACCAATATAAATAAAGAACGAGTTCATTATAGTACCTTAAAGTGGTAGTTTTCTTTATTACACTAACGGATCTCACAAAGTTTTTGTTAAAGTTTTGTGTGGATGAAGTGTTCGAAGATCGAGGAACTATCAATATGAGAAGAATAAAGAGATGCAAGAGTTCAAGCTTGGGGATGCCCAAGGCACGCCAAGTATATATTTCAAAGGCTACTCAAGCATCTAAGCTTGGGGATGCCCCGGTTGGCATCCCACCTTTCTTCTTCAACAAATATCAGTATACCTCGGTTTTTGTTTTGTTCACATGATTTGTGTCCTTCGTGTTTTTGTTTTTCCTTTAAGAACCAAGATATTATGAGATAGCCCTTCATTTATTTATAGAATACTTCATGTGCTTCACTTATATCTTTTAAGTATGATCTTATAGAATTGCTCTTTGTGCTTCACTTAAATCTTTTGAGTATGGTTTTATAGAATGCTTCATGTGCTTCACTTACATATTTTGAGCTTGGATATTGGTGTAGCGACCAGACCTCAAACAGTCTGATATCTGTGCTCAAGTGTCATCCCTGGATCAGTAATGCTGACACCACACAGTACTCGAATGATTTATAACAGAGTAGCAATCACACACTTATTACATCGAATGTCTCAAGAGAGAACTTAACAAAATAAATATGGCTTAAGGCCATCTAATAACGATAACAGTGGAAGGCTTGGAAGAATAAGCGAGTCCATCAACTCCAACGGCATCACTGAGTATAGAACCACGACCTAAGCACCTTACCGTCGTCTGAAAAGTCTGCAACATGAAACGTTGCAGCCCAAAAACGGGTCAGCACATGGAATATCTTTGGCAAAGTAACACATAGAGAATAATGAAAGAGTAAGCCTATACTACATGCATATATGGCTGGTGGAAAGCTCTATGGTTACAATTTTTTGCGTAAAGCCAATTTTTCCCTCTGCAAAGGAATAAATTTATTTAACTATCATGGTGGTTGTTGAACATTGAGAATGGTTGTGACATCCTCAATCCCAATTAAAAGTACTCATTAACAACCCAACAATATTAATTAGAGTAACATGATGAGATTCACATGATATCCAAGTACTAGATACTAAAGATGTCCATAACCGGGGACACGGCTAACCATGATTAGTTTCTACACTCTGCAGAGGTTTGTGCACCTTTCCCCACAAGACTCAATCTCCTCCGTTTGATTTCTCGCACTACATGGTGTTTGAGAAACGGATGACCGAGACATAGTCTTTCGAGCGCTAGCACCTTACGTAATGGGTAGACCGTACCAACCTACAACTCCTACATCAGCTAGTCTACCCGTAAGAGTTCACACAACTTAGTCAACTATGCTAGAGCCCATAGTAGCATGTGGCTGCACACGGAAGTTTCTAGCATGAATAATCTCATGATCCCTTTGAGCACAGGTGGCGGTCCGAAGAAAAACAGGCAAGTCCTGATGGAAACCAGTGCCTCAATCCACCCAGATGTGTGTTTAAGTTGCCACCTTAAATAAACCATTAATTAACAATCTCACATCATCATGGATACACTCACCCAATCCACGTCTACTAGCATGGCATGGCATAATAAGCAAACGTAGAAGTAACTCCCAAGGGTTGATAATAAACAGGTAATAGGTACTACCTGAATCTACTTCCCATCCCACAATTTAATTAGATCCTAATCATGCAATGTTTGAGGATTGATCTAATGCAATAAAAACAGGGTAGTAGAAAAGGTATGATCAAAGTGTTACTTGCCTTCTAGCGATGATCCATGAAACCTAGAGACTCGAAGTAACAGGCGGCGCACTCCGGGTATTCTATTGCAGACAAACAAACAAGCATACAATAAGTACTCATATAATGCACAGGTAAAACTCAACAAAAGATCTAACCAGAAAGTTCAACTTGAGAACTCCGGTTTGCAAAAAGAAATCAAATCAAACGAAGCAACGAAAGTCAAACGACGAAAGAAAACAGCTCCGTTTTACTAATCTGGATCTAAGTCAAATTTTAGAGAAGCAAAAACTTGTTTAAGTTGGTTATTCGGAAAGAGGGTTTCGAGACGAAACTCCGGTAACTTGAATCGCCTGATTTACGACAAGCAAGCGAAAAGTTAAACTAAAAGCGAAAATCGGATCGAAATCGCGATCGGAAAAATCGCGGATTAAATCCGAGAAAAAGAAAAAGCGACGAAGAGGTTAACGAGCAGACGTTCGTTAACTAGAACTAATCAGCGAACACATTCGTTAAAAGCGAATGAGCAATGAGCGCTAAGCTATTTAACCGAACCAAAAATAATAAAACCGATCTAATAAAAGCGGAAACTAAAAACCGATGAAACTAAAAAACGATCATTTTATAAAAAAACAGCGCGAAAACGAGGGCGGCGGGTCGGCTCAATGATGTGGCGGGCCCGGCTGGCGAACTGGGCTAGGGTTAGGGTTTGGCGCGGTGGCGGCGGGCGGGCAGGCGTGGGTTAATGGGTGGGTGTGAGGCGGCTCGAGCGGTATATAAAGGCTGCCCAGTGAGTCCCGCTTCGGGTATGGCCCGATAAAGGTTCGTTTTTTTAATAATTTCGCGTAGAAAATCAAACGAAAGAAATACTAAACGGACTCCAAAATCCCGAAATAAATTTTCCCCGGCTTCTAAAATCAAGCCGGACTAAATGAACATTTATTTGGGGTCTAAATGCAATTTTGAAAGACGCACATTTTTCCTAAATTCAAATAAAATGGCGAAAAACTCCAAAATAAAATCTTATTTGATTTTATTATTAAATCCTCATTATTTCTTTATTTTGGGAAAGTCATTTTATTCCCTCTCTCATATTTTTGTAATAGAAATAATTGAAGATAAAATAATTAAAATCAAATGATCCTATTTTCAAAATTTGAGAAAACTCAAATATGAAAATAGTGAAATCCCCAACTCCCTCTGTGGGCCCTTGAGTTGCGTAGAATTTCTAGGATCGAGCCAAAAATGCAACAAAAATATGATATGCAAAGATGATCTATGTATAACATTCCAAATTGAAAATTTGGGATGTTACAAACCTACCCCCTTAAGATGAATCTCGCCCTCGAGATTCGGGTTAACTAGAAAATAGGTGAGGTGGTCCTTAAGCATATCTTCCTCTTGCTCCCAGGTGGCTTCCTCCTCAGTGTGGTGGCTCCACTGAACTTTGCAAAACTTAATGACCTTGTTGCGGGTGATTCGGCTGGCATACTCCAGAATCTTAACTGTTTTCTCCTCATAGGTCAAATCATTATTCAACTGAATCGCCTCTAGTGGCATAGTATCTCTCAGTGGTATATCCGCCATCTCTGCGTGACACTTCTTCAAATGAGAAACATGAAACACATCATGAACACCTGACAATCCTTCGGGTAGTTCCAACATGCGCTACTTCTCCCATGCGCTCCAAAACTTTGTATGGTCCCACAAAACGTGGCGCTAATTTTCCTTTAACACCAAAACGCTTAACTCCTCGAAGCGGAGATACTCGAAGATAAACTCTGTCTCGGGCTTCATATTCAGTCTCCTTGCGTTTTGAATCTGCATAGCTCTTCTGTCTTGACTAGGCTACCTTGAGCCTATCGTGAATCAACTTTACTTTCTGTTCAGACTCCTTAATCAAATCCGGTCCAAACAACTGGCGGTCTCCAACTTCATCCCACAATAGCGGGGTTCTGCACCTCCTTCCGTACAAGGCTTCGAAAGGTGCCATCTTCAAACTAGTTTGGTAGCTGTTGTTATAAGAAAACTCCGCATATGGCAAATTGTCATCCCAACTTGATCCATAATCCAATGCACATGCTCTCAGCATATCCTCCAAAATCTGGTTGACTCTCTCGGTTTGTCCATACATGCTGTGGATGAAAAGGCATCTTGAACTCGGTCTGGTTCCCAAAGTTTCGTGCAAGCGCCTCCGAACTTTGAGGTGAATTGGGTTCCTCTATACGATCGATACTCCTTAGAACTCCATGCAAGCATACAATCCTTGTCATGTATATCTTAGCCAATTTGGCACTTCTTTGTAGGTAGTCTTTCTTTGGAATGAAATGAGCTACCTTCGTCAAACGATCGACTACAACCCAAATCGAGTCATAGCCTGAGCGGGTCCTGGGCAATCCCGTGATGAAATCCATGCCTAGTTTATCCCACTTCCATTCGGGTATAGGCACTGGCTGTAACAATCCTGCTTCGATGTTACCTTTCACTTTCGACATACATCACAAACTGCTACATACTCTGCGATATCTTTCTTCATTCAGGTCCACCGAAAGTATCCTTCAAGTCCAAATACATCTTGGTATTTCCGGTGGATCGAATCTGGCGAATCATGTGCCTCTTGCAAAATCAACTTCCGAATCTCCGGATCGCTTGGTATGTAAACGCGGTCCTCAAACCATAAGGTATCGTGCTCATCCTCATGAAATCCCTTTGCTTTTCCCTTGCTCATCTTCTCCTTAATAGAAGCAACTTCCTTATTTGTCCTTTGAGCTTCTCTGATTTTGTCCATCAAAGTAGATTGAATCTCCAACGCTGCTACATAGCCTCGCGGAACTATTTCCAAACATAGCTCCTGAAATTCCTCGGCTAATTATTTTGGTAAACCTTTGGTCATTAGGATGTTAACATGACTCTTACGGCTCAACGCGTCTGCTACCACGTTAGCCTTTCCGGGGTGTAATGCAATCTCATATCATAATCCTTGATGAGCTCCAACCATCTTCTCTGCCTAAGATTTAACTCATACTGCGTGAAGATGTACTTCAAACTCTTGTGATCCGTATACACCTCACAATGATTTCCAATGAGGAAATGTCTCCATGTTTTCAATGCATGCACTACTGCTAACTCCAAATCATGCGTGGCATAGTTTAATTCGTGAGGTTTCAGCTGTCGTGAAGCATACGAAACAACTCTTCCCTCCTGCATAAGCACTGCTCCAAGTCCTCGACGTGAAGCGTCGCAATAAACAGGTAACCAAACGCTTCTTCAACTCTATGAAGCTAGCCTCACACTCCTCACTCCAAATGAACCTGGTATCCTTCTTTAATAATTCTGTCATAGGCTTCGCAATCCTCGAGAAATTCTCAATGAATCTCCGGTAGTATCCTGCGAGTCCAAGGAAACTCCGGATCTCTCCAACTGTTGTTGGCACTTCCCAGTTTGTCACCGTGGCAACTTTTGTGGGGTCTACTGCTATACCTTCTCCGGATATAACATGTCCGAGAAATCCAACTTCCTTCAACCAAAACTCACATTTGCTGAACTTGGCATACAACTGATGTTTTCTGAGCTTCTCGAGTACCAAACGCAAATGCTCCTTATGTTCTTCTTCATTCTTTGAGTAGACCAAAACATTGTCAATGAATACCACGACGAACTTATCCAAAAACTCACTAAACACCTTGTTCATCATGTTCATAAAATAGGCTGGGGCGTTAGTCAGACCAAATGACATAAACGTATACTCATACAACCCGTACCTGGTGGTAAAAGCCGTCTTGGGTATATCCTGCTCCCGAATCTTGAACTGATGGTATCCTGATCGCAAATCGATCTTGGAAAATACCTTAGCTCCTTGCAATTGGTCAAACAAGTCGTTTGATCATCGGCAACGGGTATTTGTTCTTAATGGTCACTTCATTCAATCCTCAATAATCAACAACCATTCTTAATGATCCATCCTTCTTCTCCACTAGAAAATCTTGGTGATCCCCAAAGGCGAAGAACTTGGGCGAATAAAACCTTTATCCGATTAACTCCTTAATCGCTTCTTAATTTCCTCCAAATCTTGGGCTGGCATCCTATACGGTCTCTTAGATATCGGCCCGATGCACAGCGATAGTTCAATCGAAATTCAATGTATGTCTGTCCGTGGCATGCTGGAAACTCTTAGGAAACACGTCCAGGATAATCCCTTACCTGCTGGTACTTCCTCTGCACAACTCCTGATAAGGAATTTACATGTGCTCTCCTCGGCTCATGCCGTGGTACATACTTGATTCTCCTTCCTTCTGGGGTGGTAAGCAAAATCGCCTTACTGGCGCAATCAATATTCCCTCCGTACTTTGATAACCAATCCATACCTAATATCACATCCAATCCTTGGGATTCCAAACCTATTAGGTCTGAGGGAAGTACATAGTTTCCAATCCTTCATGGCAGTCGATCGCACCATATACTTGCCATATATTCTGCTCCGGGTGAGGTTACTAGCATGGGTGACCTAAGGGCTTGGGTTGGTAATTTATACTTATCCACAAATCCCCTTGATATGTATGAATGCGATGCACCAAAGATCAAAAAAAGAACAAGCTGCAGGAAATGTCTTAACCAAAAACTTACATATTCTTGTATGCGGCTGAGCTTCAACCTCCTCCACGATAGCGTGGTTCACTTATCCCCTGTTGAAAGGGTTGGCTTCTTTCACGAGCTTCCATTATGCGTTACCATTTTGGGCTTCGGACATTCATTTGCATAATGCCGGTCTTACGGCACTTATAACAAGTGATATGGCTCAGTCTACCTTGGATGGTGTTGACGGGTTGGTGCGGTTTTGTCCATTGCTTCCTCCATTCCCATTTCCATTCTTGGTGCCATTATGGTTATCTGAGCTACCTCCTCCGTGAGTATGCTGAAATTGTCCTCCGGCTTCGGGATAAAGCGAAGTTCTGCCGAGCTCGAGTTATACTTCCCATGTCCATACTTTCTCTTGCGGTTGTCAATCTTACCTTCTTCCCTTCAATCATAAGAGCACCGTCTACTAACTCCTGGTAGTTATTGAAGGTGGCTACCATCAATTGCATGCTCGACTCATCGTTCGGTCCTTCTAGAAACTTCTCACCTTAGGCTGCGTCCGTAGCAACGTCATCTGGGGCATAACGTGCTAGCTTACTAAAGTCATACACATACTGGCCAACTGTCTGTCCTCCTTGGCGCAAGTTGCGAAACTCATGCTTCTTCACGGCCATAGCTCCTGCTGAAAGATGGGCGATGGAAAGCTTCTTTGGCCCGATCCCATGTGGCCGGTGTCTCTGAGGGTAAGTGGCTGTAAAATTCTCCCACCATGCTGCTGCGGGTCCTTCAAGCTGATGTGCGGCAAATTTCACCTTTTCCCCATCTGTACATCCTGCAGTGGTCAACTCCCTCCCTACTTTGCGGAGCCAATCATCTGCGACAATCGGCTCGGATTACTCTTTGGAAAACACCGTGGATTCAGCCTTAAGAAAGCAGGTCAAATGGTCAGCGGTGGTGGTGGCGGTGGGTTGTTGTTGTTGTTGTTGTTGTTGTTGTTGTTGTTGTTGTTGTTGTTGTTGTTGTTGTTGTTGTTGTTGTTGTTGTTGTTGTTGTTGTTGTTGTTGTTGTTGTTGTTGTTGTTGTTGTTGTTGTTGTTGTTGTTGTTGTTGTTGTTGTTGTTGTTGTTGTTGTTGTTGTTGTTGTTTTTGTTGTTGTTGTTGTTGCCTTGGTTCTGTACCAATGTTTGAATCAAGGCATTCTGCTGCTGAATCAACTGAGTGATCTCCGGTGGGAAAACAAATCCGGGGTCGCGTCTCGGAGGCATCTGAGGGTTTATAGAAAAGGCGAGAGTTAAGAATAGAATGAGGTCTAGGGAGAAAACACTACCCATATGCACATGAGACAAAAGCACACAATATCACACCAATCAAATCAAACAAAGGCAAACAATGGTCTATCTATCGTTACAAAGTGCTGGAACTAAAACTAATTTTTAATGGGGGAAATCTACTACTGTTATGGTGGTCAACTAGAAAAATTGCTCCGATGAAGACTCCATGATATCTGCTCCTGCTTCATCTTTGAAATCATCATCACTATAATCGGAATCGGTGTCGTCGATGATGATGTAGTTCTCTGGACAGGTGCAATCTCCTTCTTCTTGTCCGGGTGCTGAATTTCCCATGAGTTCTTAAATTTTCTCCTTAAGATCACCGTTTTGTCTCACTAGAGCTACAATCTCCTCCATGTAGTCCTTGCGAGTGGCCTTCAGTTCTCCTTCTAGTTCGATAATCTTGGCTTTTGCTTTCTTCAACTCCATCATTTCTGTGCACATTTGGTTCTCCTGGCGGCGAATGTGCTGATTTAACTCTTGGATGAAAGCTGCAATGGATCGATCCTTCTTAGTGCCAACTATCTCCCATTGTTCATCACGGCGCCTGCAAATCTGGTAGATAGTATCCTTGAGGTCTTCTTTGTAAACTTCTCCAATGCGTCCCATGGTTATGTGAGCTGCCATGCTCTTTCCAGGACTCGAGGTTGGTGCATTGAAAACACACTCTATGGGATCCGTGGTAGCGAGCGTCCTTAGGGAACTTGAGCTTGAATCTTCGGCGCTCCTCTTGAGCAAAGTGGAATTGTAGGTCCGGTGAAGCTTGATATTCCGATGTTCGGTGCTTAGTAACTTCCTTCAGGTGTCGTCCAAAGGGTGTATCTTCATCCGTTTGGGTGAACTTGATCCTCGCTTAGTCATCCTAAAAGAGTAGAAAAGATGAGGAGTCGAAATGAGAAGAGAGTAGTGATCTAGGGCTTTAGCTTAGTGGTGCGTGTCCTCTGATCGGCGTGTGCTCTGATACCATCTTTGTAGCGACCGGACCTCAAATAGTCGATCTACGTGCTCAAGTGTCATCCTGGATCGATAATCTTGACACCACCACGATTTTCGAAGGATTTATAACAAAGTAGCAATCACACACTTATTACATCGAATGTCTCAATAGAGAACTTAACAAAATAAATATGGCTTAAGGCAATCTAATAACGATAACAGCGGAAGGCTTGGAAGAATAAGCGAGTCCATCAACTCCAACGACATCACTGAGTATAGAACCACGACCTAAGCACCTTACTTGTCATCTGAAAAGTCTGCAACATGAAACGTTGCAGCCAAAAGCAATTGACACATGGAATATCTTGGCAAAGTAACACATAGAGAATAATGAAAGAGTAAGCCTATACTACATGCATATATGGCTGGTGGAAAGCTCTATGGTTACAATTTTTGCGTAAAGCCAATTTTTGCCCTCTTGCAAAGGAATAAATTTATTTAACTATCATGGTGGTTGTTGAACATTGAGAATGGTTGACAGCATCCTCAATCCCAATTGAAAGTACTCATTAACAACCCAACAATATTAATTAGAGTAACATAATGAGATTCACATGATATCCAAGTACTAGATACTCAAGATGTCCATAACCGGGGACACGGCTAACCATGATTATTTTATACACTCTGCAGAGGTTTGTGCACTTTTCCCCACAAGACTCAATCTCCTCCGTTTGATTTCTCGCACTACATGGTGTTTGAGAAACGGATGACCGAGACATAGTCTTTCAGAAGCGCTAGCACCTTACATGTGGGTATACCGTACCAACCTACAACCCCTACATCAGCTAGTCTACCCGTAAGAGTTCGCACAACTTAGTCAACTATGCTAGAGCCCATATTAGCATGTGGCTGCACACGGAAGTTTCTAGCATGAATAATCTCATGATCCCTTTGAGCTTGGGTGGCGGTCAGAAGAAAAGCAGGCAAGTCTGATGGAAACCAGGTGCCTCAATCCACCCAGATGTGTGTTTAAGTTGCCACCTTAAATAAACCATTAATTAACAATCTCACATCTGTCATGGATACACTCACCCAATCCACGTCTACTAGCATGGCATGGCATAATAAGCAAACGTATAAGTAACTCCCAAGGGTTGATAATAAACAGGTAATAGGTACTACCTGAATCTACTTCCCATCCCACAATTTAATTAGATCCTAATAATGCAATGTTTGAGGATTGATCTAATGCAATAAAAACAGGGTAGTACAATAGGTATGATCAAAGTGTTACTTGCCTTGCTGATGATCCGCGAAACCTAGAGACTCGAAGTAACAGGCGGCGCACTCCGGGTATTCTATCGCAGACAAACAAACAGGCATACAATAAGTACTCATCTAATGCACTGGTAAAACTCAACAAAAGATCTAACCAGAAAGTTCAACTTAAGAACTCCGGTTTGCAAAAAGAAATCAAATCAAACGAAGCAACGAAAGTCAAACGACGAAAGAAAATAGCTCCGTTTTACTAATCTGGATCTAAGTCAAATTTTACAGAAGCAAATACTTGTTTAAGTTGGTTTTTCGGAAAGAGGGTTTCGAGACGAAACTCCAGGCGCTTGAATCGCCTGATTCCGATAAATGAGCGAAAAGTTAAACTAAAACGAAAATCGGATCAGAAATCGCGATCAGAAAAATCGCGGATTAAATCCGAGAAAAAGAAAAACGACAAACAGGTTAAAGAACGGACGTTCGTTAACTAGAACTAATCTTACGAACACGTTCGTTAAAACGAACGAACGAGCGAACGCTCGCTATTTAACCGAACCGAAAAATAATAAAACCGATCTAATAAAAAAACGGAAACAAAAAAAAGTGACGAAACTAAAAAACCAATCGGTTATTATAAAAAAACCGGCGTGGAAAAGCAATGGCGAACCTCGGCGAATTATTGACTCGGTAGTCGGCCAATGGCGGCAATGGGGCTAAAGGTTAGGGTTTGGCGCGGTGGCCATGGGTTAAGGGCGAGTGAGGTGGGCTGAGGCGGCTCGGGCGGTATATAAAGGCTGCCCGGACGGAGTCCGCTCGAATCTGACCCGATAGTGATTCGTTTTTAAAATAATTTCATGAAAATCAAACAAAAGAAATACTAAACGGACTCCAAAAATCCCGAAATAAATTTTTCCCGGCTTCTAAAATCAAGCCGGACTAAATGAACATTTATTTGGGGCCTAAATGCAATTTGAAAAACGCACATTTTTCCTAAATTCAAATAAAATGGCGAAAAACTCCAAAATAAAATCTTATTTGATTTCATTATTAAATCCTCATTATTTCTTTATTTTGGGAAAGTCGTTTTATTCCCTCTCTCATATTTTTGTAATATAAATAATTGAAGATAAAATAATTAAAATCAAATGATTCTATTTTCAAAATTTGAGAAAACTCAAATATGAAAATAACGAAATCCCCAACTCTCTCCGTGGGTCCTTGAGTTGCGTAGAATTTCTAGGATCGAGCCAAAAATGCAACAAAAATATGATATGCAAAGATTCTCTATGTATAACATTCCAAATTTGGGATGTTACAATTGGTTAGTCTATATTAATTGTAGAATGCTCCATGAACTTCACTTATATATTTTGGAGTATGAATAAGGCTATCATCTAAAGTGGGTTTGGAAGAGTGTCAACTTTAGGAATTAGTGATCCCACTATTCCGAATGAGAAGAATTTTGTTTATGTGGAGAGTAGTAAAATTTCTATGCTTATAGATCATGAAAAGAATGCCTTATGTGATGGTTATATTGTTGAATTCATTCATGATGCTACTGAAAACTATTATGAGGGAGGAATATATGCTTATAGGAGTTGCAATAATATCAAGTTTCCTCTCTATGGGCTTAAAGTTTTGAAGTTATACTTTTTTTGCCTTCCTATGCTAGTTGATTCTTTTTCCTATAAATTATATGATCACAAAATCCCTAGGCATAGGAAGTGGGTTAGATTTAAATATGCTAGTCATATTCTTCATGATGCTCTCTTTTTGTTTCAATTCTTATCCTTTATGTGAGCATCATTGAAATCATCATGCCTAGCTAAAAGGCACTAAAGAAAAGCGCCTGTTGGGAGACAACCCAATAGTTACCCTTACTATTTTTATGTATTTACATGATTAAGATACTGTAGTAATCATGTTTTATAGCTTGTGTTTCAATAAAGTGCCATGTAAGACCTTTCGGAAGACTTGGGTGAAAGTTAATGTGATCTTGCTGTAAAAAAACAGAAACTTTGCGCTCACGGGATTAGCTACCAATTTTTACAGACGAGTGCTTTTGAGTTGTTTCTTTTTGCAGAAGATAAATAGACAAATTCCTCTTCACGTCCACCAATTTAGTTCATAATTTTTGGAGTAGCAGAAGTATGGTTGCTGTTCAAATCATTACAAAGCTGATACATTTACGACAGATTACATTGTCATTGCATAGTTTGCTTGTTTTCTAGTTTCTATGGCTTATATTTCTCAATATAAATTGTAGAGATGATATGGTACAATAGGCATTGTGTGAGAACAATTATGAACCTTGTCTTTGACAGTACCAAAGTGAACGGTTTACTCTTTACCATACTAACGTATCTCACGAAGTTCCGTTAAGTTTTGTGTGATTGAAGTTTTCAAGCTTTGGGTGAGATATCGATATGAGGAGAATAAGGAGTGGAAAGACCCTAAGCTTGGGAATGCCCTAGGCACCCCATGGTAATATTCAAGGAAGACTCGAGCGCCTAAGCTTGGGGATGCCCCGGAAGGCATCCCCTCTTTCGTCTTCGAAACTATCGGTATACCTTACTCGGAGCTATATTTTTATTCGTCACATGATATGTGTTTTGCTTGGGGCGTATTTTAAATTTTACTTGCTGTTTGAATAAAATCATTGGATCTAAAATTTTGAATGAAAAATAATCCTCCCGTGGCTAGTTAATTATTTGACTACTCGGTGTTCTTCACTTATATCTTAATGGAGTAGTTTGTCATTTACTCACGTGCTTCACGTATATCCTATGAGTGAATGGTTGAATGAGTTGAATATCATAAATTTGAAATTATATACGTTTCATATGCTTATGAAATGGGGAGTAATGACTTCACACATAATAAGTATAGGTAGTAAACTTATTGAAAGTTAGCAAACGTAGAATTGGTCACTTCAACAATTCATGAAAGAATATTGAAGGAAGACAGATTTCACATATATATATATATACTATCTTGGACATATTTTGTAATTGTGAGTACTCATTAAAATATGACATGCTAAAAGGTTGATGTTGGACAAGGAAGACAACGTAATGGGTTATGTTTTCTTATATCCGAAATAAAGTATATTGAATTGGATCATCCAACATGCTGAGCTTGCCTTTCCCCCTCAAGCTAGCCAAATTCTTTGCACCAAGTAGAGATACTACTTGTGCTTCCGAATACCCCTTAAACTAGTTATGCCATGAGAGTCCACCATACCTACCTATGGATTGAGTAAGATCCTTCAAGTAAGTTGTCATCGGTGCATGCAATAAAAATTGCTCTCTAAATATGTATGATCTATTAGTGCGAAGAAAATAAGCTTTATACGAACTTGTGATAGGGAAGAAATAAAAGCGACGGACTACATAATAAAGGTCTCTATCACAAGAGGCAATATAAAGTGACGTTCTTTTGCGTTAAGATTTTATGCATCCAACCTTAAAAGCACATGACAACCTCTGCTTCCCTCTCTGAAGGGCCTATCTTTTACTTTTATCTTCTACCCTTATACAAGAGTCATGGTGATCATCACCTTTCCTTTTTACACTTTTTCCTTTGGCAAGCACTTTGTGTTGGAGTGTAGCGACCCGACCTCAGATGGTCAAGTCTCTGTGCTTCCGTGTCATCCCTGGATCGGTAATGCTGACACACACACAGTACTCGAAGGATTTATAACAGAGTAGCAATCACACACTTATTACATCGAATGTCTCAAAAGAGAACTTATTACAATAATATGGCTTAAGGCCATCTAATACGATAACAGCGGAAGGCTTGGAAGATAAAGTCAGTCCATCAACTCCAACGGCATAGCTGAGCATAGCATGGAATACACTCAAACCCAATCCACGTCTACGAGCATAGCATATCAATATAAGAAATGCGTAGAAGTAACTCCCAAGGGTTTGATAGTAACAGGGCAATAGGTTCCTACCTCATCATCTACTTCCCAACCCACAAACTAATGACATCCTAACCATGTAATGTTTGAGGGTTGAAACTAATGCATAAAAACTGGGTATGAAAAGAGTATGATCAAAGTGTTACTTGCCTTGCTGACGATCCGGAAATCCAAGAGACTCGTAGTAACACGCTTCGCACTCAGGAATTCTATCGCAAGCAAACAATAGCATACATAAGCAACAAGCAAAGATGCACAAACGAAACTTCAACTGAAAGAGGTTGACCGGAGAGTTCAACTTAAGAACTTCGGTTCACAAGAAGAATCAAACCAAGCGAACAGCGAAACTCAAGCGGCGAAAGAAACAAGATCCGTTTACTAATCTGAACTAGGGTCAAATTTTACAGAGGCAAAAACTTGTTTGAGTTGGCTATTCGGAAGAGAGGTTTCGAGATGAAACTCCATGCGCTTGAATCGCTGATTCCGATAAGCGGCGAAAAGTTATACTAGTTCGAACATCGGATCGTAAATAACGATCGGAAAAATCGCGGAATAAATCCGATAAAAAGAAAAGCGACGAGCGGCTAAGCGAGCGAGCGTTCGTTAGCGAAAACTAAGCAGCGAACACGTTCATTAGAGCGAGCGAGCAATGACGCCGCTAAACAAATAAACCGGAGAATAAAACCGATCTATACAAAAAAGCGAACTAGGGTTTTTAAAAAACCAAAGGGTTTTCTAAAAAACCGAGGCGTGGCGGCTACCTCCGGCGAGGTCGTCCCGTGCGGGCGACTCGGCTAAGCGGGCGAGGCGGCGGGGCTCGGTGAGGCGCGGGAGGCGGCGGCGGCGACCTCACGGCGGGCGGCGGCTCAGGCGCTGGCGGGCTCGGCTCGGCTCGTGCAGGCGGGCCAAGTGGTGGTGGTTAGAGGCGGCCTATATAGGTTGGGGGCTCCGACTTGGGGAGGAGCAAGGCGGCCCGGCGGTGGTGTCCGGGTCGGACACGGCGGCAGAGCAGGGGAAGCGGCCTTTCGGCGGTGGGCAGCCTTTTCGGTGGGCCCTTAGCCCGGTCGGTATGAATCCTCTTTTTTTTTAAACGTTTCACTGATAGAAAAAACTAAAAAAAAATCTAAAAATTTCAAAATAAGTTTTCTCCGTCTAAATGGAATATTTAGAACAGGATGAACTTTTCTTGGCCCCTAAAATGCAATTTTTAAAACATGCAAATTTTTCTAGGGCGAATAAAATTCCAAAATAAATCAAATAAAAACCAAATAATGATTTTAACATTTTTCCTCCGATATTTCAATTATTTTGGAGAAGTCATATTATCTCCCCTCATTTATTATTTTAAAATGAAATATTTTCCGGAGAGAAAATAATTAAAACCAAAAATCCTCGTCTTCAGTATTTGATAAAAATCAAATATGAAAATCGAAAAATCCCCAACTCTCTCTGAGGGTCCTTGAGTTGCTTAGGATTTGAGGATTGCAAGCGAAATGCAATAAAATATGATATGCATGGATGACCTATGTATAACATGCCAAATTGAAAATTTGGGATGTTACAAACCTACCCCTTAAGATGAATCTAGCCCTCGAGATTCGGGTTAACTAGAAAATAGGTGCGGATGGTCCTTGCGAATATCCTCTTCTCGCTCCCAGGTGGCTTCCTCCTCGGTATGGTGGCTCCACTGAACTTTGCAAAACTTGATAACCTTGCTGCGAGTGACTCGACTGTCGAAATCAAGAATCTTTATTGGCTTCTCCTCATAGGTCAGATTACTATCCAGCTAAATCTCCTCCAAGGGCACTGTATCATATAACGGTATATCGGCCATCTCAGCATGGCACTTCTTCAGCTGTGATACGTGAAACACATCGTGAACTACTGACAAACATTCAGGAAACTCCAACTTATAGGCAACTTCTCCCATCCGTTCCAAAACATGATACGGTCCTACAAATCTTAGGGCTAACTTTCCCTTTACTCCAAAAGCGTTTCCTCCCCTCAAGGGTGATACTGCATGAGATAGGCTCATCTCCAATTTCATAGGTTACTTCCTTGCGTTTTGAATCTGCGTAACTCTTACATCTAGGTAGAGCAATCTTTAGTCATCTCGATCAGTTTAACCTTCTCCTCTAATTCCTTGATCAAATTTGGTCCAAACAATGACGGTCTCCAACCTCATCCCACATCAATGGTGTTCTACATCTGCGTCCATACTGAGCTTGAGCGGTGCCATCTTCAAAGCTGGCACAGTAGGCTGTTGTTGTATGAGAACTCCAGCGTCTGACAAATTGTCATCCCAACTAGATCCATAATCTAGCGCATACGGGCTCTCAACATGTCCTCCGTAATCTGATTGACTCTCTCTGCATCCATCCGTCTGCGGGTGGAGCAATCTTGAACTCCAATCTGGTACCCAAAGTCTGGTGTAGTTGATGCCAAAACTTTGAAGTAAGCTGCGTTCCTCTATCGTCTGATGCTCCTCGGAACTCCATGCAAACATACGATCCTGGTCATATATATCTTGGCCAACTTTGCACTTGTATAGGTTGTTTTCCTTTGGGATGAAATGGGCTACTTTGGTCGGACGATCCACAACTACCCAAATTGAATCATATCCTGCCTTGGTTACAGGTAATCCGGTAATAAAGTCCATGCCAAGTTTGTCCCACTTCCATTCGGGTATTGGCATAGGCTGTAACAGTCCTGCTGGCTTCTGATGCTCTGCCTTCACTCTCTGACATACATCACATACGGCTACATACCCGGCAATCTCTTTGTCCTCCTTCTGAGCTTCTCGAATCTTGTTCAACAACGTCGACTGAACCTCCATTGTTGCAAGAAAACCTCTTGGAACAATCTCCAATCGAAGTTCCATGATCTCCGCAGGTAACTCCTTTGGCAATCCTTTGCTTTCAAGGATATTAGCATAACTCTTCCGACTCAAAGCGTGCACTCTGACGTTGGCCTTTCTGGATGATAGTGTAGCTTCATGTCGTAATCCTTTATAAGTTCTAGCCATCTCCTGCATGTCGATGTTTAACTCATACGTGTGAAAATGTACTTCAAACTCTTATGATCCGTTACACATCACAACGGTTTCCAATAAGATAATGTCTCCAGGTCTTCAATGCATGTACTACAGCTGCTAACTCCAAATCATGCGTGGCATAGTTCAACTCATGTGGCTTCAGTTGTCGTGAGGCATACGAAACAACTTTTCCGTCCTGCATAAGAACACATCCAAGTCCCAAGCGAGAGGCGTCACAATACACTTGAAACTCCTTATGTATATCTGGTAATGTCAGCACTGGGGTTGTAGTCAACCGTTTCTTCAACTCCTAAAAGCTTGTCTCGCAATCCTCTGTCCATTTGAACTTAGTATCCTTCTTTAGCAATTCAGTCATTGGCTTAGCAATCTTGGAAAAATTCTCAATGAATCTCCGATAATATCCTGCCGATCCAACGAGCGTGGATCTCGCCAAGCTGAAGTGGGTGCCAACCATTCGATGTTGGCCCGAACCTTCTTTGGGATCTCTTGCTATACCCTCTCGATATAACATGCCCGGAAATCCAACTTCCTTCAACCAAAACTTCGCACTTGCTGAATTTGGCGTATAAGCGGTGTTCCACGAGTTTCTCGAGAAACAAGAGCAAGTGTTCCGCGTGATCCTATACGTTATTCGAGTATACCTTAATATCATAAATAAACACCAAAACAAACTTGTCCAAATACTCCATGAACACCTTGTTCATCATACTCATGAAATAAGCGAGGCGTTAGTCAGTCCAAATGACATGACCGTATACTCATATAATCTATACCGTGTGGTAAATGTTGCCTTTGGTATATCCTTCTCTCGGATCTTCAACTGATGGTATCCTGATCGTAGATCAATCTTCGAAAACACCTTAGGTCCTTGCAACTGATCAAACAGATCATTAATCATCAATAAGGGATACTTGTTCTTTATCGTTACTTCATTCAGAGCTCGATAATCAACAACCATCCTCAGGGATTTATCCTTATTCTCCACCAAAAGTACTGGGGCTCCCCAAGGTGATGAACTTCTACGAATGTAACCTTTCTCCAATAGCTCCTTGATCTGCTTCTTAATTTTCCTCCAGATCATTTGCGGGCATCCGATAGGGTCTCTTGGATATTGGCCTGTACAGCAATAGCTCTATCGAACTTCGATGTCTCAATCCGGTGGCATGCACAGTAACTACTCTGGGAAAACATCCGGATAATCCTTTACTACTGAGTACTTCCTCCTGTACAACTCCGTGAGGGCATTCACTTGGCTCCTCCTAGGCACATGCCTAGATACATACTTAATCCTTTTTCCCTCTGGGGTGGTAAGATAAATTGACTTGCTAGCACAGTCAATACTTCCTCCATACTTGACATCCAGTCCATACCTAATATCACATCCAATCCTTGCGACTCCAAGATAATTAGGTCGACGGAAAAACATGCGTGCCAATGATTAGGGGTATCTGGGTGCACCATCTGCTAGCCATGTACTCTGCTCGGCGAGCTCACTAGAAGAGGGGTCCTAAGGGTTTGGGTTGGTAACTTAAACTTTTCCACAAATCCCCTTGATATGTATGAATGCGATGCACCAGTATCGAAAAGAACAAGAGCGGTAACTGACTGAACCGAAAACTTACCTATTACCGCGTCCGGCTGCTCTTTAACTTCCTCCACGTTAACGTGGTTCACTTGTCCTTTGTTGAATGGATTGTGCTTCTTCCCAGCGCTCCCATTTCCATTTCCATTCTTTCCTTGAGGCGATCATTGGCATAGTGCCTGTCTTCCCGCACTTAAAGCAAATAACTTGGCTTAAGTCCCTCTTGGCGGGTGTAGCTGGGTTAGAGCGATTATTATTGTTGACTCCATTCCCATTCCGTTCCTCGCACCATTTTGATTATGCGATCCTCCTCCAAAGATGGTTATGACCTCCATGGTTATGAACAAGTCCTCCCGAGTTCGGGGTTAAGCGAGGCTTCTGGTGAGCTCCTGAGTTATACTTCCCTTGTCCATACTTCCTCTTACGGCTCTCGATCTGCTGTTGCTTTCCTTCAATCATTAGGGCCTTATCTACCAACTCCTGGTAGTTGTTGAAAGTTGCCACCATCAACTGCATACTCATCTCATCATTCAGCCCTTCCATAAACTTCTCACCTTGGCGCCATCTGTGGCCACATCATCGAGGGCATAAGCGTGATAACTTGCTAAACTCATCCACGTCTTTGGGCCTGATGCGGTTCCCTGGCGTAAGTTGCGAAACTCACGCTTCTTTATCTGCATGGCTCCGGTTGAGACATGGGCCGTCTGTAAAAGCTTGTTGGAACTGGTCCCAAGTGACATTGGCTATAGGAAAAGTAGCCGTGTAATTCTCCCACCATGCGGCTGCTGGTCCATCCAATTGATGTCGACAAAGCGCACCCTTTCAACATCCGTGCATCCTGCGGTGGTTAACTCCTTCCAATACGGCATAGCCAATCATCGAGAACTATTGGCTCGGTGCTCTTTGGAAAACACCGGCGGTTGTAGCCTCGTAAAAAGCAGGTTAAATTGTCCCTTTGGCGGCGGGTTGTTGTTGGCATTGTTGTTGTTGTTATTGTTGTTGCCACAGTTACGAACTAGCAATTGCATCAAGGCATTCTTGCTGGATCAACTGGGTGAGCTCCGGTGGGAAAACAAAACCGGGGTCACGTCTCGGAGGCATCTGAGGGTTTTAGATGGAAGAGATTTAGAATAGAAAAAGATCTAGGGGAGAAACACTACCCATATGCATATGAGGCAAACACACACATTCAATCAATCAATCAAGCAAGGGCATACAAAACGGTCTAGGACTATCGCATAAGTGCTCAACTACTACTAATTACATGGGGGAATACTACTATTATATGGTGGTCATCTAGAAATTTTGATCGGTGGAAGACTCCATGATGTCTGCTCGACTTCGTCTTCGTAGTCATCATCACTTGGATCAGAGTCGGTGTCATCGATGATGATGTAGTTGTCCGGACAAGTGGGATCTTCTTCCTCTTCTTCGGTCTGGTCCTCCCATGAAGACTCAGATCTTCTTGACTAGGTCGTCATTCTTCTCCAGTGGGGTCTTGATTTCTTCCTCATATCCATCGCGTGTAAACTTGAGTTCTTCCTCCATTTCGATGATCCTAGTTTTCTCCTTCTTCATCTCCATCATGTCTGCGCTTTGTCTGGTTCTCTGACGCCGAATGTGCCGGTTTAGCTCTGGATGTAAGCTGCAATGGATCTATCCTTCTTGGTGCTGATTACTTCCCATTGCTCGTCTCGGCACCCACATATTTGATAAATGGTGTCTTTAAGCTCCCGGTTGTAGACTTCTCCAATGCGTCCCATGGTAATGTGAGCTGCCATACTCTTGCCAAGGCTCCAGCTGGGTGCTTCAAAAGAAAACTCTATGGGCTTGGAAGTTGGCGAGAACGTCCTTCCTGGAACTTGTACTTGAATCATCCAACGCTCTTCTTACGGTAAAGTGGCGTTATGCGTCTGGTGAAGCTGGGTATTCCAATATTCAGTACCTAGTGACTTCCTTCAAGTGGCGTCAAAAGGTGTGTCTTCATCCGGTTGTGCAAACTTGTTCTTCATCTCCGTCATCCTAAAGAGTGGAAAAATGCAGAGGAGTCGAGAAATGAATAGAGAAGAGTGACCTATGGTTTTATCTTAGTGGTCGTGTCCTACACTCGGTGATGTGCTCGATACCATCTTGTAGCGACCCGACCTCGAGATGGTCAAGTCTACGTGCTTCCGTGTCATCCACGGATCGGTAATCTTTGACACACAAGACTCGAAGGATTTATAACAGAGTAGCAATCACACACTTATTACATCGAATGTCTCAAAAGAGAACTTATTACAATAATATGGCTTAAGGCCATCTAATGCGATAACAGCCGAAGGCTTGGAAGATAAAGTGAGTCCATCAACTCCAACGGCATAACTGAAATTTGCCTGACAGCGACCTATCGAACCTTACTCCTCGTCTGAAAAGTCTGCAACATAATATGTTGCAGCCCGAGAACGGGTCAGCACATGGAATATGATGGCAATGTAACACAATAGAGCAATAACAGAATAATGTTACCACTACATGCATATTTGGCTGGTGGAAAGCTCTACGGTTACAGTTTTGCGGAAAGCCAATTTTTTCCTACAACAAAGGAATAAATTTTAATTTAACTATCATGGTGGTTGAAACAACATTGAGAAGGAATAACCCCAACTCAATCCCAATTAAAATAGTTAACATCCCAACAATATTAATTTAGAGTGATGAGATACATGTGAATACTCAAGTACTAGATACTCAGAATTGTCCATAACCGGGGACACGGCTAACCATGATTAGATTGTACACTCTGCAGAGGTTTGCGCACTTTTCCCCACAAGACTCGATCGCCTCCGTTGATTTCTCACACTGCATGGTGTTTGAGAAGCGGATGACCGAGACACAGTCTTTCAGAAACATTAACTCTCTACTCCGGGTAGACCATACCAAACCTACAAAACCCACTACCTATTGATCTACCTCTTCAAGAGCTTCACGTAACTTACTCAACTATGCTAGAGCCCATAATAGCTTGTGGCTGCACACGGAAGTTTCTAGCATGAAAAACTCGATTCCCTTTGAGCACAGGTGGCAGTCCATAGGAAGATCACCACGGATACCGGGATTTCCAAAACAAAAGCAGACAACACTTTGGGTTCCCCAGTGCCTCAATCCACCCAGATGTGTATTTAAGTTGCCACCGTAAGTTAACCATTAATTAACAATCTCACATCTGTCATGGAATACACTCAAACCCAATCCACGTCTCTGAGCATAGCATAGCAATATAAGCAATACGTAGAAGTAACTCCCAAGGGTTTGACAGTAACAGGGCAATAGGTTCCTACCTCATCATCTACTTCCCAACCCACAAATTAATGACATCCTAACCATGTAATGTTTGAGGGTTGAAAATAATGCATAGAAACTGGGTATGAAAAGAGTATGATCAAAGTGTTACTTGCCTTGCTGACGATCCGGGAATCCTAGAGACTCGTAGTAACACGCTTCGCACTCCGGGAATTCCATCGCAAGCAAATAATAGCCTACATAAGCAACAAGCAAAGATGCACAAACGAAACTTCAACTGAAAGAGGTTGACTGGAGAGTTCAACTTAAGAACTCCGGTTCACAAGAAGAATCAAACCAAACGGAGCAACGAAACTCAAACGGCGAAAGAAACAATATCCGTTTACTAATATGAACTAGGGTCAAATTTTACAGAGGCAAAAACTTGTTTGAGTTGGCTATTCGGAAAGAGGGTTTCGAGATGAAACTCCAGGCGCTTGAATCGCCTGATTCCGACAAACGAGCGAAAAGTTATACTAGTTCGAACATCGGATCAGAAATCGCGATTGGAAAAATTGTGGAATAAATCCGATAAAAAGAAAACAACGGACGGCTAAACAAACGAACGTTCGTTAGCAGAAACTAAACGACGAACACGTTCGTTAGAACAAACGAACGAGCGAACGCTCGCTAAACAAATAAACCGGAGAAAAAAACCGATCTATATAAAATAAAACGAACTAGGGGTTTTTTTAAAAAAAATGAAGGGGCTTTTCTAAAAAAACCGGCGTGGCGGCTACCTCCCGGTGAGGTCGTCCGTGGGCGGGCGACTCCGGCGGGCGGGCGAGGGCGGCGGGCGGCGAGGGCGCGAGGCGGCACGGAGGCGGCGGCGACCTCTGGCGGCGCGGCTCGGGCGAGGAGCGGCGGGCTCGGCTCGGCTCGGCCAAGGCGAGGCGGCGGCGGTGGTGGTGGTTAGAGGGAGGCGGCTTATATAGGTTGGGGGCTCGAGTTGGGGAAGGGGCAAGGCGGCAGCAGTGGTGTCCGGGTCGGACACGGCGGCGACAGCGGGGAAGCGGCGGCGCTCAGGCGGCTCGGGGCTGCTTTCGGCTGAGCCCTTAGCCCGATTAGTATGAGTCCTCTTTTTTAAAACATTTCACCGACAGAAAAAAAACTAACAAAAAAGAAAGAAAATCTAAAAATTCCAAAATAAGTTTTCTCCGTCTAAATGGAATATTTAGAACAGGATGAACTTTTCTTGGCCCCTAAAATGCAATTTTTAAAACATGCAAATTTTTAAGGAATAAAAATCCAAAATAAATCAAATAAAAACCAAATAATGATTTTAACATTTTTCCTCCGATATTTCAATTATTTTGGAGAAGTCATATTATCTCCCCTCATTTATTATTTAAAATATGATATGCATGGATGACCTATGTATAACATGCCAAATTGAAAATTTGGGATGTTACATGGAGCGATCCGGATATATATATATATATATATATATATATATATATATATATATATATATATATATATATATATATATATATATATATATCCACTTGGATGTAGGTTTTCATAAATTATTATTGTTGACATTACCCTTGAGGTAAAAGGTTGGGAGGCGAAACTATAAGCCCTATCTTTCTCTGTGTCTAATTAAAACTTTGAACCCATTAATATCACATGAGTGTTAGCAATTGTGAAAGATTAAATGATAGTTGAGTATGTGGAGTTTGCTGAATCAAAGCTCTTACATAGACCCTTCCCGAAAATAAGATGAATTGCAATTGTTTGATGACTAAGAGCAATGTTTGTTAATTTTCAAGAAAGTTTATGATCTATACTTTAACATGTGAATACCTTGTTACTTGATCACGAAAAGTTTTATGAGATGAGCTACTGTTATGACATATAATGATGCTAGAAAAGGTGAATGAAATTATCATTGATCAAACTTGTGCACCTGCTAGCATTCACACTTCATAAATTATTTTTTTATCATTTACCTACTCAAGGACGAGCAGGAATTAAGCTTGGGGATGCTGATACATCTCCAACGTATCTATAATTTATGAAGTATTCATGCTATTATATTATCCATCTTAGATGTTTTATATGCTATTTTATATGATTTTTGGGACTAACCTATTAACCTAGAGCCCAAAGTGCAGTTTACATTTTTTCCTTGTTTTTGAGTTTCTGAGTAAAAGGAATACCAAACGGAGTCCAATTGACGTGCCAATTTTTGTTGATTTTTTATGGACCAAAAGAAGCCCCTGGAGCAAAAGAGTTGGGCCAGAAGAGTCCTGGGTTGTCCACGAGGGTGGGGGGCGTGCCCACCCCCCTGGGCGTGGGCCCCTGCCTTGTGGACGACTCGGAGATCCCCCTGACGTGAAACCAACGGCAAAAAGTCCTATAAATACAGAAACCCCCAGAAAATAACCTAGATCGGAAGTTCCGCCGCCGCAAGCCTTTGTAGCCACGAGAAATCAATCTAGGCCCTCTCTGGCACCCTGTCGGAGGGGGCCATCATCACCGGTGGCCATGGAGGAGGATCCCGGAGAGGCCATCATCGCCATGAAGGCCAAGGACCAGAGGGAGAACCTCTCCCCATCTAGGGGGGAGGCCATGGAGGAGGAATCACAAGGGGGAGAACCTCTCCTACTCTCTCTCGGTGGCCATCGGGAGGGGAATCATTGCCGCGGTGATCGTCTTCATCAACTTCACCATCCTCATATCTTTTACGCGGTCCACTCTCCCGCACCCCGCTGTAATCCCTACTTGAACATGGTGCTTTATGCCACATATTATGATCCAAGAAGAGAAAGTATGTTAGCTTATGCCTCTCCCTAATATGAAATTGCAATGACGACTACCGGTCTTGTTAACAATTGCCTAGGACAATGCCGCACACCGATCCATCATTATTCCATACTCACTATTTATAATATTTAGTAATATATTCAAACTTTATGATAACAACACCTACTTTTATGTTTTAGCTCTCCGATATCATGCAAAGTTATCCTCTTCATACCCACAACGTAGATTTATTTCTCGTTTCTAGTTGGAAGCAAACGTTCGGTGTACGTAGAGTCGTATCAGTGGCCGATAGGACTTGAGAGAATATTGATCTTACCTTTAACTCCTTGTGGGTTCGACACTCCATACTTATCACTTCCACCATTGGGAATTGCTACGATGGTTCCCTACACTTGCGGATTATCAGTTACTCCGTTCTTTATGAACTTAATACTCTAGATGCATGCTGGATAGCAGTCGATGTGTGGAGTAATAGTAGTAGATGCAGAATATTTTCAGTCTACTTGACACGGACGTGATGCCTATATTCATGATCATTGCCTTAGACATCGTCATAAATTTGCGCTTTTCTATCAATTGCTCGGCAGTAATTTGTTCACCCACGGTATTATTTGCTATCTTGAGAGAAGCCTCTAGTGAAACCTATGGCTCCCGGGTCTATTTTCCATCATATAAGTTTTCGATCTATTATTTTGCAATCTTTTACTTTCCAATCTATAAACCAAAAATACCAAAAATATTTACTTTATCGTTTATCTATCTCTATCAGATCTCACTTTTGCAAGTAACAGTGAAGGGATTAACAACCCCTTCACGTTGGGTGCAAGTTGTTTGATTGTTTGTGCAGGTATTCGGTGATTTATGTGTTGTCTCCTACTGGATTGATACCTTGGTTCTCAATCTGAGGGAAATATGTATCTCTACTTTGCTGCATTACCCTTTCCTCTTCAAGGGAAAAACCAACGCAAGCTCAAGAACTAGCAATGGGCGGCCGCACAGCGTCCACCACGCCCCTAGTTAACAGCGGTAGGGGATGATACGTCTCCAACGTATCTATAATATTTTATTGTTCCATGCTGTTATATTATCATTCTTGGATGTTTTACAATCATTTTATAGCAACTTTATATCATTTTTTGGGACTAACCTATTGACATAGTGCCAAGTACGAGTTGCTGTTTTTTTCTTGGTTTTTACTTCGCAGAATATCCCTATCAAACAGAGTCCAAACGCAGCAATTCTTTTTGGAGATTTTTTTTGGACCAGAAGACAACTTGAGACCCAAGGAAGTACCAGAGGGGAGGCCCGTGGGGCTCACAAGACACCAGGGCACGCTAGAGGCCCCTGGCGCGCCCTGATGGGTTGTGGGGCCCACGGGGGTCTCCTCCACCACCTCTGAGCTCTATAAATACCCAAATATTCCATAAACCCTAGGGGAGTAGACGAAACACAATTTCAACCGCCGCAAGTTCCAGAACCACGAGATCCAATCTAGAGCCTGATTCCGGCACTTTGCCGGAGGGCAACAAGATCACGGAGGGGTTCATCATCCTCATTGGTGCTCCTCCGATGATGCGTGAGTAGTTCACCATAGACCTACAAGTCCGTAGGCACTACCTAGATATCTTCTTCTCTCTTTTTGATTCTCAATACAATGGTCTCTTGGAGATCTATTTGATGTAATGACTTTTTATAGTGTGTTTGTTGGGATCCGATGAAGTTCGAGTTTATGATCACATCTATATCCCTGAATATTATTTGAGTCTTCTTTAATCTCTTATACGCATGATTATTTATAGCCTCATATTTCTTCTCCGAATCTTTGGTTTAGTTAGGCCAACTAGATTGTTTTTTCTTGCAATGGGAAGAGGTTCTTTGTGATGGGTTCGATCTTGCGGTGTCCTCACCCAGTGACAGAAGGGGTAGCAAGGCATGCATGTATCGTTGCTATTAAGGATAAAAAGATGGAGTATATTCCTACATGAATAGATCTTGTCTAAATCATGTCATCATTCTTATTGCATTACTCTATTTCTCCATGAACTTAATACACTAGATGTGTGCTGGATAGCAGTCGATGTGTGGAGTAATAGTAGTAGATGCAGGAAGGAGTCGGTCTACTAATATTGGACGTGATGCGTATATTCATTATCATTTCCTTGGATATCATCATAATTACTTGGTCTTCTATCAATTGCCCAACAGAAATTTGTTTACCCACCGTATGCTATTTTCTCGAGAGAAGCTACTAGTTAAATCTACGGCCCCCGGGTCTATCTATTATCAAGTTTTCAAATCTATCTTTTATCATATTTGTTTTCAGATCTATTATTCCGAAAACCCAAAAATACCTTCCTGCACTTTTTCCTTACTTATTTTCGTGTTGTACTCGGATCTATTTATCCAATCTCATATAAATTAATCTATCTTTTTTACCGAGGATGGATTGGCAACCCCTCTTATGTGTTGGGTTGCAAGTATTTGTTCTTTGTGTGTAGGTACCGTTTACATAATGTTGCTTGGTTCTCCTACTGGATTGATATCTTGGTTTCACAATTGAGGGAAATACTTACCGTAGTTGTGCTGCATCATCTCTTCCTCTTTGGGTAAATACCGACGCAGTCTCAAGCCACGTCAAAGGAACTAATACAACATCACTCCGTATGACGGAGAGGTATCTCTGGGCCCTCTTGGTAATACAACATCACAAGATGCTTGCAAGCAAAGTGACTAAGGAGTTTGTTACGAGATGATGTATTACGGAATGAGTAAAGAGACTTGCCAGTAACGAGATTGAACTAGGTACAGAGATACCGACGATCGAATCTCGGGCAAGTAACATACCGATAGACAAAGGGAACTACGTATGTTGTCATAAAGGTTCGATCGATAAAGATCTTCGTAGAATATGTAGGAACCAATATGGGCATCCAGGCCCCACTATTGTTTATTGACCGAAGAAGCGTCTCAGTCATGTCTACATCAATCTTGAACCCGTAGGGTCCGCACACTTAACGTGTGTTGACGATATAGTATTATATGAGTTCTGCGAAATAGTGACCGAATGTTGTTTGGAGTCCCGGATGAGATCGTGGACATGACGAGGAGCTCCGGAATGGTCCGGAGGTAAAGATTGATATATAGGATGATAGTATTTGGTCTCCGTAATGGTTCCCGAATTCACCGGGTATTTCTTGGATCACCGGAAGGGTGTTGATCACATAGCGATGTGAACTAGATTATTGACTCTCTAGTGCAAGTGGGAGACTGTTGGAACTATGCCATAGAGGAGATAATAAAATGGTTATTATTATATTTCCTTAATCATGATAAAGGTTTATTATTCATGCTAGAATTCTATTGACGGGAAACTTAAATACATGTGTGCATACATAAACAAATACCGTGTCGCTAGTGAGCCTCTACTAGACTAGCTCGTTGATCAAAAGATGGTTAAGGTTTCCTAACCATAGACCTATGTTGTACATTCATAACAGGATCACGTCATTAGGAGAATGATGTGATGGACAAGACGCATCCTTTAGTATAGCATATGATCGTTTAATTTATTGCTACTGCTTTCTTAATGTCAAATACATATTCCTTCGACCATCAGATGATGCAACTCCTAGATACCGGAGGAATACCTTGTGTGCTATCAAACGTCACAACGTAACTTGGGTGATCATAAAGATGCTCTACAGGTATCTTCGAAGGTGTCTGTTGAGTTGGCGTGAATGGAGATTGGGATTTGTCACTCCATATGACGAATAGGTATCTCTGGGCCTTCTCGGTAATACAACATCGCAAGAAGCTTGAAAGCAAAGTGACTAAGGAGTTAGTTAGACATGATGTATTACGAAACGAGTAAAGAGACTTGCCGGTAACGAGATTGAACTAGGTATGGAGATGCCGACGGTCGAATCTCCGGCAAGTAACATACCGACAGACAAAGGGAACTACGTATGTTGTCATAAAGATTCGACCGATAAAGATCTTCATAGAATATGTAGGAACCAATATGGGCATCCAGGCCTCGCTATTGGTTATTGACCGGAGAAGTGTCTCAGTCATGTCTACATAATTATTGAACCCGTAGGGTCCGCACGCTTACGTTAATTGACGATATAGTATTATATGTGTTCTGTGGAATAGTGACTGAATGTTGTTCGGAGTCCCGAATGAGATCACAGACATGACGAGGAGCTCTGGAATGGTCCGAAGGTAAAGATTGATATATAGGATGATAGTATTTGGTCTCCAAAATGGTTTTGGAATGCACCGGGTATTTATCTGATCATCGAAAGGGGTTCCGGGAGGCCACGGGAAGTTACTGGGCCTAACAGGAGCACACCAGCCCACGAGGGGCTGGCGCGCCCTCAACCTGGCCGCCGACCTTGTAAAGGAAAGGGAGGGGCTGGCCCCCTCCTTCCTTTCTCCAAGAGAGAAAGGGAAAGGGGTGCCCTAAAGCAGCCAGCCCCCTTTCCTTTCCCCTAGCACCAAAGAAGGAAGAGGGGGGGCACGGCCAGGGCAGGACCTAGGGCTAGCCGCCGACCCCCTTGGGGGCGCCCTAGACTGCCTCTGCTCCTCCCCCCACCTATATATATGAGAGGAGGGAGAGGGGAAACACACACCACGATTCCAAAGACGTGTGCGGTGCCCCGTCTCCCTCTAGCTCTACTTCCTCCTCCGTCCAGGTCCGTTGTGCTTGGTGAAGCCTTGATAGTTTCAACACCTTTGTCACCACGTCGTCGTGCTGCCAGAACTCATCTACCACTTCGCCTCTCTTGCTGGATCAAGATGGCGAAGACGTCATCGAGCTGAACGTGTGAAGACGGAGGTGTCATGCGTTCAGTACTTGATCGGGACGGATCGTGAAGGTGTACGACTACATCAACCGCGTTGATAAACGCTTCCGCTTAGCGATCTACAAGGGTATGTAGATGCTCTCCCCCTCTCGTAGCTATGCATCTCCATGGATAGATCTTGCGTTTGTGTAGAATTTTTTTGTTTTCCATGCAACGTTCCCCTACAATTTTGTACGTGCCAACTCTAATTTTCAAAATTAATTTCCTTTTTGTGTGCCCGTACCGCTCATGAAGCGGCAGGGGGTGGCCAATATTTTTCATGCTAGATGTGTTATTCTCAATATGAGTGTTTATTCACTTTCATTGCACGAGAGTATGGCGATAATAGGGATGCCCAGCCCCAAAATGAAAAAGAAATTTACTTTATGTTGTCAAATAATAAATTCATTGGAAAGTGTTGGTATGGAAGGCTAGCCGGTCGTATTTTGAAAGGCATGTTTGGGAAAAGCATGCCTCTTAAAATATTACTATCTCTCGGTTTAAGCTTTGAGCTCTGGCGCCTCTACAAATCTCGGCTTCCCTCTGCAAAGGGCCTATCTATTTACTTTTACGCAATTTTATTTGAGTCTTCATCTTCTCTTATAAAGCACCAATTAGGGAGCACTATGATCATACTTGAGCATTGGATGTAGCTAATATTCGAGTGTGTTTCGTGAATGGATCAATGATTGAGCATGATGGGCTAGGGATAACTTTCTTTAGTGTTGATATTTTGAAAGACACGGTTGCTTGTTGATTTGCTTGAGTAGTGAAGTCTTATGTAAAATATAGACTATTGCTTTGAACCATCTAAAAGTCCAAATGTCCAAGCTACAGAGGAAAAGAATATGTGATGAACATGTTAGGCAGCATTCCACATCAAAAGTTCTGCTCGAGGACGAGCAGGAATTAAGCTTGGGGATGCTGATACGTCTCCATTGTATCTATAATTTTTTATTGTTCCGTGCTATTATATTATCATTCTTGGATGTTTTACAATCATTTTATAGCAACTTTATATTATTTTTTGGGACTAACCTATTGACATAGTGCCCAGTGCCAGTTGTTGTATTTTGCTTGTTTTTTACTTCACAGAATATCCCTATCAAACGGAGTCCAAACGCAGCGATACTTTTTGGAGACGTTTTTGGACCAGAAGACAACTCGGGAGCCAAGGAAGTACCAGAGGGGAGGCCCCTGGGGCCCACAATACACCAGGGCGCGCCAGAGGCCCCTGGCGTGCCCTGATGGGTTGTGGGGCCCACGGGTGTCTCCTCCACCGCCTCTCATCTCTATAAATACCCAAATGATCCAGAAACCCTAGGGGAGTTGACGTAACACAATTCTAGCCGCCGCAAGTTCCAGAACCACGAGATCCAATCTAGAGCCCTATTCCGACACTTTGCCGGAGGGGAACACGATCATGAAGGGGTTCATCATCCTCATTGGTGCTCCTCCAATTGTGCGTGAGTAGTTCACCATAGACCTACGGTTCCGTAGGCATTACCTAGATGGCTTCTTCTCTCTTTTTGCCTCTCAATACAATGGTCTCTTGGAGATCTATTTGATGTAATGACTTTTTACGGTGTGTTTGTTGGGATCTGATGAGGTTCGAGTTTATGATCAAATATATATCCATGAATATTATTTGCTTCTTTGATCTCTTATATGCATGATTATTTATCGCCTCGTATTTCTTCTCCGGATCTTTGGTTTAGTTAGGCCAACAAGATTGATTTTTCTTGCAATGGGAAGAGGTACTTTGTGATGGGTTCAATCCTGCGGTGTCCTCACCCAGTGACAGAAGGGGTTGTGAGGCACGCATGTATCGTTGCTATTAAGGACAAAAAGATGGGGTCTATTCCTACATGAATAGATCTTGTCTACATCATGTCATCGTTCTTATTGCATTACTCTGTTTCTCCATGAACTTAATATATTAGATGCATGCTGGATAGCGGTCGATGTGTGGAGTAATAGTAATAGATGCAGTCAAGAGTTGGTCTACTAATCTTGGATGTGATGCCTATATTCATGACCGTTGCCTTTGATATCGTCATAACTATTTGTTCTTCTATCAATTGCCCAACAGTAATTTGTTTACCCACCATATGCTATTTACTGGAGAGAAGCCACTAGTGAAATCTACGGGCCCCGGGTTTATCTTTTATCATGTTGCTTTCAGATCTATCTCTTATCTTATTTGTTTTCAAATCTATTCACTTGTACAGCGAGGTTCTATTCAAACGGTTTTTAACCCCTTTCCGCGACGGCGTTCGGAACCGTCACCTAGTGAGTGACTGCGATAGGGGGGTCCTTCCCATGCGACCCAGAAACCATCGGGCATATGCCCTCCTGGCACACACGCTCGGCAAAATGAGGTCGCGTGCGATCGGCGAGCGACCAAATACGGTTATACGTACAATAGTGCTAAAAAATACAATTATACAGGCGAAATCGTTTCCGGTCGTAAGTACATCCCACACAGTCAGTCCCCGCTAAACGTTTTCGTTCGTATATACATCCCACACAGTCACTGCAAGGAAAACATTTGCGCAAGGTGGCGTAATGCAAACAGTTTTCAAGAGAATGTCGTGTGTGATTGTTCATTGATCCAACACGGTTTATTCCTAGAAAGCGTAATGCGTTACTGAGGTCATCACCCATGGTGTTTTCTCAATAACCGTTTGCAATAGGAAAACCCAATTAGCAGGCTAATTGCCTATTATTAATAATCCATTTACTAATCTAATTGGCATTCATATTAAGAACATAATATATTTTATTTCCATATTAAGGAAGAAGGATTTCATAATTGAAATACATCCGAGTACAACATGATATAGCTTCAGCACTCAGCTACCCCATTACACAACTGCACCAGCACCAAGTTTCACATGCAACATCTAGAACCTTTCGAAATTAGCATCATAGATGGTACATAGACAGATGCATCTCATCTGGAAAACTGCTGAAGTGGAAGGCGAATATTGAGCCTTCATTCATGTTGAAGGTCTTTGCAACTTTAGGCCAGTGCATGTGGATGATTGATTGTCCATCCTTCAACCTCTTCAGGAACACTTCAATGTTGAACCGTGGGTGTTGTATGAAAACTTTTCTCGCCTCCTGACCACAGAGATGGTTTGAGAGGTAATCATCAGTGAACTGCTTTGGAAATGGGGCAAAGGAATAAAAAAAGGCAAGGTATAATAGTTAGTACCATCTTGTAAACCTCATTGCTTCCATTGTTTCCCTGCAACACATATAAGGTAGTTAGTCATCAGGATAAGTAAGTGTTCGCATGCTATTACTAAAATATGTTGATGATAAATAAGCACATTGCAGATTCATCAAATTAATTCAAGCCACATGGAAAACCCATTTATCCACACCAAGCATGATTAAGAACTAGGAAATATAGCACTTGTATATGTTTCTCATGTATAAGTGCAGCCAAATTTGATTTATTCCTCACATGATATACAATAACAGAATGCAGCCACAACAATTGAACATCGCATTACAGAATTGAACCAAGCAGTTAACTAAACACCATAGCAAATGAACCAAACGTTAACTGAGCACCACATTGCACAATATAACATACTCCAAATAGAAGATCAAATAGTTAACCAAACCAAGCATGCTTAACAATTTGGAAATATAGCAATTTTATTTGTTTCTCATGTATTTAGTATAGCCAAATTTGATTTATTTCTCACATGGTATACAATAACAGAATGCATCCACAACAATTGAACATCGCATTGCAGAATTGAACCAAGCAGTTAACTAAACACCACAACAAATGAACCAAACGTTAACTGAGCACCACATTGCACAATAAAGCATACTCCTAATAGAAGATCAGACAGTTAACCGAACCAAGCATGCTTAACAATTTGGAAATATAGCAATTGTATTTGTTTCTCATGTATTTAGTACAGACAAATTTGATTTATTTCTCACATGGTATACAATAACAGAATGCACCCACAACAATTGAACATCGCATTGCAGAATTGAACCAACCAGTTAACTAAACACCACAACAAATGAACCAAACGTTAACTGAGCACCACATTGCACAATATAACATACTCCTAATACAAGATCAGACAGTTAACAAAACCAAGCATGCTTGACAACTTGGAAAATTGCACCCTGAAGAATTGAACATCACATTTGCAGAATTGAACCAAACAGTTAACTGAACACCACATTGCATGACATATAGAACATATACTCTAGAGTAGAAGATTGCATGGTAAAAGTAGATAGCGCAATCCACTAGAATTTGTTAAGGAAAGGCAGTAGCTAGCAAACTGAACATGGGTCCTTATAGTGAGCTAATAAGACAACCTACTCCTGATTGTCGGAGATATCGATGACGTTTGGCTCCTTGGACATGGAAGAGGGCGAGGCCTCCGCATCGTGGGTGCCCTCGTTGTAGTGGTGAGTTGCCTGAGCCGCTTCGGGCATCAACCTGCTGGCTCTCAAGATGAGGTAAGCACATGCACACTGAGAAAACACCTCGTAGTCTTCGTCGAAGGCACCGATGGTGACCTCGAGAAAACGCCACAAACTGTCGTTTAAAGCAGCCAATCGCGTCGCAGCGTCGGCGTGCGAGGCATCGACGGGGCCCTCGATGGTGCGGTGCTCCTCCAAGATCTGGGGGTCGGCACGAATGGCAGCCAGCACGACCTCATCCGCGCGTGCGGCCGCGATTTGCTTCTCCGCTGCCAAATGCTCCTTGAGCTCCTGGCTATACTGCATGCACCATGGCTTACGGCGGTGCTTATTTGGTGGAGGGGTCGGTGATTTGGGTGGAAGGTGTCGTGCCAGCGGTCGGGGCATGTGGGATGTGGAAGGAGGAGGAGGATGGGGGTTGGGTGTGGATTACCTGCCTGGATAGACGAGGCCGAGCAGCGTGAAGGATGGTCGCCGGCGAGGAGGAGGCGCTGCAAGGAAGGATTGAAGGTTTCAACTTGGAAAGGAAGGCGAAAACAAGGGAAATGTGGCTTTTGGTAAGGGGGAGGGGCGGGTAGGTAGATATTTCCGCGAAAGCCGGAAATTTGGAATCGCTTCAGCGAAAAACTGGCACGCAAACTGTCATCAGACACGGTCCCTTATTCAGAGCGGGCTGTGGACTATAGCCGTCGCACCTTCTCGCGTAAGTTGTATCCGTACTATACTCCAACGATGCTCCAAGATAATTTGTGCTACATCTCACACGGTTGGTTATAATAAACTTTGTGGAATCTACTTGATTTTTCGTCTTGATTTGAATTACATAATGGGGTCACAGCGGCAATGGATGGTGTTTGAATTGCTAGACTTTTTATCTGTAGTGAACATGCAACTATATGTCTGTCGTAAAAGAATTCGAATTATTCGGGGTTCGTTTGGACATTTTATACATTAAATTGGTTTTCTAGCCATTTCTGTCGAATTGCGGGTTCCGACAAACCCTTGTGAGGTTCGAACTCTGGGGTGCGCACGGAGAACTCTCTCTTCCAAGCTCTCTCTCTCTCTCTTTCAACGATCCCACGGCCTAGCTAGATGAACCCGAAGAACAACAGACACAGAGGTATATACTGGTTCGGGCCACCGCGTGGTGTAATACCCTACTCCAGTGTGGTGGTGGATTGCCTCGAGAGCTGAGGATGAACTGGTATAGTGGATGAACCGCCTCAGGAGGAGAGGTGTTCTTGGGCTCGATGAGCTGGTGGATGTGAGGACGGAATGGATCCAATCTCTGGTCAGTTCTCTATCAGATGCCTCCTATGGTGGTGGCTAGTCCTACTTATAGAGGCCCTGGTCCTCTTCCCAAATGTTAGGCGGGAAGGGATCCCACAATGGCCAAGTTTGAAGGGAGACAACTAGTACAAGCTATCCTGACAAAAGGTGGTCTTCGCCTACCAAAGGCTCAAGTGGTGACGCTGCTGTGGGCTCCGTCCTGCCATCCTGCTGGTCTTGGTCTTGTTGCACCGATATGGAAACCTTTGCCCGATGCCTTGGGACCCCGCGCCTGCGCTTGCCTCCTTGGCACCAAAGAGGAAACTGTTACACTGTGCCCGCTGGCGCCAACCTGGCCTTGGTCGTCACGGCTCACGTCAAGTGAACCTCGTGAGGTGCCCCTTGCATAGATATCTCTGCTCCTCAGCAGCCAGCCTGGTGAGACCGCCCCCAGGGAGGTCTTGGTGCCGTCCGCCTCGCGAGGCTTGTCCCCTCGCGAGGGTCTTGAGCTGTTGCTGCCGAAGCTGGGCCATACCAGGCGTTGGTAGAGCCACGCCACGGGCCACATGCAAGCAAGTCTGGGCACCCCCGGTCCCAGAACACCGACAGTAGCCCCCGGGCTCAAGGCACGCTCGAACTTGGCTTCAAGGCGAAGCCAAAGGGCATGTGCGGAGCACCGCGGGCCCCAACCGCCTGCGGCCTTGATTGACGTGTGGCGATTGATGGTACGTGGGCATCGCCGCTTCCCCATGCTGCCTTGGCAACCGTTCGACTTGACGAGACCCTGCTACATGCAGAAGGAAACCTTCATTACCTGCGATCATGGAGGCCGGCGGTTGGCCTCCTTCTGGCTATAAATGAGGAGCGGGGCCGAGCCCCCGTTGCTCATCTCCTTCTCCCCGCTGCCTGCTTCTTCTTCTTCTTCCTCACCTCGCCGTCTTGCTATATTCCCATGGCGCCGGCCAAGAGGTTCTCGGCCGCGGAGAAAGGGAAGGCTCACCAGGAGGGGCCCGGCTCGCCACCAGGAAAAGCATGTTGCGACCCCCGCCATGGCTCCTCGGGGGCGCGGTCGCACTCCTTCGGGGGCCGGTGTCGTCCTCGGCGACTGCAGCGGTGCCTCCTCCCACGGCGGGGAGCGCTCTAGGCAGAGCAGCCCTTGTGTCGAGGGTAGGCGTGCCATGGTCGCCCGGCCTCCTCGGCCGCACCTCCATTCGGCGGAGGTGCTCCCGGAGTTTGTTGTGTGGTCAGAGAGTCCTTCAGGCACCTGGCTCCAGCTCCCGCGCTCCTTTGCCGATGAGCTGCCGGCTAGGAGTCTTGGCGGCCTATGGCTTCTAGCCGACGGTTGCTGCAGCCAGGCCTCATGGGTCGCGGTGGAGACCTCCGTCGCGGGCAACATGGCCCTGGCCCTGATGTCTACTACACAACCTTCTTCTTGTAGACGTTGTTGGGCCTGCAAGTGCACAGGTTTGTAGGACAGTAGAAAATTTCCCTCAAGTGGATGACCTAAGGTTTATCAATCCGTAGGAGGCGTGGGATGAAGATGGTCTCTCTCAAGCAACCCTGCAACCAAATAACAAAGAGTCTCTTGTGTCCCCAACACACCCAATACAATGGTAAATTGTATAGGTGCACTAGTTCGGCGAAGAGATGGTGATACAAGTGCAATATGGATGATAGATAAAGGTATTTGTAATCTGAAAAATATAAAAACAGAAAGGTAACAAGTGGTAAACGTGAGCGTAAACGGTATTGCAATGATAGGAAACAAGGCCTAGGGTTCATACTTTCACTAGTGCAAGTTCTCAACAATAATAACATAGATAGATCATATAACAAGCCCTCAAAATGCAACAAAGAGTCACTCCAAAGCCACTAATAGCGGAGAAAAAACGTAGAGATTATGGTAGGGTACGAAACCACCTCAAAGTTATTCTTTCGGATCAATCTATAAAAGAGTTCGTACTAGAATAACACCTTAAGACACAAATCAATCAAAACCCTAATGTCACCTAGATACTCCATTGTCACCTCAAGTATCCTTGGGCATGATTATACGATTTGCATCACACAATCTCAGATTCATCCAACCAACATAAAAGTACTTCTAAGAGTGCCCCAAAGTTTCAACCGGAGAATCAAGAACGTGTGCCAACCCCTATGCATAGGTTCATGGGCGGAACCCGCAAGTTGGTCACCAAAACATACATCAAGTGGCACATGTTATCCCATTGTCACCACAGATAAGCACGACAAGACATACACCAAGTGTTCTCATAAAAGACTCAATCTGATAAGATAACTTCAAAGGGGAAACTCAATTCATCACAAGAGAGTAGAGGGGGAGAAACATCATAAGATCCAACTACAATAGCAAAGCTCGTGATACATCAAGATCGTATCACCTCAAGAACACGAGAGAGAGAGAGAGAGAGATCAAACACATAGCTACTGGTACATACCCTCAGCCCCGAGGATGAACTACTCCCTCCTCGTCATGGAGAGCGTCGGGATGATGAAGATGGCCACCGGAGATGGATCCCCCCTCCGGTAGGGTACCGGAAAGGGGTCCCAATTGGTTTTTCGTGGCTATGGAGGCTTGTGGCGGCGGAACTCCCGATCTAACTTTTGTTCTGGAAGTTTTAGGGTACGACGGTATATATGGGTGAAAGGAGAACGTCGGTGGAGCTACGGGGGCCCCACGAGGCAGGGGGCGCGCCCAAGGGGGTGGGCACGTCCCCCACCCTCGTGAGCACCTCATGTATCTTCTGACGTGGAGTCCAAGTCCATCAGGTGGGTTTCCTTCCAAAAATAACTTCTCCAGTTGATTTTGTTCCGTTTTGACTCCGTCTGATATTCCTTTTCCTCGAAACACTGAAATAGGCATAAAACAACAAATCAGGTTGGGCCTCCGGTTAATAGGTTAGTCCCAAAAATAATATAAAAGTGGATAATAAAGCCCAATATTGCCTAAAACAGTAGATAAAGTAGCATGGAGCAATCAAAAATTATAGATACGTTGGAGACGTATCAGGCCCGCGGCTGGCAAACGTTTGCCCGTGCTCGCGGCCTAAGCGGGCGGTGCACCCTCTATAGGGGAACGTAGTATTTCAAAAAAGTTGCCTACGAATACGCAAGATCTATCTAGGAGAAGCATAGCAACGAGCGGGGAGAGTGTGTCTACGTACCCTCGTAGACCGAAAGCGGAAGTATTTAGTAACGCGGTTGATGTAGTCAAACATCTTCGCGATCCAACCGATCAAGTACTGAATGCACGGCACCTCCACGATCTGCACACGTTCATCTCGGTGACGTCCCTCGAACTCTTGATCCAGCTGAGGCCGAGGGAGAGTTCTGTCAGCACGACGGCGTGGGGACAGTGATGATGAAGTTACCGGCGCAGGGCTTCGCCTAAGCACTACGACAATATGACCGAGGTGGAAAACTGTGGAGGGGGCACCGCACATGGCTAAAGATCAACTTGTGTGTCTATGGGGTGTCCCCCTCCCCCCGTATATAAAGGAGGGGAGGAGGAGGCCGCCGGCCACATGGGGCGGGCAGGGGGGAATCCTACTCCAAGTAGGAATAGGTTCCCCCCTTTCCTAGTCCAACTAGGAGAAGAAGGGAGGAGAGGGAGAGGGAGAGGGAAAGAGGGGCCGCGCCCCCCTCCACTAGTCCTATTCGGACTCCCCTTGTGGGGGGGGGGGGGGCGTGCGCCACCTCCTGGCTGCTGCCCTCTCTCTCCCCTAAGGCCCATAACTTCCCGGGGGGTTCCGATAAACCTCCGGCACTCCGGATTTATTCGAAACCCTCCGGAACACTTCCGGTGTTTGAACACCATGGTAATATGTCAATCTTAACGTCCAACATGGTCCACTTCCGGTGCCTACCCCATTTCAAGACTCCTCATCATGTCCGTGATCTCATCTGGGACTCCGAACAACCTACGGTACATCAAATCACATAAACTCATAATACCAGTCGACATCGAACGTTAAGCGTGCGGACCCTACGGGTTCGAGAACTATGTAGACATGACCGAGACACCTCTCCATTCAATAACCAATAGCAGAACCTGGATGCTCATATTGGCTCCTACATATTCTACGACGATCTTTATCGGTCAAACCTCATAACAACATACGTTGTTCCCTTTGTCATCGATATGTTACTTTCCTGAGATTCGATCGTCGGTATCATCATACCTAGTTCAATCTCGTTACTAGCAAGTCTCTTTACTCGTTCCATAATTCATCATCCTGTGACTAACTCATTAGTCACATTGCTTGCAAGGCTTATAATGATGTGCATTACCGAGAGGGCCCAGAGATACCTCTCTGATACACGGAGTGACAAATCCTAATCTTGATCTATGCCAACTCAACAAACACCTTCAGAGACATCTGTAGAGCATATTTATAATCACCCAGTTACGTTGTGACGTTTTATAGCACACAAGGTGTTCCTCCAGTATTCGTGTGTTGCATAATCTCATAGTCAGATGAACATGTATAAGCCATGATGAAAGCAATAGCAATAAAACTAAATGATCATTATGCTAAGCTACCGGATGGGTCTTGTCCATCACATCATTCTCTAATGATGTGATCCCGTTCATCAAATGACAACAAATGTCTATGGTCAGGAAACATAACCATCTTTGATTAATGAGCTAGTCAAGTAGAGGCATACTAGGGACACTATGTTTTGTCTATGTATTCACACATGTACTAAGTTTCCGGTTAATACAATTCTAGCATGAATAATAAACATTTATCATGATATAAGGAAATATAAATAACAACTTTATTATTGCCTATAGGGCATATTTCCTTCAGTCTCTCACTTGCACTAGACTAAATAATCTAGTTCACATCGCCATGTGATTTAACACCAATAGTTCACATCACCATGTGATTAGTTCACATCGCCATGTGACTAACAAAGGGTTTTACTAGAGTCAATAATCTAGTTCACATTGCTATGTGATTAACACCCAAAGAGTACTAAGGTGTGATCATGTTTTGCTTGTGAGAGAAGCTTAGTCAATTGGTCTGTCACATTCAGAGCAGTATGTATTTTGCAAATTTCCTATGTCTACAATGCTCTGCATGGAGCTACTCTAGCTAATTGTTCCCACTTTCAATATGTAATCAGATTGAGACTCAGAGTCATCCGGATTGGTGTAAAAGCTTGCATCAGCGTAACTCTTTACGACGAACTCTTTATCACCTCCATAACCGAGAAATATCTCCTTAGTCTTCTAAGGATAATTTTGACCGCTGTCAAGTTATCCACTCCTAGATCAATATCGGACCCCCTTGCCAAACTCATGGCAAGGTACACAATAGGTTTGGTACATATCATAGCATATTTTATAGAACCTATGGCTGAGGCATAGGGAATGACTTTCATTCTCTTTCTATTTTCTACTGTGGTCGTGTTTTTGAGTCTTACTCAACTTTACACCTTGCAATACAGGCAAGAACTCCTTCTTTGACTGTTCCATTTTGAACTAATTCAAAAATCTTGTCAAGGTATGTACTCATTGAAAATCTTATCAAGCGTCTTCATCTATCTCTATAGATCTTGATGCCCAATATGTAAGCAGCTTCACCGAGGTCTCTCTTTGAATAACTCCTTTCAAACACTCCTTTATGCTTTCCAGAAAATTCTACATCATTTCCGATCAACAATATATCATTCACATATACTTATCAGAAAAGCTGTAGTGCTCCCACTCACTTTCTTGTAAATACAGGCTTCACCGCTAGTCTGTATAAAACTATATGCTTTGATCAAACTTATCAAAGCGTATATTCCAACTCCGAGATGGTTGCACCAGTCATAGATGGATCGCTGGAGCTTGCACATTTTGTTAGCACCTTTAGGATTGACAAAAAATTCTGGTTGTATCATATACAACTCTTCTTTAATAAATCCATTAAGGAATGCAGTTTTGATATCCATTTGTCAGATTTCATAAAATGTGGCAATTGCTAACATGATTCGGACAGACTTTAAGCATCGTAGACAGTAACATCTTGAATTTATCAAAAACCCTTTTCGACAAGTCGAGCTTTGTAGACAGTAAGATTACCGTCAGCGTTAGTCTTCTTCTTGAAGATCCATTTATTCTCTATGGCTTGCCGATCATCGGGCAAGTCAACCAAAGTCCATAATTCGTTCTCATACATGGACCCATCTCAGATTTCATGGCCTCAAGCCATTTTGCGGAATCTGGGCTCATCATCGCTTCCTCATAGTTCGTAGGTTTTTCATTGTCAAGTAACATGACCTCCAGAACAGGATTATCGTACCACTCTAGTTGACCTACGAGGTTTGATAGTAACTTGATCAGAAGTTTCATGATCATCATCATTAGCTTCCTCACTAATTGGTGTAGGAATCACTGGAACTAATTTCTATGATGAACTACTTTCCAATAAAGGAGCAGGTACAATTACCTCATCAAGTTCTACTTTCCTCCCACTCACTTCTTTCGAGAGAAACTCCTTCTCTAGAAAGGATCCACTCTTAGCAACAAAGGTCTTGCCTTTGGATCTATGATAGAAGGTGTACCCAATAGTTTCTTTTGGGTATCCTATGAAGACGCACTTCTCCAATTTGTGTTTGAGCTTATCAAGCTGAAACTTTTTCACATAAGCATCGAAACCCCAAACTTTAAGGAACGACAGCTTAGGTTTCTTGCTAAACCACAGTTCATACGGTGTCGTCTCAATGGATTTTTAGACGGTGCCCTATTTAACGTGAATGCAGCTATCTCTAATGCATAACCCCAAAACGATAGTGGTAAAAATCGGTAAGCGACATCATAAATTGCACCATATCTAATAAAGTATGGTTACGATGTTCGGACACACCATTATGCTATGGTGTTCCAGGTGGCATGATTTTGTGAAACTATTCCACATTGTTTTAATTGAAGGCCAAACTCGTAACTCAAATATTCGCCTCCGCGATCAGATCGTAGAAACTTTATTTTCTTGTCACGATGATTCTCCACTTCACCCTGAATTTCTTTGAACTTTTCAAATGTTTCAGACTTGTGTTTCAATAAGTAGATATACACATATCTGCTTAAATCATCTATGAAGGTCAGAAAATAACGATACCCGCCGCGAGCCTCAACACTTATCGGACCGCATCATCAGTATGTATTATTTCCAATAAGTTAGTGGCTCGCTCTATTTTTTTTGGAGAAGGGAGTCTTAGTCATCTTGCCTATGAGACATGGTTCACAAGCATCAAGTGATTCATAATCAAGTGATTCCAAAAGCCCATCAGCATGGAGTTTCTTCATGCGCTTAACATCAATATGACCTAAACGGCAGTGCCACTAGTATGTTGCACTATCATTATCAAATTTGCATATTTTGGCATCAATATCATGAATATGTGTATCACTATGATCGAGATTCAATAAACCATTCACCTTGGGTGTATGACCACAGAAGGTTTTATTCATGTAAATATAATAACAATTATTCTTTGACTTAAATGAATAACCATATTGCAATAAACATGATCCAATCATATTATGCTCAACGCAAACACCAAATAACATTTATTTAGGTTCAACACTACTCCCGAAGGTAAAGGGAGTGTGTAATGGTGATCTTATCAACCTTGGAATCACTTCCAACACACATCGTCACTGTCGGATTTCGGGTTCCGGCAGACCCTTGAGGTTCGAACTCTGGGGTGCGCACGGAGATCTTTCCCCTACCAGCTCACGCGTTAATGGTTTGCAAGGGATCTAAACTAGGAACTGTTGGGGAACGTAGCAGAAATCAAAAAAATTCTACGCATCACCAAGATCAATCTATGGAGTTATCTAGCAACGAGGGGAAAAGGAGTGCATCTACATACCCTTGTAGATCGCGAGCGGAAGCGTTCAAGAGAACGGGGTTGATGGAGTCGTACTCGTCGTGATCCAAATCATCGATGACCAAGTGTCGAACGGACGGCACCTCCGCGTTCAACACACGTACGATTGGGGAAGACGTCTCCTCCTTCTTGATCCAACAAGGGGGAAGGAGAGGTTGATGGAGATCCAACAGCACGACGGCGTGGTGGTGGATGCAGCAGGGATCTCGGCAGGGCTTCGCCAAGCTCTACAGAGAGGAGGAGGTGTTGGAGAGGGAGAGGGAGGTGCCAGGGGCTAGGGTGTGGCTGCCCTCCCTCCCCCCCACTATTTATAGGGGTCAAGGGGGGCGCTGGCCCCACTAGATCTCATCTAGATGGGGGGGCGCCGGCCAAGGGGTGGCTTGCCCCCCAAGCCAAGGGGGGCGACCCCCACTCCTAGGGTTTCCTGCCCTAGGCGCAGGGGGAGGCCCAAGGGGGGCGCACCAGCCCACCAGGGGCTGGTTCCCCTCCCCACTTCAGCCCATGGGGCCCTCCGGGATAGGTGGCCCCACCCGATGGACCCCCGGGACCCTTCCGGTGGTCCCGATACAATACCAAGGACCCCGAAACTTTCCCGATGGCCGAAACTTGACTTCCTATATATAAATCTTTACCTCCGGACCATTCCGGAACTCCTCGTGACGTTCGGGATCTCATCCGGGACTCCGAACAACTTTCGGGTTACTGAATATTAATATCTCCACAACCCTAGTGTCACCGAACCTTAAGTGTGTAGACCCTACGGGTTCGGGAGACACGCAGACATGACCGAGACGACTCTCCGGTCAATAACCAACAGCGGGATCTGGATACCCATGTTGGCTCCCACATGCTCCTCGATGATCTCATCGGATGAACCACGATGTCGAGGATTCAATCAATCCCGTATACAATTCCCTTTGTCAATCGATGCGTTACTTGCCCGAGACTTCGATCGTCGGTATCCCAATACCTCGTTCAATCTCGTTACCGGCAAGTCACTTTACTCGTACCGTAATGCGTGATCCCGTGATCAAGCACTTGATCACATTGAGCTCATTATGATGATGCATTACTGAGTGGACCAGAGATACCTCTTCGTCATACGAAGTGACAAATCCCAGTGTTGATTCGTGCCAACCCAACAGACACTTTCGGAGATACCCGTAGTGCACCTTTATAGCCACCCAGTTACGTTGTGACATTTGGCACACCCAAAGCACTCCTACGGTATCCGGGAGTTGCACAATCTCATGGTCTAAGGAAATGATACTTGACATTTGGAAAAGCTCTAGCAAACGAACTACACGATCTTTGTGCTATGCTTAGGATTGGGTCTTATCCATCACATCATTCTCCTAATGATGTGATCCCATAATCAATGACATCCAATGTCCATAGTCAGGAAACCATGACTATCTGTTGATCAACGAGCTAGTCAACTAGAGGCTCACTAGGGACATGTTGTGGTCTATGTATTCACACATGTATTACGATTTCCCGATAACACAATTATAGCATGAATAATAGACAATTATCTTGAACAAAGAAATATAATAATAACCATTTTATTATTGCCTCTAGGGCATATTTCCAACAGTCTCCCACTTGCACTAGAGTCACTAATCTAGTTACATTGTGATGAATCGAACACCCATAGAGTTCGGTGTTGATCATGTTTTGCTCTAGGGAGAGGTTTAGTCAGCGGATCTGCGACATTCAGGTCCGTATGTACTTTACAAATATCTATGTCTCCATCTTGAACATTTTCACGAATGGAGTTGAAGTGACGCTTGATGTGCTGGTCTTCTTGTGAAACACAGGCTCCTTGGCTAGTGCAATAGCTCCGGTGTTGTCACAGAAGAGAGTGACCGCCCCGACGCATTGGGTATGACTCCTAGGTCGGTGATGAACTCCTTCACCCAGATTGCTTCATGCGCTGCCTCCGAGGCTGCCATGTACTCCGCTTCACATGTAGATCCCGCCACGACGCTTTGCTTGCAATCGCACTACCATCGCCCCACCATTCAAAATAAAAACGTATCTGGTTTGTGACTTAGAGTCATCCAGATCTATGTCGAAGCCAGCATCGACGTAACCCTTTACGACGAGCTCTTCGTCACCTCCATACACGAGAAACATGTCCTTAGTCCTTTTCAGGTACTTCAGGATATTCTTGACCGTTGTCCAGTGTTCCATGCCGGGATTACTTTGGTACCTTCCTACCAAACTTACGGCAAGGTTTACATCAGGTCTCGGTACACAAGATGGCATACATAATAGACCCTATGGTCGAGGCATAGGGGCGCCACTCATCTTTTCTCTATCTTCTGCCGTGGTCGGGCATTGAGTCGTGCTCAATCGCACACCTTGCAATACAGGCAAGAACCCCTTCTTGGACTGATCCATATTGAACTTCTTCAATATCTTGTCAAGGTACGTACTTTGTGAAAGACCAATGAGGCGTCTTTATCTATCTCTATAGATCTTGATGCCTAATATATAAGCAGCTTCTCCAAGGTCCTTCATTGAAAAACACTTGTTCAAGTAGGCCTTTATGCTTTCCAAGAATTCTATATCATTTCCCATCAACAGTATGTCATCCACATATAATATGAGAAATGGTACAGAGCTCCCACTCACTTTCTTGTAAACACAGGCTTCTCCATACGTCTGTGTAAACCCAAACCGCTTTGATCATCTCATCAAATCGAATGTTCCAACTTCAAGATGCTTGCACCAGCCCATAGATTGAGCGTTGGAGCTTGCACACCTTGTTAGCATTCTTAGGATCAACAAAACCTTCCGGCTGCATCATATACAATTCTTCCTTAAGAAAGCCGTTAAGGAATGCCGTTTTGACGTCCATTTGCCATATCTCATAATCATAGAATGCGGCAATTGCTAACATGATTCGGACTGACTTCAACCGCTACGGGTGAGAAAGTCTCATCGTAGTCAACCCCTTGAACTTGTCGATAACCCTTAGCGACAAGTCGAGCCTTATATATGGTCACATTACCATCCGTGTCTGTCTTCTTCTTAAAGATCCATTTATTTTCTATGGCTCGCCGATCATCGGGCAAGTCAGTCAAAGTCCACATTTCGTTTTCATACATGGATCCTATCTCGGATTTCATGGCTTCTAGCCATTTGTCGGAATCCGGGCCCGCCATCGCTTCTTCATAGTAAGAAGGTTCACCGTTGTCTAACAACATGATTTCAAAGACCGGGTTGCCGTACCACTCTGGTGCGGAACGTGTCCTCGTGGACCTCTGAAGTTCAAGATGGGAGCTTGATCCGAAGCACCTTGATCATCATCATTATCTTCCTCTCTAGTCGGTGAAGGCACCACAGAACATCTTCACAAGCTGCGCTTACTTCCCGTTTCAAGAGGTAGTACTTCATCAAGTTCTACTTTCCTCCCACTTAACTCCTTGAGAGAAACTCTTTCTCCGAGAAGGACCCGTTCTTGGCAACAAAGATCTTGCCTTCGGATCTGAGGTAGAAGGTATACCCAATGGTTTCCTTAGGGTATCCTATGAAGACGCATTTTTCTGACTTGGGTTCGAGCTTTTCAGGTTGAAGTTTCTTGACATAAGCATCGCATCCCCAAACTTTTAGAAATGACAGCTTAGGTTTCTTCCCAAACCATAATTCATACGGTGTTGTCTCAACGGATTTCGACGGAGCCCTATTTAAAGTGAATGCGGATGTCTCTAGAGCGTATCCCCAAATTGATAGCGGTAAATCGGTGAGTGACATCATGGATCGCACCATATCCAATAGAGTGCGATTACGACGTTCGGACACACCGTTCTGTTGAGGTGTTCGGTGGCGTGAGTTGTGAAACGATTCCACATTTCCTTAAGTGCGTACCAAATTCGTGACTTAAATATTCTCCCCCACGATCTGATCATAAGAACTTTATTTTCCTGTCACGTTGATTCTCAACCTCACTCTGAAATTCCTTGAACTTTTCAAAGGTCTCAGACTTGTGTTTCATTAAGTAGACATATCCATATATACTCAAGTCATCAATGAGAGTGAGAACATAATGATATCCTGCACGAGCCTCAACGCTCATTGGACCGCACACATCGGTATGTATGATTTCCAACAAGTTGGTTGCTCGCTCCATTGTTCCGGAGAACGGAGTCTTGGTCATTTTACCCATGAGGCATGGTTCGCACGTGTCAAATGATTCATAATCAAGAGACTCCAAAAGTCCATCTGCATGGAGCTTCTTCATGCGTTTGACACCTATGTGACCAAAGGCGGCGGTGCCACAAGTATGTGGGACTATCGTTATCAACTTTACATCTTTTGGTATTCACACTATGAATATGTGTAACATTACGCCGAGATTCATTAAGAATAAACCATTCACCGGTGAGCATGACCATAAAACATATCTCTAATATAAATAGAACAACCATTATTCTCGGATTTAAATGAGTAGCCATCTTGAATTAAACGAGATCCTGATGCAATGTTCATGCTCAAAGCTGGTACTAAATAACAATTATTGAGGTTTAAAACTAATCCCAGTAGGTAAATGTAGAGGTAGCGTGCCGACGGCGATCACATCGACCTTGGAACCATTCCCGACGCCAAGACCGTCACCTCGCCCTTCGCCAAATTTTCGCTTATTCCGCAGCTCGTGCTTTGAGTTACAAATATGAGCAATCGCACGGTATCAAATACCCGGGAGCTACTACGAAAGTCTTGGTAAGGTACACATCAATTACATGTATATCACATATACCTTTAGTGTTGTCGGCCTTCTTGTCCACTAAGTATTTGGGGCAGTTCCGCTTCGATGACCACTTCCCTTGCAATAAAAGCACTCAGTCTCGTGCTTGGGTCCATTCTTTGGCTTCTTCCCGGCAATCGGCTTACCAGCGCGGCAACTCCCTTTGACGTCCTTCTTGAAGTTCTTCTTACCCTTGCCTTTCTTAAACTTAGTGGTTTTATTCACCATCAACACTTGATGTTCCTTTTGATCTCCACCTCGCTGATTTCAAAGACTTTGAATATACCTCGTGAATGGTCTTTTCCATCCCTCCATATTGAAGTTCATCACAAAGATCTTGTAGCTCGGAGGAAGCGGTCAAGGATCCTGTCACATGATCAAGGTCATCCGGGAGATTAACTCCCTGAGTCAAGCGGTTGTGCAACCCAGACATTTTGAGTATGTGCTCCTTGTGAACTATTTTCCTCCATCTTACAAATGAAGAACTTGTCGGAGACTTCATATCTCTCGACCCGGCATGATCTTGGAAAACCGCTTTCAGCTCTTGAACATCTCATATGCTCCGTGTTGCTCAAAACGCTTTTGGAGCCCGGTTCTAAGCTGTAAAGCATGCCGTGACCGAACGAGGGAGTAATCATCAAGACGAGACCGCCAAGCGTTCATAACGTCTTGGTTCTCTGCGATGGGTGCTTCACCTAGCGGTGCTTCTAGGACATAATCTTTCTTGGCAGCTATGAGGATGATCCTCAGGTTCCGGACCCAGTCCGTATAGTTGCTGCCATCATCTTTCAGCTTGGTTTTCTCTAGGAACGCGTTGAAGTTGAGGGAAACATTAGCGTGGGCCATTTGATCTACAAGACATATTGTAAAGATTTTAGACTAAGTTCATGATAATTAAGTTCATCTAATCAAATTATTCAATGAACTCCCACTCAGATAGACATCCCTCTAGTCATCTAAGTGAAACATTATCCGAGTTAACTAGGCCGTGTCCGATCATCACGTGAGACGGACTAGTCAACGTCGGTGAACATCTTCATGTTGATCGTATCTTCTATACGACTCATGCTCGACCTTTCGGTCTTCCGTGTTCCGAGGCCATGTCTGTACATGCTAGGCTCGTCAAGTCAACCTAAGTGTATTGCGTGTGTAAATATGGCTTACACCCGTTGTATTCGAACGTTAGAATCTATCACACCCGATCATCACGTGGTGCTTTGAAACAACGAACCTTCGCAACGGTGCACGGTTAGGGGGAACACTTTTCTTGAAATTATTATAAGGGGTCATCTTATTTACTACCGTCGTTCTAAGCAAATAAGAAGCAAAACATGATAAACATCACATGCAATCAAACAGTGACATGATGTGGCCAATATCATATTGCTCCTTTGATCTCCATCTTCGGGGCTCCATGATCATCTTCGTCACCGGCATGACACCATGATCTCCATCATCATGATCTCCATCATCGTGTCTTCATGAAGTTGTCACGCCAATGATTACTTCTACTTCTATGGCTAACACGTTTAGCAATAAAGTAAAGTGATTTACATGGCGTTACTCAATGACACGCAGGTCATACAAAAAATAAAGACAACTCCTATGGTTCCTGCCGGTTGTCATACTCATCGACATGCAAGTCATGATTCCTATTACAAGAACATGATCATCTCATACATAACATATATCATTCATCACATCCTTTGGCCATATCACATCACAAAGCACTTGCTGCAAAAACAAGTTAGACGTCCTCTAATTGTTGTTGCATGTTTTTACGTGGCTGTTATAGGTTTCTAGCAAGAACATTTCTTACCTACGTAAAACCACAACATGATATGCCAATTTCTATTTACCCTTCATAAGGACCCTTTTCATCGAATCCGCTCCAACTAAAGTGGGAGAGACAGACACCCGCTAGCCACCTTATGCAACTAGTGCATGTCAGTCGGTGGAACCTGTCTCACGTAAGCGTACGTGTAAGGTCGGTCCGGGCCGCTTCATCCCACGATGCCGCCGAAGCAAGATAAGACTAGTAGTGGCAAGAAAATTGACAACATCTGCGCCCACAACTGCTTTGTGTTCTACTCGTGCATAGTAACTACGCATAGACCTAGCTCTCATACCACTGTTGGGGAACGTAGAAGAAATAAAAAAAATTCTACGCATCACCAAGATCAACCTATGGAGCTATCTAGCAACGAGGGGAAAAGGAGTGCATCTACATACCCTTGTAGATCGCGAGCGGAAGCGTTCAAGAGAATGGGGTTGATGGAGTCGTACTCGTCGTGATCCAAATCACTGATGACCAAGTGCCGAATGGATGGCACCTCCGCGTTCAACACACGTACGGTTGGGGAAGACGTCTCCTCCTTCTTGATCCAAAGCAAGGGGAAGGAGAGGTTGATGGAGATCCAAAGACGACGGCGTGGTGGTGGATGCAGCAGGGATCTCGGCAGGGCTTCGCCAAGCTCTACGGAGAGGAGGAGGTGTTGGAGAGGGAGAGGGAGGCACCAGGGGCTAGGGTGCGGCTGCCCTCCCCCCCCCACTATTTATAGGGGTCCAAGGGAGGGCGCCGGCCCCTCTAGATCTCATCTAGATGGGGCGGCGGCGGCCAAGGGGTGGCTTGCCCCCCAAGCCAAGGGGGGCGCCCCCCACCCCTAGGGTTTCCTGCCCTAGGCGCAGGGGGAGGCCCAAGGGGGGCGCACCAGCCCACCAGGGGCTGGTTCCCCTCCCACTTCAGCCCATGGGGCCCTCCGGGATAGGTGGCCCCACCCGATGGACCCGCCGGGACCGTTCCGGTGGTCCCGGTACAATACCGGTGACTCCCGAAACTTTCCCGATGGCCGAAACTTGACTTCCTATATATAAATCTTTACCTCCGGACTATTCCGGAACTCCTCGTGACGTCCGGGATCTCATTCGGGACTCCGAACAACTTTCGGGTTACTGCATATTAACATCTCTACAACCCTAGCGTCACCGAACCTTAAGTGTGTAGACCCTACGGGTTCGGGAGACACGCAGACATGACCAAGACGACTCTCCGGTCAATAACCAACAGCGGGATCTGGGTACCCATGTTGGCTCCCACATGCTCCTCGATGATCTCATCGGATGAACCACGATGTTGAGGATTCAATCAATCCTGTATACAATTCTCTTTGTCAATCGGTACGATACTTGCCCGAGACTCGATCGTCGGTATCCCAATACCTCGTTCAATCTCGTTACCCGCAAGTCACTTTACTCGTACCGTAATGCATGATCCCGTGATCAAGCACTTGATCACATTGAGCTCATTATGATGATGCATTACTGAGTGGGCCCAGAGATACCTCTCCGGCATACGGAGTGACAAATCCCAGTCTCGATTCGTGCCAACCCAACAGACACTTTAGGAGATACCTGTAGTACACCTTTATAGCCACCCAGTTACGTTGTGACGTTTGGCACACCCAAAGCACTCCTACGGTATCCGGGAGTTGCACAATCTCATGGTCTAAGGAAATGATACTTGACATTTGGAAAAGCTCTAGCAAACGAACTACACGATCTTTGTGCTATGCTTAGGATTGGGTCTTGTCCATCACATCATTCTCCTAATGATGTGATCCCGTTATCAATGACATCCAATGTCCGTAGTCAGGAAACCATGACTATCTGTTGATCAATGAGCTAGTCAACTAGAAGCTCACTAGGGACATGTTGTGGTCTATGTATTCACACATGTATTACGATTTCCGGATAACACAATTGTAGCATGAATAATAGAAAATTATCATGAACAAAGAAATATAATAATAACCATTTTATTATTGCCTCTAGGGCATATTTCCAACAGGAACGATGAACAGCACAAGAGACACAAGATTTATACTGGTTCGGGCCACTGTTATGGTGTAATACCCTACTCCAGTGTGTGGTGTGGTGGATTGCCTCCGAGGCTGATGTAGAACAATACAAAGGAAGAACAGCCTCGCGAGGGGCTGTTCTTGAGCTGGTGCGATGGACTGCTTGGGTGAGTCCGGTCGCTTCTCTCTCTCTCTCTCTCTCTCTCTCTCTCTCTGGTGGTTTCGACCCGTTCCCTCTCTCTGTGGTGGCTAGTCCTATTTATAGAGGGAGGCCCTGGGCCTCTTCCCAAATAATGAGCGGGAAGGGCGCCAACAATTGGCCATTTTGAAGGGGAACATCTAGTAAACTTATCCTGACTAAAGTTGTTCTTCGGCTGCCAAAGGCTCTGACGGTGACGCCGTCCTGGGCTCCACGATGACCTTCGTCCTGCCGCTCTGCTAGTCTTGGTCTTGTTGCACCAAAGCGGTAACCTTTTCCTGATGCCTTGGCCTATGCTTGCCTCCTTTGCACCAAAGGGGAAACGAGGACACTACGCAGGCTGGCGCCCGCCTGCCGCCTGCCTGATCTCGATCGTCATGGCTTGCATCACGGGGCACCGTCATGAGGTACCCTGCCTTGATCTCTCCGCCTCCTCGTGAGCCTATCTGACGAGGCTGCTCCTGAGGAAGGTTCCTGTCGTCCGCCCCACGAGGCTTGGCCCCTCGCGAGGGTCTTGAGCTTGAACTGATGAAGCTGGGCCGCGCTGGGCCCCCACTTGAGCCACGCCCGCAGCCGCAGTGTGCAAGTCTGGGACCCCTGCTCCTGAACGCCGACAGAGCCCCGGGCCCAAGGCGCGCCCGGACTTGGCTTAGCAGAGAAGCAAAGGGGCAAGTGCGAAGCGCCACGGGCCCCAACAGCCTGCGGCCTTGGGCGCCGCGTGGCGATTGATTGGTCGTGGGCGTCTCCGCTTCCCCACGATCCCTCCGCAACCGTCCTTCTGACAAAAAGGAGGCCCGAGCCAGACTTGGTGCTCGTTCTTGCTCACCTTGCTCCAGATCCCCTTTCTCGCCCTTCTCCTCCTTGCTTCCAAAATCCTCCAAATCTATCTCAATCCTTCCCATCTTGCAAGCCATGGCACCTCGCAAGACCCCGTGTGAGGCCTGGTACCTCCCGGCTCTGGATCCTCCGACTGTGTCGGAGAAGAATCTCGTTCTTGTGCGCCAGAGGACGATGGCGCAAGGCAACGACGGAGCGACTGTGCTCAAGGCCGTCTCCGATCAGCCTGAAGGCAAGGGGAGCACCTTCTACCCGTTCTTTGTGAGCGCCATCATCGCTGGTCTGGTCCCTCCTTTTCCGAGTTCTTCCTTACTGTTCTCCGCCAATACAACTTGCAAGCTTTGCATCTCCACCCCAACCTTGTTCTTCTCCTAGCGATTTTCGCCTACTATTGTGAGGCTCACGTTGGGATAAAGCCCTCGGTGGCTTTGCTGCGCCATTACTTTTACCTCCGGGTCTCTCGTGGCCCTATTACTGCATGGGCGAGTTTTATCGCATATTCCAGCTCCAACTCCATCTCCAAGCCCGGGAAGAGGATCGAAGGCTTCAGGAGCAAGTGGGTCCTGGTGGATGTCGGGCGCATCCACCCCGGGATCAAGGCCGCTGGCCTGTCGGGCAGCCCAAGACCGTTGATACGTGGTCTCACGCGGAGCTCGTCGACCCTCGTGCGAAGATGGTGCTGAAGAGGATAGACGCGGACCTGAGGCCAGGCAGCTTGGAGGCGGCGAAGCTGACCGGGGCCATGCTCCTGAGGGAGTTCCTGGAACACCGGGTGGCTCCGCTCCAGAGCATTCGCTCCGTTGTGGAGGCTTGGGAGGCAGGTGACGCCTTCGCCGCGAGCTCGAGGCCCTCTCGACGAAGATCTGGTCGCGGCTCTCCATTCCTTGGTCGGGGAGACGTGGCGAGGCCGGAGGGCGCTCCCGTCCCCCTGTTCCTTCGCGACGACTGGGAGCAAGTGTTGAACGCCATGCCCACCTTCAATGGTGAGGGCTGGTGCCCGCCAGGGCTCCCGAGGATCTGGCGATGTTAGCGACGATGAATGTTTCCTCCAACAGCTCCAGCGGGAGTGAGGAGGAAGAAGAGGAGGTGGAGGAAGGATGTTCTGACTTCGAGGCGACTGGCGAGGAGTCGGGGGATTCCTTCCCTTGGCGCAGGTCCCACACCCTTCGCTCCATGCCGGACGACGACGAGGCTGGTGCAAGGCGAGGAGGGGAGGATTCTCCCCTGGTTCCGAGGAAGGGCAGGTCGGAGGTGGTTCTTCCAGGGTCCATTCTGGCTCCGGGGCGGTCTGAGGCCAGCTCCGGCCTTCCCGACGCGCCTACTGCTTCTGGGTCCCCCAAGGCTGACCCTAGCTGCAGGCTTTCAGGCTTCAAGTTCGGCCGGAGGCTGCTTGAGTCCGTGGACGATGACCAGTAAGTGTCCGATCCGTGTTTTGCTTTGCTTCTGCCGCCGAGGCTTGGCGTCTGTATTCTCTTGGCCAGGTCGGCACCTGCAGCAAAAAGGCCGAAGGGGGCTTCTGCGGCCCTGCTTGAGGCGGGTTCGCCTGCCGTGGCTGCGGCTCCGTCTACAGGGAAAAGAGGCAGCAAAGCTCGCGCCTCCCCTGCCCAATCATCCTCGTGAGCCCAGCAGGGGCACTCTAGCAGCGAGTCAGCCCTCGTGGCCTCGCTGACTCTGGAGGTGCATGCGCTTGACGTTGCCGCTGAGGTGCCCAAGGCCCAGGGGGCTCCTCCTTCCCAAGCCGCGATCACACTGTCGTCTTCTTCACCTGCTCCACCGGCTCCAGTCCCTTCTGATCCCTCGGCCATCCTGGACCAGGCTGCCAGTGAACTGAGCCGGCTGCAGGAGGATCTCCGGAATGCTGACACCCGTCTGGTGGCCGGGCGCCTGGAGCTAAGCTGGGCCCGCTCTGCCGCCTCCGTCCGAAGCGGCGCTGAACCAAGCAGCGTCGGCCTCGATGGGGAGAAACAAGCCGCTGCCAGGCCAGGGCCGCTTCGTGATGCTACCAGTGGCGACGCCATGACGCCCGGACCGCTGCAAGGCGCTGGAGGTCGAGCTGCAAGGCCTGCGCGACGAGCTCGCCAAGGAGGTCTGCGGCCGCCAGGAGAAGGAGAAGGAGATGGAGGCTCGGGAAGCCGCCGTCAGGGACCGGGATGCCGAGCTTGATGACTGTCGTGGCGCTTGAGACGCCAGAATCGCTGAAAGCGGAGAGGATCGAGCTAGACAGGAAGGCCAAGATCCTGGTTGAGGATCGGGTGGCCTTCGCCAGGTTGGAGGAGAAGGCTCGCGCCGCATTGAAGACGCTCTACGAGGGTGGCCTGGAGAAGCCGTTGGCTGGTGCAGAGCACGGCCCCGCCGAGCTTCTTCCTTTCTTCGTCCGTGCACTTGAAGATGTCTCGGACGGCCTTGGCCCCACGGCCGAGGCCGAGGCGCATGCCCTCGTTTTCTCGCAATACCGACGCTGTCCTCAACCAAGTCTACCTTCGCGACCCCAGCATCGACCTTAACGGCCTGCTGGAGCCTGTGAGCGGCGACCTTGCCACTGCTGCTGCTGAGGCCATGAAAGGCCGAGCCGAGGCCCTGCTAGGGAGGTTCCGCGCCTTGACACCTTGCTCGGGCGTGGTGCCGCCAGCTCCATGACCTCGGGAGGTGGAGGCGCCACAGAAAGTGATCCTTTCGCAGCTTCTGCTCTGTTTTTATTCCTGCAACATGCACCATGCCTCGTGGAGGCGTTTAGACTTGTGTTTGGCGTTGTGAAACGACTTATAGCTTGTAATATTTGCTTTGAATTCACATTCTTCCCTCCTACTTGCGTGTGTTCTACGTCGGGCAGGTCCGACCCGCACATACCTCAATCGCCCGTTAGCCCCGACCGAAACCAGGGCGGGACCAAGGAGTGAGGGGCTACGTGGCAAGTTAGGCTCTGAGTCATGATGCTCAGAGTCCCCTTGACGCGCGAACAACAAGTAGGGACGGGAGGCATAGGAGTGGATTGGTCGTTCTACGTCGACAGGGCCCGGCACCGCGCATACCTCAGCCGCCGTTAGCCCCGACCGGAGACCAGGACGGGACTAAGGAGTGAGGGGCTACGTGACCAGTTAGGCTCCTGAGTCGCGATGCTCAGGCGCGCAACGACTAGGTCCGAGGGACCTGGCTGGGTGGCGTACGTTCGGGCGTGACCCGGGCGTGGCCCGGGCACAGCCCCCGTGTACAGCCCCCTCGCGCAGCACTCCCGAGGGGAGGCGTTGCGATGGCGCCAGACACTGAGCTCTGGGCTCCCTGAGGTTGATACGGTTGTGAGCCACCCTCAGTTGTTTATCACCAGCGCGGAGCATAGCGCGGAGCATGTGTACGGGCATAGCCGCTCCTCGGCAGTGTCGTCAGCTAGCGCGGAGCATGGTGCTTCCACTGGTACGTGGGAGGGGGCCCCCTCCGGGAGGAGCCCCCGGGGCGTGTACAGCCCCGCCCTGACACGTGGCCGGCACGGTAGGACTAGGAGAGGTGTATCCGGGCACCCGTGAGCCAGCGCGGGACTCACGAGGCCCTACCTCGAGGCGGGTTGCGCCTGGCTCTGGGCCTTTATCAATGGTGTGTTCTTGCAGGGTTGGAATGCAAATGCTCTACGTCCTCAGGTCCCGGCCCTCGAGCAAGCTCAGCCGTCGCTGGTATGACAGGTCGCGATGCCGTGGGTCAAGGCCAGGGGGTGAGGGCTGGAGAGCCAGTAAGAGCCCATGAGTCGCGATGCTCAGGCACCCCCCTTTTAACGTGCAAGCGCTTTGCATTAGGGCGGAGAGGCCCGCGACAGGTAGTAGGCAATGATTACGTGAATCAGGTTAAGCGCGGAGGAGCAAATCCATCTAGATAGGTGTGGAGAAAGCACACGCCACTGGGTCTGGCCCGAGCAGCTTGGGGATAATGCAGCCCGAGGGGCGCCCCCAACAAGGTAAGTAAAGAACATAAGCAAAACGGATGCATGCCACAGGGACGGACCCACACGGCCTGGGAATGATGCAGCCCGAGGGGCGCTCCTAGCTGAAAACGGAACTTGGAAAGGTGTCACCTGATATGGTCGGAGATGGCGGAATGTTGAGGTAGCGGATGACGCGTGATGAGGAAGCCGACCCTCATGAGCCCTCCGGACCTGGAGCCTGGGGAGGCTCCGGGGGCACGGGGGGTTCCTCGAGAGCCATCTCCATCTCTGCCAGGACCGCGCACTGCTTGACCTCCTGAGCCTCCAGAGCGCACCTCAGCAGGCGCTGATGGGCGGCCACCGCGTTCGGCAGGCCGAAAGGCATACGTACGTAGCTATGAGGTGGACCCTCGCGACGCCCTACGCGTGAGGGCCAGAGGCGCTCCTGAGACGCGGCCCGGTTGAGCCCTGGTATGTCGATGCAGACTCGCAGCCCACCATCCTCGCCTGTATGTGGGGCCACAGCGGGCAAGCGGCGACAGCCGCGCATGACTCTTGACTCCTGTAGCTCCTGGATGTTCCTCGTCATGAACTCCTGAGGGTTCGGCCCTCCTTGCCTCATACCTTCCTGAGGGAAACGTGCCTTGAAGCACGCCTCCAAGTGGTGCCCGAGCGCCTCCCTCGTGACCCCGGCTAGGTCGGTGGCTCGCCATGAAAGAGCCCTCGAGCCCCGCCTGAGGAGGGCGCCGGGCGCGCCTTCCTATGCGACAGAGGGTGGCGCCCCTTGAACGGGCGCGGGTCCTGTTGCCACGCCTCCGGAGGTGCCTACCCCATGAGGGCTTGGACCAGGCGAAGCCTTCTTCTTCTTAGGGATCGCCTCGGGAAGTCTGCCGCTCCTGTGATCTGGGTCTTCAACTGTTGCGGCTTGGAAGGCATGCTCAAGAGAGCACACTGCATCCCTTTATTCACAAGGCACTATGATGACTCCTCCGCTTCCTGGCATCTTGAGGACATTGTAGCCATGGTGAGTCACTGCCATGAACTTGGCCAAAGCTGGATACCCGAGGATGGCATTGTATGGCAGGCGAATGTGGGCGACGCCAAAGTCGATGAGCTCGGTGCGGTAGTTGTTGCGCTGTCCAAGGTGACGGAAGGCGAACTTGCCCTATCGGGACGGTGGAGCCATCGGTGACTCCCGAGAAAGGCTTGGTCGGTGAAGCTGATCGTATGGCACTTGGAGATCGTTGAATGTCTCTCGGCAGATAGGACGTTGAGTCCTGCTCCGCCCGTCGATGAGGGTCCTGGTGACTTGCACGTTCTTGATGGTAGTGAGCAAAGCATGGGGAGGACTCCGGCCGTTGCCAAGACTTGAGCTGATCCACTGAAATGGAACGTGATAGCGCACGACGACCACCTGAGAGGGCGTGTGGCCTCAGGCTTGGGAAGGACTGCATTCACCTCGCGAGCAAACTGCTTGAAGATGCGCTGAGAGGCTGGGGCCTGAGCGCCACCCAGGATGCAAGCGATCGTGAGCGGCTCCTGGAAGCCCCCAGCCCCCACGTCCTGATGATGGTCTTCGTACCTCCTTGGCGGCTGCAGCAGAGGTGGGAGCCCTGCGTTGCCTTGAGGGCGGTCCTCACGAGGCTGGTCCCTCCAACCTCCCTCGCGAGGCTGGTCCTGCCAGCAGTCCTTGTGAGGTTTGTCACGCCATCCTTGGCGAGGGCCACGATCTTCCCAGCGTCCTGCGCCTCTTCCTCCTCCTCGGTCGTAGCTTCGATCATTGCGCTCGGGGCGTCGGCCGATACGCCCTTCTCGCACGGCCCTGAGCTCCTGGCATTCGTTGGTGTTGTGGGTGTGGAGGTCGTGGTATACGCAGTACCGGCTGCCTTTGGATGACTCGGGCTGATCCCTGCCTTGCTTGGTGTCTAGTTCTGCCGCGAGCACGGCAGCCCCCTTGCGCTTCACGTCCTTGACCTTGGGCTTCTTCTCTTCTGGATTAGCAGCCGGAAGCTCGAGGAGGTAGAGGCGCCCTTCCTCAGCCCTGGTGCATTTGGTCGCCAAGTTGAACAGCTCCAGGGATGTGCACAGGTCTTCATGCATTGCTAGCTCCTCCTTCATCTTGACGTCACGCACGCCATCGGAGCAGGCTGAGATGATGGCTTCCTCAGTCACCTTGGGGATCTTGAGGCGGGCGTTGTTGAAGCGTTGGATGTACTTCTGCACGGTCTCTCCTGGCTGCTGCTTGATGCGGCGCATGTCGCTCACGGCCGGAGGCCGATCGCGAGTGCCTTGGAAGTTGGCGATGAAGCGGGTGCGCATCTCGTCCTAGGAGGAGACCGTGCCGGGGGCCAGGTTCAGGAGCCAGGTTCGGGCTCTGTCCTTGAGTGCCATGGGGAACCAATTCATCATGACCTTTTCGTCCCCGTTGGCGGCTTCGATGCCCAGCTCGTAGAGCTGAAGGAACTCCGTGGGGTCGGCAGTGTCGTCGTAGCGAGGAGGCAGGTCTGGCCGTAACTTGTCGGGCCATGCGACGCTACGTAGCTCGGTGGTGAAGGTGCGGCAGCCTGCAGTGGCCACCGGGGCTCTCTGCTGATGCGGAGCTTGCTCTTGTGGATTCCCGCGCACCGCTGCCTGGAGCAGCGAGGGTCTTAGCCTGTGACGCTGAGCGCCGATGCGGTGCTCCGGTCTTTGGGAGCACGCGAAAGCACCTTCTTGGGGACGAGGGATCTCATGGCAGCTCCTTTCTTGTTGCGCGGGCGCGGACACGGAGGGTCTCGGCCGGGGCCGCCTTTTGGATCGAGGCGCCTTCTTGGGGAGGAGGTGGCGGGCACCTCCGGCTCCCTACCTCCAGCCCAGCGGGGTGAAGGGCGAGGCAATGAGAGGGGACGGCAGGGGAGCCCCTGCGCGGCCGGGACGAGCTTCGGCGACGCAGTCGAGCCACTCCTCTCGTGACGTCGTCGACAGGCGATAGCGCAGGGAGCTTCGTTTGCCGCGATGGCGGGTCGAGCCTCCATGGGGCGCGGATGCGCGGGCGACGAAGAACCAGCGAGGCGGCGAAGGAGTAGCGGTGCGGCCTTCTCGCCTCACCGATGGATGCAGGACGAGGCTCGCTTCTCGTTCCCCGCCGGGCGGTGGCGGCGTTAGCGGCGGCGACGGAAAGCAGCGGGGTGTACACCGACGGGAGCCGTCTGGCGACTCGGCCCGGCGCGAGCAACCGGCGCTTCAGCGAAAGGCTCGGCGGCGTCGACCATGCACCTGACGGAAGATCTGGCGACCAGCGGAAGAAAGATTCCGCGCACCTACTGCGCGCCAATTGTCGATTCGGGTTCCGGCGGACCCTTGAGGTTCGAACTCTGGGGTGCGCACGGAGATCTTTCCCCTACCAGCTCACGCGTTAATGGTTTGCAAGGGATCTAAACTAGGAACGAGGAACAACACAAGAGACACAAGATTTATACTGGTTTGGGCCACCGTTGTGGTGTAATACTCTACTCCAGTGTGTGGTGTGGTGGATTGCCTCCGGGGCTGATGAAGAATAGTACAAAGGAAGAACAGCCTCGCGAGGGGCTGTTCTTGAGCTGGTGCGATGGACTGCTTGGGTGAATCCAGTCGCTTCTCTCTCTCTCTTTGGTGGGTTCGACCCGTTCCCTCTCTCTGTGGTGGCTAGTCCTATTTATAGAGGGAGGCCCTGGGCCTCTTCCCAAATAATGAGCGGGAAGGGCGCCAACAATTGGCCATTTTGAAGGGGAACATCTAGTACACTTATCCTGACTAAAGTTGGTCTTCGGCTGCCAAAGGCTCTGAAGGTGACGCCGTCCTGGGCTCCACGATGACCTCCGCCATGCCGCTCTGCTGGTCTTGGTCTTGTTGCACCGAAGCGGTAACCTTTGCCTGATGCCTTGGCATGTGCTTGACTCCTTTGCAACAAAGGGGAAACGAGGACACTGCGCAGGCTGGCGCCCGCCTGATCTCGATCGTCATGGCTTGCGTCACGGGGCACCCTCGTGAGGTACCTTGCCTTGATCTCTCCGCCTCCTCGTGAGCACACTGTGAGGCTGCTCCTGAGGAAGGTTCTGACGTCCGCGCAAGAAGGCTTGGCCCTCGCGAGGGTCTTGAGCTTGAGTGATGAAGCTGGGCAGCCTTGGGCCCCACTTGAGCCACGCCAGGCCGCGGGTAGGCAAGTCCGGGGACCCCGTTCCCGAGCGCCCGGCGATCACCTTGCCCTCAACTAGTCTCTGTTCATTTCATAACTCCTGTTTCAAGTTACTAATCATAGCAATCAACCAAGTATCAAATACCCAGGGGCTACTATGAATACTAGTAAAGTACACATCAATAACATGTATATCATATATTTTTTGTTCACTTTGCCATCCTTCTTATCCGCCAAGTATTTGGGGCAATTTTGCTTCCAGTGACCATTTCCTTTGCAGTAGAAGCACTTAGTTTCAAGCTTGGGTCTAGCTTTGGGCTTCTTCATGGGAGTGGCAACTTGCTTGTCATTCTTCTTGAAGTTCCCTTTCTTTCCCTTGCCCTTTTACTTGAAACTAGTGGTCTTGTCAACCATCAACATTTGATGCTTTTCTTGATTTCTACCTTCGTCGATTTCAGCATGCTCGGGAATCGTTTTGGTCATCCCTTGCATATTATAGTTCATCACGAAGTTCCAGTAACTTGGTGAAAGTGACTAGAGAACTCTGTCAATCCCTATCTTATCTGGAAGATTAACTCCCACTTTATTCAAGTGATTGTAGTACTCAGACATTCTGAGCACATGCTCACTGGTTGAGCTATTCTCCTCCATCTTGTAGGCAAAGTACTTGTCAGAGGTCTCATACCTCTCGACTCGGGCATGAGTCTGAAATACCAATTTGAGATCTTGGAACATCTTATATGCTCCATGGCGTTCAAAACAATTTTGAAGTCCTGGTTCTAAGCTGTAAAGCATGGCGCACTAAACTATCAAGTTGTCATCATACCGAGCTTGCCAAACATTCATATCGCTCGCATCCGCTCTGCAATAGGTCCGTCGACTAGCGATGCATCAAGGACATAATTCTTACATGCATCAATGAGGATAATCCTCGGATCACGGACCCAGTCCGCATCATTGCTACTATCATCTTTCAACTTAGTTTTCTCTAGGAACATATCATAAATAAAGCAGGAAGCTATCTGCGAGCTATTGATCTACAAAATAGATATGCAAATACTATCAGGACTAAGTTCATGATAAATTTAAGTTCAGTTAATCATATTACTTAAGAACTCCCACTTAGATAGACATCCCTCTAGTCATCTAAATGATCACGTGATCCATATCAACTAAACCATGTCCAAGCATCACGTGATATGGAATAGCTTTCAATGGTGAACATCACTATGTTGATCATATCTACTATATGATTCACGTTTGACCTTTCAGTCTTAGTGTTCCGAGGCCATATCTGCATATGCTAGGCTCGTCAAGTTCAACCCGAGTATTCTACATGTGCAAAACTGGCTTGCACCTGTTGTATGTGAATGTAGAGCTTATCACACCCGATCATCACGTGGTGTCTCAAAGACGAAGAACTGTTGCAATAAAGGCATACTCAGGGAGAACACTTATACCTTGAAAATTTTAGTAAGGGATCATCTCATAATGCTACCGTCGTACTAAGCAAAATAAGATGCATAAAAGATAAACATCACATGCAATCAAAATATGTGACATGATATGGCCATCATCATCTTGGCCTTTGATCTCCATCTCCAAAGTACCGTCATGATCTCCATCGTCACCGGCATGACACCATGATCTCCATCATCTTGATATTTGTCAACGTGTCGTCACATGGTCGTCTCGCCAACTATTGCTTTTTGCAACTATTGCTATCATATAGCGATAAAGTAAATCAATTATATGGCGCTTGCATCTTATGCAATAAAGAGACAACCATAAGGATCCTGTCAGTTGCCAATAACTTTAACAAAACATGATCATCTCATACAACAATTTGTATATCATCACGTCTTGACCATATCACATCACAACATGCCCTGCAAAAACAAGTTAGAGCTCTACTTTATTGTTGCAAGTTTTGCATGGCTGCTACGGGCTTCTAGCAAGAACCGTTCTTACCTACACATCAAAACCACAATGATTTTTCGTCAAGTGTGTTGTTTTAACCTTCAACAAGGACCATGTGTAGTCAAACTCGATTCAACAAAAGTTGGAGAAACAGATACCCGCCAGCCACCTGTGTGCAAAGCACGCCGGTAGAACCAATCTCATGAACATGGTCACTTAATGTCGGTCCAGGCCGCTTCATCCAACAATACCGCTGAATCAATGTAAGACGTTGCTGGTAAGCAGTATGACTATTATCGCCCACAACTCTTTGCGTTCTACTCGTGCATATAACATCTACGCATAGACCTGGCTTGGATGCCACAGTTGGGGAACGTCCTATTTCAAAAAAATTACCTACAAACACGCAAGATCTATCTAGGAGAAGCATAGCAACGAGTGGGGAGAGTGTGTCTACGTACCCTCGTAGATCGAAAGCGGAAGCGTTTAGTAACGCGGTTGATGTAGTCGAACGTCTTCGTGATCCAACCAATCAAGTACCAAACGCACGACACCTCCGTGATCTGCACATGTTCATCTCGGTGATGTCCCTCAAACTCTTGATCAAGCTGAGGCCGAGGGAGAGTTCCCTCAGCATGACGGCGTGGTGACGGTGATGATGAAGTTACCGGTGTAGGGCTTCGCCTAAGCACTACGACAATATGATCGAGGTGGAAAACTGTGGAGGTGGCACCGCACGCGGCTAAAGATCAACTTGTGTGTCTATGGAGTGCCCCCTCCTCCGTATATAAAGGAGGGGAGGAGGAGGCCAGCCGGCCAAAAGGGGCGCGCCCAAGGGGGGAATCCTACTCCAAGTAGGAATAGGTTCCCCTCTTTCCTAGTCCAACTAGGAGAAGAAGGACGGAGAGGGAGAGGGAGAGAGAAAGAGGGGTCGCGCCCCTCCTAGTCCTATTTGGACTCCCCTTGGGGGGGCATGCGCAACCTACTGGTTGCTGCCCTCTCTCTGCCCTAAGGCCCACTAAGGCCCATAACTTCCGGGGGGGTCCGGTAACCCTCCGACACTCCGCTTTTATCCGAAACTCTCCGGAACACTTCCGGTGTCCGAACAACATGGTCCAATATATAAATCTTTATGTCTCGACCATTTCGAGACTCCTCGACATGTCCGTGATCTCATCCGGGACTCCGAACAACCTTCGATACATCAAATCACATAAACTCATAATACAAATCGTCATCGAACGTTAAGCATGCGGGCCCTACGGGTTCGAGAACTATGTAGAAATGACCGAGACACCTCTCCAGTAAATAACCAATAGCGGAACCTGGATGCTCATATTGTCTCCTACATATTCTATGAAGATATTTATCGGTCAAACCACATAACAACATATGTTGTTCCCTTTGTCATTGGTATGTTACTTGCCTGAGATTCGATCGTCAGTATCATCTTACCTAGTTCAATCTCGTTACCAGCAAGTCTCTTTACTCGTTTCATAATGCATCATCCTGTACTAACTCATTAGTCACATTGCTTGCAAGGCTTATAATGATGTGCATTACCGAGAGGGCCCAGAGATACCTCTCCGATACACGGAGTGGCAAATCCTAATCTCGATCTATGCCAACTCAACAAACACCTTCGGAGACATCAGTAGAGCATCTTTATAATCACCCAGTTATGTTGTGACATTTTATAGCACACAAGGTGTTCCTCTGGTATTCGAGAGTTGCATAATCTCATAGTCAGAGGAACATGTACAAGTCATGATGAAAGCAATAGCAATAAAACTAAATGATCATTATGCTAAGCTAATGGGTGGGTCTTGTCCATCACATCATTCTCTAATGATGTCATCCCGTTCATCAAATGACAACACATGACTATGGTCAGGAAACGTAACCATCTTTGATTAACGAGCTAGTCAAGTAGAGGCATACTAGGGACACTATGTTTTGTCTATGAATTCACAATGTACTAAGTTTCCGGTTAATACAATTCTAGCATGAATAATAAACATTTAATATGATATAAGGAAATAGAAATAAAAACTTTATTATTGCCTCTAGGGCATATTTCCTTCACCCTCCACTTCAAGTACGATGGCGCCGCGACCCTCTTTGTGAGGGTTTTCAAGGAAGATGGTCGCCGCGCAGGGTGCTGCCCCGAAGACAACGGCGACGACGATGAGCTCGGCCTGGGCGACGACCGTGACGACGTTGAGGACGAACTTGACCTTGGCGACGGCCGCGGTTCGCCCAGTGGCGGCAGCTTCTCCGCCAGCGAGAGCACCAACAGCGACGGCTACGACCAGCCGCCTCGCCGCCGGGCCCGCTTCAAGGACGGTGGCGGGTCGTCCTGCCACCGTGCGGCGGTGAAGCGCGAGGGGGGCTCGGACGGAGCTGAGTCCGGAGGCCATCAGTGGCGGGCCTCATGAGCTGCCACGGTCGTGCGGGCCGCTTTTGTTTGACTTTTCCCTCCTTCCTACATTTTGAAAAAAGGTAGATGGCCCTGTTGGGGCGTGTAATGAACTGTGGTCTCTATGCTATTATGTTATGCTTGTTGTTCCGATGCTGTTCGCGCTCCACGTAGATGTAGGAGGGGCAACTTAGCTTAATACGCTCGGGGTTCGTTTCCCTCTCGTGAGGGCGCGCCTCCTGGCATCTGGTGAGGTTTCCTTGCCGCTGACTCGGGAGCCGCTGACCTCGGGAGGCACCACGAAGCTGCAGAAATTTGTTAGGACATCTGTCGGGTGCCTTGTTCCTCCTTTCGCGAGCCTTGAGGCATGGGCTAATCATGGCTTAGTGCACCGTGTCGTGGTACCCGTGGGGCACGGAGTTAGGAGGGTGCGCCAATCACGAGCCCGATCGAGGGCGCCTCACAAAGATCAAGGGAGCCGAAGCTCTAGAGTGGCAGCGCTTCGGAGAGGTGTGTCTGTGGTTTAGGCTAACCCAGCGCACGCACACACATGCCCAGCCCCCACGTGAGGCACACGAGGGAGAGCGTCGGGCAATTGTCGTCCTCCCTGACGCAAGACAAAGAAGCAAGCAAAGAAGTAAAAGAGAGGGGAACTCAACCAAGCAACCGAGAAACGCAAGAACTCCAAATTTCACTAAAAGGTTGCAAACCAGCTACAAAAAGCAAATGAACAGCCGCGTCCAGCACCTAGTCTAGTCTTCTCATGAGCGTGGAGCTAAGTGCTACCACTAGGACGTGGGAGGGAGCCCTCGAGGCCCGATGGCGGCACTACGGAGACTCCGGGGCATGTACATCCCCACTCATTATTACGTGAGAGTGTCATTGGTGGAGACCTTCACAGGCACTGGGCCTTGCTTCATGGGTAGAACTTCCGGAGGTGCTGGATGTTCCAGGCATTCTGGATGGGGATCCCGTCCTGCGTCTCCAGGCGCACAGCGCCGGGCCTGGAGACGCGGGCAATCCTAAACAGGCCATCCCACATGGGTGAGAGTTTATGTAGCCCTTCCCTGGAGAGCCCCCACCTCTGGACGAGATCGCCGACCTCGAGCGTCTTGGAGCGGACGCTGCGGCAGTGGTACCGCTGCAGCGCCTGCTGGTACCTTGCCGCACGGAGCAAGGCTTGGCGGCGGTGTTCCTCCCCCAGCACAAGGTCCATCCCCCACATGGTGTCCTGGCGTGCCTCATCAAACGCCAAGATCTGCGTGGACTGATGTTTGACCTCGTGAGGGAGAACCACTTCGGCTCCGTAGACGAGGAAGAATGGAGTCTCGCCCATTGGCTTGGTGGCGGTGGTGCGGATGGACCACAGCACAGATTGGAGCTCGTCGTGCCAGCCTCTGCCGCAGGCCTCGAGCTTGTTCTTGAAGGTCCTTGTTTTGAGGCCTCTCAAGACCTCCGCGTTGGTACGCTCGGCTTGGCCGTTGCTCCTGGGGTGTGCCACTGAGGCATAGCATATCCGCGTTCCAAGGTAAGCACAATATTTTTTTGAAGAGATTGCTAGCGAACTGCGAGCCATTGTCGGTGATGATGCGATTAGGGACTTCGAACCGGCTCACGAGGCCCTTGCTGAACTTGACTGTAGAGCCGGCTGGGATCGTGCGGATGGCTTCCACCTCCACCCACATGCTGAACTTGTCGATGGAGATGTAGAGGTAGCGGTAGCCCCCAGGCACTCGAGGGAATGGACCCAGGATATCCAGCCCCCAGACCGCAAACGGCCATGAGAGTGGGACAGTCTAGAGGCCCTGAGCGGGCTGGTGGATTTGCTTGGCGTGGAACTGGCAAGCCTCGCAGGATCTCACCAGCTCGGTTGCGTCGTTGAGTGCCGTGGGCCAGTAGAATCCGCTGCGGAACGCCTTGCCCACCAAGGTACCCGATGACGAATGATGCCCGTAGTCCCCACCGTGTATGTCAGCTAGCAGTTTGCACCCCTGCTTCCTGGAGATGCATCGCAAGGAAACGTCATTCGGTCGCTTCCGGTATAGCTCACCATCCTGAATGCAAGACGTCAGCTGTAGCCCGGCCAGACCCGCAGCGCTCCGCATCCTCCTCCTTCTCTGGCAGTGTTCCTTGCATCAAGTATGCCCTGTACTCTTAGGTCCAGCTCCCCTCCTGGGGCTCGAGTGCTAGGAGCAGGCGTGCTCTTGAGGTCGGACCGCGGGCGGGGGCTCCCGAGGCTGGCGGCGGGGGAAGTTCCTCATGAGGTGGTGTAGGCTCCGCCGCCGGAGGGGCCGCTGAGGGCTTGAAGAGTCGCTCCTCGAAGAGACCGGGCTCTTGGGGCTGATGCTTTGACGCCCTTTTGGTGATATTGTCGGCTTCCTTGTTTGTGTCGCGAGGCACATGCTGCAGTTCCAGGCCCAAGAATTGCTTCTCCATTTTGCGTACCTCCGCGAGGTACGCCTCCATGTGATCGTCCTTTGGCTCGTACACTTTGTTGGAAAAGTCGACGAGGAGCTGAGAGTCGCCCTTGATGGTGAGGCACTTCACTCCCAAGGCCGTCGTAGCCTTGAGGCCGGCGATCAATCCTTCGTATTCTGCGATTGTTGGAGACCTTCTTGCCTCACTGGAAGTAGAGCTGCACGGCGTAGTAGAGTTTGTCTTGGGTGGGCGAGATGAGCACAGCGCCAGCCCCCGCGCCCTGGCGTGCGAAAGCACCGTCGAAGTACATGACTCAGCCGTCTGGTGCTTCGCTTCCTAGCGAGAGAGATCGGTCCTGGCCTCTTCAGGCCTTGGAGCGTCGGTCCATTCCGCCACAAAGTCGGCGAGTGCGGCTCCCTTGATGACCCTGGTGGTGCTGAACTCTAGCTGAAATGCCTGCAACTCGATGTTCCATTCGGCACCCACCCTGCAGCATTGGGGCTCCGGGGTACCCTCTCCAGTGGGTACGCCGAGACGACCTTGATGGGGTGGCCTTGGAAGTAGTGACGCAACTTGCGTGAGGCCACGAGGAGTGTGAGTAGAAGCTTCTATGGCATGTGATAGTGTGCTCTTGCCTCCCGTAACACCGTGACGAAGTACACCGGGTGCTCGACGAGGGTGGGAACGTCGGTGGTGTCCGAGGTCTCCAGAGGTTGGGACTCCTCCTGAGGCCAGGGGACCTCAGGAGCTTGGTTGCCCATCGGGGCCACCGTAGTCTCAGGAGCACCGTCTTGTGGAGCCTGGTCATCTGCTGACGCCGCCGTGGCTTCAGAGGTGCTGTCTTGGTTCCGCACCATCCCAACCAAAGATGCGGCATTGTGCGGCAGGCCCTTAGCCTGGCACTCCTCCCGTACGGCCACCAGCGCTACGCTGGTGGAATGAGGCGTGGCGGCTAGGTAAAGCACCAGGGGCTCAAGGGGATGAGGCGCTACCATCATCGGTGGGCTGGTCAGGTATCTCTTGAGGTCTTGAAATGCTGTGTCGGCCTCCGGGTCCACTCGAACGGGCCCTTCTTCTTCATCAGCTTGAAGAACAGGAGGGCACTCTCCCCATGCTTGTAGATGAAGCGCCCCAGCGAGGTCACACAGCCCACGAGCTTTTGCATTTCCTTGAGACTTTGCGGCAGGCTCATGTCTTCTATTGCCTTGACCTTCTCCGGATTTGCCTCTATCCCCCTGTGCGACACGAGGAAACCTAGCAGCTTGCCGGAGGGGACGCCGAACACACACTTCTCCGGGTTGATCCGCAGGTTCACCTTGCGCAGGCTGGCGAAAGTCTCCTCCAGGTCCTGAATGAGGGTCCTTGCCTCCTGAGACTTCACCACAATGTCGTCGACGTAGGCCTCTGCGTTCCTCCCGAGCTGTTGGCCTAGAGCTATGTGCATTGGTCGCTGGAAGGTCGCCCTAGCGTTGCGTAGCCCGAACGGCATGCAGGTGTAGTAGTACACCCCGCACGGGGTCAAGAAGGTCGTCTTTCTCTACATCCTCCACCGCCATCTTGATCTGGTGGTAACCTAAGAAGGCATCTAGAAAACATAACAGGTCACACTCGGCGGTGGAGTTGACGATTTGATCGATGCAAGGAAACGGGAACGGGTCCTGAGGGCAGGCCTTCTTGAGGTTGGTGAAGTCGACGCACATGCACTCCTTCCTGCCCTTCTTGGGCACGACGACGGGGTTTGCCAGCCACTCCGGGTACCGACCTTCGCGGATGACACCCGCCACCTGTAGCTTGGGGGTTTCCTGGATGATGAAGGACTGCTTCTTCGTGGACTATCGTCGCGCCTTCTGCTTCACCGGGCGCACATTGGGGCACACCCTCAAGTGGTGCTCGATTACTCCCCTTGGGACTCCCACCAGCTGCTTGGGCTCCCAGGCGAATACCTCCTTGTTCGCGCGTAGGAATTTCACCAGTGCCTCTTCTTGGAACAGGTCGTGGTTGTTGCCTATGGTGAAGGTGTCTCCCAAGGCCCCATCATCCTCGACCGGTACTTGCTTCGTCTTGGCCCGATCTTGTGAGAATAACTACTTCTTCTTCACCGGCATAGCCCCCTGGGCCCCAGTCGCTGCCTCGTCAGTGGGGCGAGCTGTCGTTGCGGCCCTGAGGGCGAGCCTTAGGGCCTCTAAGGCCTCCTTGATGTCTCCGGCCACGATAAGGACACCATTGCTCCCTGGCATCTTCATGAGGTTGTAGGCGGGATGGGTTGCCGCCATGAACTGAGCTAGGGCAGGGTACCCGAGGATGGCGTTGTACAGGAAGCCGATGCGGGCAATGTCGAAGTCGATAAGCTCGGTGTGGTAGTTGTCGCGGGTGCCGAAGGTGACGGGGAGGCAGATCTGCCCTAGGGAGCTGGTGGATTCACCACCAACTCCGGAGAAGGGCTTGGTGTGACGAAGCCGGCCGAGTGGCACGTGGAGCAAGCTGAAGGCCTCCACAGAGAGCACATTGAGGCCGGCTCCTCCGTCGATGAGGGTCTTGGTAACTGCTACATTGCAGATGGTGGGTGTCCCCCGAGTCGAAGGTGAGGCCGGCCTTGGGTGCCGCCCATCCAGGAGGAGCCCCCTACTGTACACGTGCTGCGCCCATCTAGCGGACGAACTGCTTGACGTGGCGATCCGAGGGCGGCGCCTGAGAACCACCCACAGGGCCGCGACGGTGGGGGATGCCAGTGCCGCGAAGCACGCGATGAAAAGGTCACGCAGCTCCTCCTAGGAGGCCACAGAGGACTCCGACAGGTTGAGCAGCCAGGCGCGCGGCACGCCAGTGAGGGCCATGGGAAACTAGTTGGCCATGACCTTGTCATCGCCTCCGGCTTCCAGAACGGCCTCCTAGTACGCCAGCAGGAAGGCCGATGGATCCGCCGCGCCGTCATAGCGAGGCGGCATCTCCGGCTTGAACTTGTGCAGCTACCGCACATGCCACAAGGCGGGGGTGAAGGCCCGGAGGCCCATGGCACCTCCGCGTGCGCCCGTCGATCCAGTCGGAGGAGTGGCGCCTACCATGGGAGCCGGACGGAGAGACAAAGCAAGCAGAGAGGCGGCTTTGGTGCACCCCTACATGGCGCGCCAAATGTCGGATTGCGGGTTCCGGTAAACCCTTGTGAGGTTCGAACTCTGGGATGCGCACGAAGAACTCTCTCTTCCAAGCTCGCTCTCTCAACGATCCCATGGCCTAGCTCAATGAACCCGAAGAACAAGAGACATAGAGTTTTATACTGGTTCGGGCCACCGCATGGTGTAATACCCTACTCCAGTGTGGTGGTGGATTGCCTCGAGGGCTGAGGATGAACTAGTACAGTGGATGAAACGCCTCGGGAGGAGAGGTGTTCTTGGGCTCGATGAGCTGGTGGATGTGAGGATGGAATGGATCCAATCCCCGGTCAGTTCTCTATCAGATGCCTCCTACGATGGTGGCTAGTCCTACTTATAGAGGCCCTGGTCCTCTTCCCAAATGTTAGGCGAGAAGGGATCCCACAACGGCCAAGTTTGAAGGGAGACAACTAGAACAAGCTATCCTGACAAAAGGTGGTCTTCGCCTGCCAAAGGCTAGGGTGGTGACGCTGTTGTGTGCTCTGCGATGACCTCCGTCCTGTCGTCCTGCTGGTCTTGGTCTTGTTGCACTGATATGGAAACCTTTGCCTAATGCCTCGGGACCCCGCTCCTGCGCTTGCCTCCTTGGCACCAAAGAGGAAACGGGTACACTGCGCCCGCTAGCGCCCGCCTAGCCTTGGTCGTCACGGCTCACGTCACGTGAACCTCGCGAGGTGCCCCTTGCATAGATATCTCCGGTCCTCTGGAGCTAGCCTGGTGAGACCGACCCCAGGGAGGTCTTGGTGTCATCCGCCTCGCGAGGGTCTTGAGCTGCTGCTGCCGAAGCTGGGCCGTACCAGGCCGTTGGTGGAGCCACGCGACGGGCCGCAGGCAGGCAAGTCTGGGCACCCCCGGTCCCAGAACGCCAACAATTTCACATGCACAATTCAAAATTAAACTACATGCACATGCTCCGGTGCACCAACATGGGTTGTAAAATCACATATGTGTCCATGGGTTTATGCTTATGTCCCATGCAAGAAATCGGGATGAATTTCTAACACCACGGCACCGTGGCTCTCCGGACAATGTTGACGTACTTGCTTTTGTAATTCTAGTAAATCCAAAAGTCGTCTGAAATTCATGAAACTTGGCATGCTATCATGCAGCGGCATCAACATGTCGTGATAAAAAAATTGTCCCATTTGGGGCAGGTTTGGGTATAAGCTTCTCACAACAAGCGTGATGGTTTCGGCAGGGAACGTTTCACCTTTCTGGACGAAACGATATCTGTTGCCTCTTCTTGATTTCAATTTTTTCCTAGCTAGTGTCAACATAGAACAACAGGAGTGTTGTGTCAATTCTTGGGATTTTTCGGGGTTCGCTTGGACATTTTAATACTTTAACTGAGTTTTCTATGCATTCATGTGCATAATTCAAATTCGAACTACATGCACATGCTCTAAAACATATAAATTAGTAGAAAATTCAAATATGTGTCCTTGGTTGCATGCTTAGGTCCCATGCAAGAAATGGAAATGAATTTCAAACACCCTGCCACCGCCACTCGGCCGCAAACATTGAGATACCTTGTTTTTTAATTCTAGTAAATCCAAAACTCGTCTGAAATTCATGAAACTTGGCATGCTATCATGGAGCGGCATCAGCATGTCATGGTAATTCTTTTGTCCCATTTGCGGCAGGTTGGGTATATGCTTCTCAAAAACCAGAGCTTCTCACAACAAGCATGATGGTTTCGGTAGGGAACATCCCACCTTTGGGGACGAAACGATATCCATTGCCTCTTATTGCTTTCAAAAAATTTCTCGTGTCAACATAGAACAACAGGAGTGTTGTGTCAATTTTTGTGATTTTTCGGGGTTTGTTTGGACATTTTATGCATTAACTGAGTTTTCAATGCATTTATGTGCATAATTCAAATTTGAACTACATGCACATGCTCCAGTGCATATAAATTGGTTGAAAATCAAAACTTTGTCCTTGGGTGCATGCTTAGGTCCAATGCAAGAAATGGGAATGAATTTCAAACACCTTGCCACCGTCACTCGGCCGCAAACATTGAGATACCTGGTTTTTAAATTCTAGTAAATCCAAAACTTGTCTGAAATTCATGAAACTTGGTGTGCTATCATGAAGCGGCATCAACATGCTGTGGTAAATTTTTTGTCCCATTTGGGGCAGGTTTGGGTATATGCTTCTCACAACCCAGAGCTTCTCACAACAAGCATGATGGTTTTGGTAGGGAACGTCCCACCTTTTGGGACGAAATGATATCCATTGCCTCTTATTGCTTTCAAAAAAATTCTCGTGTCAACATAGAATAACATGAGTGTTGTGTCATTTTTTGTGATTTTCGGGGTTCGTTCGGACATTTTTATGCATTAATTGAGTTTTCAATGCATTTATGTGCATAATTCAAATTTGAACTACATGCACATACTCCAATGCATATAAATTGGTTTAAAACTCAAATCTTTATCCTTGGGTGCATGCTTAGGTACAATGCAAGAAATGGGAATGAATTTCAAACACCAGGGCACCCTTGATTGCCAGCAAAACATTGAGATACTTTGTTTTTAAATTCTAGTGAATCCAAAACTTGTTTGAAATTCATGAAACTTGGCATGCTATCATGGAGCGGCATCAACATGCCGTCGTAAATTTTTTGTCCCATTTCGGGCAGGTTGGGGTATATGCTTCTCACAAACCAGAGCTTCTCACAACAAGAATGATGGTTTCGGTAGGGAACGTCCCACCTTTGGGGACGAAACGATATCCATTGCCTCTTATTGCTTTCAAAAATTTTCTCGTGTCAACATAGAACAACAGGAGTGTTGTGTCATTTTTTGTTATTTTTCAGGGTTCGTTTGGACATTTTTATGCATTAACTGAGTTTTCAAATGTATTTATGTGCATAATTCAAATTTGAACCACATGCACATGCTCCAGTTCATATAAATTGGTTGAAAAATCAAATCTTTGTCCTTGGGTGCATGCTTAGGTCCAATACAAGAAATGGAAATGAATTTCAAACACCAGACCACCGTTGATTGCCAGCAAAACGTTGAGATACTTTGTTTTGTAATTCTAATAAATCCAAAAGTCGTCTAAAATTCATGAAACTTGGCATGCTATCATGCAGCAGCATCAACATGCCGTGGTAAAATTTTTGTCCCATTTGGGGCAGGCTTGGGTATAAGCTTCTCACAACAAGCTTGATGGTTTCGGTAGGGAACGTTTCAACTTTCTCAACGAAACGATATCCGTTGCCTCTTCTTGATTTCAAATTTTTTTCCTAGCTAGTGTCAACATAGAACAACAGGAGTGTTGTGTTAATTCTTGGGATTTTTCGGGTTTCGCTTGGACATTTTTATACTTACACTGATTTTTCTATGCATTCATGTGCATAATTCAAATTTGAACTACATGCACATGCTCTAAAACATATAAATTAGTTGAAAATTCAAATATGTGCCCTTGGTTACATGCTTAGGTCCCATGCAAGAAATGGGAATGAATTTCAAACACCCTGCCACTGTCACTTGGCTGCAAACATTGAGATAGCTGGTTTTTTAATTCTAGTAAATCCAAAACTCGTCTAAAATTCATGAAACTTGGCATGCTATCATGGAGCGGCATCAGCATGCCATGGTAATTCTTTTGTCCCATTTGGGGCAGGTTTGGGTATATGCTTCTCACAAACTAGAGCTTCTCACAACAAGCATGATGGTTTTGGTAGGGAACGTCCCACCTTTGGGGACGAAATGATATCCATTACCTCTTATTGCTTTCAAAAACAATTCTCGTGTCAACATAGAACAACAGGAGTGTTGTGTCAATTTTTGTGATTTTTCAGGGTTCGTTTGGACATTTTTATGCATTAACTCAGTTTTCAGTGCATTTATGTGCATAATTCAAATTAGAACTACATGCACATGCTCCAGTGCATATAAATTGGTTGAAAAATCAAATCTTTTTCCTTGGGTGCGTGCATAGGTCCAATGCAAGAAATGGGAATGAATTTCAAACACCAGGGCACCCTTGATTGCCGGCAAAACGTTGAGATACTTTGTTTTTAAATTCTAGTAAATCCAAAACTTGTTTGAAATTCATGAAACTTGGCATGCTATCATGGAGCGACATCAACATGCCGTCGTAAAGTTTTTGTCCCATTTGGGGCAGGTTTGGGTATATGCTTCTCACAAACCAGAGCTTCTCACAACAAGCATGATGGTTTCGGTAGGGAACATGCCACCTTTGGGGATGAAATGATATCCATTGGCTCTTATTGCGTTCAAAAATTTTCTCGTGTCAACATAGAACAACAGGAGTGTTGTGTCAATTTTTGTGATTTTTTGGGGTTCGTTTAGACATTTTTATGCATTAACCGAGTTTTCAATGCATTTATGTGCATAATTCAAATTTGAACTACATGCACATGCTACAGTGCATATAAATTGGTTGAAAACTCAAATCTTTGTCCTTGGGTGCATGCTTAGGTCCAATGCAAGAAATGGGAATGAATTTCAAACACCACGGCACCCTTGATTGCCGGCAAAACGTTGAGATACTTTTTTTTTAAATTCTAGTAAATCCAAAACTTGTTGGAAATTCATGAAACTTGGCATGCTATCATGGAGCGGCATCAACATGCCGTCGTAAATTTTTTGTCCCATTTGTGGCAGGTTTGGGTATATGCTTCTCACAAACCAGAGCTTCTCACAACAAGCATGATGGTTTCAGTAGGGAACATGCCATCTTTGGGGACGAAATGATAACCATTGCCTCTTATTGCTTTCAAAAATTTTCTCGTGTCAACATAGAACAACAGGAGTGTTGTGTCAATTTTTGTGATTTTTCGGGCTTCGTTTGGACATTTTTATGCATTAATTGAGTTTTCAATTCATTTATGTGCATAATTCAAATTTGAACTACCAAAGGAGGGCGGGGTAGACTGAATTTGACATGGGAGGAGTCCGTTAAGAGAGATTCTAAGGATTGAAGTATCACCAAAGAGCTAGTTATGGACAGGGGTGCGTGGAAGCTTGCTATCCATGTGTGAGAGCCATGAGTTGGTTGCGAGATCTTATGGGTTTCACCTCTAGCCTACCCCAACTTGTTTGGGACTAAAGGCTTTGTTGTTATTGTTGTTGTTGTTGCTGTTGTCAACATAGAACAACATGAGTGTTGTGTCAATTCTTGGGATTTTTCGGGGTTCGCTTGGACATTTGTATACTTTAACTGAGTTTCCAATGACTTCATGTGCATAATTAAAATTTGAACTACATGCACATGCTCTAATACATATAAATTAGTTGAAAATTCAAATATGTGTCCTTGGTTGGATGCTTAGGTCCCATGCAAGAAATGGGAATGAACTTCAAACACCCTGCCACCGCACTCGGCCGCAAACATTGAGATACCTGGTTTTTTAATTCTAGTAAATCCAAAACTCGTCTGAAATTCATGAAACTTGGCATGATATCATGGAGTGGCATCAACATGCCGTGGTAAGTCTTTTGTCCCATTTGGGGCAGGTTTGGGTATATGCTTCTCACAAACCAGACCTTCTCACAACAAGCATGATGGTTTCGGTAGGGAACGTCCCACCTTTGGGGACGAAATGATATCCCTTGCCTCTTATTGCTTTCAAAAAAATTCTCGTGTCAACATAGAACAACAGGAGTGTTGTGTCAACTTTTATGATTTTTTGGGGTTCGTTTGGACATTTTTATGCATTAACTAATTTTTCAATGCATTTATGTGCATAATTCAAATTTGAACTACATGCACATGCTCCAGTGCATATAAATTGGTTGAAAAATCAAATATTTGTCCTTGGGTGCATGCTTAGGTCCAATGCTAGAAATGGGAATGAATTTCAAACACCCTGCCACCGTCACTCGGCCGCAAACATTGAGATACCTGTTTTTAAATTCAAGTAAATCCAAAACTCGTCTGCAATTCATGAAACTTGGCATGCTATCATGGAGCGGCATCAACATGCTGTGGTAAATTTTTTATCCCATTTGGGGCAGGTTTGGGTATATGCTTCTCACAACCCAGAGATTCTCACAACAAGCATGATGGTTTCGGTAGGGAACGTCCCACCTTTTGAGACGAAATGATATCTATTACCTCTTATTGCTTTCAAAAAAATTCTTGTGTCAACATAGAACAGCAGGAGTGTTGTGTCAATTTTTGTGATTTTTCGGGGTTCATTTGGACATTTTTATGCATTAATTGAGTTTTCAATGCATTTATGTGCATAATTAAATTTTGAACTACATGCACATGCTCCAATGCATATAAATTGGTTGAAAAATCAAATCTTTGTCCTTGGGTGCATGCTTAGGTCCAATGCAAGAAATGGGAATGAATTTCAAACACCAGGGCCCCCTTGATTGCCGGCAAAACGTTGAGATACTTTGTTTTTAAATTCTAGTAAATCGAAAACTTGTTTGAAATTCATGAAACTTGGCATGCAATCATGGAGCGGCATCAACATGCCGTCGTAAATTTTTTGACCCATTTGTGGTAGGTTTGGGTATATGCTTCTCACAAACCAGAGCTTCTCACAACAAGCATGATTGTTTCGGTAGGGAACGTCCCACCTTTGGGGACGAAACGATATCCATTGCCTCTTATTGCTTTCAAAAATTTTCTCGTGTCAACATAGAACAGCAGGAGTGTTGTGTCAATTTTTGTGATTTTTCGGGGTTCGTTTGTTCATTTTTATGCCTTAACTGAGTTTTCAATGTATTTATGTGCATAATTCAAATTTGAACTACATGCACATGCTCCAGTGCATATAAATTGGTTGAAAAATCAAATCTTTGTCCTTGGGTGCATGCTTAGGTCCAGTGCAAGAAATGGAAATGAATTTCAAACACCAGGGCACCGTTGATTGCCGGCAAAACGTTGAGATACTTTGTTTTAAAATTCTAGTAAGTCCAAAACTCATCTGAAATTCATGAAACATGGCATGCTATCATGAATGGCACCCGACATGCTGTGGTGTTTTTCGTGTCCATTTTGAGAGAATGCGCACTCGAATAACAGCCAACAAAGGCATTTTGAAAAAATAGCTGCTACTTTAATATCTAAAACGTTTGTATAATTCAAACTGTGTGCATTCTGTTAACCATTCATGTGACGCCATGTGTCTTGGTTTTAACGGCTCTTGGTCCCAAATGTTTTAGATAGAACACCAGCATGCAAAGTGAGAGCAGGATTTGTGCATCTCTTGAAAGCAAACAGTTCTTTTGGATGACCCGTGTGCAACCACTTACAAACAATTTGGTAAGATTTGCATCTGTCATATTGGGTATGTTGCCATTTGTCAAACTGGAAAGATTGACATTTGTTGATCTAGTAACATTGCCATTTGCCAACCTTGTAACACTGCAATTTGTCAAAATATGAAGCTAAAAATCACTAGCGGTATATAATTTTTGCATCTAAAATTCAGTAATTAAGCATAGATGGAGGCGAGGAGGCGTGTTCACCTGGGCGTGCAGCGGGCGACGCATTACTATTTGATTTGATAGCGGGCGGCACAGTTCCCGATACGGCTTTAATGCAGACGAGGGAGAGGGTAGCGGTTCCCGAAATGTTGAACGGCCAATGATGCATCCTCCTTCAATTAGCATCATGTGAATGCATGAGGGAAGTAATGGGAGGAGGACCAGGAAAAGAGGCAACACGATGTGAATGCAACGTAGTTTGCACTCATATAAAGGCGCCCCTCCATTCCAATGCATCTACCACATCGTACGCACCTAAGCACCTACACTAATAAGCGCAAAAGTGCTCACTCCAGACCCATGGCAGCGATGCGCGCGAGCGGCCAGCGGCTGTGCCAGATGGTCCATGACGTCGGCCTGCGGCATGGCACCGTGGATCTTATCCCGACGGTGTTGGGGACTGGCTGGTGGATGGCTGCCATCGATGCCAGCTATAACTCTCAGTTGGACCAGATGATCATTGCCACCACCAACAAGTTCACCATCGTCAAGAAGCTCGCCACGACATCGCCGTACTTCTCCAGCCCGCGCACCCGGGCTCCTAGTTGCCTGCCACCCTAATTTGCCTTCATGGTTGGAACCTCTTTCAAACACTGGTGGCCCTACAACTGCCCGCCGACGCCACGAAGAATGTCCACCTGGAGGTCGCGCTCACCGCGAGGCACCTCGCCCTACAAGGATTCATCGACCTACACACCCACGTGTATGAGAAAATTGTGTACATAGGTATCTACAAGGCCAGTGAGGACGCTACGATGTTGGCCTTCTTCAACCGGCTGGAAGCCTTGGATGCCTTTGCAGAGAAGCACCTTGACCTCGCCACAAAAGCCGCCGCTCCTTAGCCGCCGATCGATAGCCCGACGCACTGAGTTGAGGAGGAGGAGGTCATACGTTGATGGATGCATCTTTCTTCTTGCCTCCTGTAACCACCACTATGATCGCATCATTGTGGCCTTAATTCTTATTATGCTATTGTATTCTCATTCCAAATCAATACGCATATGTGCGATCCCTTTTCTTAATTATATGCATCATCAGTAACTAGTACTCCATCCGTCAATTTATAAGTTGTGCTGCCGGTGTTTGGGGTCAAGCGCAGATCACGCTGCGTTCGTGTGCATGCGGCTGCGTCGGGCGCTGTGACGATCTGATTACCATTGCAAAAACTGCCATGCACAGGACGTGGCATTGACAATTGGGCGGCAACAGTCGGTCATCCGGGTGCCCAATCAAGCATCCAAAGAGGGATCCTACAGCAGCAAGGACCAGCTTCCCTACCGATAGCTCATCGAACAGAATTCCCAAGTTAAGTGTGCTGAGGCTTGAGTAGTCATCAGATGGGTGATCGGATGGGAAGTACCTCGATGTTAAATTAATTGAATTGAATGTATATAGTGCTCCATCATATTAGTTGAATTAACCTCGAGGTCCTTGTTTTGTAATTTTTGACGTTTTTTGTTTTTTGTACACATGTTGATTGGCTTGAAGAAGGTCTATCTCGTTACTTTTTGATAATTTTTGTTTTTTGAACACATGTTGATTGACTTGAATGAAGGTCTATCCCTTTACTTTATGACATGTTTCCAAAACATGGACCTCGAGGTTAATTCAACTAATAGGATGGAGAACTATATACATTCAACGCAATTAAATGTTTTCCAAAAAAAGTGATATGATTTCTGTGAAACTTATAAGTCATGTATGTCATATTAACCTCTGTGTACTTGTTCTCGAATTAACCTCCAGGCCTTTTTGCCGCGTATCACACACATCTTGTTAAGTTGAACCGTTTATGTTCTCTTCCCTAATCGAAAACAGTTCATTCGACTGAACGGTATGCCGTATATCACACACACCTTGATCTGGCTGACTGTTTCTGTTGCTTTCCCTAATAGCAAACAATTTAGCGGAGCGAACTGTATGACGTATATCGCACACACATTGATATGGCTGCCTATTTCTGTTGTTCTGTCTAATCGCAAACAAATCATCTAGATCAATCGTATGCCCTGCATCGCACACGCACCTAAAATTTGAACTGTGTTTGATGGCTTCGCCATCGCAAACGTTTTGCACCTTTTTTGACAGTTTTTTACACCACTGTTTGCGATTATTGCATCGCACACAGTTTCATTGAAGGGTCTCTGATCGTAGTGTCACATTAGCAGCATCCTGCAGTAGTGATTATTCCAAAACCCAAAAATACCTAGCTGCACTTTCTCATTACTTATTTTATTTCATGTTTTACTCAGATCTATCCAATCTCATACAAATTAATATTCTTTTTACCAAGGAGGGATTGACAACCCCTCTTACGCGTCGGGTTGCAAGTATTTGTTCTTTGTGTGCAGGTACCGTTTACATACTGTTGCTTGGTTCTCCTACTGGATTGATACCTTGGTTTCACAACTGAGGGAAATACTTACCGTAGCTGTGCTACATCATCCCTTCCTCTTTGGGGAGATACCAACGCAGTCTCGAGCCACGTCAGGGGATGACTCGGCTGGTGGGCTGGGTCGTGCCTGTTCACTCAAGGCCCAAAGGTACAACAGGTAATTTCTCTTTTCCTTTTTCTATTTTTCTTTTCCTCTGTTTCTTTTTTTATTTGTATTTTATTTTTGTACCAATTGATTTTGCTTTGGCCCAAACTTGGCAGATAATTCACTTGCAACATGGTGAGGTGGCACAAAAAGTTACAGAGCAATTGGAGCAGTTTAAGCATTTTTAGAAATTGAAAATGACAATTATTTTGCTGTTGACCCACTTAATTAATTCCCATGGGCATTTTGGGAATTTTAGTGATTTTGTTTTCCTCGACATACCTACTTAGGAATTATTTCTAATATTATGAACTATTTTGTTTTACTGTTTGAACATACAATAATTTGACTTGTATTTTAAATTTGATTTTAATTTTTAGACAAGTTGTAATTTGCATAGTAATCATGATGACATGGCCACCATTAGGGGGATATTACTGTAGCAAGATTCTTGGGGTGTTATAGCTTTGTAATGGCTTTAATCTTGCGGTGTCCCCACCCAGTGACAAAAGGGGTAGCGAGGCACATATTGTATAGTCCCTATTAAGGGTAAAACGACGGGGTTTAATCATATTGCTTGTGTTTATTTTTGTTTACATCATGTCATCTTGCTTAAGGCGTTACTCTATTTGCCATAAACTTAATACCATAGATGGATGCTGGATAGTGGTCGATTGGTGGAGTAATAGTAGTAGATGTAGGTAGGAGTCGGTCTACTTGTCCTGGATGTGATGCCTATATACATGATCATTGCCATGAATACATCATAATTGTGCGCTTTTCTATCAATTGCCCAACTATAAATTTTTTACCCAACGTATGCTATTGTTTTGAGAGAGAAGCCTCTAGTGAAAACTATGGCCTTGGGGTCTACTTTAATCATACTATAAAACCAAAAATACCTTGCCGCAATTTATTTTTATTTTTATTTATTTTTTGCAATTTATCTGTCTACCTATACAAGATTTGACCCTTGCAAGTTACGAATTCCAGGGGATTGACAACCCTCTAGCCCGCGTTGGGTGCAAGTATTTGCTTTTGTGTGTGCAGGTGTTGTTCACTAGGGTTTTGTTGGTGCTCCTTCTGGTTCAATAAATCTTGATTCTCACCGAGGGAAATACTTATCTTCACGGCCGGTCCTAAGATTTCAGGGGCCCAACGCGAAACAATAATCTGAGGCCCTTACTATAAATGTTTAAGTAGTAATTAACAAATTTAGATATAAAATTGTATCAAAGAAACAAATAAGTCCATCTGAAACCAGTGTGCATATCGAATAAAATATTACATAATACCTTCAAGAATTCCCTCTAACGTTCAGAGATGCAAAATTGCTAATGATAGTATCAATGTCAATTTCGTCAAGCAATTCCTGCTCAATGCACAAAGTTGCCAAGCCATTTAACCTCTCTTGTGACATTGTAGATCTTAGGTAGTTCTTCAACAATTCCAACTTTGAGAAACTTCTCTCTGCTGATGCCACGGTCAAGGGCATAGTCAATAAAATCTGATATGCAATATAAATATTGGGATAACAATCTGCTTCACTGGCTAACTCAAAAATCTCCATAGCAGGCATTGGATTATCAGGCAAAGTTGATCGCATAACGCTCAACACGTAAAGCGTATCATTCAAATCAACATCAGATGAACCATCCAAAGAGAAAGAATTTGCAAATTTAGTCAACTATCTCTAAGTTTAGAACGACCCAATGACTTCAAGGTCATTGAACTCATTAAGAATCCAAATATATTTTTAAATGATTGGAGTTCATCAAATCTTATTTCTAGTGAAGTTATTGCCTTGTCAACCATAATCGAAAAATTATTAACTTCAAAATCCTTCTCAGCTTCCAAAATTGCTTCATCACTGCCATCTTCATCAAACTGTTTCCTCCTAGAAGCATGACGCTTTACTGGTAATGATGGCTCTACACCCATTTCATCTGCGATTTCTTTAGCAATAGTCATACTAGAAAGAAACCCTTCTTTTCTGTAAGTGTTAAAGTAATTCTCCACACCATCTATTTGTGTTCAGGCAACCTCAATGCACATGGTGGTGATTGCAACTTCCCGCTCACTGTATCTACAGCAAATAGAATGTCATGCCAAATGACCGTACCAAGTATAAACTCATAGCTGCCAAGCACTTTAAAAAATATTTTTGCGTCACTCCTATCTTTAGGTTCTGTACCACTATCTTCACATAACTCAAGCAAAGCTGATCTTATCTTGGGATATTGAAATCTAATTGCTTTAACACTTTTGATCCTACTCTCCCAACGAGTATTGCTCAAAGATTTCATAGTTAAATCTTTCACATGGCTAACAAAAACTTTCCATCTTTTAGTAGAACCACTGAATAATACATATATTTGTTGCACAATTACAAAAAATGACATAGCTTTAACACATGATTTGGCCATATCACAAATCGTGAGATTAAGACTGTGGCAAGCACGTGGCATATATAAAGCTCTTGGATTTACCTCACGCAACCGACTTTGCACACCCTTGTACTTTCATTTCATATTGGAACCATCATCATAACCTTGGCCCCTAATGTCATCAACATCAAGACCGAAAGACTTCATGGAATCAACCAATACCTTAAAAATTCCCAAACTAGATGTGTCCTCCACTACCAACAAACCAAGGAAGTACTCCACAATTTGTATTTTCCCATCAGACATATGAACACATCGAACCAACAAACTCATTTGTTCTTCGTGACTCACATCCGGGGTACAATCAAAGGTAACAGAGAAATATTTGGAAACTTTGACAATCTTGATGATAAAATTTCTAATGTCAGCAGCAATAAGAGATATCAACTCATTTTGAATTTTATGACTAAGATAATGGTAATGAACATCTTTCTTTTGAATACGCCTAAGATGGTCTTGCATTACCAAATCAAATTCTGCAATCATCTCGACACAAGCTAAGAAAATACCATTGGAATCATCATAAAGTTGCTAGCTCGATCCTCTAAAAGCCAAATTGCGCTTACCAAAAAATTTCACAACTGCAGCTATTCTTAATAAAACTTGCTTTATGTGTTCCTTCTCCTTTGTGATTTGTTGTTGTAACTCTTTTTCAATTGTTTCATGCTTGCTCAGTCTAGTTCTCAGTTCATGTTGGTAATGTGGTCAACAATAGCTTCATGTTCTTTCAGTCTCTCATTAATATGCTTCCAGTCACAAAACCCATCATGCCCTAGTGAACTCTTACATTTGTCAAAATTGAAAAGCTTACAGCAAAAACAAAACACCTTATCCACTGTTTGGAATAAACTAACCATTTTCTATCACACACCTCTACATTGCTCATTTTTCTTGAGTAATGGCTATACGAAAAATTCCTTAAATTTTCATCCAAATGATATTTAGTAGTTTATTCTTCCCTTTTAGGCCCCTTCTCCACTAATATGTCCCTTGCTTTATTATCAAGATTACCCCAATTGCTTGGATCATAAATATCAATAGTAATAACTGGTTCCTCATCAACACTAGAAAGATTCTGGTGCAGATGAATTAAATATGTCGTCAGTATCACTCACGTTGGTATCATCCATTTTGATGTCAACATTGTCTTCTGTAAGGGTAGGACCATCATCCCTGATTAGTATTGGTTATTTCATCAACAAGAACTATCGCCAACTCGTCTGGATTTCTTGAAGTGCTTGTATATTTATTCTTAAAATATCTACCAAAGGATCCTCTCAATGATCCTTCAACTCATCTACCTCTTGCTTCCTTTTTCTTTTATCACTGCTGGACAGATACTTTCTGCCTAAGCCTGACATGATGGTGCTGAAACTAAAGGGAGCAATTAGCTTTTCAAATTGGCACAAAGCTATGTAGATACAAGATCAATTACAGAAAATATAGGGTATAGTACAGTACCTTCTCGGTTTTTGAAGTGGCTACAATTTTATTCTATGCATTGTGCGTAATGATTCGACTACCGGCAATGCAGGTATGCGACAATTCCCTTTCCTGTTTGATCAACCAAGATTAAAGATTTAGGATTACAAAAGAAACATGAAGAATAGCAAAACAGTAAGGCATAGGGCCCTGGGCGTGACTGCGCCAAGGAGACGTGCTCATCCTATACCTGTCATAGCCGTGTAGCATAGCACCGCATCACCGTCGCTATAGTTTGTCGGGACGAGAAGACCAGGAGACTCATCGGTCAAACAAGCAGTCGAACAAACTGTCGGATGTGGGGTTCCGGCAAACCCTTAAGGTTCGAACACAGGGGTGCGCGCGAACTCTTTCCCTCCTACCGATCTACGCTCTAGCTCACTAGGATCTTGCGGACGAACTCGACGAACTCACAACACAGAGAGACACAGGGTTTATACTGGTTCGTGCCACCGATGTGGTGTAATACCCTACTCGAATGTGGTGGTGGTGGATTGCCTCTCGGGCTGATGATGAACAGTACAAGGGAAGAACAGCCTCCTGAGGTTGAAGTGTTCTTGTGCGTATGAACTTGTGGTGTGAGAGTCCGATCTCTCCGTTTGTTCAGGATCTGTCCCTCCTACTATGGTGGCTAGTCCTATTTATAGAGGCCCTGGTCCTCTTCTCAAATATCGAGCGGGAAGGGAGCCAACAACGGCGGGCAAATTTGAAGGGGGACAGCTAGTACAAGCTATCCTGACAAAAGCGGTATTCGCCTGCGAAAAGCTCTGGGGTGACGTCGTCTTGGGCTCCATGATGACCTCCGCCTCGTCGTCCTCCTGGTCTTGGTCTCGTTGCACCAATATGGCAACCTTTGCCTAATGCCTCGATACTCTTCGCCTGCGCTGGCTTCCTTAGCACCAAAGAGGAAATGGGGACGCTGCACGCACTGGCGCCCGCCTAGCACCGTTCGTCATGGCTCACATCACGAGAGCCTCGTGAGGTTCGCCCCGCCTTGATATCTCCGCTCCTCATGAGCCTGCCTAGCTGGGCCACTCCAGAGGAGGTCTTGCGTCGTCTACCATGAGGCTTCGACCCTCGCGAGAGTCTTGGATGACTTGTTGATGAAGATGGGTTGTACGGCTCGCCGCTTGGCCGGTGGGCCGCAGTGTGCAAGTCTGGGACCCCTGCTCCTGCACACCGACAGTAGCCCCCGGGCCCAAGGTGTGCTCGGGCTTGGCTTCGCGGTGAAGCCAAGGGTCAAGTTTGGAGCACCACGGGCCCCAAAAGCCTGCGGCCTCGGTCGACGCGTGGCGGTTGATTGGACGTAGGCGTCTCCGCTTCTCCATGCTGCCTCGACAACTGCACGACTTGACAAGTCCCTGCGACATGCAAGGAAAACCATCATTACCTGCGATCGTGGGAGATGCCGGTTGGACTTCTCTTGCTACAAATGGGGAGGGGGCGGGGCCTCCGTTGCCCATCTCTTCCTCGGTTGCTCGCTTCTTCCTCCTTGCTCCATTGCTGAAATCAATGGCGCTCATCAGAAGGTTTTCCGCCGAAGAGAAAGGGAAAGCTCCCCATGACGATCCGGGGCCACTTCCGCCAAAGAAGAGGTAGATCCATCGCCGTGACGAAGCGGCGATGCAAGTGGTGACGAGGCCCTGGTGCGAGCGGCCTCCACCGGGGTACCCGCTACCCTTGTATGCCCAAGCTGAGGGTTCGGGAGGTAGGAGCGACGAGCAACGGCGCCCACGCCGCGACCAGGCTCGCCGTGCCATGGCGCCATGTGCCATTGCCCCTGGGGTCCACGCCGCTGACTCCTCGCGTGAGTTGGTGTTGTGGGCGATGATGCCACCAAGCTCCTGGTTCCGCTTCCCGTGGTTCTTCTCCTAAGTGATGCCGCCGAGGGGGCCGCTTGAGCTCTGGCTGCAGCATGCTGACTGCAGTACTCCGGCGACCGGAGCGGAGATCGAAGCAGTCCCCTCCGGCAAGATCTTCATGAATCACGGCTGGGGCGAGATCGCGCGGGTTTGCATTGCGAGGGGAGCCCTCGCGATCCACTTCGAGTACGACGGCGCCTCCATGCTCTCCTTCAAGGTCTTCGACACCGAGGGCCGCCGCCTGGAGTGCTGCCCTGGAGAGGAGCGCCAAGCCGACGTGCGCCCCGCCCGCAACTACTCCAATAGCAGCAGCAGTTCTTGGCAGTCCGGCAGCTCTCCTGAGCTTTACGAGACTCCGGAGACGAGCGATGACAGCTACGTCTCCTCGAGCTCTCGCCGTGCTCGGAGCAGGGCTGCAGCGTCCGGCCGCCACTGCCGCCGCTGATCTGGATGGGGTTGGCGCCGGCCTCCTGTGGCCCATTGTTGTTGATGGCGTCCGCCATGGGAGGGTGTAGATAGGATTCTCCTTAGTATCAGCTTTTGTTTCCTGCGAAGGATCATGAACCACCCGGTGGGGGCATGTAAGGGTCTGTAATGCCTTTGGTGCTTATCTTCCTTATTATGAAAACTTGGTGAGTGCATGTCCCATTAAGGCTTGGCCCCTCCTTTCTTTCCTCGCGATGGCTTTGTTGCTCTACGCTGACTGGTCCCGGTCCCTGTGCAAAGGCTATAGCCGTCAGGTATGCCGTGTCGCTGCGTCGTGGTCAAGGCCAGGAGGTGTGCGGCCCGAGGTCTAGTAAGAGCCCCTGAGGTGCGATGCTCAGGAGGTCCCCCTTAGCGCTCAAGCAGCCATGGTAAGACAAGAAAGGAAAAAGACTTGGCCGCAATGGAGCTGCGGCACGGAGTAAGTGACCACTAGGCTCAGATATTTAGCCGATCTTAGGACGAAACTTATCTTGCTGACTTCGTGGCGATTCATGATGTCGCGCTAGGGCTGCGCGCCAATTCGTGCGGCATAGCTAGGTTGGCCCATTCGAGTTCCCCCCCCCCCCCATGCTCTCCTTAGTGCTCTACGTCCTCAGGTCCCGGCCCTCGAGCGAGCTCAGCCGCCGCTGGTATGCCAGGTCACGATGCCATGGTCAAGGCCAGGGGGTGAGGGTTGGAGAGCCAGTAAGAGCTCCTGAGTCGTGATGCTCAGGAGCCCCCCTTTTAACACGCAAGCGAATCGCACGACGGAAAAGGAGACTCGCGGTGTCGTCCGCTATCCTTTCCTCGGGACCCCTGTGAACAGGTACAAGAAGAAACATGGTTGACCGTTACAGCTATTAGCCTGCCGCTGGTTGCTCTGAGTGAGGCGAAGGCACCAAGGGCCTGGTGAGGTGACGTGCACGGCGCGTGCCGTGAGCCAGAGCTCGACCACTCAGATTTGTCGGTCATGGCAGGGACGGACCCATGCACCAGCGCCGTGCCTGTGTGAAGGCCCCAGGGGAGGCGATGATTGGGCAGGTGATAGCCGTTGGCAGGTTAGGCATAAAGAGCAGATCGACTTGGATAAATGCAGGAAGATACATGCCACTAGGTCTGGGCCAAGCGGCTTGGGGATGATGCAGCCCGAGGGGCGCCCCCAGCAAGGTAAGCTAAAGACTTAAGCAAAAGGGATACATGCCACAGGGATGGACCCGTGTGGCCTGGGAATAAATGCAGCCCGAGGGGCACTCCCAGCTTAAACGAACTTGGAAGATGTCACCTGGTTCTGTAGACGAAGTAGAGTTGGTGCAGCGGAAGCCACACGTTGAAGGAACGGCTCCTCATGAGCCACCGGGACCCTGAGCCTCGGGAGGCTCTGGGGCTCAGGAGGTTCCCTGAAGGCCGCCTCCATCTCCTCTAGAACGGCGTGGATCCTGGCCTCTTGAGCCGCCAGGAACTGCCGCATGTTGCGCCGATGGGCCGACGCCACGCTCGGCAAGCCGAAGGGCATGCGAACGTAGCTATGTGGTGGGCCCTCATAGCGTCCCACATGTGATGGCCAGAAGCGCTCCTGAGATGCGGCCCTATTGAGCCCTGGGACGTCAATGCAGACGCGCAGCCCGGCATCCTCGCCTGGATGGGGAGCTGCGCCTTGTGAGCGGCTGTGGCCGCGCATGGCTCTTGCTTCTTGCAGTTCCTGAGTGGTCTTGGTGATGAACTCCTGGGTGTTGGGCACTCCTTGCCCTGTGCTCTCCTGAGGAAGGTGTGCCGTGAAGCACGCTTCCAAGTGGTGCCCAAGCGCCTCCCTCGTGAGGTTGGCAAGGTTTGAGGCTCTCCAGGAGAGAGCCCCCGAGCCCTGCCTGAGGAGGGCTTCGGGCGCGCTTTCCTATGTGGTGGAGGGAGGTGCCCCTGGAGTGGGCGTTGATCCTGACGAGGCTCCTGATGCGACGCCATCTTCTTGGGGTCCTGCACGGCGTGGCAGCTTCTTCTTGGGGATGGTCTCCGGAGGGCCTCCACTTCTGCTGTCGGGGTCGTCGATTGCTACGGCTTAGAAGGCGCGCTCAAGGGAGCACACCGCATCCCTCTCTACACATGGGACCGTGATGATTCCCCCGCTTCCTGGCATCTTGAGAACGTTGTAGCCGTGGTGAGTGGCTGCCATGAACTTGGCCAGGGCTGGATACCCGAGGATGGCATTGTACGGCGGGTGGATGTGCACGACGTCCAAAGTCTTTAGTTGAAGAACTTCATTTTTAGGGGTCGACTTTCTCTGTAAATATCAAACTCCTCATAGACTTATAGACCTGTGTACACTCACAAACGCATTAGTCCCTTAACCTATAAGTCTTCAATACACCAAAATCACTAAGGGGCACTAGATGCACTTACAATCTCCCCCTTTTTGGTGATTGATGACTATATAGGTTAAGTTTTCAACGGGGATAAATATATGAAGTGTAAATACTGAAATTGAGGAATTTGATTGCAAGATATAGAAGAACTCCCCCTGAAGATGTGCATAATGAGGAATTTGCTTTTGAAGCAATGCACACTTGAAGAGTTGAATCATGGAGATCTCCCCCTATATCTTGTAATTCATACATGCATTTGACATAATGTATGAAGAATTTGAAATGCATGATGAAATATGGTGACTGATGTAATTCAACATGCGTGCATTAACATTAACGAGGAATAAGCATGCAGAGGAAACAACAAAAGTATTAGGCCACCATAGAGTTTAAGTTTACAACTCGATCCAGCAAAGTCATCAGAAGAACGAGAGTTGTAACTTAGCAAAAAATACGCCCATATAATAGACCCGCTTGAAGACTAACTCAAATTTCTCCCCCTTTGTCATCGAATGACCAAAAGGATCGAAATTGAGGACTAATGCCCCTGAAGAATATCATGTTGATGAAGGAGCGCCAGCGTTGTTGGGGTCGGTTGTTGATGTTGGGCCTACCACAGTGTCGTCCAAGTCTTCATGCTCGTCGGTGTCGTGTGATGAAGAATAGGAGCTGGCCACCAAGGAAGGAACCTTGACCTTCTTGTATTTCTTTGGTGGAGGTGCAGACCAGTCAAAGTCTTCCTTGAGACCCATTTTCTTCAGATCGTTGGCGCTATAGACATGAGACAGAACAACCCAGGTACGGTTGAAGGTTTCATGGAGGTAGTAGTGGTTTTTCTTCACTGCATTGTGGGTTGCAATCATGATGTGAAGAATTGAACCAAACTGACGCTTGACCCATTTATAATTGCGATCAACCTTCTGATGAAGACTGAGGAGAAGCTCATGATCAGTCATCACCCTGGGTGTTGTGCCTTGAGGATTTTGCTTGGTTGTGTTGGCGGCAGAGTCATGGGTGGCAGAGTCATCATTGGTGGAGTAGGATGCAACCTTCGAAATTGACCATCCAATGGACGAATGCCTTCATCTATAATAGCAGCGGCCTTGCCCTTGTCATCAGCTGAGGAAAATGTCCGTTTGAGGACTTCAGTCGGAGGCAAGTAGCTGCAATGGTTCAGTGTATCAGCTTTGTAGTTGAGTGAAGACCTTGTTCTGATGAATCTCATAATCCAAGGTGCATAAGGCTTCAGCTCAAATGGTGACATAGGGACATTGGCCAGAGTCCTCATGAAGAAATCATGGAAGTTGACGGGAACGCCATGAATGATATTGAAAAACAGATTCTTCATGATGCCAACGACTTCTTCTTCATTCGAGTCATGGCCCTTGATTGGACTCAGTGTCTTCGTCAAAATGCGATAGACAGTCCGAGGCACATATAGTAATTTCTTCACGAGGAATTTTGTTCTTGGGGCCTGCCCTGGCTTCAATGGCTTCATCAGCACTTGCATGTAATGATCTGTAAGCTCAGGTAGACGCAACGAGCAACTTCAAGGGGAGGACTGAGTGGTAAGGCACGAAGCAATTCAGTAGCTGGTGCCTTGTAGTGAGTGTTTTCAGACATCCAGTCCAGCACCTATGAATTCACATCTTCAGAATCTCCGGTGATGTGCAACGTCGCATAAAAGCGAAGAATGAGTTCTTCATTCCAATCACAGATGTCGGTCACAGAAATTTAATACCCAAAGATCGTGAAGAACACTGAGGACTGGCACGAAGCACGGCAGAGATTCCATATCCACGTGAGGAATGTGCTCATGATCGAAGACTTTGTCTTTGTTGAACAGCACTGAGGAATAGAAATTTGCCTGACTGGCAGTCCAGAAACGCCTCTTCCTAATGCGAGCAGAGTCATAGGGGTTGTAGTCTGTGAAGAATACGTGCTCGCCGAAGAAATCATCAGCCTTGAATTTTTGCTTCCTTGAGAATGTATCATTTGGCTTGGGCAGAGGAGTATCAGTGAGTTGCATCACAACCTCAGGAATCGCAATCTTAGGTTCTTTAGGCTGAGGAATTTTTGGTTCCTCTTCAAAGGGCGATCAAGGCTTCAGATGTTCAAGCATAGGTTTCTTCAAAGACTAGTGGCTGGAATTTCTTCACGCATGTACGAAGTGGGGTGAGTTTCTTGAGCCCATTTGAACAGTTTGTGCAGGGACCGAGGGATTTGGTCAGAAAGGTGTGAACAATGGAGAGTTGGGATGTCGACTTTCCCAAAAGTCATCATTCATCAATGGAGTAGTACTCCCAATGTCCATGTCAATTGTGTTCATCTAATTCTTCAACGCCGCCTCTTCAACCGTGAACTGAGGCATAGGCGAGGAAACAACTGGTGTTGAAGCGATTTCATCCACTTCAATTTCTTCATCCAACTGCTCTGACGAAGCAGCAGAAGGATTTTCTTCATCAGATCCGCTGGGGATCACATATTCTTCATCGAAAGGGACCATTTCCTTTGATGGCATGGTTGAGAGAGGAACATCAATGGGATTTGCAAACGAGCTGGTCATAGGCTTCATTTTCTTCGGAGCTGAAGAATCTGAAGTAGCCGATGCTTTCCTTTTCTTCACTACTGCATGCTCTGCAGCCTTGGTCTTCTTCACATCTGATGCAGATGGAAGGATTGGAGTTGGAGTAGGCGCAGGAGGAGCAGAGGAATGTGGTTGATTTTCTTCAGGCACAACTGATGCAGTTGCCCTGACCTCTTCATTTTCTTCACGCGCACCACTAGTGGATACCTTGGCAATTTCTTCGCCGATCGAATGCGCCATCACTCGAACTAGCATTTTCTTCAAAGTCTGAAAATCATCAGCGATGTGGCATGTTCTTCATTGGTGGCGGATGCTTCACCGAGGAATTTCTTGTTGCGATGGAGCTGCAACATTGGAGGTGAACTTCTCAGTCAGTTTAACAAATCTGACCTTGGCTTCTTGCCAATCAGCATAGTAAGCATTGAAGTCATCACTGAGGGTTTTGATTTCAAACTGGATCTTTACAAGTTCATCAGTTGTCATAGAGACAACGTTGTTCTTCAGAAATTTTTCTTTCCTATACTGTGCTTTCTTGATCTGCCTGGCCTTCTCATATTTCCATTTTTCTTCTTGGATGAAATGGGTCAAGATGTGACTTTGGCCAGAGTCAAATTGAAATCAGGCATAGGAGTGTTTGGGTCCTTGTGCCAGAGATCAATATAGTCGAGGATCAACCTTGGATCCAAAAGCAGTGGCACATTTGTGTCTTTGGCTCTAGCGGCCCTGACTTGCCTATCTCTGATGATCTCTGCAAGTTCATTATCATCAGTTTCATCTTCTTCAGACGGCACTTGGAAGGCGACCTGTTTCTTCTGAGGACTAAGGCGAGGACCTCGTCCAGCAGTGGCCTTTGTCTTCAGCGGAGAGGGTCCCGTTGAAGAATTGGGTGCAGCTGAAGAACTAGCTGAGACTCCTGAGGCAATGGAGATTCCTGTTGTCCTTTGGCACATGGCAAGATGCACAGGTGCTGAGGACTTTGTCGGAGCAGCTGAGGACTTTGGAGGATCAGGAGCAGCATGAGGAATTGGCCTTGAGGGCTTTGAAGATTCTGGCTGTGAGGGCATAGCTGAGGAACTTGGCCTTGAGGGCATTGAAGGTGAAGCACTTGGCTTACGCACATGCTTCTTTGCCATAGATTTCTTCGGTTTGACAGAGGCCTCAGCAGCAGCAGCAGAGTCTTTGTTGAATTTCTTCACTGCTTCTCTGGCTTGTCTAGCCAGCTTGGCTTGGCGCTTGGCCCATTCATCAGGATAATCCTCACCGCGCTTGAGGCTGGTGGGATCTGCTTCTTGGCCAGGTGCCAATGGAGGTCTTGGGCATGGAGGATCTAGAGCGGATTTCTTCATGTACTTTGGAGTTACATACCTGTACTCCCTCCATTCTCTTGCCCATCTCCTTTCTATCCTCTGGATGCGCACCTTGCGCTGATTTTTGTTCTCCTTACCAAACTTGGCCTCATCAGGAGTGCAATAGTCTTTGTATATGTCATCGGGGATCTCGAGGCGGTGTCGATCTCGTGCCTCTTTCCTCCTTTCGTGGCTTCTTTCCATCAGCCATTTTCTTCAGCTTGAGGAATTTGAACAATCGAACTCTCTGAAGAAGTATGCAACTTTTCTTCGAGGAACGCTGCAAATGAGTTAAGTTGATGAGAACCTAGTGATTCAGCAGCGGACATGAGTACCTGTGAACAGAGAATAGTTGCGAGGAATTTGGAGAGGTCATATGCGTTCTCAAAAGGTTTTTTTTTTTCAAAAAAGAACAAGTTTGAGGAATTTGACCAGATGAGTCTTGAAGATTTTCACTAAGCGTTCTTTGTCTTAGGTTCCAGAGTTGTATAGATCGAAGATCCACACAATTGAGGAATCTTGAAGAAAAATGATGCTTAGAGAAAAGAATCAAGAACAGATGACATGTGAGGTGTTTAGTGTGTGAGGATTTAAAGAAAAACACCTTTGAAGATTTTGTAGTAAACATTTGAATCAAAGAGGGCAGTAAAAGTAACTTTTAATTACCCTGAACGAAGAACACGACGAACAGTGAGGTAGACAAGTGAAGTTCGTCTGTGCAGATCTTCCACGCCCTAACTTGGCGGAGGAAGACGACTGCGGTGGCGGCGGAGTGAAGATTTCCGCAGCCGGCGCGAGTACGACGGCGACGAGGTCGAGTCAGTGAAGCTCTTCCTCATCGGCGATGATGAAGTAGCAGCGGTGCTAGGGTTTGAGAAGCTCGAGCGGGAGAGAGAGGTCGAGCGGAGTAAAGGAAGTGAGGAAGGGGAGAGGGGGTATTTATAGCCACGGTGAAAAACTGTTCGCCCGGAGATTTTGGACGAACGTGCCCCTGACCCTTCACATTCGCTTGACATGTGTCATCCACGTACTAAGAAGTGGAGATCGTGTTAGATCGTGGGTGAATAGGTAAGTCTATCGTGGGATGCAGAACGGTTTGAGCGGCAAAGCCGAAAATTTGGATAAGATAAGTTAAAGGTTTCATTCGCAATTTCTTCAGCTGACAAGGACACAGTGAAGATTTTGAACGAGTTTCAAATAGAATGCACATGAAGAATTTTTGAATAGATTGGGTTGAGTTTAGCATAGAGGGGGAAGGGTCCGATCACATTCACTTAGCAGAAAACGCAACTTGAAGAATTAGCCATAAGTGAATGCTGTAGAGGACATAAACTCATTTTTATATATAGTCAAATGAAGAAAAATGACGGAAATAGTGAAGATTTTGCAAAGTTGAAGAATTTGAACAACTGAGGAATTTCAAAACTGAGGAAAAACTCAAATTGAAGATTTTCAACTTTTTGTGGTGGCATGACCCACCGGATAAGAATGATGATTTCAAACACCGCGCATAATTGTCGAGGGTTCGAGAATCAAATTCTTCATTAATTTCTTCACACTTAGAGTGTTATTCTTCATTGATTGAAGAAAATGTTTCTTCATGTGTTGCACATCTAAGTCATCAATTTTGCATAAGTGTTAGGATGAGTGTCCTTTTCAAAGAACATTCAAAGATTCTATGATATTTAGCTCACACCGCAACTTGCTAAATCTCTTCGCATACAACGGCTTTGTGAAGATATCGGCTAGCTGTTCTTCAGTCTTCACATGCTCAATAGAAATGTCGCCCTTCAACACATGATCACGAAGAAAATGATGACGAATCTGAATGTGCTTTGTCTTCGAAAGTGCCGAATCGGGTTGTGAGCAATCTTGATGGCACTCTCATTGTCACGAGAAGAGAGGAACATTCTTCACGTTGACGCCGTAGTCCTTGAGAGTTTGCTTCATCCATAGCAGTTGAGCACAAAGAAGAACCGACAACAATGTACTCAGCTTCAAGAGACAAAGGATACGCAGCTCGCTTTCTTCGAGGACCAATGCATCAAAGATCATCCTAGGAAATGACATGTACCATATGTTGACTTGTGGTCCACACGATCACCAAAGATAGTCGAGTCGTAATATCCAATGAGATCAAAAGTCGAGCCCTTGGTGTACCATAATCCAAGTGTTGGTGTGTGAGCTAGATATCGAAGAATATGCTTCTGACCTTATGGTGTGATTCCTTCTGTAGCTTGAAATTGGGCACACATGCAAACACTAAGCATTATATCTGGCCTAGATGCATATAAGTACAATAAAGAACCAATCATGGAGCGGTATACCTTATGATCAAAGTCAATACCATTTTCATCAGTGCATAGATGGCCAATTGTGGGCATATGAATTTTGACCCCTTCGCAATCTTGCATGCCGAATTTCCTCAGTACATCCTTGAGGTATTTCTCTTGAGATATGAATATGCCATTCATTGCTGATTTAATTTGAAGACCTAAGAAGAATTTCAACTCTCCCATCATAGACATTTGATACTCTTCACTCATCATATAGGCAAATTCATCACTATAGCATTGGTCAGTACAACCAAAGATAATGTCATCAACATATATTTGGCACACAAACAATTCACCATCATAAGATTTAGTGAAAAGAGTAGGGTCGAGTGAACCGGGTTTGAAGCCTTTCTTCATGAGGAATTCCTTCAAAGTATCATACCACGCCCGAGGGGCCTGCTCGAGGCCATAGAGGGCCTTGTTGAGTCTGAAGACTTTGTCAGGATGCTTAGGATCTTCAAAACCTGGGGGTTGAGCAACATATACTTCTTCCTCAAGCTTACCGTTGAGGAATGCACTTTTCACATCCATTTGATATAAGTTGATATCATGATTGTTAGCATAAGCAAGTAATATGCGAATAGCCTCAAGCCTAGCAACAGGTGCAAAAGTTTCATCGAGATCAATTCCTTCAACCTGTGTGTAGCCTTGAGCTACAAGCCGTGCCTTATTCCTCACCACAAGGCCATTTTCATCTTGCTTGTTGCGGTAGATCCACTTTGTGCCAATGATATTGTGCTTGCGAGGATCCGGACGTTTGACCAGTTCCCGTGACGTTGTTGAGATTGAATTGATGTAATTCTTCTTGCATAGCCCTGAATCCACTCGGGCTCCGAAATGCTTCATCTACCTTAGTGGGCTCTGTGATAGAGACAAAAGCATAGTGCCCACAAAAGTTAGATAAATGTGAAGCTTTTGAGCGTGTGAGAGGACCTGGTGCTTCAATGTCATCGATGATCTTTCCAACTTGCACTTCTTTTGCAACGCGAGGATGAGCTGGTTGTCGTCGAGGAATTTGATCAGCATTTTCTTCAGCACCATTTTCTTCAGCATTTTCTTCAGGTGCATTAGATCGACGTTCTTCACGTTCTGGAATGAATTCTTTAGCAGATTCTTCGGTAGGAATGACATCCTCAGTAGCCTTGAACTTGATAGAATCCTCAGGTGCTGGTTCGTCTACCACAGAAGGTAGGTGCTCTCTTTGCGAGCCATTAGTTTCATCGAACCGCACATCTACAGTTTCAACAACCTTGTGAAGAACGTTGTTGAAGACTCTGTAGGTGTGCGAGTCCTTTCCGTAACCAAGCATAAAACCTTCATGTGCTTTCGGTGCAAATTTAGAGTTGTGATGAGGATCTCTAATCCAGATTTAGCAATCAAGACTTTGAAATAACTCACATTGGGTTTCTTGTCAGTGAGGAGTTCATAGGCAGTCTTCTTGAAGAATTTGTGAAGATATACCCTGTTGATGATGTGGCACGCAGTGTAAATTGCCTCAATCTAGAAGTGAGGAGGCGTCTCGTACTGATCAAGCATAGTGCGAGCCATCTCAACAAGAGTTCTGTTCTTGCGCTCCACGACGCCATTCTGCTGAGGAGTATAAGGAGCAGATAACTCATGAGTAATACCAAGTTCATCAAGATAGTCATCGAGACCAGAGTTCTTGAACTCAGTTCCATTGTCACTTCTGATGTGCTTGATCTTCACACCAAAGTTGGTTGAAGCCCTCGAGGAAAATCGTTTGAAGACTTCCTGCACTTCATGTTTGTAAGTAACAATGTGTACCCAGGTGTAACAAGAGTAATCATCAACAATAACAAGACCATATAGAGATGCGTCTTTTGTGACAGCTGAGTAATGGTTAGGACCGAAGAGATCCATATGAAGCAATTCAAATGGTCGAGTAGTGGTCATGATAGTCTTCGCTGGATGCTTGGCCTTGGTCATCTTTCCAGCTTCACACGCTCCGCATAAGTGATCCTTGAGGAATTTGACATTCTCAATGCCAATGACATGCTTCTTCTTGCAAGCATGTGCAAATTCCTCATGCCTGCATGACCAAGTTGTCGATGCCATAGCCAGCCTTCTGAAGCTTTTGCAAGTAGGCACACGGCTGGTTGCGGTCCTGTAGAGAAATCAACAATATACAAGTCTCCTCTCCTAAAGCCTTCGAAGACTTTGGAATTGTCAGCTTCCATAACCACAACACAACAATACTTGCCAAAGACAACAACCATATCAAGATCACAAAGCATTGAGATGTACATGAGGTTGTATCCTAAGGACTCGACAAGCATGACTTTGTCCATGTGTCGATCCTTTGTGATCGCAACCTTACCTAGACCCAATACCGACTTTTGCCTTTGTCGTGAAGATGATATGCTTCATATGAGATGGTGATAAGGGAGCATCCATCAATAGATTCTTATCACCACCATGTGATTTGTACATCCACTATCGAGGACCCACTCGGTGGCTTTGGGTTGATCATCCCATGCATGAATTAGTGCAGCTTACGAACTTCATATACTTCATCGCTGAAGAATATGACATCACAATTCATCGATCAATTTCATCAAGTAATAGAACAGATAAAGCAGTATGAGGACGTGAGAAATGAAGGTTCATTTCTTCATGATTAGCCTGCGTCCTTTCAGGCACTTTTTCAGGTCTCCAGCAAATTCTTCAGACGTTCACGCACGTCTGGAGACCTGACCCTACAAAAGAGATTAGTTCTTTTTCTTCACCACCCACATCTGAAGGGGTGGCAAAGAGTTCATCACTCTGCGAGCTCCATATGAGAAAGGTGGCATAGAAGCCAATCCATTTCGTTTAACATAAGAGGAGTTAGGGTAAGCATATGAATAAGCAGAGAAATTCTTCGAGGACTTATGAACATAATGATTAGAAGAATAATGCTCATATTCATAGCCCTTGGCTCTTCCCTGCGAAACAGAGTTGTTAGCACGATGATATTCATATGAGGGCTTTGATCCTTTTGAGGAATTTGATCCACGTGAGGAATTTGGTCCATATGAGGACTTGGATCCATATGAAGAGTTTGGTCCATATGAAGAATTTGATCTAGGGTTCCGATTCTTCACAGGTGGTGTCATGAGGACATTCACCTGAAGACTTTCAAGGCACCTTTTGCGAACCCAGATTTTCTTCATAGGGGAACCGTTCCTACAGTTAGTGCCAACATATCCAAAGAAATACTTCACCATTCTGATTTTTGAACAGGTTTATAGTTGGAGTCAAATGACTCATCAGAAGAATGAGAAGATTCACATGTAAAGCCAGATAAATTAGATGGATCAACTGGAGGTCCCTTTGCAGCAACCCATGAGGTTTTAGGGTACTGCTAGGCTTCCAATATGTACCATCAGCATTGAGTTTCCTCTCAAAGGCAATACCCTCTTTCCTAGGGTTCCTGTTGAGGATCTGCTTTTTAAGCACATCACAAAGAGTCTGATGCCCTTTGAGGCTTTTGTACATGCCTGTCATGTGCAATTCCTTCAGCCCTGCATCGTCAGTGATACTAGCAATGTCCTCAGATGAGGAATTAGTGATAGCAGAGGCAGGTGAAGAATTTGTAGCATTAGTAGCATTTGAACATTCAGGTGAAGAATTAGCAGATTCACGTTCAATGCATTTCAAACATGGAGGAACAAATTCTTCCCGAAAGCAAAGACTGATTTGTTGAGCAAGTAATGAATCACGCTCCTTCTGAAGATCTTCATAACTCACTCTTAGCTTTTCAAGATCTTGCTTTCTTTGAAGAAATTCATAAGAAAGTTTCTCATGATCAGATAAGAGAGTGTTATGTTGATCTTGAAGGGTGTCATACTTAGTATGAAGTCTCTGAAGACTTTCAACCAAAGCTTTTGACTGATCCATTTCTTCACCCAACATATCATCGCTCTTATTTAGCATGTATTGAACTTTTTCCAAAGCTCTTTGTTGTTTAGTGGCAAGGGAAGCAAGTTTGACATAGCTGGGTCCAAATTCATCACCAGATTCATCATCACTAGACTCGGATAGGTAGCATTCAGTTACCTCAGCACTTTTTGCCATGAGGCATGATGAAGAGGAAGATGATTCTGGTTCGAATGTCATCACTTTGAGAGATTCCTTGAATTCCTCAAACCAAGGATCATGACGGGTTCGATGACCTTCATAGACCTCAGAGAGACGGTCCCAGATAAGCTTCGCATGATCGAGATGCATGATGTTCCGGAACTCATTTTGAGATAGACTGGAGCAAATGACGTCCTTCGCCGTGAGGTTGAGAAGAGTGTACTTGCTAATGTCATCAGCTCCCGCCATCTTGCACAGATCGGTAAGACCAATCTCAGGGATGGTCCACAGTTCGCTGTTCATCATCATGAGGCGCTTCTTCATCATGGCCTTCCACTTGGGATACTCGTGACCGTCAAAGATTGGGCATGTCACTTTCTTCATATCTGCGGTCGACATAACTAAAACTCCAGGCGGTTGAACCAAAATCACACAGAACAAGTGAGTACCTTGCTCTGATACCAATTGAAAGTGCATTATATCGACTAGAGGGGGGTGAATAGGCAATTTTTATGAATTCTTCACTGAGGAATTTGCCGGTGAGAAAATTCCTTAGCGAAGAACTACTTGCAGCGGAATAAGTACTCAGAAGTGAACATAACAGAATACAAGCATGGTCATCATGATGAAATGAAGACAGGCGCAGAGTACAGAAAGCGTAAACACAGGATAACACCGGATGAAGACAAACAGACTGAAGAAATTGAACTGAGGAAATTGAGAAAGTCTTCAGTCAAAGTCTTGAAACACAGATATGATAAACACACAACACACTAATGAGGAAATGAAAGAGTTGAGGAAATGGAACCAGTTAGCTTGGTGAAGATAATGATTTGGTAGACCAGTTCCAACTCCTGTCTCAGTTGTAGATCTGGTTGGAGCGGCTAGGTATTTAAGCCCGAGGACACACAGTCCCGGACACACAGTCCTCACCGTATTCTCCTTGAACTAAGGTCACACAGACCTCGTCCAATCACTCGTGGTAAGTCTTTAGGTGACTTCTGAACCTTCACAAACTCGGTCACTCGGTGATCCACGACACACAGTCCTCACCGTATTCTCCTTGAACTAAGGTCACACAGACCTCGTCCAATCACTCGTGGTAAGTCTTCAGGTGACTTCCGAACCTTCACCAACTCGGTCACTCGGCGATCCACAATTCCTCTTGGATGCTCTAGACCATGACGCCTAACCGTCTGGAAGAAGCACAGTCTTCAAAGGTAACAAGCGTCGGATCCACGCAGGATCAATCTCTTTAGTGATGCTCAATCACTTTGGGTTTGTAGGTGTTTGGGTTTGGGTTTTTCCTCACTCGATGGTTTTCGCTCAAAGTCCTCGGAGGATGGGATGCTCTCAAATGACAAGTGTCATTTCTCGGAGCAGCCAACCAGCTAGTGGTTGTAGGGGCGGCTATTTATAGCCTAGGGAGCAGCCCGACATGATAAGACATAAATGCCCTTCAATGATATGACCGTTAGGTGGGTAGATATTTTGGGACACCAAGATAGCACAAAGAACGGTCGGAAATTTGAGTATCAAATTCCTCGTAGCTATCATGCTCCTCATCGTAAGCAATCCGCACCGGCGAATTCCTAACTCCTCGGTCGTAACAAATTCCTCGAGACCGTAAGAACTTCGTCTCTATCATCAAGAATATGACTGAACTGTATGAGATTTCCAATGGCTTCACTCAAGGGATTGGTAGGTGTAGGATTTTGAGTTGAGCATCACATGGAAATTTTTCCTTAGTATTTCCTCGACCCCTTTAACAAGACGGTGTTTCCTATGACTCAAGAAAGAGAAAATGAAACTACGAAAACAAAAGTCTTCACGCTTCATGTTCCTCGAATGAATACCAAGTCTTTAAGGTCACACCAATTTCTTCACTTTCAAAGTCTTCAGAAAGTCTTCAGAAATCCAAAGTCTTCAGTCGAAGAACTTCATTTTTATGGGTCGACTTTCTCTGTAAATATCAAACTCCTCATAGACTTATAGACCTGTGTACACTCACAAACGCATTAGTCCCTTAACCTATAAGTCTTTAATACACCAAAATCACTAAGGGGCACTAGATGCACTTACAGTGTGGTGGAACCATCGGTCACTCCTGAGAAAGGCTTGGTTGGCTGGAGCTGCTCATAGGGCACTTGGAGGTTGTCGAACGTGTCGACGGATAGGACGTTGAGCCCTGCGCCGCCGTCGATGAGAGTCTTGGTGACTTGCACATTGCTGATGACTGGGGAGCACAACATAGGGAGTGTGCCAGCGGTGGCTGCGCACTTGAGCTGGTCTGCCGAGTTGAAGGTGATTGCGCATTGGGACCACCTGAGCGGGCGCGTGGCCTCGAGCTTGGGGAGCACCGCGTTCACCTCGCGAGCGAACTGTTTGAAGATGCGCTGAGAGGCTGGGGCATGTGCGCCGCCCAAGATGCAAGCGATCGCACGCGCCTCCTGGAAGCCCCCAGCCCCTTCGTCCTGGTGATGGTCGTCGTTCCTTGTTGGTGGCGGCAGCGGGGGAAGACCGGCGTTGCCCTGGGGGCGATCCTCACGAGGCGGGTCCCTCCAGGCGCCCTCGCGAGGTTGGTCCTGCCAGTGGTCCTCACGAGGCCGGTCGCGCCACTCTGGCGCTGGCCACGGTCTTCCAGCGTCCACCTCCGCGTACTCCTCCATGTCCGTAGCCCCCTTCGTTGCGCCGGGCGCCGATCAGAAGCGTCCTTCTCGTATGGCTCGAAGCTCTTGGCGCCGCCGGTGTTAAGGTGTTCAGGTTGTGGAAGGCGCAGAACGGTCGGTCGTTCTTGGATGACTCAGGCTGGTCTCTGTCTCGCTTGGTGTCGGGCTCCGCTGCGAGCACTACTGCCTCTTTGCGCTTCACGTCCTTGGCCTTGGCCTTCTTCTCCTCCGCTCCCGCAGCTGGCAGCTCAAGGAGAGAGTGGCGCCCCTCCTCAGCTCTTGTGCACTTGGTCGCCAGGTTGAACAGCTCCTGAGATGTGCAAAGCTCCTCGTGGATAGCGAGCTCTTCCTTCATCTTGACGTCACGGACGCTGTCTAAGAACGCAAAGATGATGGCTTCGTCCGTGACCTTGGGGATCTTGAGGCGGGTGTTATTGAAGCGCTGGATGTACTTCTAGAGGGTTTCTCCTGGCTGTTGCTTGATGCGCGCGCAGTCACCCATGCCGGGTGGGCGGTCGCGTGCCTCGAAGTTGGTGACAAAGCGGTCAGCATCTCGTCCCAGAGGAGGAGATCGAGCCGTCTTTGCCGGTTCAGAGCCAGAGCGGACCCCATCCTTGAGAGCCATGGGAAACCAATTCGCCATGACTTTTTCATCGCCATATTACTTCGATGCTCAGCTCATAGAGCTGCAGGAACTCCAGCTGGGTCGGCGGTGCCGTCGAAGCGAGGAGGCAGGTCCGCTTGAACTTGCTCGCCAGCGACGCTTATGCAGCTCGGGGGTGAAGGCGCGGCAGCTGGCCGTGGTCGCCGGGGCCCGCTTCTGAGGCGGAGCTTGATCTTGGTGAGGTCCGCGCTGCACCACCGCAGGCGGCACACGGTCTTGACGAGGCGGCACGGGGAGCGCCGGTGCAGCTTCTTGCGGCCGCGGGATTTCTTGGCAGCTTCTTTCTTCACGCGCGGGCGCCGGGCGCGGTGGATCACGCCGCAGAAGCGTGCGCCTTGGTGCCAAGGCACCGTCTTGGGGTTGAGGTGGTGGAGGTACGCCATGAGCCTCGTCGCCCGCGGCTGGTTGAGGGGGAGGCAGAGAGTGGGACGGCGCCGAGAGCCTTGGCGCGGACGAGCTCGGTGACGCGGTCGAGCCACTCCTCGTAGAGGTCGTCGATGGGGCGGTAACGCAGGAGATCGTTCGCCGCGAGGAGCGCGGCCCGTGCCTCCATGGGAGCGCGGTGCGCGTGAGACGAAGAACCAGCAGGGGTCAGTGACGGAGTAGCGATGCGTCCGTCCTGCCGCACCGAAGGATGGAGCGAGGACGCCTGCTGCTCGTTCCCCGATGGGCCAGTGGCAGCGTTGGCGATGGGAGATGGAGAGCGACGAGGTGGCCCGCCTACGGGAGCCGTCTGAGCGACGCGGGCGGAGAGGGCAGCCCGACGCTCAGCTCGAGCATGGCGAGCGTCCGCCATGGAAACGAGGAGCGATGGAGCAACGAACTGATGGAAGGGGAAACTACGGCGCACCCCTACCTGGCGCGCCAAATGTCGGATGTGGGGTTCCGGCAAACCCTTAAGGTTCAACACGGGTGCGTGAAGTCTTTCCTCCTACCGATCTACGCTCTAGCTCGCTAGGATCTTGCGAACGAACTCGACTAACTCACAACACAGAGAGACACAGGGTTTATACTGGTTCGGGCCACCGATGTGGTGTAATACCCTACTCCAGTGTGGTGGTGGTGGATTGCCTCTCGGGTTGATGATGAACAGTACAAGGGAAGAACAGCCTCCTGAGGTTGAGGTGTTCTTGTGCGTATGAACTTGTGGTGTGAGAGTTCGATCTCTCCCTTTGTTCGGGATCTGTCCCTCCTACTGTGGTGGCTAGTCCTATTTATAGATGCCCTGGTCCTCTTCCCAAATATCGAGCGGGAAGGGAGCCAACAACGGCGGGCAAATTTGAAGGGGGACAGCTAGTACAAGCTACCTGACAAAAGTGGTCTTCACCTGCGAAAAGCTCTGGGGTGACGCCGTCTTGGGCTCCACGATGACCTCCGCCTCGCCGTCCTCCTGGTCTTGGTCTCGTTGCACCAATATGGCAACCTTTGTCTGATGCCTCGGTACTCTTCGCCTACGCTGGCTTCCTTAGCACCAAAGAGGAAATGGGGACGCTGCGTGCACTGGCGCCCGCCTGGCACCGTTCGTCATGGATCACGTCACGAGAGCCTCGTGAGGTTTGCCCCGCCTTGATATCTCCGCTCCTCGTGAGCCTGCCTAGCTGAGCCACTCCAGAGGAGGTCTTGCGTCGTCCACCTCGTGAGGCTTGGACCCTCGCGAGGGTCTTGGATGCCTTGTTGATGAAGATGGGCCGTCTGACTCTTTGCTAACTGCGCGGTGGGCCCGCAGGCAGCAAGTCTGGGGACCCCTGCTCCCGAACGCCGACACAAACCTTCAAGACGCATTTAACACTCGAACAAGTAAATGAAAGGAAGGAAGGGACAGAAGTCAAGGAATGATCCCATGATCGGGGTCTGATTGATCCCATGATCCGAACAAACAAGGAAATGATCAATTTGGTTTCCGCGATCGTCTGACCGTCTCTGCCTACATGCGAACATGGGTCAGGCCTGCAGTACGCAAGATTGAGTTTCAAAATTTTTTCATTTAAAAATGGGCCCTATTACTCCCTCCGTCCGGAAATACTTGTCATCAAAATGGATAAAAGGGGATGTATCTAGACATATTTTAGTTCTAGATACATATCTTTCTATCCATTTTGATGAAAAGTATTTTCGGACGGAGGGAGTACTACATATGCATACCTAGGAGCCCCCCCTGACTTTTGGAGGCCCGGGGCAGCTGCCCCATTCGCCCCCAAGGGCTGGCCCTGCTGACAATTTGTAGAAATCATTGATCGATCACTAAATGCATTTTGACATTGCTGCTAATGAATGGGACCCACTGTAAGTGCTGACGTGGCAACAAAACTTGACGTTGTTCGATTGGGTGGTAGGCTTCGAGCACGTGTTTCAATGGGAGTACATCAATTGAGCTCTGTTTGACATCCCAACGGCCAACGACCAGCAAGCTCACTGCAGCGCCACACTTAGGCTTCGGCTCGTCAAGGTGAAGCTCTTCATTGAAGGAATAGGAGGGCGAAGCCCCCGAACGTCAGCGCCCAAATTTTCTTCCCCAACTCCTCCAAAACCTCTGGAGCCCGTAGCCCCATGTAAAAAGAGGAGTTGGGGGACTCGCCATGGAGTTGAATCAACTGTGGCAACGACAAAATCGGAGTTGGGGAAGAAGATTTGGGCTGATGTTTGGGGGCTCCCCTTCGATTCCTTCAATACATAGCTTCACCTTGATGAGACGATGCCTACAGGAAAGGTTGTATGGAGCGGGTGGTCGTTGGCCGCGGGGACGATGGGCAGAGCTTGGTCGATGCACTCACATTGAAACAACTGTTCGAAGCCTATGGGCCAATCAAATGGCATCAAGTTTTGTTGTCATGTCAGCATTTATAGCGGGTCCCATCCACTGGCATAGTGTAAACATGTGTTTAGTTATTGTTTAGTGTTTTCTCCAAACTATCAGTAGGAAGGCAAATGTCTTTTTTTGGAAAAAAAGGTGGTGAATTTTTCACTTAGGGTCCTCACTTGTGGTGGTTTTTTGCAATTTACTTGTTTATTTCTGCGTGTATGGATCAAGACTACCTGACGTGCACCTTGTCGCGTCGTTTTTCACAAAAGGAGTGTTCACTCCCTTGTTTAGTTTGTTTGTTTGTTGGGATGTTTGGAGTCATTTGTTATTTTCCGATGAACATCAACAACAAAAAAAGTCGACCGAGACCCTCTGCTACTTATGAGGTGCATTGGGATTTTCCGCGAAGAGGAAGGGTGAAGCAGTATAGTAGAGAAAAGTATTTCCCTCGGTGAGAATCAAGATTTATCGAACCAGAATGAGCACCAACCAAACCCTAGTGAACAACACCTGCACACACAAAATTAAATACTTGCACCCAACGAGGGCAAGAGGGTTGTCAATCCCCTGGAATTCGTAACTTACAAGGATCAATTCTTGTATAGGTAGATAGATAAATTGCAAAAAAAAAGTCAAAACAAATTACAGCAAGGTATTTTTGGTTTTTATAATTTGATTAGAGTAGACCCGGGGCCATAGTTTTCACTAGAGGCCTCTCTCACAAAACAATAGCATATGATGGGTAAACAAATTACTATTGGGCAGTTGATAGAAAAGCGCATAGTTATGATGCATTCATGGCAATGATCATGTATATAAGCATCACATCCATGACTCGTTCCTGCATCTACTACTGTTACTCCACCAATCGATTGCTATCCAACATGCATCTATGGTATTAAGTTCATGACAAATCGAATACTGCCTTAAGCAAGATGACATGATGTAGACAAAATAAACTCAAGCAATATGATTAAACCTGTCGTTTTACCCTTAATAGGAACAATACAATACATGCCTCGCTACCCCTTCTGTCACTGGCTGAGGACAACACAAGATTGAACCCATTACAAAGCACCTCTCCCACTTAAGATTAATCAATCTAATTGGCCAAACCAAACAGATAGATTGGAGAGAAATACAAAGCTATAACAATGTGCATAATAAAGTTAAAAAAAGACTCCGTTACTTTCATTGAATAATCTGATCATAAACCCACAATTCATCGAATCCCAACAAACACACCGTATAAGAAGATTACATCGGATATAACTCCAAGAAGATCGAGGAGAACATTGTATTGAAGATCAAAGAGAGAGAAGAAGCCATCTAGCTACTAGCTATGGACCCATAGGTGTGTGGTGAACTGCTCATGCATCATCAGAAGGCAACAAGGATGATTTAGAAGCCCTCCGTGATCGATTCCCCCTCCGGCAGAGTACTGAAAAGGCCTCCAGATGGAATCACGAAAGAACAATAGCTTGCAGCGGTTGAAAAAGTTTTTCGGGTGTCTCTCTATTAGTTGGGAATATTCGTGAATTTATAGAGGTGGAATTAGGTCAAATGGATCTGCGTGGGGCCCACGAGCTCAGGGGCGCGCCCATGTCAGCTCATGGCTCTCTTGTAGGTCAAAAAAATAATTAGATTTTTAATGAGATCAACGGCCTCGAAGTCATTGGGCCGTTCTGAACTTAAAATAGTTGCACTAAATTTGCAAATTCTTTCTCTTCAGATGGTTCATCTGATGTTGATTTGAATGATCTGATTTCTGTGTTGACCGTTATGCAGTCAACTTTGCCCGATATTCCAATGCCTGCTATGGAGATTTTTGAGTTAGTCAATGAAACAGATTGTTATCCCAATATTTATATTGCCTATCGGATTTTATTTACTATGCCCGTGACTATGGCATCAGCGGAGAGAAGTTTCTCAAAGTTGAAATTGGTGAAGAACTACCTAAGATCTACAATGTCACAAGAGAGATTAAATGGCTTGACAACTTTATGCATTGAGAAGGAATTGCTTGATGAAATTGATATTGGTACTAAGGACAAATGCATTTTTGCCCTTGGTCGGAACCACCCCATGGGTTTTGCCCTTACTTTTCGGCTCTGCTCAATTTTGCCCTTATATTTGTCCTTGAGGTCATCCGAGTGCCCTTTGACCGTTTGACGAATACTTTGAAAATTCATAACAAATTAATATGAACCCATAAAAATGAAAATAAGATATCAAAATGTTTAGAAAGATATTACCTTTATGTGCATGCCATTTGCATTAATGAAAAAAGTAATGTTAAACTACCCCAGGTTATTAATGTTATTAACATTATTAAAAAAATGTATAAATATACTTTTTTCATCAATAAAAAATACATGCAAATGTAGGTCATGTTTTCTGAACATCCTAATATCTTATTTCATTTTTTTGAGTTAATATAATCTTTTGAATTTTCAAACAACTTTGATAATTATTCTGAAACTTCATAATAAGTTGATATGAATTCACAAAAATGCAAATAAGATATCAGAATGTTCAAAAAACATCACCTATATTTGCCTGTAATTTTTATTCACAAAAAAGTATTATTTATACATTTTTATTTTTAGTAATGTTAATAACATTAATAACCTCAGGTTGTTTAAACAATACTTTTTTCATGAATGCAAATGATATGCACATAAAGGTAGTGTTTTTCTGAACATTTTTATATCTTTTCTGTATTTTTATGAGTTCATATGAATTTGTTATACATTTTTAAATTATTTCTCAAATGGTCAAAGGACATTCAGACCTCTGAGACAAATCTAAGGGCAAAACCGAGCAGAGCCGAAAAATAAGGGCAGAACCCACGGGCTGGCACAAGAGCAAAAGTGTAATTGTCCCTTGATACTATCATTAGTGAATTTGCATCTCGGGTCATTAGAAGGAATTTTTTAATGTATTATGTAATATTTTATTCAATATTCACACCGGTTTCGGATGGACTTATTGTTTTCTTTAATACAATTTAATATCTACATATGTTAATTACTACTTAAACATTTATTTTAAGGGATCGGAAGGGCCCTGGATTATTGTTTCGTCCGGGGCATCTGAAATCTGAGGACCGGCCCTGATTGTCAGCACAAAACAGTATGTTTTATAAAGCAGGAAATGTGATACTAGTGTTTCTTTTGATTAAAATTTGGAAAACGTTGCGTGGCGGACCGGCCGAAGCTTCGGCCGGAAGCACGCGCTCCGCTCGATCGCACATCAATCCAACGGGACAAGTCTCCCGATCCACTCTTTCCGTTGGTTGTTTTTTTCTCTTGGCCCACCAAGTCCCCTTGACCCATCACGAGCTGTTTCTTTTTTTCTCGTCTTCTCTAGTGCCTCGTGTGAGGAGCGCACCCCAGGTCTTTTTCAACCTTCATCTTCACAATCCCTCGCTGAACTCTGACATGGGATAGGAAAAGGAGTTGCAACCGCAGCTCGGCGAAGCTGCATCCGTTTGTCGGCGGTGCTTGACCGTGCCGGCCATGGCCATAACCACACCGTCATGGCACTGCAAGCTCCAGGGGCGGTGGGGTGCTGCATGCTACGACCGTAGTGGTTGTGTGCTCGAACTAGCGCCGTGGTGAGCTGGAACCAGCGACAATTTCTGCTACATCCATTCGTGGCGGAGCTACGACCGCGCGGTGGAGACGAGGATTTGTTGCAATCACTGCTCGCTGCCACGACCGACGAGAAAATTTGCCACATCCATTCATGGCGTAGATGCGACCTGGGTGGTGGCAACGATTTTTCTTTGCAACCGCTCGCTTTTGCTAGGACGGACGAGAAAATTTGCTACATCCATTCATGGCAGAGATGCGACCCGGGGTGGCGGCGACGATTTTTGCTGCAACTGTTGTTGTTTTTGGCTACGACCATCGAGGATTTTTGCTACATGGTGTTGACTGGTGGCCGTTGTTCGTGTTACCCCGTGTAGCGAGCGTCGACGGAAAATAAAAAGTTCAACAGGTATGAATAAAAGTTTCAACCGGTGTGAGGAAAAGCTTCAACGGCGGGGTGGATAAAAAGCTTCAACGGGTGTGAGAAAAAGCTTCAAACCGAGGTGCGAGCGGTGACACTAAGAGCTGTGGCAGGCAGTACGGTGGTGCTTCGATGGACGTGAATGCGGCGGCGGCAATGCTAGGTGCTACAACAACAGAGACGTCGGGCGGCACGGTTTTGCTACGAGGGGCGATGACGTACTGTTAGAACCGGCGAGGACGGGTGCTACGAGGGCGAGCATCGGCGACGAGGGCGGACCGACGTTGAGGCAAGTGACGAGGACGCCCGGCGAGCTGGCTGCCTTAAGGACTCGCGATGGGGCGCCATGGCTTTTCTTTTGTTTCTCTAACGAAGCAGGTTTTTTTAATAATTTTCTAACGAAGCAGTTTTAGCGAAGGTGAAGGCTACATGCAAATCCTGCTGCTGTAACTTACACGGATCGTACGGACGCAGTGCGACCGGCCGAACTTTCGGCCGGCGCACCGGCGCGTATTACTGGCCTTAAAATTTAGGGTCGTCAATTGTGATGTTTTATTGCAAATGTACTCGAAATGAACAAACTCTCCTACTCTGCCTGCCCTGCGTCCGCGACGGGAGCCCGACCGCACCCACGACTGCCAAGCCCCACGGGAGCCCGGCGACTACGGCGGCTCACGTCGGCCGGCTCGCTGCCCTCCTCCTGACCTCTCGTCCGCCTGCCTTCCTCGTTCCGGTCTGCCGTAACTTTTGCCGCGACTGAACAACGCGACCGACGGCGGTGCTCCCTCTCGGCGCAGCTCGTACCTCGGTGAGTTTCTCCATTAATTTGCCACCCAATTGCGCCGCCCCTACTTTCTGCATCAGTTTTCCATCAATTCCTTCCTCGCCCGCCTTGCACCTACCGCCGGGGGCCTCGCCCTGTTCCTGCCGCACTCCGCTGTGAAGCCTGCCGAGCCGCCGCCGAGTTCGCTTGCCGCAACTCTCTTGCCGCTAGGGCTAACTGGCGGAGCGGGCGTGGGAGGCGTGGCCGCCGGCGTCTGTCGGCTTTGCGTGAGGTCTGGCGTGAGTCGACCAGGTAGGAGAGTTATCACTTTGATGAAATGCCAAAAGGGTATACAGTATGTTCATTTTCCTTGGTGATTACTTACCGTTAAGCCAAATTGTATAAAAATATGCAGATACAATATGTTAGCAAAGTCGCAAAGTACAATGTATCATTTATCTGTTACAGTGTATAGTTTGTCTTCGCAAGTGGCATTCTGCAATCTGCCATTTTATCAAATTCCCTTCCAGAGAACGGAAACAAATCCTAGAGAAATCGATCTGTTCTTTCAAGGCACAACCTGCCTTTTAGCCGCCATCTCGTGGCATTGCAGCCTCGTCCCTTCTCCCTCTGTTACTATCGTTCGCCGTTGCCGCTCCTCGCTGGCATGACACCAGTAGGCTACTGCAGAACATCTCATATTGACTGGCTACGGTGCCAACCAACCAGTGTCGGGGCTAGGAAAATTATATGGCGGGGGCCGACTAAAGAGGACAACACATTCGTACAGATTTTTTTGCGAAAAAAGAAACAAATGTAATGTCAGAATATAATTCATTAATTATACCACCATTCATTGTCAACCGCAAAAGGGTGCACACTTCTCGATTTGGTCATCGCCCAAAAGAAAAATCTAGACAACAGAAGATAGATGAACTAACTTGTTTTAGCTAATGACACTCGGCATGACGATTCATCGAACTCATCTATAATTGCATCTGTTGATATTCCAACCGCAATCTCCTTTTCGATATAAATTACGAGGCAATCCCTTAGAAATCCATCTTCCATTTTAGTCTGACACTACTAGGGAAAAGCCTAGCAGTAGCGCTGGTTTTTGGCCTATCAATGGCGGGTAAGCGCTCATCGATCTGACACTGACTAAAGCTTAGCTGTAGCGCCTACTGGCACTCGCTACTGCTATATCTACTTAGTAGTAGCGCTTTCCAAACCAATCGCTACTGCTAATTACTAGTAGCGCTTTCGAAAACAATCGCTACTACTATTATTCCGTATTCTATTTATTTTTAATTTTAGGTCGTATTCATGCACCTTTATACACTTTTTCATACAGTAGCAATTTAGAGATTGTTTTTACATTATAATGAGTTATCATCATCATCATCATCATCATCATAATATCATTAACAACTTATCATAATAATATATTATTGTCATATAACTCCTCAAAATCATCATTTTCGTCAATGAGACATCATATAACAACTTGGTCACTAGTTATAATAACAACTCCTCATCATCATCATAGTACTCATAATCACTACTCCTACTCAGCATCACTATCAAGTCTAAGACATTGTAGTCATATATAATCAACACTAACTAATTGTTCTTAATACTTAGGACCTACTCCTCTCTCCTAGCTAAAATACCATAAAATGTATAAACCGGTCCTTCACCATAATGGAGAATGGACATAAACCTATCTCCAACTTGTGGCTTACGCACATTCATTTTGTCTCCAATTATTTGCACGTATGCGCATTCATCATTTTGCTCCATTCTTTGATTTTGAGCCTTCATCATTTGAAAAATCGAGTATGCAGTATGGTAAACCTTCGAAGGAGTTGGTCGTAAGCTAACCATATGCATATCACCTTTGGTAAATAGCATGTCAGGCACAACCTGCTTCGGGAGCCTCTGTTCAAAAACGTAATAGTAACATATATAGTTAGCAATGTAGTTTACTTAAGAATAATGTATGCAATGAAGTTACCATCATTAACAAAATCTTACCAAGTTTTTGGCAATGAAGTTACCATCAAGCAATTTATGGACTAGTGGCACGATCTAGTATAATTTGGGCTGATAGAGTGACTTGTTTTGAAGGCCTCAACATCTTCTATGAATGAGACAAGATAACCTTTCTCCTCACAATTAAGCTTGGAGTCATAGTCAGTAGTATGTGTTGTCTACTACCTTCCGAGTATTTCTTGAAGATAAGAAATAAGATGACAATTATAAATAAATAAGTTTAGTACGGATTTAACACCAAATATTTTTAAATTAACAACATAAATTACTGAACTTAACAAATTAGTTTGACAAACTCACATCTAGGCAAATCTGAGGCATATCCACATCCACCCGGATGTCGATATTATCATCATCATCATAATCTTCGGGACGAATATCAAATCTTATTCGCATTCCCTCCTCAAATCCATATGCCTTGCAGAGAGCTTCCCAATTAGAGCAACCGAAATGGGAGCGATCGACCGCATTGTAATACTTAATCAGAAACTCATAACCATGTTTAGTTCTTAAGTGAGCCCTCCTCATCTCCACATTCTCAAAGTCATCTAAACCAAAACCAAGCTTCTCCAATACGTATGGTTTACCATGGCACGGGATGTACTAATCGAATTAAAAAAAATCCATAAATTACACGTTGAACAAAAGAAGCACAAGTGATGATATTAATTACGATGAAATGCTTGTCATTATGCATCGCATAAACATCAAAGGTCTCTTCCAGCTTCACGGTGATAAACCTATCATTTTGCGGTGAGGAAACACATACGCACCGGTCATCGTGCCATCGTAGCGAGTCAGCCTCAGGGTCCCATCGTCATCGACATCTCCGTGTTCAAAATTCAAAGATTATAACTCGACGGCAAAACCCAAAAAATCCGGCATGACCTTTGCTAAAAAGGACATATCGAAGCTGAAATTTGCTTTAACGGAAATTAATCAACACTCCGGCAAAACATAGGCCACTTATCGATGGTCATTGCATTTCAATGGTTGAAAATATGAACAAAAACATTTGAAAAATATCTTATATATAATCCTAACACTAAATAAACTAGTTTTATTAACTACTTACTAAATAAACTAGTTTTATTAACTACTTACTAAATAAACTAGTTCTCATAAGCACTTACTATAAATAAACTAGTTCTATTAAGCACTTACCAATAAACTAGTTCTATTAAGCACTTAATATAAATAAACTAGTTATATTAATCACTTACTAAATAAACTATTTCTATTAAACACTTGCTAAAAATTCTACTACCCTAGTTCTACCCTAAATTTTCTTACTTCTATTATATTCAAAACACCTAAAATAGTCAAAAAATTATTCTATTAAAAACCCTACCAGTCTCTGATGTCTACATTCTAAAATCTACATTTAAATTACCTACCATTTGCAAGAACAGAGACAAGGGAGGGAGGGAGGAGAGAGGAGGGGGAGGGGGCGGCCGGAGGAGGAGGTGGAGCGGCCGGCCGGAGGAGGGAGGAGGGGGCGGCCGGAGGCGGAGGGAGGAGGGCGCGGTGGGAGGAGGAGGGACGGAAGGAGGGAGTACCTCGGCGACGGACGGGCGGCAGCGACCAACGGGTATCGGCGCCAAGTAGAGTGACTGAGGGAGAGTGAGTGAGAGAGAGGGTCAGCCGCGTGGGGGGATAAGGTAGGGTTAGTAGTAGCGCTGGTCAGATAAAAGTGCTACAGCTAAGGAGAATAGCAGTAACGCTGGGCGAGTATAGGCGCTACTGCTAAGTTGGGCTAGCCGTGTGCCCCCAGTTCAGACATAGCAGCAGCGCTTTTTGCCCGTACGCGCTACTGCTAAAGTTATAGCAGCAGCGCGGTTTGTTTATACGCACTGCTACTAAGTAGCAGTAGCGCATGATTTTGTCCAGCGCTACTGCTAAGATGTTGTGTATAAGATTTTCCCTAGTAGTGTGAAGCCTTGTCTTCACAAGTTTCATGGCAGAAAATGCACGTTCTGTCGTCTCCGTTGAAACCGGTAGAGTAAGAACAAGTCAAATCAGTCTGTTCATGAAGAAATAGTTACTCCCTCCGGTCCAAATTATTTGTCGCAGCTTTAGTACAACTTTGTACTAAAGCTGCGACAATTAATATGAATCGGAGGGAGTGGTACTTTTAGCAATGATTATACCAACTAGTTCCGTGGTACTCCCTCCGTAAACTAATATAAGAGCGTTTAGATTACTATTTTAGTGATCTAAACACTCTTATATTAGTTTATAGAGGGAGTAGGCTTGAGGCTTGGAGACAAGGAACTAGACACCTATGTGAACAAATTTCTCCAGTGTGAATGCTTATATTCTATTGAAATTGGAATCCTGCATTGCTACGTGCTTATGGTTCCTGGAGTAGGGACCCAAAAGATAACAGTTTAGCCGTAAGGTGATTCCTTTGTGTTAAGTGTAGTTAACACACAAAAAACTGGGCCTGCAGACCCACGCTCCACGCTCCATGCTCCTCCCCTCCGCGCCGCAGGCCACTCCGGCCGCGGCGGCCACAAGATCCGGCATTCATGGCGCTCCGTCCAGTCAGTCCCTCGAGCCCCACCCCCTGCGGGTAAGGAGCGACCTCTCGGCCCGGCGGTTCCGTGGTTTCTGGTGGTCCGTCGCGCGCCCCCGCCTCGCCATCATCTCCGGCCTCCACCCTAGTGGGCTCAGATCCAGCTTCCACGCCGCGTATCCTGCATCGGGTGAGTCGTCCGGCCAGGCTGTGGCTTTCTCCGACGGATGCAGCACGTCCCCCTTTCTCGGCCGGACCGTCTTAAATCCATCGTGGTCGCTCCGCCACTGCGATCAACCTTCCCCTTTCAGGCTCGGAGGAGGGATGGACGGAGGTCACCTCCAAGAAGGGCAGGCGGGCAAGAGAAGACCCTGCGGTCCATCCGCGGGGGCGGCCGGGGCGTCGCTCGGACCGGCAACCCGCATTCACTGCCTTGGACGGATTCACTGAGCGTTTTTTCAGGGCATGTTGGAGCACGGTCAAAGACGACATCATGGCAGTCTTTCAGAAGTTCTACAATCTGGTGGGAGTAAATTTGAAGGAAATCAACACCGCGTTCATTGCTCTGCTGCCAAAAAGGACGGGCAACGGAGTTGTGTCACTTCAGGCCCATCAGCCTCATTCACTCCATCTCGAAGCTCATTGCAAAGGTGTTATCTTTGCGGCTGGCTGTCAAGCTCAAGGATCTGATCTCCCGGCACAAACCGCCTTCGTATGGGCAAATGTATCCATGATAGCTATCGGTATGTGCAAGGCTGTGTTAGAGCGCTTCACGGAGAGAAAAACCGGCTCTCCTATTCAAATTGGATATTGCTAAAGCTTTCGATTCAGTTTCCTCGAATACTTACCGAGCTCCCGGAGAGATTGGGTTTCAGCTCACGTTGGAGGGATTGGACCACCATGCTGTTGTCAACGACTTCCTCCTCCATCCTGATGAACGGCGAGCCTGGGGAGAAGTTCTGGCACCGTCAAGGTCTGCGACAGGGAGACCCTTTTTCACCATTGCTCTTCATCCTCGCCATCGATCCTCTCCACCGCCGCTGCCACGGCTGCGGAGAAGGGGATGCTAGCTCGTTTGCCGGGCCGGGGTACAAGCATGAGAGTATGCCTCTACGCGGATGATGCAGTTATCTTTGCAAACCCGTCCAAGCCCGAGGTGGATGCTGCTAGGCCTACTTGCAAATTTCGGGGAGGCCACGGGGCTTCGCCTCCACCAAAGTAAATCATCTGTGGCCGCCATTAGGTGCGACAATGTGAATTTGCCGGAAGTGCTACAGTGTTTTGGAGGCTCACTGATAGATTTTCCAATGACTTATCTTGGGCTACCGATCTCGACGACCAGGCTGCGATTGGCTCATTTCCAGTTCATCCTCGACAGAATAAAAGCGCGGCTGGCGGGATGGAAAGGAAGGCTGCTCAACCTGGCAGGTAGGAGGGTTCTAGTCCATAGTGTGCTCTCTGCTCTGCCAACTTTCGCCATGACAGTCCTCAAGGTCCCAAAGAAGATCATAAGAGAGATTGACAAGACTAGAAGGCGGTTCTTATGGACCCAGGATGATGAGCTCACTGGTGGAAAGTGCAAGGTGGCCTGGTCTAAAGTCTGCTCCCCGGTGCGGCAAGGCGGGCTGGGCATCCTCGATCTAAACAAATTTAGCACTGCTCTTCGTCTCAGATGGCAGTGGCTAGCGTGGGAGCAGCCGGGAAGACCTTGGACGCAGCTGCACCTCCCGGCATCGGAGAAGGAACGAAGAATCTTCAGCTTGGCTACCAGAGTTCGGATCGGAAACGGCCGCAAAGCTAGTTTCTGGAATGACAACTGGATAGGGGATTCCCCTTTAGCTATCTCATTCCCAGCAGTCTTCAATCATGCCCGCAGGAAAAACAGAAGCGTCGAGGCATCCCTCTGGAATGATCAATGGATCAAAGACCTACAACATGGAAACACAATGGCCATAGCTCCAGAATTCCTGTCCATTTGGCTCATGATCCAAGATGCAAACACCGTGTTGCGGCCTGACGAAGATGACCTCATAAGATGGCAAGGTACAAGCAATGGCTGCTACACTACAAGCTCAGCATACAACAACCAGTTTCAGCCGGCTGCTCTGTCCAACTTCAACACTATGATCTGGAAGGTGTGGGCTCCTAACAAGCTCAAGATGTTCATGTGGCTGCTACTCCAAGACAGATTATGGTGCAATGATCGGCTTCAGAGGAGGGGTTGGACCAATAACTACTTCTGCCAATTGTGTCTCGGCAACCTTGAGACATCTACACATTTGTTCTGGGACTGCAGTTTTGCGCGGGAAGTATGGCTGCACGCGGCAGGACGATCTGGCTGCTCCTCACTGGCTCCCTCGGACAGGGGCCTCCTTAACTCTGTTCAAGTGATTCAGGAAATCATCAACCGGGCCATTCCGCAAAACAGAGGAGCAATCAGATCGATGATCATTATGATTCTGTGGGAAATATGGAAGGAGAGGAATGACTGCACCTTTCGGGGATTGCTGCCTAGTATTCAACGTACATGCGCAAAAATCAGCAACAATTTGGAGCAATGGAGACTAGCAGGAGCCAAGAAATTAGAGTCCCCTTTCGGGGATCTGTTGGGAGAAATTTAGCTTAGTAGTTTTCTGGAGGGGTAGCTGTTAACATGGCAATCCCTCCCCTCTTTATTTCATTCTCTGATCGCTTTGATCACACCTTTGTACTCTCCTATCTGCTAAATCAATGAAGCCAGCGATCTTGCTGGGTCTTTAAAAAAAAGTGTAGTTAACACCTATCATGGTTATTGATGCTGAGCAATCCCTAAATAAGATCCCACGCTCAATAGCTATAGCAAGCGTTGAACGCTGTAATACCGTATTGTTATGTCCTCTATTTCCTATACATTATGTGAAAAAAAACTAATCTCTTATGAAGTTACCTCATTTGTTCCAAAAACCTTTTTTTCGTGAAAGGCAAGAGCTCTGCCATGCAATATAAGGGGAAATAATACGTTGTGTACAGGGAAGCCCAATGCCAAAGAAAGACGAGAACAACAAGAACCAAAATAGGAAAAATAAAAACCTCTGAACTGGACACAGCTGGCTTGGAGAGGCGAGCCAAAACAGCAGGCCTAGGTCATATACTCGTAACCGTAGGAAAGAGCGTCAACCTGTGGGAGGTGATTGTTAAGCTTCATTCACTAGCCAACTCATCCAAAAGTCCAAACTTGTGGAAAGGGCTAAGCAATCCACATCAACACCCCCTCTCACATGTGACACGTGAAGTCAACATGTGAATAGACTCAGAGGTATCGCTCAAGAGGCCTATACGTGGACACAGAGGGGGGCAGCAGAATTTTTTTGATAAATTGTGAAAGCCAGGACTTGAACTCAAGACCTTAGACCCTGATACCATGTTAAGCTTCATGCACTAGCGAACGCAACCAAAAGTCCAAACTTTTTGAAAGGGCTAGGCAATCCACATACACACTTCAACAGTGATCGCATCTCGAGTGATGAGGTCTTTTTATGCCTCTTCGATCTCTGATGCAAAACTTTGACTGCAGTTTCCAACCATAGTATGTCATAAAGATAACAAAAAGTGCATAATATGCAAGAAAAATCTAATGACATACTCCCTCCGTCCCAAAATAAGTATCTCAACTTTGTATTTTTAGCTTTCGCTGTTTGTTCTGACGACACCAAATTTCAGTGTTGTATCTGCTTATTCATTGAGGCCATATGTTATACTTCCTTCTTTAACACAGAAGGTTATTGTTGTTGAGAAATAAGCTACCATGGAGACCCATATGCCACATGTTTTAGTAGGTTAGATATTCTCTTGTCTGTACTAATATGGGAGCCGTGGTGCTGAAAACATTGCCATACATGTGTCAAGCTACGGCATTTATACATTTGGCTGAATAAACTGGTTATCTTAGGAGTTAGGATGAAGTCTAAGACGAACAGGGGCATGCAGAAGGCAGGAAGAGTAGATCATCTCCAAGGAGGAGGACCAAACTGGATTCTTGTTGCCGGAGGAGTTTTACTAAGCACTCTCTCCGTCAAACTTGGATGCAAATTAAAGCAAATGTTTGATAAGAAGGAGCAGAATGGCTTTTCCAAAGGTCTAATATTCCCATTTTCAGTTGAAACCTTTATCCCCTTTCGTACTCTTTATATGCTTTATGCTTACTATGCAAAACTGCAGCCGAAAGTAGGCCTGGAGGATGTGAATTGCACTCAAACCTATGCAGGTTTCGTGGCCAAACTAGCTGCTACTATTGTATTTCAGGTACTTCTATAACTTAGTATATTCTGTTGCCTGCTTCTCATTTTCCACTGAACCTTTAGTCAAATTGTAAATTCAAGGTTTCAGTTGTTTATTTATATCTCCGAGTTTCTGTACTAAAGGACATCAAGTAGAGCAAGTGCATATTGGTCTACTAAAAGGTTTAGTTATGATCAAATCGTCATCTTTGCCATGCATTGATCATGATCTTGGTCTCTTATCAGTTTCATGTCCATTTGGAGATGATAAGTTACACATGTTTGCATATAATATATAAAAATATGGAAATTTCAGTATGCTAGTTTGGTATCAAAGTGTAATGTAGCGGCACAAAGATCTGGCACTATATTGTTAGTTGCTTTATATATCTGCAAAAAATCTAGTTAGATGCATGGCAGTTTCTAATTTGTGGTTTTGTCATGTACGCAAACAAAGTTCTACCTTATAGTTTCGGATTTTTATTAACATTTCCGCATGGTAACCATATAACTCTTGGTCAGTTACCTGTCAAAGATAGAAATACAACCGGAGAGCTAAGTTGAGTTTGTTAGATCATATTAAGTGTGACAGAGTTGTAATGATAGGAATTGTCCCCAGGTCAGATTTCAGGTTGCTACTTAACAAAATCATTGTGTTGTAACCATTAGCCAGCCAAACAAGTTCTATTTGGCTAGTAAAATCTACCAATCTAAGGATATTTGATTTACTTTCAGAAGTACTCCCTCTGCTAACTAATATAAGACGCTTTTCCCCATAAAATTTAAAATATAAGACGTTTTATGTCACTAAAGTAGTGACCTAAAACGACTTATATTAGTTTACAGAGGGAGTACAACTTAGAGCAAAATCATTCTGCTGTAACCACTGACCAGCCAAACAAGTTCTTGGCTAGTACAACCTACAAATCTAAGGATATTTAATTTATTTTCAGAACTACAACTGACAAGTTATCGTAAACCTGCACCCTCCTTTGTCTTTCATGTGCAGTACATTGTCTTGCAAACGACAGACATTTAGTGGGGTTGGGTAGTTGCATTGCTAGCTTTGTCATATGAGTATTGTATCAAGATAAAGCCTCAATCCCGGTGGATACTGGACACTCTCAGAGCCTCTCCGCCAGCTGTGTAGCTGCTAGGTAGGTCCCTAATGACAGTAGTCCATTTGTTTTCACGTGTTGCTTTGCAGTCATAACAAACACTGCACTGCACGCCCCCACCTTGGTGGTCGCCTTTCTTCCTCCTTACTCTCGAATATCTATGATTGTCATAGGTTCAACTTCCCTATTGGCTGTCGAGCACCGGGGTCTGCAAAATTAGTCAGGATGATTGCATTATTGTATTTATGTCAAAGTTGCAATTTTGGGCATGAGTTCAGCATTTAGAGACACAGAGATGTCATCTTCCTACTTGGTTGTTTGTTCAATTATGCTGATTGAATTAAAGTACCTTGGTCACATTGTATCATTACAGTTTGGCGCCTTAATTTGGCGTTTGAAACCCAACCCTTTCTTCATGGTGTAACAGCTTTTCCAAAACGTTGAAAATATTAAATGCTGAATGTAATGTGCAGGGCATTCAGATGGTGGAGTGGAAGTCAAGCATCCTCCTGCAAGTCCATCAAAATCAGCTGAACCCTCGCTTCCACTTGTGGAAATACCAGTGCAAGAATCAAGCAAGGACAACAGTGGCGTCATGTGGATATCATCACCTGACCGCCTTGAAGATCCTCGTAAACCATTTCAGTACTCAAACAGTTCTGGCTCTCCACGTGTTTCAGAGTCAGGATCTGACATTTATAGCAAGAGAGAGGTCATACAGAAGCTGAGGCAGCACCTGAAGAGACGTGATGAGATGATCATGGAGATTCAAGCTCAGATTGCCGACCTTAAGAACTCTCTTGCCATCCAGGAGAGCCAGTCGTCTAATTTGCAGTCCCAGCTGGAGTCTGCTAACCGAGATATATTTGATTCTGAGCGAGAGATCCAGCATCTGAGGAAGATCATCACAGACCATTGTGTTGGCGAAGCACTCTCTCACGATAAGCCGTTGCATGTTGGACACTGGCAGTCAGATGCCACCAATGGGCATGCTAATGGCTACGCCAATAGCAGCGTCGGTGACCCTGAGCTGCATTTTATTGGTATTGGGAAGAAGAAAGAAGAGTTGGAGAGGATGGAGATGCTCAAGAGGGAGGTGGGTGAGCTGAAGGAAGTTATCGGAGGGAAAGACTTCTTGCTTCACAGCTACAAGGAGCAGAAGGTCGAGCTCTGTTCTCAGATCAGGGAATTGCAGGAAAAACTCTCGTCGCATGTGCCGAACATATTGTAGGATCTACTGGTAATGTTCGTTTGCCAAAGGAGCAGCAGCTGTAGCCCTGTTCCCATGCGGTCTTGCACCACTGGTTTGCAGGAAAATCTGTCGGTGCACAGGCCGAACATCCTAGGATATTTGCAGAATGTTAGGTTGATTGGTTTCTTTCTTTCTTCTTGGCCATATTGTTAGGTTGGTTTGCTTCAGTTCCCGCCCTCTGTTGCTTGGAATTACAAAGGGTTTCTTTGCTCAGTTGCTGGACCTAGGGTAGCTAAATTAATGGGAAGTTGATACTCCAGACTTACGGTGCTGTACAGTTTTTCCTTTTTTTTTTGGATTGCAGACACCTCTGTGTGATGTTTAGAGAAATATTCTTTTTCCTTTCTAATGTGTGGTCGTTGACATTTCTATGTAACTTTTTTCAACAAAGAGTGGATTTTATTGGCTTAAAATGGAGCATCAAAGGGATACAAACACAATTGACACACACATGGACTAGGATGCACACAACCAATACCAACACATGCACAAAAACACACTAACAAATAGCAAAATTATATAAGATTAAAGTTATGGGTAGGTGAGGAAAAATAAAATAAAAAGAAAACAAAGCAAAATTATATAAGATCAAAGTTATGTGTAGGCGAGGAAAATTATACAACAATGATCATATGTGCACCACTTATTTCATGATACTACATGGATGACAAGGTTCTTCAACAACACGTAGCGACACTTAGCATCGATGTCACCCGATCCAATCACCCAAGGCCAGAATCTAGGCTCTCTCCGTGAAGAACCAAACCCATTATATTCGAGCAATGTTTTCAACAAGACAATGACTTAAAAAATCGTCATTGTTAGGTATAACCAACTCGGGTCAGACTTAGGTTTTCACCCCGTCAAGACCCAGTGCTCGAGTAGCACTATCATGGACGTCACTCATGCGTTATCGTCATCACTTTTTGTAGATCCCAACATCTACATGTGATTTGTGATTGCCCCCACTTCACAAGCATTCATTTGCGTTAGGTCGTCATCCATATTTTGCATCTCTCCACCGAAGTCAACTACCAGATCTGGAGGGAGAAACCCTCATGAAGACCTGTCGGTGGCCAATACAATCCGCGGCGGCATGGTCACCACAAGGACCAACACCGACGGGAGAGCACACCACCATCGACTACCACCATGCCGGATAGAGCCCTACCCAGGCCCTTCGGTCCAGGGGACGACATGGCCAGAACTGGAGCACGAAAGGAAAATCTCCGTTGCCAACTCACCCCCACGGTAAGCGCAACCACGACTGCGCACAACCGATAGATAACCCCCCCCCCCCGACCAGAGCATTTTGCCCTCCCCCGAGCACGGCCACCATCATACCTCCCGATGAGAAGCCGCACATAGGCCTGCCGCATCCGACAAAGCCTCCTCCGCGCCTCCCATCTCCACACCACGCAGGCCCACCAGACTTGTTGTCTCCTCCCAACATGCAACCATGGTGGTCGCCACCGAGATCAAATACAATGCGTTGCCCTGGCGCCAAGCACCGCAAAGGATTTGCCTAATGGCACACATGCAGCGGCGAGGGGAGGATACATGTTAGAGAGGGCTCTAGTGGCGTCAGCCCAGAGGCAACGCCCGAGTCGCCAAGAGTGACACGAGGTGTGATCCAATATTTTCAGGAGATGGGGTTGACATCCTGGATTTTCCCCCAAATTAAAAATTGTTTTCATTAATTAAATAATTAACTTGATAATTTTATTTTTGCCATTTTTTAAACAGTGAATAAGCAAACCCATTTTCTCTTCCATGTTGCGATTCGAGACTCACCCCGAACCGCTGGACACGACCTCGTTGTGAGATTTGGGAGGTACCCAAAAAATTCCGCAACATTTGCACAAGCCTTGCTATCACCTGTTATGCGGACCCTCGTTTATTTAGTAAGTGGAGATATTTTCTAAATAAATTTCCAACGGTCTCTGATCAATTTGGGATGATTTGTGTGGTCTCAAAATTTTCTAGTGTGGTTATGTTTCAAATTTTGCCCGAATCGAAGTTCGTGTGGTGCCCTAACCGTTAATTATGTGAGGCACTACAGTCGGTTTAATTAATAAATGATTTTGTAGATAAAAACTACCTATTGGGCTTCCTTTGTTCTCTCCTCTCCAACCCTATCTAAAATCTCTCCATATTCTAGCCCAAAGCCCTTCTAATCACCTGCCTATATATGGATAGCCACCTACTTTCAAAAATGAAACCCTAGCATCTAGGGGACAAATCCCTTGAATTTCTGCTCCCAGCCACTCCACCACCGCCATTTGGCAATAGCCAACCACCACCTTCATCCAACCAGCGCCACAACCCTAATCATCGATATGAGCTGCCAAATCTCAGATCAGACAGCCAGAGAGCCTCCCAGCCACCCCCCATGCAGCCCTGCATTCGCGCCTCTGCGCCTCCCGTGCCACTCGGGAGAGGAGCTCCCGACGCCTATAGTTGTAATCTCTAACACTTTGTGTTGCACGAATCCTATATATATCTAATGGTTTCTATAGCACGAAGTGTCGTCCTCGTCAGCATCGATCGATATAACATTGTATATGGACCTAGGAACGAGGGCACCCCAACGTAGATGTATTGAAAGTAATAGTGACCCGCAATTTTTCATTGCCATACACTTTCTCTTCATAACGAGGAACCGACAATTACGGCTCTGAGCATTAAATCTAATATGGCTGCATAGGGAATCTTCACATTCGTAGCAACACCCTCCCAATTTTAACAACAAACAAAGAGACGTCAAAGAAAATCGTAAACACACCCCACAGGGAAAACTATTAAAATCGTGTGCAACCAATAAGAGAACAACAAAGTATTCAACAACGATGAAAAATCCACGTGCAATAAACAACAACGGTCAAAATGCAAAAGTAACCTCAGGTAGCCTGGTAATGGAGGACTCAGACCACGGTGATCGATCAAGATGCCTCCATCATGAACCACCTCCATGGCCACAAAACCTAACCCTAATCCTAGATGAAACATTAAATTTAATCCTGCGAAGCAGCGATCTACAATGATTCATGATCAGCACACAGGAATTGCAGACAAAACCAGGAACTCCAAACCACACAGAAATACGTAAGCAATAAAACCTCACCGCAGGGAACAAACGAAAAACAGGTCATTGTCCATCAAAGAAGAAGTCTCTATGCAAAAATAAAACATATGATGCTAGCCACATGCTGCGAAACCAATAGTTTCCGGAACTCACTACTGATCGTATCTACATACGGACCAAAAAATGAAATTAGGCGATATGAAAAGCACGAACCAAGATAGAGGATAAAGAATGCCATCATGATCTCTACTGACGAAAAATCATGAGCCCACCTCAAGCAACAATATAGCTGAAGGAAATATGCCCTAGAGGCAATAATAAAGTTGTTATTTTATAGGGTTTTTTACATCTGTGCCCCTGATTCCTTGGCCATACTCATCCATCCCCACGCTCTTAACGTTTTCTCACTTTTCCCACTCTCTTGTCCGAAACCCTCAGAAATGGTCACAAACGGTGGATGATGTCGGGTCAGTGCTTTGACCGTTAACTCTGGCGAGTGGGGCCGCGCTGGACCCGTTGGATTTGACAAATGGGGCGGCCTTGGACAATGGCGCTGTTCGACGGTTGAGTCGTCGTTTCGTTAACTTTGTTGGCGTTGCATGAAAACGCTCGCTACCGCCATAATGGCTCGCAATGCATGCACGACGTATCTAGCTAGCCTGCTATGCATGCACGCAGCTAGCCTGCATGCATGCGCCAATGCGTGCCGACCGAGCCGCTTTCGTGCACGCTAGTCGCCACGGACGTAGCGACGGTTGTTGCCTGCATGCGCTGATGCTTGTCTCCTTGATTTAGAACATCGTTTGATCTTTTCGATCCACTCATATGCACCTGTTTTGCCACGACAAATAAATTGAGCAATATATTTTTATTGTTTTTGGCTGCATGCACTAGGTGGCTACATAGCTCAAGATTCTCAAAACACTTTGAGGCTAGTCAACAAGAGTGGTGATGTTGTCACCTACAACTATATGAAAGACTACAAGGGCAACGCTCACAAGTGCCTAATGGCAAAGGCCGTGGTAGAAGATGGAGAGGGCCAAAATTCTCCTGACAAGGTCAAGGTAACCCCATGGTCAAACCCTCCTCTTTTCACTCCTTCTACTCCTTGTGATGAGTATCTCGATGCAGAGGATAATTATGATGATGATATAGATGATCCTATGCTTGCTAAACTAAATAAGTTCATGTGCTCCCTCAAAGGAAAGAAGCTCACTATGTTTCATATGCTTATGGAGATGGTGAGTAAGCACACCATCACCATTAAGGAACTCGAAACCCTCATCACCGAGGAAGCTTCCTCGACGTGGTAGTGGCTTGTGTAGCTATTCATGCACTAGGTGCTTACGAACAAAGCGAGCTCTCTCAAAAAACAATGAATAATTCAAAAAAGTACAAACTAGCAAGAACTTAATAATAGGATAGATAGAAAACTTAATAATAGAACTTAATAACATAACATAGATAGGGCCAACAAGCCCAAAGCACGATCATATAGTTCAGTTACAACTTAATAACACAACATAGATTCAAAAAAAAGAAAAAAAGATAGAGGTTTCTAAACCCTAGCCGCCGCCTTCTCCACCTCGCTCCTCTGGGCGCCCTTCACTGCTCCTCCGGGGTGTTGTCGATGGGGTATGGTAGAGTGTGCATGCACGACGCGGTGGGGAAGATGTTGCTGTACTCCATGAAGATGTTGTGAGTAGTGAAAGCGATGAACTCACAACCACACCAAAACACGCGGCCGAGGAGGTAGAAGGCGTCGAAGGGGTTGGTGAAGTGGGAAAGGATAGCAATCACACCAACCCGTTTTGGATGGCCTCCTCGATGCGGAACATCGTTGGAGATCCCCATGGGAGGTGGCGGTAGCCGGTCGCGAGGAAGAACTCGATGAAGCCCCTTGCGGTCCTCGACCTTGATATCACCCACACACGTACACTACAAAAAATACACTTCCATGATGATACGTGTTTGTCATAGTAGGTCACGTTTTCTGCCATGCATGTACATCCATGACGATTTTATGACAGAATCAAGATAGTCATACCTGTGCCGTCGTAGAAGTGTTCCATGACATTACCAAAATTATCATCATGGAAGTGTCCACTTCCATGACGATAAATGGCGCGTCATGGAAGTGCTTTCGTTAAGGGTGACCGACACGTGGCATCGACCGTAATGGGTCACCGTTAAGCTATCGGGTCCAGTTTTGGATCCGATAACCCGTTAACAGCCCGGGCCAATGGGGATTTTCCATGTGTAAAATTCTCATTGGCCGGAGGAAACACGTGTTGGCTCACTGCTAGGACAGATGTCATCCACTCACTGGACAGGAGGCGCCTATGATACGTTGACACGTGGCACGACCCAACAGAGGCACATTCCGGTGAAAAGGCCGGCCTGTTTGACTTGGTCAAAGAGGTAGTGGGCCGGCCCACAGAAAGCCTCTTAACGGCATGTTAGCATATAGCACATATACAACCTGCTAGGTCAGGGCCCGTTACAGCTTACCCGAATTAGGCCCAGTAGCGTGATCTGGGCCGTCCAGTATGATTCCAGCCCGTTGTAACTTCCGGCCCATGACGTCTTTCTGCCCATATGAGGCCCTTTGTAAATCTTGGCCCATTAATGGCCCATGGTGAAACTGGCCCGTAATGAACAGTCTACCACTTTATACCCATCAACGGCCCATTAGTCCATCGGCCGTTTCTAGCCCGTGTTAACTTTCGTCCTTCTATGGGCCCATTTATTCTTGGGCTCATTTCCAGAATTCGATTACTTACGGTCCGTTCTTGGCTCGTTAAACCAGGGCAAAATTCAGCCCGTGGTTACAGTCGGCCTGCTTGTGGCCCGTTAACACGTTGGGCTGTTTTCGTAGCGTCATCAATTACGGCCTATTAACAACCTGTTATGGTCGGGCCATAAAACAAACAATTTCCACTCTAGCCCGTTTACGGCCCATTTTGCGGTCTGTCATTGGTCCACGAATAGTATGTCCCATGTTTGGCGAAACAATTATACGGCCCGTAGAAGGCCCATAGATGAGACGGCCCGTAGAAGGCCCATGGATCCTACGGCCCGTGGAAGGCCCATGGATCGTACAGACCGTGGAGGGCCATGGTCACTACGCAGGTAGCAGGACCATGGTCACAACAAATTGCAGTGTTGCCATGGTTATTGTGGCCTAATTTATTGTGGCCACTAGAAAAACGCGGAAAAAGAACTACTAAACCCGTGGAGGGCCATGGTCACTACAAGCAAACAACTAATCAAAACAATAAGGAAATAAATAAGCAAGGAACTAACGCTAGGCTATTACGACTATTACACATATGACATCCACTGGGCATCAAAGTTCGCCACCAGTGCAAATATAGGGAACAAAGCAACATATTACATACACTGGCCGTCTAAATTGGCCACAAGTGCAAATAAACGCGACAGCAAAACAAGTCCATAACTGAAACAACTTCAGAAGAGCTCAAGAAAGGATATCCTGGGTATCCACCATGCTGGCAATAAGCTTAGCAATCTTATTAGCTTTGTCCTGTTTGGCGCTAAAATCCTCCAACGCTTGTTGTTGTACCAGAAAGTATGCATCTGAATGCTCCAGGGACTTCCACAGTCCTTCCGCTTCTTGTCGCAACACAGCTGATCGATGTCTTTCAGTTTGTAGTTGAGACTCAAGAAACCGAACTCATTCAGGCAGTGAGTTTGAATAGCTTGTGCAAGCGGTAGTGGCCAGTAACTCGAACACTAAACCAAGACAGGACTTTGGGGTTGTCTCACTGTCTTCAAGATAGTTTTCCTTCGCTGTTTTATCAGCTTTGTTGGAGATCAACAAGGATGTCTCACTATCCTGAACCTTATCTGCATTACTTCCTTTACCATTGCTTAATAAGGCACTCTTCCCCAATATTCTGTCAGCATTCTAAAAGAAGAAACAAGCAGACACATAACAGGTTTAGCATGTACTAGTACATGAAACTCATTTAGGTGAACCAGTTCATTAGTAAGGTGGACATGATTAAACTACCAAGTCTTCTATTTCCAAGTAGTACATAATAAAAGCATCAAACAAACAAATATCTATGTCATATGGTCACTGCATTGTCTTGCCAAGTCAAAATAGAGACACGGTTCAAATCATATTAGTTCAAGACAAAGCAGCAGTGAAAGAATACAAAGCGTGGGAAACTACACGACACGACAAGATTTCAGATGGGTACCACGGGTCTACATGTACAACAACACTATTAGTTCTGTTGTGATGCTAGTAATGTGCATGATATGAGAAGTCAACTGTATACACAATTGAAATTCAAATCAACAGAGCTATTGATAAGAGCAAACCCGTTAAAGAAACATGTGTGAACATACCTGCTGTGCCATTGGAGTTTTCATTGGATCCTTCAATTTAAAAATAAGTTTGTTTGAGTAAATACAGTGATACAAGAGCAAAACAGTATGCATGATAGCAATGGAATATTAAATTAGAACAGTTGTTCTTCAGGTTTAAGCACTTCTTCTACATGAACAGAGTACAGTAAGACGCAAGAATATAGTACTTAAAAATAGAAAATGAGCTCATAGACCTTACCACATTCTTGGTTCGGGATCAAGATAACAAAGGCGTTCCCTACCATCGTCAAGTAAATGTGTCTCAGGAGAACGTAAGGGAATTTGATGAGTTTCTTTGCTAGTGAAGTACGTTTTCTTCAGGTAATTCCGATACTGCCACCAAGCATTCTTGAAGATAGCAGAGGTATTAGCACATGTTACCTCATCCCGAGTTTCCAAATCGGTCCTTCTCTATAGAGAAAAATGGGAAAATTTGATGTATTATAACCATCATGGAGGTAGAATGTATGGGACAAAGCAAAGTAATTGCCATGAATAACATTACTTACACATAACTCATGGACAAACACCAGAATCGGCATTTTCCTTCATCTTCAGTATAATATTTCCAAGATGGGAAGATACACACATAGGATTTAACAGCATCAAATGCGATAAATGCTAAACTACGACTGGCTGGTTGTGCTTCCTCCACAGGAATAGGCGTACTAACTGGTGGGTTGGGGTTCGCCGTTGTAGTATTGGCCCTTTGGGCACTGGAGCTGCCTTAATAACTGCTCTTGTTTGGGAGCTCTGTGGTGGAGATGGTGCTGTGTCAACAGGAACTGGGTTACTATCTGCTAGGGTTGGGGTTAGATTGGGTGAAGCTGGTTCTCTGTCCATCACAGTAGGGGTACAATCTCTGAGTCTCGGTTATGTGTGGTAGGGCTGGTTCTCGTGCATGTACAACCGGGTGCTATCTCCACCAAGAGGCAGACTGCTTTTATTTGAAGACCGTGTTTTTACTCCGCTAGATACTGGCATCACCCGCTCCAAGTCAAATGGCTGATAAACAGGAAACATAGTTGAATGTACAGACAATGTATGAGAGACAGATGCAATAGATAGTGTGGACAAAATAGGGCGTGAAATAGTTGACATCTATATTGTTTAACTAAAAGGGATAGCATGACATAATTTCACATATATGATGTCTATCTAAACTGGATAGCATAGCATAACATATTTCAAAGATATGATGAATAACTAAACAGGATCGCATGACATAATTCACATACATGTTATTTAAGTAATCAGGATCGCATGATTTAATTTACATATGTGATTTATATGCTAAACAGAGGGCATTTGCATATATGATGACTGAACTAAGAACATGGTGTTGAATATTGTGTATATGATGTCTAAACTATGCAATGCAAGACACCATATGCATGATATGAGCAGTATAACCGTGCCAAGTTAGAGCATACACCTCGATGGGGGAATAGGACTGGTCATCTGTCTTTGAATCCATCTCTATGGAGCTATCGGGACCCAACAAGAGATCTGATACGTCCATTTTGCATCATGCTTTTATATTGTTATTTATTGCATTATGGGCTGTTATTACACATTATGTCACAATACTTATGCCTACTCTCTCTTATTTTACAAGGTTTACATGAAGAGGGAGAATGCCGACAGCTGGAATTCTGGGCTAGAAAAGGAGCAAATATTAGAGACCTATTCTGCACAACTCCAAAAGTCCTGAAACTTCACGGAAGTCATTTTTGCAATTAATAAAAAATATTGAGCGGAGAAAATACCAGAGGGGGGCCACACCCTGGCCACAAGGGTGGGAAGCGCACCCTACCCCCTGGGTGCACCCCCTGCCTCGTGGGCCCCCTAGCAGGCCTCCAGTGCCCATCTTCTGCTATATGAGGTCTTTTACCCTTTGCCTTTGATTGATCAAATGCTAGAAAGATTATCCAAACACACACATTTTTGCTTTCTAGATGGTTACTCTGGTTTCTCTCAAATACCTGTGTCAGCTGAGGATCAAGAAAAGACCACTTTTACTTGCCCTTTCGGTACCTTTTCTTATAGACGTATGCCTTTTGGTTTATGTAATGCACCTGCTACCTTTCAAAGATGCATGATGGCTATATTCTCTGACTTTTGTGAAAAGATTTGTGAGGTTTTCATGGATGATTTCTCAGTTTATGGATCCTCTTTTGATGATTGCTTGAGCAACCTTGATCGAGTTTTGCAGAGATGTGTAGAAACTAATCTTGTCTTGAATTCGGAGAAATGCCACTTTATGGTTAATGAAGGTATTGTCTTGGGGCATAAAATTTCTGAAAGAGGTATTGAAGTTGATAAAGCTAAAGTTGATGCTATTGAAAAGATGCCGTGCCCCAAGGACATCAAAGGTATAAGAAGTTTCCTTGGTCATGCCGGTTTTTATAGGAGGTTCATTAAGGACTTCTCAGAAATTTCTCGGCCTCTGACTAATCTCTTACAAAAAGATATTCCTTTTGTCTTTGATGATGATTGTGTAGAAGCATTTGAAATACTTAAGAAAGCTTTGATTTCTGCACCAATTGTTCAGCCACATGATTGGAATTTACCCTTTGAAATTATGTGTGATGCTAGTGATTATGCTGTAGGTGCTGTTCTAGGACAAAGAGTTGATAAAAAACTAAATGTTATTCAATATGCTAGTAAAACTCTAGACAGTGCCCAGATAAATTATGCTACTACTGAAAAGGAATTCTTAGCAGTTGTACTTGCTTGTGATAAGTTCAGACCTTATATTGTTGATTCTAAAGTAACTATTCACACTGATCATGCTGCTATTAAATATCTTATGGAAAAGAAAGATGCTAAACCTAGACTTATTAGATGGGTTCTCCTACTACAAGAATTTGATTTGCATATTATTGATAGAAAGGGAGCCGAGAACCCTGCTATGCATAACTTGTCTAGGTTAGAGAATGTTCTTGATGACCCACTACCTATTGATGATAGCTTTCCTGATGAACAATTAAATGTCATAAATGCTTCTCGTACTGCTCCATGGTATGCTGATTATGCTAATTACATTGTTGCTAAATTTATACCACCTAGTTTCACATACCAACGAGACAAAAAGTTTTTCTATGATTTGAGACATTACTTCTGGGATGACCCACATCTTTATAAAGAAGGAGTAGATGGTGTTATTAGGCGTTGTATACCTAAGCATGAACAGGAACAGATCCTACACAAGTGTCAATCCGAGGCTTATGGAGGGCACCACGCTGGAGATAGAGCTGCACATAAGGTATTGCAATCCGGTTTTTATATGTGCTCCACAACTAATTTAGAACTCAAGTTTGAACATTAATTTGGACCTGACTTGGAGTATAAGAGGTGAACATGATGATAAGTAGCAGGTAATTTTAAGCAATGCATAACATAAGCAGAAACAAAAGAGTGCGACCTCTCTTGTGGACCTGTGTACTCATCGGAGTTCATCTCACGACTTCGATGATGGTGATGCTGCTATGTGGGTGCCAAAGGTGAAAGGAGATCTGAGGCGGCGAAAGACGGTCAGGAGTACTGTTGTCTGGTTTGGTGGATGCTTCTGTCGATGGAGCTGCTCAGGTGAGGTGGACGACGTCCTGGCAGGAGCAGGACAAACGACACAAAGTCTCCTTTGGCACCTACCTATAACTAAAGTAATTCTGTAAGGGCTCATTTGGCTTGCATGATCCTAAAAACACAGGGATAGGAAAAACACTGGAATATAATAGAAATGCACATGGTAAACAGAGCATTTGTAAACATAGGATTTCTGTCAACTTGGGTGTTTGGTTCACAGGAATTGGAAGAGCAGAGTAATGCAAAGAAACATGGCCAAAATAAAGTGAAACCATATGAAAGTGTGTACAGTTAGAATGTTATTCTGCCACTAATGCACTTGGTCTTGTTTTCATGCATAGGATTTTGAAAAGTAGGTCAGGTGGATGTTTTGCTCCATTCCTTTAAACGAAATGCATGAATAATTGAATAGTAGAGTGCCATAGGAAAATTTCCTATTGCTATGTTTTTCCGTTGAACCAAAATAGCCCTAATGGATCGACATGAATGTAGAGTAATAAGTGATGCAACAAGTGTACAACCTCTTGTCAGAAGCTGTGGTTTAATTCTCAAAGCATCATTGGGTTGGTCGCTGAAGAAGTTGAGGCAGAGGTGGCTGTCAGAGGTGTGGAGGAAGATCTGAGGAATCTGTAGACAGCTTCCACGACACTGCTCTATTGTGATGGATCGTTCTGTCGTTGGAACAGCTCCGGTGAGCCGTAAGACGTCAAGGCTGAAGTAGCATAAGACAGACATCGTTAATCTCAAGTGGGATTCTAATAGCATCTCCAATAGAAGATGTAAAATACATTACCAAAAAGTGATAGATGTAAAATATACATCACCAAAAACCACCTGACTACAACAGATGAGGTAAAAACTGTTGACTCTGAACTTAACTGTCGAAACTGAAATTTACTGTGGAATCTGAATGCTACTGTCGAAACTGAACACAATGGTAGCAGAGAGGCACTTCACGTGTAGTTCAGGGAGGGCCTGCAGTTCATCTTCAACCTGCACCCCCCGAGACGCCAGCCACCACCGGCCGAACTGCCGGCCCCCGCGCCGCCTCGCCGCCTCGCCGACCCGAAACAACTCCCCACCGCTGGTCCGCCGCCGCCTCCCCGCCCCAAAACAACTCCCCACCGCCGGTATGCCGTCGCCTCGGCCAGCCCTCTAGCCCCCCCCCACGCCGAGCTTTTTCTCCAGCGATCCCCACGCCACCGCCCCACCACCGCGCCCCCACCGCTGGCGACCACCGCCCCCACCCTGAACCCTAAGATAGATAGTGGGGTACCTCTCCGAAAAGCCCCCCTCCCAGCTGCAGGTGGTTCTTCCTTAACTCCGGCGAGCCCCCCACCCCCTGAAAATCGGCTGACCCAAAAGTCGATTTAGTCAACTAAAGTGTAGCTAAACCGGAGCAGAGAAGTAGCACGAGCGAGGGGGAGAGCAGCAACAGCTGTGTGAGCGAGCGAGCAAGCGAGAGCCGGAGTAGCAGCAGCAACGCGAGCAAGCGAGCGAGAGCCAGAGCAGCAACAGCTGAGCGAGCGAGCGAGTGAGAGCCGAAGCAGCAGCAGCAGCGCGAGCGAGCGAGCGAGAGCCGGAGCACCAACAGAAAATCCGGCTGGTATGGACCCCGTCGCCGAAGGGGCCTCTCACTAGGGGAGAGCCGCCGTGGAGATGTCGCCAGTGGCGCCAGCTTCGAGGTAGCCACTCCATGGGGGTGCGAGATGGAGCACCGTCGGCGCTGGGAGGTTGAGTTAAGGAGAAGGTGTGATGCGATGAGTGTACAACCTCTTTGGTGGCACCGAGTAGGCCTCGGTTTCGTACGAGGAGTCGGTGAGGATGCTGCAGTTCCGATGGAGCAGGTTAAGGCGGCGTTGTGGGGATGGAGCAGCCGCGATAGACAAGGCGATCGACGGAGCAGCTCCTTGGAGGTGGAGGATGGGGCGGCTGAACCGGCGGGACGACGAGATGGACGACGGATCCTCATCCGGGGAGGTGGATGAGGGACGTCGAGCTGTTGAGGTGGACGACGTCGTCGGGGAATAGGCTCCGGTTGGGCAGCGGTGAGGTGGCGGATGGAGGATGGTGGGGTTTCGTGGCTGGAGCGGAGAGGTTATGGTGGCCTGAGATTTCGAATGACGGAAAGGAGGCGATGGGAGGGGGGACCATGACTTAGGGACGTGCTTGTCCAAAATGTAGGGTGTGTTACAAAAGTACCCCCACCGATTTGAACTAGCGGCCCTTTCGTCTCAGGGTTAGAAAGGGGGATTTCGCATGTCGGGATTTGGCAGCTGGAAAGAGTTTTCACGCGCGTTGTAATTTCGGGATAGCAAGGCGCGGGTTGTGAAGGTGCCAGTTTTGGGAGCACGCTATCTGAATTTTCGAGATATAACAAGGCGTGGGTTGAATTTCAGGGACAAGCCTAACATGTAATATTGTACTTGTACATACCAAATCAATTCGCACTTCCCTCAACAAAAAAAACAAAAAATAAAACTATTCACACCAAACAAAGAGTGAGTCTTCTCCCGTTTTACTATACAAATGCTATTCAAAGCTTTGAATCCATGTTATGTCCAATTAAACTTTTTCGCTGGCTATATAATGCATGTAACCTACTCATACCAACATTTTAGTGCATTCCAAATGTCTATACTACCGCTGCAATTCGAACTAAATTTGAATTCGTTTCTCTATTTTAATAAAAATCTACAATCATGATTGTTGCCAACTTCAACCATCATTCGTGTATTACCTTAACAACACACCACATGATTACTATAGAGATAGATATGAACTATGTGTACTCTATGAACTCGAATTCAATTTTTGGAATACACTTGATGTTGACTCCAAATAATAGTACATTTGATGTACTAACTATATATTCATAATCTAAACCATGTTCCATACGTACACCAAGTTCATCACACAAAGTTAGTGCCCCGCCCCTTACATTATGACAAGTATTTAGCCCTGAGCTGCAAAAGCCACACATTAGCCCAAATTACAACCAATGTTATACATTATGATATCTTCTTCAAGTATCCGTATCCACTTTTTTTACAATGAATTATGATCTATGTTCGTCTTTTACACCTTCACGATCCTCTTCTCTTTGTAGCTAGCTAGCGCTAACTTTCTATCGTGCATGCACACGCCCGCCCCCCTCTCACCCTCCCTCAGCGTCCCCTCCATCGCTCATGTTCATTATTTCTCTTTAGGTAGTCCACCCGTGGTGTGTGTAGGCCCCCCGACTCCTTCTTTCCGGCACACACCGGTCGATATACCTCTCTAGCCAAGTGTGCCTACCACAAATACATACTTCCCCTCTTCTCTTCTCACCGTCCATGCCCCCTATGTCCAATACGGTTCCATGCAGGTGCAAACTCCCGCCCCTCTTTTCATCGATCTCATACTCGCACACTCCTCCGCCCTCGACATGGTAGGCCTCTCGCACCACCTCCTAGCCGCACCCCTCTCCCCCTCTCTGTCTCTCCGGACCTTATTTGCTTCTAACACATGCATGCATGTATATGTATCGATCTCCCTGCATATAGCCAGGTCGACTATAATTCGTTTTCCCCACGCACCGATATACTTACCTCACTAGTTATGTCTCTCCCTTTCTCGGACAAACGATGGTTGATCTTCCTATGTAGTTACTATGCTTATCACAACCATATCGTCTCCCCTCATCATCCTTGCATACCTCCCGACCCATCTCTCACACACACGTGCATAGACAGACAGACATCCCCGGCCTTCTCTTATTGATATTGCACTCGTACCCTCCATTTGTCTAGCAGGCCTCTCCCACCATTTGTGAGATGCCACTCCACCACCAACCCTCTGACACTCTACCTTTGTCTTTCTCCCAACCTTATTCCTGTGCTACACATATCCATGGATGCCAATCGATCTCCCTCAATACATAGCTAGGTCTCTCTCCTTCTCCATACATATACTAGTCGATCTACCTCTCTATAGTTAGGTATCTGCCCCCTCACCCCCCACACACACCGATAGTCGAACGTTGTAGGTAGGTATCCATGCCATAGAGAAAAACCGCACCTCTGCCCTCTCAAATTCCAGTAGGCCAGCCGCTCTGTATCTTTGACGTGGGAAACACAAATTCGATGTCACTCTTTATTAATCGTGCAGCCACACACTTCATCCCTATTTTTGATTCTATCAATATCTCACGCCGATGATCCCTCCACTCTCTTCTCGTGGATCGCTCCCTCTATATATGATATATCCATGACTCTGTTTCACACACGTTGCATATGTTACTATCGGATTTCGGGTTCCGGCAGACCCTTGAGGTTCGAACACTGGGGTGCGCACGGAGATCTTTCCTCTACCAGCTCATGCATGAACAGATTGCGAGGGATCTAAACTACGAACGATGAACAACACAAGACACACAAGGTTTATACTAGTTCGGGCCACCGTTGTGGTGTAATACCCTACTCTAGTTTGTGGTGTGGTGGATTGCCTCAGGGGCTGATGATGAACAATACAAAGGGGGAACAGCCTCGCGAGGGTCTGTTCTTGAGCTGGTGCGATGAACTGCTGGGGTGAGTTCAGTCGCTTCTCTCTCTCTCTCTCTCTCTGTGATCTCGATCAGATCAATCCTCGATCCTCTCTACTTTGGTGGTGGCTAGTCCTATTTATAGAGGGAGGCCCTGGCCTCTTCCCAAATAATGAGCGGGAAGGGCGCCAACAATTGGCCATTTTGAAGGGGAACATCTGGTACACTTATCCTGACTAAAGTTGGTCTTGGCTGCCAAAGGCTCGACGGTGACGCCGTCACAGGCTCCACGATGACCTCCATCCTGCCGTTCAGCTGGTCTTGGTCTTGTTGCACCGGCGGTAACCTTTGCTCGATGCCTTGGCCTGTGCTTGCCTCCTTTGCACCAAAGGGGAAATGAGGACACTGCATGGCCGGGCGCCCGCCCAGCCTTGATCGTCATGGCTTGCATCACAGGCACCCTCGCGAGGTACCCTGCCTTGATCTCTCCGCCTCCTCGCGAGCCCGCCTGACGAGGCTGCTCCCGAGGGGGTTCAGGTCGCCCGCCTCATGAGGCTTGGCCTCGCGAGGGTCTTGAGCTTGAGCCGATGAAGCTGGGTCGCACTGGCCCCCACTTGAGCCATGCCGCAGTGAGCAGTGCAAGTCTGGGGACCCCTGCTCCTGCAACACCGACAGAGCCCCTGTGCCCAAGGCGCGCCTGGACTTGGCTTAGCAGAGAAGCGAAGGGGCAAGTGCGAAGCGCCGCGGGCCCCAACAGCCTGCAGCCTTGGGTGCCGCGTGGCGACTAGTTGGTCGTGGGCGTCTCCACTTCCCCATGATGACTCATTACGCGCCCGGCAAAAGCGGACCCGGGGTTGCACACAGCCATTCCCCTTTCGCCATCCGTGCACTCCCGGTCCTTCCTTCTTCCTATGGCTCCAACTTCCACCCTCAATCCAACTCGGACTCTCACCCTTCTTGTCGTCATGGCGCCAACAAAGAAGGAAAAGGGGAAGAAGCCCGCGGCTTCGTCCCGCTCGCCTCCGGCGGTGGCTCCCGCCGTCGATCAATCTATCATACTCAACCCCGAGGCCTTGGGCAAGGTCCGCTCTGCTTTTGCCACCATCTTCAACGAGTGCGGCAGGACCACGGCATGGCCTGCGTCCCATGCCTCCCCCGACAGGATTGTCACAGAGGTCCGGTTTTTCGTTGATGCCTTGTGGTAGTCTGGTTCCCCCCTTTTCGCTTTCTTCAATGCGGTGCTCTCCCACTATCGATCCACATGATGCATCTCGGCCCGAGTCCATTACTCTCCCGACCGTCTTCGCCTTCGCTTATGAGGCAATGGTGGGCATCCTCCTTCCGTTGCTCGCTGCGTCACTTCTTCTCCTTGCGCTCGAAAGTGATCCCACTCAATGCTCGGGGTGCGTGAGCTTCCTTGCGGTGCCAGAGACGGCTGCTTCAGGGATTGATTTCGGACTCCCTCCCTCTGAGGCCAAGTTCAGAGAGCGATGGTTGTACGTGGATGTTGGGGTGTTCAGCCCCCTGCTCTCGCATCCTACTTCGCCTGCTGTTCCCAACTCCGGCTAGGGTCACGAGGCCTTCATGGACAGCCGGCTTGCATTACGTCGTCTGGCGCCGCCGAGAGCTTGAGTGCGCTCAACGTGACGGGCGCCTAAGGTGGTGAAGGAGTTCCTCCAATGTCGCATTGCTCCTCTCCAGCGCCACTCTCACCGGATGTGGGACTTTATGGGCACAAAGACCGCATGCGGCTTCAGGAGGAGGACTTGGCGCCTGAGGTGCTGAAGACGGTGCTCAGGGTCTTGGTTGGCGACCCTTCCCCAGGCAGCCTTCGTCATGATGGTGCCGACTTGTATCTCTGTTCGGGCAGGGCCGATTTCGTGAGGCAGATGCCCAGCTTCGACGAGTGGGGGCTGCGCCCGGTTGGCCTCAGGCGACCTCGCGAGAACCCAGTTGCTATGGCAGCCCTTGCAGTCGCCCAACATGGCTCTGTCTCAGGTGATGAAGCAGGGAGACGAGAACCATCGGGAGTTGAGGGAGATGACGTTGAGGTGGTGACGCCGCGCGGAGCCCCGGGGGCGGCATCTCCCAGAGCTCGTTCCAGAGTGGTGACATGCGAGGGGTCATGGCCTCCGGCTCCAGAGGCTGGGGCTCCCGAGGCTGAGGCTCCCGAGGTCCCAGTCGTTCCTCATGAGGTGGCGCCTGGGGGCGTCCCCCAGGCTGGTCCCGCCAGCGCTGATCATCTTGCCGCCTCCTCCATGCCACGAACCGACCCCTGCACTGAGTGCTTAGGCCGATTCCGCGTAGAATTCGCTGCCCTCCATAAGAGGAAGGAGGCCCCGGGCGGTGACGATCGCCCTTGCCGCTTGCTGAAGTGCAGGAAGTACTTCGCCACGGACGAGTAAGTCCTCTTCTCTCCCTGCTCCTCTGCTTCTTGGTTCTTGAAGCTGATTGTGACCTTTCAGGGCCCTTCCTGCCGAATTCACGGAGACGACCGAGGAGCCATCTCCCCAGGCTTCGCCCTCGTTGCCGGTCCTTGGTGCGTCGGGGCTCAAGCAGTGCCCTCATCGCTCAGCCAGTCAGGGAGGTGATCCGTTCGGCTGAGTGTCCTGAGGCTATGCGCCTGCTATCTTCCCTTCACGAGTTCCTCCGGGGCACAGCCAGCTTGCCCCGTCCTCCTTCCTTGGTCATGGACGGCGATTGGTTGAGGTCAATCTTGAGCTCTTCTTCTGGGGACGGACCGGCGCCAGGCCCTGCTCCTGCCGAGGCCCGTCCGGTGATTGTTGGGGCGCCAGCCCCGCCTGGGAGGAGGCGCGTCACCTCCGGGTCCTCCGCATTCACCAGCAGCAGAGGGTGATGAGGGAGACGTGCTCAGGCGTGCTCGCGAACGCCGTGCCCTTCGTCAAGAGCTTCTCCAAGGGGCGACGACCACGGTGAACCGGCTCGGGGCGGAGCTTGCCGGCGAAGATGCGCGTCTTGAGGCAGAGGGTTTGCACCTTGCTGAGGAGAGGCACAAGCTGAAGGTGGCCGTTGCCCTGGCGCATCACCAGCGTGACCTTGACAATGCGAAGGCTGAGGCGTCGCTGGCGGCCTCGCGAGAGGCTTGCTCTCGAGCCGTCGAGGAGGCCCGGGAGGCAGATCGACGGCGCCAGGACGTGGAGGAGCGTGCATGGGAGCTCCAAGCCTGGAGCAACTCTCTGGAGGAGCAGGTGGAATTGCGCCAGGCTGCTCTTGCGTCATTGAAGGGGGCTTCCGTCGACCAGGCGGAGCTTCAGAAGCGTGAGGAAGCGCTATTGCTGGAGGCTGCCGAGCGCAACCTCGACCTTGAGCGGTTGGAGACGAGGGAGCGTCTGGTGGGTCGGGCGGAGGACAAAGTCGCCGCGCGCGAGGCCCGAGCCCAAGAAGAGGTCGACCGCCGCGTAGCGGAAGCTTGCTCAGGCCTTGAGCGCCAGTATGAGCTGAAGTTGGAGTTGGTCAGGGCCAAAGCTGAGGGCAGGACCGCGGCCCTCAAGGCAAAACTAGATGAAGTGACGCGGGGTGCGGACGCCTCCGCAGCCGCCCTTCGCGCAGCGCAGGAGGAGCTGACCTCCTCTCAGGAACTGCTTCTTCTCCGACAGAGGGTTGACGGCGCCGAGGCCATTGCACGACAGAACAAGGACGAAATCCGCCGAAGGCGGGTTCTGGAGCACGAGCACGCCCCCATGCTCCGTACGCTAAGGAGCGGGAAAACATGGCTCTTGGCAACATCTGCGAGGCCGCTGCTGAGGAGCCGCACAAGACCAACTACGCCGGCAACCTCCAGTATTTCGCTGATGTGGTGACGCTTCTGGAGAAGACGTCTCGTTGGCTTGTTGAGGAGAGGAGCCGAGCCTTGCTTGGGCGCGCTTTCTCCCGTGTCTTCAGTTATCTACCGGACAGGGATCCCCACGTCGACTTCAATGCCGCCATCGCACCGGTGCCCATAGCAGTCCGGGGCGACCTGGCGCAATGGGTGGATGGCCACGTGGACGACCTTGTCAGGGCCTTCATGTCTGATGATGACGGCATGATCATGGCCGCCGATGAAGGCGGCGTGGTGGACGGTCCTGGAACCGGCGGAGGTGCTGGTGATGGCGACGATGTCAGCGACGCTAGCAACGCCTCCGGAGGCGACCCGGAAGGTGCAGCAAGCGACATGTTCGACTGATTGCTTGTCGCCGTTGTTTATCCTGTACATAAGAAGTTCGGGCTTGGCCCTAAAGACTGTGAGAGCATTTTGGGAGGGGAAACTGTGGACGCGATTGGCACGGCCCGGCTCGCGAGGGGCTCGCGAGGGGGGGGGGGCGGGGGGCAACTGACACTAGCTTTGGACGCAAAGCCGAAACCAGAACACGAGAGATTGCTTGGACGAGACTCACACCCCTTCCCCATACGCACGCAAGGCTCGAATTCAAATCCAACTTAAATTCAAATCGAAGAAACTCATCAACATAAGAAAAGGCAAAAATGCAAAAGGCCGCGTCCGGCACCTAGTCTAGTCTTCGACGTGTTCTCACCAGCGCAGAGCTAAGTGCTTCCACTGGGTGTGGGAGGGAGCCCCAGGGCCTGAGGCCGGCGCTCCTGAGACTCCGGGGCGTGTACATCCCCACTCATTATTACGTGAGAGTGTCACGGGGCGGCGAGCTTCACAGGCACTGGGCCTTCTTCACAGGTACCGGCCTTGCTTCATATCGCCGGATGAGGGCTGAGGGAGTCCCGGACTAGGGGGTGTCCGGATAGCCGGACTATCGTCACGGCCGGACTATCGTAACGGCCGGACTCCAAGACTATGAAGATACAAGATTGAAGACTTCGTCCCGTGTCCGGATGAGACTTTCCTTGGCGTGGAAGGCAAGCTTGGCGATACGGATATGTAGATCTCCTACCATTGTAACCGACTCCGTGTAACCCTAACCTATCCGGTGTCTATATAAACCGGAGGGTTTTTAGTCCGTAGGACGAACAACAATCATACCATAGGCTAGCTTCTAGGGTTTAGCCTCCTTGATCTCGTGATAGATCTACTCTTGTACTACCCATATCATCAATATTAATCAAGCGGAGTAGGGTATTCCTCCATCGAGAGGGCCCGAACCTGGTAAAAACATCGTGTCCCTTGTCTCCTGTTACCATCCGCCTAGACGCACGCTCGGGACCCCCTACCCGAGATCCGCCGGTTTTGACACCGACATTGGTGCTTTCATTGAGAGATCCTCTGTGTCGTCACCGATAGGCCCGATGGCTCCTTCGATCATCAACAACGACGCGGTCCAGGTGAGACTTTTCTACCCGGACGGATCTTCGTGTTCGGCGGCTTTACCGCTGCGGGCCAATTAAGCAGCCATCCGGAGCAGATCGAAGCTACGCCCCGCCATCGTGTCAGATTTGGAAGTTTGAACTATACGGCCGATATCCGCGGAGACTTGATCTTCGACGGATTCGAGCCGCAGCCAAGCGTGCCGCACCGTCTCGATGGGCATGATCTAGCTCGCAGCGAGCGATTGCCACGAGGCCGCACCAAAGATCCGCCCGACCCTTAATCCGGAGCCGGATTCCCCGATCGAGGACGGGTGGTTGGACACCGCCTCGGGGCTACAATCTCTCTGGCGATTGAGCGAACTCCATCCTCGCCCTTTGCGAAGACGTTGACTCAGGCGCCGGACTCCTCTCCGGACTCGAACCCTCCACGCCCCGCCAATCGAATCCAATCGGGCGCCGGACATGGAGTTCATCGCATGGACATCTTTTCAAAGACTCGCCCTTTGGCGACATCCTGAATTCACTAAAGTCTCTCTCTTTACCCGGCGAGCCATGGCCGGACTACGGCCAGGAAGGTTGGGATGCGAACGACGAAGAAATTCAACGCCCACCCACCACCCACTTCGTAGCCATTGTCGAAAGCTTACACGACGTGCTCGATTTCGACTCCGAAGACATCGACGGTATGGACGACGATGTAGGAGATAACCATGAACCAGCGCCTATAGAATGCTGGACAACCACCTCATCCCATGATGTATATATGGTGGATACACCTAAAGGAAATGAAGACGAGGAAAAACGGGACGCTACGAAGGATAAATCCCTCGAAAAGCTTTCAAAACAGCAACGTAAACGCCGAACCATGTCCCGCCTCAACAGAGACCCAGCCATAGAGAGCAGTATAAACGGTGGACGCATTTAACACGCTTATCGAGCAGTCGCCCGAACAAGACAAGTTGGATAAACAACCCGTCCCTGGCGAAGACAACTGTCCGGACGACCTCACGCCGGACAAATTGTTGGAGCAAAATAACCTTCAGAAAAGGCTCGCCGCCACTGAGCGTAGCCTGAAAAAGCAGAAGCGGAAGCTCAAAACAGCGAAAGATGCACTCAAGATCAGATGGAGCAAAGTATTCAACACCGCAGACAAATACGGCGACAGTCGTCGAACAAAGAGCTACCCAAAAAGAAAGCTACTGCCCGAATTCGACGAGGAGGCCTTAGAGCCACCACAATCAAAAAGTAAGAAGGCCACCTGGTCGGATGGACGACCCCACGGCAAAAAGAGAGCGGCAAATGGCGCCAAGACACAAGCCGATATGCGATCCGCATAAGGATTCACATCAAAAGGATGGCCCAGTTAGGTCCGTTTATGGGCCGAGAAAGCAAGCTCTTCAAAGCAATGCAACACACCAAATATCCGAACATCACGGCACACCCAAATACAGGGGCGCCGCACATCCCCTATGTTTCACCGATGAGGTGCTGGATCATGAATTTCCAGCGGGATTCAAACCCGTAAACATAGAGGCATACAACGGAACAACAGACCCTGGAGTCTGGATTGAGGATTACATCCTCCACATACACATGGCTAGAGGAGATGATCTCCACGCCATAAAATACTTACCCCTCAAACTCAAAGGGCCAGCTCGGCATTGGCTTAAAAGCCTCCCCAAAATGCCATTGGAAGTCGGGGAGAGCTTGAGGATGCGTTTGAGCAAATTTTCTGGGACCCATGTCCGCCTCCCGGATGCATTTATCTAAGTCACATAACTCAACAGCCCGGAGAGTCAGCCCGAAATTTCGGAACAGGTTCCTTATTAAAAGAACCAAATAGTCGACTGTCCGGACGCCGAAGCCTTAGCAGCTTTCAAACACAACGTCCGAGACGAATGGCTCGCTAGACACCTCGGCCAAGAAAAGCCAAGAACAATGTCAGCATTAACAAGCCTCATGACCCGCTTTTGCGCGGGAGAGGATAGCTGGCTAGCAAGATGCAGCACCAGGGACCCAAGTACATCCGAAGTCAGGGATGGAAATGGGAAACCACGGCGCAATAAGGACCAGCGCCGGATTAAAGGGAACGGTCCAAAGAGCGCGGCAGTCAATGCCGGATTCAAAAGCTCACGACAGAACAATAAAAACTGCCCTCAAGGACAATAGCGATGAGCTATCCAACTTAAACAAAATCTTGGACAAGATATGTCAAATCCACAAGATTCCGGGAGGCCTGCAAACCATACCCACAGAGATTGTTGGGTCTTCAAACAGTCCGGAAGACTCAACGCCGAACACAAGGGGCTCGACACACCAAGTGAAGATGACGACGAGAACCACAAGCAGAGCCCTGGAAAACACAAGAATTTCCCGCAAGAGGTTAAAACCGTGAACTCACTTCACGTGATCAAAGGGAAAAACAGAGCGGCGCCCACTAAAATGCGCGCCGCACACTGGTTGTCAAAACCAATCACCTTCGACCATCAGGACTATTCCGAAAGTATCCGAAACGCAGGATGGACTGCCTTGATATTGGATCCCATAATCGACGGATTCCAATTTACACAAGTCCTCATGGATGGTGGCAGTGACATAAACCTGATATATCAGGACACAGTCCGCAGGATGTGGATAGACCCAACCAAAAATCGCCATAGCAACACCTCCTTTAATGGGGTAGTGCCAGGTCCATATGCCCGTTGTACGGGCTCCCTACTGTTAGAAGTTGTGTTCGGTTCATCCGACAACTTCCGTCGCGAAAAGTTAGTCTTCCATGTCGCCCCATTTAAAAGTAGCCATCAAGCACTATTGTGGCCTTGAAGCTTTCGCCCGCTTTAACGCAATACCGCATTACGCATCTCTAACACTTAAAATGCCCGGTCCACGCGGCATCATCTCATTAAAAGGGAGTATTAAGTGTTACTCGAGCACGGAAGAACGTGAGATTGCCTTGACAGCCCCACACCTATTCGTCTCCGCTAGTCAAAGAAAGTGAGTAGGTCATTCAAACCCCGGACACGGCTAGACGAGTCCGGCGCCTACTAGCGGCATACCCTCATACAAGGGGCTGCATGCATGTACAACAAGAGACAATAAAGCTCAATTTTCTTCACTTCTTCAAATCGTACTCCGTTTATTTAATGTAAATTACATCCTCCGCACAATCCTTTTTCTTTCAAACTAAGTTCCTCTCTTTTACAGATGAACAACGTGCTACACCCGTCCAGGATACGACACAACGGAGATACAGGCGCAGACGTGCAGTAGGGACCCGTTGCAAGGATTCTTTTCAGATTAAGACCCCGCGTAAACCTTTTTTACTGTCTCTTGTTGATATACATCCCCCGGTTCCTTTCTATAACCGAGGAGGAGGCTGGCGTTTTGGCATTGGCCGCGCCAGAATTTTTGCACGCACACGGACACCAGGCTTAGGGCATTATTCGCCTGTCTTCATAAAGACCGAATACCTTAGGGAGTATTCGCGCGTCTCGAAGTTAGGCCTTATATGCATCAGCTCGAATCATGTCTTTGGTCAAATGTTGGGTTGCCCGGCTCACCTGTTTTGCTGCCTTACGCCCGATTTATCGGCTAACACGGCACCAGGAGAACTACTACGATTGTGCCCCGGTTCGGCCAGGCGAGCACCTCAGTAGAGAAAGCCGAAAACTGACTATCATGATATAGCGAGAGACTGGTCAACCACTCGATGACTCATCGGAATGTTTAGGATTCCTCCGCATTAACGAAGGACTGGTTTTCGGTCAGGCACATACGCACCCCGAATTCGGAAGAGTGCGGTGCCCTGTGGGCTATATAGTAGCCCCACCCTCGAACTCCTATGGCTAAGTGAAAGTGATAAAGCATTATAGTCCGGTTGCCTAGTTTGCTACGCTACCACCTCCTTAACAGGACCAAGACGTTGGATAAAGTGTGAAAAAGCGCCTTCTTTGCAAACACCCCGCACTATGTGCATGGGGCTGAAGCCAGGACTGCCATCTTTCAAAGTTATATATACATATACATAAACGGCCGACAGGGAGTAGTTTACTACTTGAATGCACAAGTATAAAAAGCTCTTATATTATATTGAAACATTGTTTTCACAAATCAGACATGTCATTTAAACATAATATCCTTCGAGCATCAAGTCTCTATTACACGAGCGCCCTGCAGGACTTCCTCAAAGTAGTGATCGGCAGGTACTCGGCTTCTGTCCGAATCTTGGGATGCAACATCGGTGGCCTTCATATCTGCGCAGTATGTCTTGACATGGGCCAGAGCCATCCGCGCTCCCTCAATACACGCCGACTGCTTTATTGCGTCGATACGCGGTACCGCACCAAGGAACTGCTGCACTAAACCAAAATAACTCTTCGGCTGGGGTCCGCCCGGCCACAAATGAGTCATGACATGCTTCATGGCAAGTCCGGATAGTCGATTCAGCTCGGCCCATTCGGCCAACCGATCGGTCAACGGAAGAAGACGCTCCAGACTATGGAATTGCGACCAATATAGCTCTTCCCTTCTGTGCCCCTTCTGGCCTCGGAAGTGCTCAATCGCGTCCGCAGCGCTCGCCGCTAAGTCCAGATAAGCATCCTCCGAACTCCACAACTTGTCCAATTGAGCATACTTTGGATCAGTATATTTCCTCCGCAGCAGAAAAGGTTTTCCAGCTACAATCGCCCCGGCCTGACTCAGCTCCTCCTAGGCAGCTCTCAAAGTCGAACGGGCATTCTTGGATTCGGCGGCCTTTTTCAGCCCTCTTGCTCCGCTTGGCGTTCTTTTCAAGAACCTCGCAGCGGTCGGTAGTATCCTTCAATTTTCCGCCGTTTGACCATTTCCTCTTTGCTTCGGCAGTGAGCAGCCCGTTCGGCTTCTAGCTCTTCGGCCGCCCTTAAAGCGGCCGCATTACTATCTCTGGCTTGCTCTTTCGCTCGGGCGAGTTCGCCCGTAGCTCCTCCATAGCAGCGGCACCATCTGCATTAAGCATACAAATAGTAAGACATGGGCGTCAAGCTCCCTTACCAGGTGTCCGCGTTGAAGTCGCATACCTTGCGACTCGTGAAACCGTTTATTGACCAGGGCGATGTCCGCATCCGCCTCGTCAAGTTGCTGCTTTAGTTCGGCATATTCATCAGTCCGGCTGGCCACCGGACGCCCCGCCACCTATTTAGGAGCGGCGATATGTTATAATCGAGATTTGATCCTCGCACGCTGTCAATTTTGACAACATACCGGGTCTCGGGGCTACTATCTATACATGGTGCATTCTATATGCATAACTGCCGAAGGTACATCATTTTTGCGTACCTCGAACCCCGTCACAAGAAGCTTCGACGGCTTCATGCAATCCGCTCTCCGCTGGATGCAATTCTTTCAATCACCGCACCCATTAGAGCACGGTGATCTTCTCGAGATAGCCGCCGCCCGAAAGCAGATCCTTCAGCTCCTCCGATCGCACACCACTTGGCGCCGGACCTTCCGCCCCGCCGGACTTTGGGGAACCTCCGCGGCGACACCTCGTGGTCGCCCGCTTCGCATGAAGGTGCGACGGGGAGGCGTTCGCTCTCCATCATCTCCTAAGAAGATCCCCGAAGACGAGCTCTGCTGAGAAGGGCTGAGGTCCAAACTACAAGGTACAATTTCGGTTATCTTCATAAATAAATGCAGGGATGTTCCTTATTTACAAGCCCCCTTCTTTTTACTTACGACTCGCTGGAGGGTTGATCCCCTTGGGGAAATAGTGCGGCTGGGTTACTTCCCAGCACCGGACTCTCCGACGAAGATTCCCTTCCCCTCTTTGAGGCCTTGACCTCCGGATCTTCCGGAGCGGTCCTCTTCTCTCCTCGAGAGATGGGACTTTTAATCCCTCCTTCCTTGATAGCCTCCTTCGTAGAGGCAGTTGCTTCCCGCTCCCCCTTCGCCTTCTTCAAAAGGCGCGACCTTCAACATCTTGGTCAGCATGGGATCCGGCGTGGTCTCCGGGAGGGGAGCCGGACACCTTATTAACTTTGCCTTGGCAATCCACTCTTGTTCAAGAAACGGCTCCTTTAAAGGGCATATATAGAGGATAAATGAATGAACAGCTTGTTCGATTACATGACTACTTACTTGGGTATCCGGGCGATTGCAGCTTAGTCCTGCGTCCTCAGTCAGGTCCGGACACCTCTCTGGTGATCCGAAGAACAGTTTATACATCTCCACAGGCGTCGTGCCCATAAAATTTTGGAGAGCTCGTGGTCCCTCCGGATTGAATTCCCACAGGCGGAGGGGTCGACGTTTGCAGGGCAGAAGGCGCCGGATCAACATAACCCATGCCACTGCAACCAGATTGATCTTTTCTTGGAGGTCTCAAATACGGCCCTGCAGCAAAGGAACGTCCTTGGACGGCCCCCAGTCGAGCCCCTTGTTGACCCATGACGCCTTGACCCTGTGGTGGACTGAAAGGTATATGAGCGCCCCATTTGGTGCCCCCGAGCGGTGATGTAAAACCACTCCCGTTGCCACAAACCAAGCTCCTCTTGAAAAGAGCCCTCGGGCCACGGAGCATCAGCACATTTGCTTATGACCGTCCCTCCGCACTCTGCTTGTTGCCCCTCGATCATCTTTGGCTCCACCTTGAAGGTCTTGAGCCACAATCCAAAGTGGGGGGTAATATGGAGGAAGGCCTCACATACGACAATGAATGACGAGATATGGAGGATGGACTCCGTATTCAAGTCATGGAAATCCAGCCATAATAAAACATGAGCCCCCGCATAAAGGGATCCGTCGGGAAGCCTAAACCCCGAAGGAAGTGAGATACGAACACCACGTTCTCGCCAGGCTCAGGAGTGGGAATGACCTGCCCTGGAGCAGGTAGCCTATGCGAGATCTCGCCGGTTAGATACCTGGCGTCTCGCAGCTTTAGCACATCTTGTTCTGTGACAAAGGAAGACATCCATCGGCCGTGTTGGTCGGAGCCGGACATCGTCGAAGGTCCGAAGCGCCTGAATCTGAAGCTTTGGGTGTTGGAACTCGAAGCGCGAGGCGAACTCGATGGAGTGTGTAAAAAGAAGAGGGCCTTGGTCTCGTTATAAAGAGGTTGAATACCAAGAGCCCACCCCGTGGTCGATTAGGACTCGCCTTTGATAGAGGAGGCGTGCCAACGGGCACGGTTGGGTTACCCACGTCCGTATTGATGGGAATCCCGGAATAAGGGGGGCACAATCTATGCTTTGATAAGGCGTGCCAGGGAAACTGCGTCGCTAAACGTGCTAAGGTGAAACGGTAAAAAACGATTCATATAAAGGCCTGGCCGTGGTGTGATGTCACGCCGCGGAATACGTCAGCGGATCTGTGAAAAAGTTATTCTCTCTACGATGGAATGTGGAACTTGTTTTGCAGAGCCGGACACTATCCTTGTGTTCAAAACCTTCTATAAAGTATTCGGAAGAGGAACCCGCCTTGCAATGCCGAAGACAATATGCGCGCCGCACTCGTCGTCATTGAAGCCTGGTTTAGGGGCTACTGAGGGAGTCCCGGACTAGGGGGTGTCCGGATAGCCGGACTATCGTCACGACCGGACTCCAAGACTATGAAGATACAAGATTGAAGACTTCGTCCCGTGTCCGGATGAGACTTCCCTTGGCGTGGAAGGCAAGCTTGGCGATACGGATATGTAGATCTCCTACCATTGTAACCGACTCTGTGTAACCCTAACCTATCCGGTGTCTATATAAACCGGAGGGTTTTAGTTCGTAGGACGACCAACAATCATACCATAGGCTAGCTTCTAGGGTTTAGCCTCCTTGATCTCGTGGTAGATCTACTCTTGTACTACCCATATCATTAATATTAATCAAGCAGGAGTAGGGTATTACCTCCATCGAGAGGGCCTGAACCTGGGTAAAAACATCGTGTCCCTTGTCTCCTGTTACCATCCGCCTAGACGCACAGTTCGGGACCCCCTACCCGAGATTCGCTGGTTTTGACACCGACAAGGGCCCCGCCTTGTGCCACACTCTACCACCACGGACGGTGGCTGGAGACCAAGGACGACGCCAATGGGGTAGAGCGGTCGCCAGCGGTTCCCCCGACGACCACGGGTCCTCTGCTGGGGGCAGGCCCTGAGGCACCTCCCCGGCAGAGGGCCTACCTCCTGAGAACGTCTTGTGCCGAGCGCCACGGGGACGAACCCGGATCTCGACCCCTCTCCTGCAGCCCCCGATGCCCTCCTCCTGATGGGTAAGAGGCTGCAGAATTGGGGCAGCCTCCTGTTGCAGCTACCTGTTCCTCCTGTGGCACATGGTTAGCATAAGCTTGCTCGCGAGGAATTAACGGTACCAGATAGTTGCTGCCGCCGGCGCGGTTGTTGAGGCCCTCTTGGGGTTCCTGAAAGAGCTCTGCTTGCGGTGTCTCCTCGCCCCAGCTTGGCCCAAGGAACGAGCCATGGTCTTCTTCCGTCGCACTCTTGATCCATCATGCGGGGCACATAAGCTCGGGGACGCCGCCCGTGAGGCCTCGGGTAGTGCCCCACATGCCACGCAGTCCGGCCCGGAGCGTCGTCTTGAGAGTGGTGGCGCGGTGGTCCGCCGAGGCCAAAGGTCATGGCGTGCGCTCCTTCGCTGGCCGGAGATGGGGCCATCGCGCCTTGCCGCCTGGTGCTGCTGGCCAGGTTGGCGTCGAGTAGGCCCTGGAGCCCGCTTGAAGTTGCATGGGCGCGCATGGGGCCGCCATACGGCGCGCTCTGGGCCAGAGGTGGTAGCCTGATGCAGAAAGGAGGTGCTCCCGAGGCGGCGGCATCCAGGAGCTCGGCCACCCGCTCCAACAGCACGTTGCGGCCGCCCTCTAGAAGCCGGCATCGTAGCAGTTCTCGGGCCACCATGAGCGCGGCCCTGGAGTTCGCCTGCTCCCGTCGGGTGTACGGCGTCGTGGCCGCGGCGTGGCTTGAGGCTCTGGCTGCCGACCACACCTGCCGCGGCGTGAGGGCAGGCGGTGTCTGGCCACGTCGCCCGTGCCCCGTAGCGCCATGCGGAGTGCCGGCTGCCTGAGGTGCAAGGTTGAGGTCGCATACAGGTGGCGGCCTGGCGTGGGCGGGCCACGCCGCCCAGCGGGCGGCTTCGGCTGCCGGGTCACTTGACATGGAATGACGAGGCGACGAAACGCGAGGCGGCGGGGGAAGGATTCCGGTGCACCCCTACCTGGCGCGCCAAATGTCGGGTTTCCGGTTCCGGCAGACCCTTGAGGTTCGAACACTGGGGTGCGCATGGAGATCATTCCCCTACCAGCTCATGCGTGAACGGATTGCGAGGGATCTAAACTACGAACGATGAACAACACAAGAGACACAAGGTTTATATTAGTTCGGGCCACCGTTGTGGTGTAATAACCTACTCTTGTTTGTGGTGTGGTGGATTGCCTCAGGGGCTGATGTGAACAATACAAAGGGGGAACAGCCTCGCGAGGGTCTGTTCTTGAGCTGGTGCGTTGAACTGCTGGGGTGAGTTCAGTCGCCTCTCTCTCTCTCTGTGTGTGATCTCGATCAGATCGATCCTCTATCCTCTCTACTTTGGTGGTGGCTAGTCCTATTTATAGAGGGAGGTCCTGGCCTCTTCCCAAATAATGAGCGGGAAGGGCGCCAACAATTGGCCATTTTGAAGGGGAACATCTGGTACACTTATCCTGACTAAAGTTGGTCTTCGGCTGCCAAAGGCTGTGACGGTGACGCCGTCCTGGGCTCCACGATGACCTCCATCCTGCCGTTCAGCTGGTCTTGGTCTTGTTGCACCGAAGCGGTAACCTTTGCCTGATGCCTTGGCCTGTGCTTGCCTCCTTTGCGTCAAAGGGGAAATGAGGACACTGCGCGGGCTGGCGCCCGCCTGGCCTTGATCGTCATGGCTTGCGTCATAGGGCACCCTCGCGAGGTACCCTGCCTTGATCTCTCTGCCTCCTCGCGAGCCTGTCTGACGAGGCTGCTCCTGAGGGGGGTTCATGTCGTCCGCCCCGCGAGGCTTGGCCCCTCGCGAGGGTCTTGAGCTTGAGCTGATGAAGCTGGGCCGCATTGGGCCCCCAGTTGAGCCACGCCGCAGGCGGCAGGCAGGCAAGTCTGGGGACCCCCGCTCCCAGAACGCCGACAATTACGTTTTTTTGTTTGAGATATCATCGACACATTGCCTTTGTTTTGCACAAATCATCTCTCTCACACCCACCCACGTACGTACCTGCACCTAAAGAAGAGGTGCACATAGGACGCACGTACTCACATCTTGTTCCCGGCCACACCCGCGCGGGTACACGGTGGAGTTCATTTCTGTACGAAAAGGCAGCCCACTTGATAATTTGACGCGTGTAGCGGTTGTTTACTCGAAGGAGGGTCGGGTACCATGCCTAGACGGAACAAAGTTCGACTTGACATGTTAGTATTAAATAAAGTTATATATTCCTCAATGGCACATACAAAATATAAAACGATTGCCATGGGGAAAATGAAAAAATCCGCTCCACTATGTACAACGGAGCCTGCCTGCCGGGGTTTGTCTCTCGTCACACCACCTCACACAAGGCAGCGGTGGCCTCTCTCTCTCACCGTTGGTCTGTGATCCGGCCGCATTCCGTCCGCCGGCGGAAAGGGAGGATGTGCATCGTTTCTTCGTTCGACGGTGTTGAGGTAGCACGTCCCGATCTGCGGTACCCGCTGTTCTATCTGACCAATCTCAGGTGCAGTAGGGCCTTCGCCACTTGCTCGCTACCGCAGTATGGGCAGATCCCGACCACCGACGCTCTCCTAGTAACATCCTGACGACCCTCAGGTACAGCTTCCTCCGGCCTTGCTCCACTGCCCATCTTCCCACATTCCTGCATGTGGATCTTCTTTAGTTGTTTGCTTAAAACGTATCTCGGCCGGCGTACTTTCCATCTTGCAATCTCATCCTCAAACCATTTTTGATAAACCACCATGCTGCTATCTTTCCCTTATTACACGGAATATGCTTCTTTTTTGTTGGCGTATGTGTCTTCAACTTGTGTTATTGGCCAGTAATTGTTTCCTTTCTACCTCCTTTTGCAAACAGGGCTATCCATTTCACCTCGTTGCTATTGCGACCTTTTGGTGAACTGCACAAATCACTTTTTTCTTAAGAGTGTTTTGTGCAGTTCCGCCAAAATGTCACACGGGCAACATTTTTACATTTCTATGGGACTGCAGAAAGGGAGATTGGTTTTGCTATCCTCCTCATGCAACTCTGTGCCTAATCTTGTCCAACAAGTAGTTAGTCCTAAAGAGAGATCGCAGAGATGACCGGCTTCTGTTTGTGTGTGTTACGTTTCATCATCTAGTTCCACTATTATTGTAATCACACTGACTGGAAATCTTTGCAAACAGGGATGGTCAGCTCGATTTTAGTGGAGCTGCACAAATGATCGGATTGTGGTGTCCTCCATACACCTCTTTTTTGGCTACAGAGCTGGGTGAAACTAGGTGCCAAGCAACGAACACTGTGCCCAGGAAATGGAGCCATGCCTATGAATAGCATCGATCAATTATATATTTTTCTTTATTTGTATACCTTCTCACAACTTTGTCTTCAGTTGTGATGCATTAGCAGCCCTGGTAGTTTCATTTGTATTTGATGGAATATTTTAACGAGATAATCTTGAGGCAAGAGGACACATGAATCCTAAGTTGAAACCTTTTTTTCCTGCGGGAACCAAAGTTGAAACCTTCATAGCATCACAGTACAATTTCATTAAGATTATGCGTATATATAAACAAATCCTGAAGGATTGATAGCAATGCCAGAAACAGTTCAACTTTGTTTCGCTGACATGTGGGACATCCTTCATCCGGCTCCACCTGCCATGCAGCAATATTGAGTGCACAACTGCAGGGAAAGATTCACCCCAGTCGTTGCGCCGCAGTAGTAATGACTAGTGAGCAGTCAAATCACAGAGCCCCACCTTTGCCACAGTTGTTGGCGTTCTGGGAACGGGGGTCCCCAGACTTGCCTGCCTGCGGCCCATAGCGTGGCTAAGCAGCGGGCCGTACGGCCCATCTTCATCGACAAGGCATCCAAGACCCTCGCGAGGCGGACGATGCAAGACCTCCTCTGGAGTGGCCTAGCTAGGTGGGCTCGCGAGGAGCGGAGATATCAAGGCGGGGCAAATCTCACGAGACTCTTGTGACGTGAGCCATGACGAACGGTGCCAGGCAGGCGCTAGTGCGCGCAGCGTCCCATTTCCTCTTTGGTGCTAAGGAGGCAAGCGCAGGCGAAAAGTACCAAGGCATCAGGCAAAGGTTGCCATATTGGTGCAACAAGACCAAGACCAGGAGGAGGGCAAGGCGGAGGTCATCGTGGAGCCCAAGACGGCGTCACCCCAGGGCCTTTTCGCAGGCGAAGACCGCTTTTGTCAGGATAGCTTGTACTAGCTGCCCCCTTCAAATTTGCCCACAGTTGTTGGCTTCCTTCCCGCTCGATATTTGGGAAGAGGACCACGGCCTCTATAAATAGGACTAGCCACCACAGTAGGAGGAAAGAGAGCTTGAACTGAAGCAAGCCTGGGTAGATCGAATCCTCACACCGCAAGTTCATAAGCACAAGAACACCTCAACCTCAGGAGGCTGTTCTTCACTTGTACTGTTCACCATCAGCCCAAGAAGCAATATAATCCACCACCGCCACACTGGAGTAGGGTATTACACCACAACGGTGGCCCGAACCAGTATAAACCCTGTGTCTCTTTCAGTGGTGAGTTCGTCGAGTTCGTCCGCAAGATCCTAGCGAGCTAGAGCGTAGATCGGTAGGAGGGAAAGACTTCGCGCGCACCCTATTGTTCGAACCTTAAGGGTTTGCCAGAACCCCACATCCGACATTTGGCGCGCCAGGTAGGGGTGCACCAGAGCTCCTCTTCACCAAACCCACGCTCCGCGCCGCCGCGCCTCGCCCCCATGGCAGGTGCGCTGCCGCCTGCCTCTTCGACCGACATTAGCAGCAAGGAGTTGGGGTACCGGGCCCTGGCCCCCGCCCTCCGGCGGGTGAAGTGGCCAATCAAGTTTAGGACGGAGATGCCGCCGCGTTACGATGGCGCGGCAGATCCGACGCCGTTCCCGCTGGCATACGAGGAGGCCGTCCTTGAAGCCGGAGGCGATGACAAGATCATGGCCAACTGGTTCCCCATGGCTCTCGCCGGCGAGCCACGCGTCTGGCTGCTCAACCTCCCGGGGTCCATGGTGGCATCCTGGGAGGAGCTCCGCGAACGCTTCATCGCACGCTACGCGGTGCCGGCGCACCACGCAGTCGCAGCGCTGTTGGGTGGCTCTCAAGCACCGCCTTCAGATTGCCACGTCAAGCCTTTCCTCCGTCAGATTGGGGCGGCCTCCAAGCGCCCGGGGCTCCACCAGGTTGGGCTGCACCGGAGGCCGACCTCACCTTCGACTCAGAAGACCACCCGGGTTCCACCGCCGGCTCCGGCATGCTCCCAATGCTCTGCACGCCTACCATCTCCAACGTGGCCGTCACCAAGACCCTCATCGACGGCGGCGCCGGCCTCAACTTGCTCTCCGTGGAAGCCTTCAGCCTCCTCCATGTGCCGCCCGAGAGGCTCAACCTCAGCAAGCCTTTTTGGGAGTAGGCGGCGGAGCTGCCCACTCTCTGGGGCAGATCCGCCTCCCCGTCACCTTCGGCACGCGCGACAACTACCGCACTGAGCTGGTGGACTTTGACATCGCCCGCATTTGTCTCCGTACAATGCCATACTCGGGTACCCGGCTCTTGCTCAGTTCATGGCGGCGACTCACCCGGCCTACAACCTCATGAAGATGCCAGGGAGCAAGGGCGTCCTCACCATCAAGGGGGACACTAAGGAGGCAGTGATGGCACTCAGGCTCGCCTTCAAGGCCGCGGCAGCAGTGCAGCCAGCCAGCGCCAGTACGCTCGAGGCCAAGGAGACCGCGCCCGCCAAGAAGAAGCAGTTGTTCACCCAAGACAAGGCGGAGACCAAGCAGGTGCCGGTTGACGAGGACAGGTCTTCAGGAGCCACCTTTACCATAGGAACCAGCCTTGACTCGGGGCAAGAAGAAGCTTTGGTGAGGTTTTTGCGCGCGAACAAGGAGATATTCGCGTGGGAGCCCAATCAGCTGGTAGGGGTCCCGAGAGAGGTGATCCAGCATCATCTAAGGGTGTGCCCCAACATGCGCCCCGTGAAGCAGCGGGCGAGACGGCAGTCCGCCGAGAAGCAGGCCTTCATCGTCCAAGAGACATGCAAGCTAGAGGCGGCTGGCACCATTCAAGAAGTTCGATACCCTAATTGGTTGGCGAACCCCGTCGTGGTACCGAAGAAAGGTGGGAAGGAACGGATGTGCGTCGACTTCACCAACCTCAACAAAGCCTGCCCCCAAGATCTGTTCCCCCTTCCGCGCATCGATCAAATCGTCGACTCTACCGCCGAGTGCGACTTGTTATGTTTCCTGGATGCGTTCTCTGGATACCACCAAATCAAGATGGTGGTGGAGGATGTGGAGAAGACATCTTTCCTGACACCGTGCGGGGTGTACTGCTACACCTGCATGCCTTTCGGCCTGCGCAACGCGGGCGCAACCTTTCAGCGGCTGATGCACATCGCCTTGGGGCGGCAGCTCGGCAGGAACACAGAGGCTTATGTTGATGACATAGTGGTAAAATCTCGCGAGGCGAAGACGTTGATTCAAGACTTGGAAGAGACCTTTGAGAGCTTGCGTCGGGTGAACTTGAGGCTTAACCCGGAGAAGTGCGTGTTTGGCGTCCCCTCCGGTAAGCTACTGGGGTTCCTTGTATCCCATAGAGGGATCGAGGCGAACCCTGAGAAGATCAAGGCCATCGAAGACATGAGCCACTGCAGACCCTCAAGGAGATGCAAAAGCTGGCAGGACGGGTGACCGCGTTGAGGCGTTTCATCTCCAAGCTTGGCGAGCGCGCCTTACCCTTCTTTAAGCTCATGAAGAAGAAGGGCCCCTTCGAGTGGACCCCGGAGGCCGACTGGGCCTTCCAGGACCTCAAGAAATACCTCACCAGCCCCCCGGTAATGGTGGCTGAGGGAGTCCTAGATTAGGAGGTGTCCGGATGGTCGGACTATAGCCTTTGGCCGGACTCCTGGACTATGAAGATACAATATTGAAGACTTCGTCCCGTGTCCGGATGGGACTTTCCTTGGCGTGGAAGGCAAGCTTGGCGATACGGATATGTAGATCTCCTACCATTGTAACCGACTCTGTGTAACCCTAACCCTCTTCGGTTCCTATATAAACCGGAGGGTTTTAGTCCATAGGACGAACAACAATCATACCATAGGCTAGCTTCTAGGGTTTAGCCTTTCTCGATCTCGTGGTAGATCTACTCTTGTACTACCCATATCATCAATATTAATCAAGCAGGAGTAGGGTTTTACCTCCATCGAGAGGGCCCGAACCTGGGTAAAAACATCGTGTCCCTTGTCTCCTGTTACAATCCGCCTAGACGCACAGTTCGGGACCCCCTACCCGAGATCCGCCGGTTTTGACACCGACATTGGTGCTTTCATTGAGAGTTCCTCTGTGTCGTCATCCTTAGGCCCGATGGCTCCTCCGATCGTCAACGACGATGCGGTCGAGGGTGAGACTTTTCTCCCCGGACAGATCTTCGTATTCGGCAACTTTGCACTGTGGGCCAATTCGCTTGGCCATCTGGAGCAGATCGAAAGCTATGCCCCTGGCCATCAGGTCAGATTTGGAAGTTTGAACTACACGGCTGACGTCCGCGGAGACTTGATCTTCAACGGGTTCGAGCCACAGCCAAGCGCGCCACACTGTCACGAGGGGCATGATCTAGCTCTGCCACGAGCAAAGGTCTCGAGGCCGCACCAGTGTCCGCTCCGACCCTTAGCTCACAGCCGAGTGCGCCGATCGAGGACGGGTGGCTGGACACCGCCTCGGGGGCTGCGATCTCTACGGTGGTTGAGCCGTACACCTACCCCTGCCCTTATGGCTTCGTGACTCCAAGGTGTCGGACTCCTCTCCGGACTCCGAACCTCCTGCGCCCTTGCCAATCGAATTCGATTGGGCGCCGATCATGGAGTTCACCGCCGCGGACATCTTTCAACACTGGCCCTTTGGCGACATCCTAAATTCACTTAAGTCTCTCTCTTTATCAGGAGAGCCCTGGCAGGACTACGGTCAGCAAGGTTGGGACGCGGACGACGAAGAAATTCAATGCCCACCCACTACCCACTTCGTAGCCACTGTCGATGATTTAACCGACATGCTCGAGTTCGACTCCGAAGACATCGACGGTATGGACGACGATGTAGGAGAGGAACATGGACCAACACCTATAGGGCACTTGAGAACCACCTCATCTCACGATGTATACATGGTGGATACACCTAAAGGAAGCGACGACGAGGAACAACGGGACGCTACAAAGGATCATTCCCTCAAAGAGCAGTCAAAACAGCGATGTAAGCGCCGCTCAAAGTCCCGTCTCGACAAAGACAACAGCCATACAGACCCAGCCATGGAGCATGGCGAACCGGTGGACGACGAACATGCTATCGAGCAACCGTCCGAACAGGACAGCCTGGATAAACAACCCGTCCCCGGCGAAGATAACAGTCCGGACGATCTCACGCCGGACAAGTTGCTGGAGCAGAAGAACCGCCACAAAAGGCTCGTCGCCACTGCACGTAGCCTGAAAAAGCAGAAGCGGAAGCTCAAAACAGCAGAAGATGCACTCAGAATCAGATGGAGCAAAGTACTCAACACCGCAGACAAATACAGCGACAATCGCCGAACAAAGAGCTACCCAAAGCGAAAACTACTGCCCGAATTTGATGAGGAGGCCATAGAGCCCCCGCAATCAAAACACAAGGAGGCCACCCGGCCGGATGGACGACCCCATGGCAAACAGAGAGCGGGAAACGGCGCCGCACACAAGCCGACACGCGATCCGCACAGGGATTCGCATCAAAAAGATGGCCCAGTTAGATCTATCTACGAGCCAAGAAAGCAAGCTCTAGTAAGCAATGCAACACATCAAGTATCCGAACATCACGGTACACCTAAATATAGGGGTGCCGCACACCCCTATGTTTCATCGATGAGGTGCCGGATTATGAATTTCCGGGATTCAAGCCCGTAAACATAGAGGCATATGACGGAACAATGCACTGGAGTCTGGATTGAGGATTACATCCTCCACATACACATGGCTAGAGGAGATGATCTCCATGCCATAAAATACTTACCCCTCAAGCTCAAAGGGCCAGCCCGGCATTGGCTTAAAAGCCTTCCCGAAAACACCATTGGAAGTTGGGAGGAGCTCGAGGATGCTTTTCGGGCAAATTTTCAAGGGACCTATGTCCGACCTCCGGATGCCGAAGATTTAAGTCACATAACTCAACAACCCGGAGAGTCAGCCCGGAAATTTTGGAACAGATTCCTTACTAAAAAAACCAAATAGTCGACTGTCCGGACGACAAAGCCTTAGCAGCTTTCAAACACAACGTCTGAGACGAATGGCTCACCAGACACCTCGGCCAAGAAAAGCCAAGAACAGTGGCCGCATTAACAAGCCTCATGACCCGCTTTTGCGCGGGAGAGGATAGCTGGCTGGCAAGATGCAGTACCAGCGACCCAAGTACATCCAAAGTCAGGGATGGAAACGGGAAACCACGACGCAGCAAGGACCAGCGTCGGACCAAGGGAAACAGCCCGAAGAGCACGTCAGTCAATGCCGGATTCAAAAGCTCTAGGCAGAATCATAAAAAGCTGCCCCTTAAGGATAACAGGGACGAGCTATCTAACTTAAAAAAAATCTTGGACAAGATATGCCAAATCAACAGTACTCCCGAGAAGCCTGCAAACCATACCCACAGAGATTGTTGGGTCTTCAAGCAGTCCGGCAAACTCAACGCCAAACACAAGGGGCTCGACACACCGCGCGAGGACGACGACGAACCCCATAAGCGAAAGCAATCGAAAAACAAAAGAATTTCCCACAAGAAATCAAAACAGTAAACTCACTTCACGTGACAAAAGGGAAAATAGAGCGGCGCCCATAGAGGTATGCCGCCATATGGCCTATCCTCGAGGAGTCCCGCCACCTTTGTTAAAACCAATCACCTTCGACCATCGTGATTACTCTAGAAGTATACGGAATGCAGGTTGGACTGCCTTGATATTAGATCCGATAATTGGCGGACTCCAATTTACACAAGTCCTAATGGACGGCGACAGTGATCTAAACCTGCTATATCAGGACACAATCCGCAAAATGGGGATAGACCCAACCAAATTTCGCCACAACAACACTTCCTTTCAAGCGGTAATGCCAGGCCCATATGCCCATTTGTACGGGCTCTTTATGGCTAGAAGTTGTGTTCGGCTCACCCGACAACTTCCGCCGTGAAAAGTTAACCTTCCACCTCGCCCCATTTACAAGTAGCTATCAAGCACTATTGGGACGCGAAGCTTACCGCTTTTAACGCAATACCGCATTATGCATCTCTTACACTTAAAATGCCCGGTCCACGCGGCATCATCTCGTTAAAGGGAAACATCGAGGGTTCCTCGAGTCCGGAAAATTGTGCGGTTTCCTTGACAGCCACACAATAAACCGGCTTCACCAACACAAGCACTTAGACAGGTCGTCCATACCCCGGACACGGCTGGACGAGTCCGGCGTAAACATACAAGGGCTTACTAGACGCATACCCCCGCATAAGGGCTCTGTATGCACAACAAGAGATAATAAAGCTCAATTTTATTCATTTTTTGAATTGTACTTCGTTTATTTAATACAACATACATTTTTGCACGATCTTTTTTAACTAAGTTCCTCTCTTTTACAGATGAACACCGTGCTACACCCGTCCAGGATACGGCACAACGGAGACACATGCGCAGACGTGCAGTAGGGACCCGTTGCAAGGATTCTTTTCAGATTAAGACCTCACAGAAACCTTTTTTACTGTCTCTTGTTGATACACATCCCGGTTTCTTGCTATAACCGAGGAGGAGGCTGGCATTTTGGCATAGGCCACGCTGAATTTTTATGGTACTGGACACCAGGGCTTATTACCAAGGGTGTTGTTCGCCCGTTTTCATAAAGACCGAATACCTTAGGGAGTGTTCGGCGCCTCGAAAGTTAGGCCTTATATGCATCAGCTCCGAATCATGTCTTTGGTCAAATGTTGGGTTTGCCCGGCTCTGTGTTTTGCTGCCTTACGCCCGCTCTATAGGCTAATGCGGCACCGGAGAACTATCGCGATTGTGCCTGGTTCGCCAAAGCGAGCACCTCAAAGAGAGAAAGCCGAAAACTGACTGTCATGATATAGCGTGAGACTGGTCAACCACTCGATGACCCGCTGGAATCTTTAGAATTCCTCCGCATTGACGAAGGGCCGTTTCCTGGCCAGGCACATACGCGCCCCGAATTCGGGTGAGCGCGGTGCCCCTAGGGGCTATATAGTAGCCCCACTGTCGAACTCCTATGGCTAAGTGAAAGTGATAAAGCATTATAGTCCGGTTGCCTAGTTTGCTGCGCTATCACCTCCTTTGTAGGACCAAGACGTTGGGTCAAGTGTGAAAAGGCGCTTTCTGCAAACACCCCCGCATTATATGCGTGGGGGCTGAAGCCAAAGACTGCCATCTTTCAGGTTATATACACATATACCTTAACGACCGCACAGGAGGTATTTTAATTCTTGAAGGCACAAGTATAAAAAGCTTTTATGTTCCATCGAAACATTGTTTCACAATAATACATGTTATTCGAACATAATATCCTTCGAAAGCATCGCGTCTCTATTAAACGAAAGCGCCTGCAGAACTTCCCCGAAAATAGTGCTCGGCAGTACTCGGCTTCCGATCGAATCTTGGGATGCAACATCGGTGGCCTTCATCTCCGCCAAGATGTCTTGACACGGGCAAGAGCCATCCATGCACCCTCTATGCATGCTGACCGCCTCATTGCTTTGATATGCGGCACTGCACCAAGGAACTGCTGCACCAAGCCAAAATAACTCTTCGACTCGGGCCTTTTCGGCCACAAATGAGTCACGACATCCTTCATGGCAAGTCCGGACAATCTATTCAGCTCCCCCCATTCGGCCAAACGACCGGTTAATGGAAGTGGACGCTCTGGATTACGGAACTGCGACCAAAAAAGCTCTTCCATCTCGTGATCCTTTTGATCTCTGAAGTGCTCGGCCGCGTCTGCGGCACTCGCCGCCAAGTCCAGATAAGCATCCTCCGCACTCCACAGCCGGTCCAACTGAGTATATTTAGGATCCGTGAACTTTCTCCGCAGCAGAAAGGGCTTTCCAGCCACGATATCTCCTACCGACGTAGCTCCTCCTTCATAGCTCTCATCGCAGAGCGAGCATCCTTGGCCTCGGTGGTGGCCTTCTTCAGGTCCTCTTGCTCCGCTCGACCTTCTTTTTAAAGAAGCTCGCAGCGGTCGGTAGCATTCTTCAACTTCACGGCCATCTCGGACATTTCCTTCTTGCTTCGGTAGTGAGCAGCCTGTTCGGCTTTTGGCTCTTCGGCCGCCTTTAAGGCAGCTGCATCACTTTTTCTGGCCTGCTCCTTGGCTTGGGCAAGCTCCGCCCGAAGGTTCTCCATGGCAGCGGCACCATCTGCATCAAGCATACATGTTGTAAGGCACGGGCATCAAGCTCCCTTACCAGGTGTCCGCGAGAAACTGCATACCTTGTGACTCGTCAAGCCGCTTATTGACAAGCGCGATGTCGGCATCCGCCACGTCAAGTTGCCGCTTCAGTTCGGCAAATTCATCAGTCCGGCTAGCCACCGGACGCTCCGCCACCTACATAGGAAGGGCGACATATTATAGCTGGGATTATGATCCTCGGCACGTTGTCATTTTTGAAAACGCACCGAGTCTCAGGGGCTACTATCTACACAGGGCGCATCTTATATATGCGGAACCGTCAAAAGGTACATCATTGCACGCATTCAAAACCCGTCGATAAACTCCTGGCGGCCTCGTACAACCCGCTTTCATGACGAAATTTTTCAATCACCGTACCCATCAATGCACGGTGATCCTCTCGAGATGGACGCCGCCCGAAAGCAGATCCTTCAACTCCTCCGACCGTGCATCAGGAGGTGCCGGACTCGTCTGATGGCCTTTTTCGAAGGCCGGACACGGAGGGCTTTGGGGGGCCCTACGACCGCCCTCCGCCCCTACCGGATTCGGAGAAACCCTTCGCGACGACACCTCAGGATCGTCCGCCTCGCTAGGCGGTACGGCAGGGGGAGGCGTTCCGCTCTCCATCATCTCCGGACGAAGATCCCCTGAAGACGAGCTCTGCTGAGAAGGGCTGAGATCCGAACTACAAGGTAAAATTTTGGTCATCTCCAGAAATAAAACAGGGATGTCTCTTATTTTAAAACTCCCCTCCCTACTTATGGCTCGCTGGAGGGCTGATCTCCTTAGGGAAATTGTGCGGCCGGGGCATCTCCCGGCGCAGGACCCTTTGGCGAAGATTTCTTCCCCCGCTTTGAGGCCTTGGTCTCCGGATCTTCAGAGGCGGTCCTCTTCTCCCCTTGGATGGAGGGATTCTCGATCCCTCCTTTCTTGATAACCTCCTTCATGGAGGCAGAGCTTCCTTGTTCCCCTTCGCCTTCTTCCAAAGGCGCAACCTCCAAAGATCTTGGTTAACACGGGATCCGTGTGGTCTCGTGGGAGGGCCGGATACTGATCAGTTTTGCTTTCGCTATCCACTCCAGCTTTAAGGGACAACTCTTTTAAGGGCAAGTTTATGATAAATATACGGATAGTGTGTCCTGCACAGGACTACTTACTTGAGTATCCCGGCGGTTGCAGCTCAGACTGCGTCCTCGGTCAAGTCCGGACACATTGCTTGTGATCCAAGAACAGTTTGTACATCTCCACGGGCGTTATGCCCATAAAATGTTGGAGAGCTCGTGGTCCCTCCAGTTGTACTCCCACGGGCGGAGGGGCGACGTTTGCAAGGCAAGGTGATGCGACGAATCAGCATGACCTGCGCTACTACGACCAGATTGATCTCTCTCTAGGAGGTCTCGAATATGACCTCGCAACAAGGGCACGCCCTTGACGGCCCCTAGTCAAGCCCTTTATTGACCCATGACGCCACCATGGTGGAGGACCCGAGTGAAAGGCAGGTGGCGCCACCCATTTGGTGCCCCGAGCTGTGGATATAAAACCACTCCTGTTGCCATAGACTGAGCTCCTCTTGAAAAGAGCCCTCGGGCCATGAAGCGTCAGCATTCTTGCTTATAACAGCCCCTCCGCACTCTGCCTGTTGCACCTTGATCATCTTCGGCTCCACCTTGAAGGTCTTGAGCCACAATCCGGAGTGAGGTGTAATGCGGAGGAAGGCTTCGCATATGACGATGAACGATGAGATGTGGAGGATGGACTCCGAATCCAAGTCGTGAGATTCCAGCCCGTAATAAAACATGAGCCCCCTCACGAAGGGGTCCGTCGGGAAGCCTAGCCCCCGAAGGAAGTGAGACGCAAACACCACGCTTTCACCGGGCTTGGGAGTGGGAATAACCTGCCCTTGTGCAGGCAGCCTATGCGATTTCACCGGTTAGATACCTGGCATCTCTTAGCTTTAGGACGTCTTCTTCCGTGACGGAGGAAGGCATCCACCGGCCTTGAAGGTCGGAGCCGGACATCATCGAAGGTCCGGGCGCTGAATCTGGAGCTTTGGGTGTTGGAACTCGAGGCGAGGGGCGGATTCAATTGAGATTGAGAAAAAGGAGCGGGGCCTTGGTCTCTTTATAAAGAGGTTGAATACCAGGAGCCCTCCCCGTGACCGTTTGGGACTCACCTTCGATAGAGGAGGCGTGCCAACGGGCACGACTGGGTTACCCACGCTCGTATTAATGAGAATCCCGGAATAAGGGGACACAATCTCTGCTTTGACAAGACGTGCCAAGGAAACCGCCTCGCTAAACACGCTGAGGTGGGACAAGAAAACGATTCGAATAAAGGCTTGGCCGTGGTGTGATATCACCGCAGTATCACGAATCGTCCAGATTGAACTTGTGTAAATATTATTCTCTCTACGGTGGTATGTGGAACGTATTTTGCAGTGTTCAAAATCTTCTATGAAGTATTCGGAGGAGGAACCCGCCTTGCAATGCCGAAGACAATATGCGTGTCGAACTCGTCGTCGTTGAAGCCTGGTTCAGGGGCTACTGAGGGAGTCCTGGATTAGGGGGTGTCCGGATGGCCGGACTATAGCCTTTGGCCGGACTCCTGGACTATGAAGATACAAGATTGAAGACTTCATCCCGTGTCCGGATGGGACTTTCCTTGGCGTGGAAGGCAAGCTTGGTGATTCGGATATTTAGATCTCCTACCATTGTAACCGACTCTGTGTAACCCTAACCCTCTTCGGTTCCTATATAAACCGGAGGGTTTTAGTCCGTAGGACGAACAACAATCATACCATAGGCTAGCTTCTAGGGTTTAGCCTCTCTGATCTCGTGGTAGACCTACTCTTGTACTACCCATATCATCAATATTAATCAAGAAGAGTAGGGTTTTACCTCCATCGAGAGGGCCCGAACCTGGGTAAAAACATCGTGTCCCTTGTCTCCTGTTACCATCCGCCTAGACGCACAGTTCGGGACCCCCTACCCGAGATCCGCCGGTTTTGACATCGACAGTGGCACCACGGCCTCTCGAGCCTCTGGTACTTTACCTTGCCGCCACCCCGTACTCTGCCAGCGCAGCACTGGTGGCGGTTCGGGAGGAGCGTCAAGACAAGGCTGCGCCGTGCCAGGCCAGAGCTGATGCAGCGCAGGGAGAGGAAGGCACACCAGAGCCATCAGCGGCGGAAGATCAAGCTTGGCAGGGAAACATCGCGAAAGCTCCTGAGGATGGCCAATTCTCAGGAAGTCCTTCGCCCTAGGCTACGCCACAATCTCCGCAAGACCCGAGCCTCAACAGTGTGCCAGCCCTCATTGATGGCCCATGCTGCAAAAGCTCATGCTCGCACTCTTGGTGGCCTCGCGCAAGCTGCGACACTACTTCCAGGGCCACCCCATCAAGGTCGTCTCATCCTACCCATTGGAGAGGGTACTCAGGAGCCCGAACTCGGCCGGAAGGGTCGCAGAATGGAACGTCGAGATGCAAGTATTCCAGCTGGAGTTCAACACTACCAGGGTCATCAAGGGAGCCACGCTCACCGATTTTGTGGCAGAATGGACCGATGCCCCGGCTCTCGAGGAAGGAGAAGACCGGTCCACCTCCCCAGGAAGTGAGGCACCAGGGCAATTTGGGTCATGCATTTCGATGGCGCCTTCAAGCATCGTATGCTGGGCTGGGCGAGTGCTCATCTTGCCCGCGCAAGATAAGCTCTACTACGCCGTGCAACTCTGCTTCCAGCACGGCGAGAAGGTCTACAACAATATCGCAGAATACGAAGGCCTCATAGCTGGCCTGAAGGCTGCGGCGGCTCTAGGAGTGAAGCGCCTCACTGTCAAGGGCGACTCGCAGCTCCTTGTCAACTTCTCCAACAAAGTATATGAGCTGAAGGACGAGCACATGGAGGCCTACCTTGCGGAGGTGCGCAAGGTGGAAAAGCAGTTCTCGGGCCTAGAGCTGCAGCACGTGCCCAGGGGCACCAACAAGGAAGCCGACGGCATCGCAAGAGAGCATCCAAGCGGGAGCTGCAAGAGCCCGGCGTCTTCGAAGAGCGGCACTTCAAGCCATCGGCTGCGCCACCTCTGTCAAGCACGGCTCAGCCTCGGGAGGAGCTCCCACAGCCCCTGGCCATGGGAGCCCCAGCTTGCGGCCCAACCTCAGGAGCTCGGCTGCTTTTGGTGCTCAAGCCCCAGGAGGAGTGCCGGACCAAGGAATTCAAGGAGTATCTGATGCATGGGATGCTGCCGGAGAAGTAAGAAGACACGGAGCGCGTGGCATGACATGCCACGGCATACTGCATTCAAGACGGCGAGTTGTACAGGAAACGGCTGAACAACGTCATGCTGCGCTGCATCTCCAGCGATCAAGGAAGGGAGCTGCTGATTGACATACACGGCGGGGGACTGCGGACATCACTCATCGTCGCGGACCCTCGTAGGCAAGGTGTTCCGCAGCGGATTCTACTGGCCCACAGCACTCAACGATGCCGCCGAGCTAGTGAAGTCTTGTGAAGCTTGCCAATTCCACGCCAAGCAGATCCATCAGCCTGGCCATTCGCGGTCTGGGGGCTGGACATCTTGGGCCCGTTCCCACGAGCACCAGGGGGCTACCGCTATCTCTACGTCGCCATCGACAAGTTCACCAAGTGGGCGGAAGTGTAAGCCGTCCGTACCATTCCAGCCGGCTCTGCTGTCAAGTTCATCAAGGGCCTCGTGAGCCGCTTTGGGGTTCCCAACCGCATCATCACAGATAACGGCTCGCAGTTTACTAGTAACCTCTTCAAAACCTACTGTGCTAACCTTGGAACGTAGGTTTTCTATGCTTCGGTGGCCCACCCCAGGAGCAATGGTCATGCCGAACGCGCCAACGCTGAGGTCCTGAGGGGCCTCAAGACCAGGACCTTCAAGAAGAAGCTGGAGGCCTGCGGCAGGGGCTGGCACGGCGAACTCCAGTCCGTGCTATGGTCCATTCATACCACTGCCACCAAGCCAACGGGCGAGACTCCATTCTTCCTTGTCTATGGAGCTGAGGCAGTCCTTCCTCACGAGGTCAAGCATCGCTTCGTGTGGGTCCTGGCATTCGACGAAACACAGCAGGACGCCACGCGGGGGATGGATCTCGTGCTGGGGGAGGAGCGCCGTCGCGAAGCCGCATTGAGGGCGGCAAGGTACCAACAAGCTCTGCGGCGGTACCATTGCCGCAACATCCGCTCCAGGACGCTCGAGGTAGGCGACCTCGTCCTGAGGCGGGTCCTCTCCAGGGAAGGGTTGCATAAGCTTTCGCCCATGTGGGAGGGCCCGTTCAGGGTCGTTCATGTCTCCAAGCAGGGTGCAACGCGCCTGGAGATGCTGGATGGGACACCCATCCAGAATGCCTGGAACATCCAGCACCTCCGGAAGTTCTATCGATGAAGCAAGGCCCAGAGCCCGAGAAGAAAGGCCCAGAGCTTGTGAAGAAGGCCCGGTGCCTGTGAAGAATCGCTGCCCGTGACACTCTCACGTAATAATGAGTTGGGGCTGTACACGCCCCGGAGTCTCAGGAGCGCCGGCCTCAGGCCCTGGGGCTCCCTCCCACGCCTAGTGGACAACACTTAACTCCACGCTGGTGAGAAGACTTGAAGACTAGATTAGGTGCCGGGCGCGGCTTTTCATTTGCTTTCCATAGTTAGCTCGCTTTTCCTTAATCAGAGTTGCTCTTGGTGTTTGTTGCTGATTTGGTTCCCCAGCCTTTTACCACTTTTTTCGGCTCTAGTTTGCTCTTGTTCTTTCTCTCGCGTACCTCGCGAGGGGGCTAGGCAGGTGCCCTCGCGAGCATTTCTCTTCTCTTTGCCTTCTCGCGAGCCACCCTCGTTCGAGCCTGGAAGCTGGCACACCTCTCCTAAATCCGTGCCCCTCGGGTACCGCGATACAAGGCGCCAAGTCAAGGCTTGGGTGGACGGCAAATCCTTTGGTACACCCCCTAACGAATTTTTTGCAGTTTCCGAGCAACGTGGACACCACGCGAGGGAAAGGGTTTCCTAAACACGCCAGGTTAAGTTATCTTTGTGCAAAATAATAGCACGACATGGGAACGACTTGCACAATGCATTAACCAAAGAACCACAGTTCGATACACGCCCCTCTGGGCCCATACTGGTTTTGTTTTCCGATGCAGGAAAGAAAGAAAAAGCTAAGCAAAGCAGCGTTGCGGCAGTCTGCGGAGGCAGTCCCTTGGCGACGCCCCAAGCCTAGCCGGACCCCTCCTCGCGCTTCACGGAGGCGCGACGACGAGATGACCCACTGCCTCCTTCGAAGCGGGCGCGGCGACGTGGCGGCTGATCGTAGCCACCGCTGCTGGAGCTGTCACCGGAGGAAGAGCCGCCGTAGCTGGAGGAGATGTGGCCTCCGCCGAAGGCGGGCTCGCCCTCGTCCTCATCACGACCGTCACCAAGGCCGAGCACCTCCTCGCCGTCGTTCGCCTCGGGGCAGCACCCGGCGCGGCGACCATCCTCCCCGAACACCCTCACATAGAGGGTCGACTCACCATCGTACCTAAAATGGAGGGTGCATCGCCTGCCCAGGCCGCGCGCGCGAGCGAACGTCTGCCAGCCGCGGGCCAGGGCTATGTTGCCCGCGGCGGAAGTCTCGACCGCGACCCAAGAGGCCCTGCTGCAGCAGCCGTCCGCCTGCAGCCAGAGCCCGCCTGGACCAGAGGCTGGCAGTTTGCCGGCGAAGAAGCACGGAAGTTGGAGCCAGTTGCCGAATGGAAGCGCAGGCGGGGAGGCCGCGCCACCGTCGCGCCTCCCTCGTCGGTCGAACCACCATGGATGGTGGTACGATCCTCCGCGTGCCAGCGCCCGCCTCGGACGGTGGGCCACGGTGGGAGTCGCGGCGTGCTTGCGCGGCCGGCCACGGCCGCGCTTGGGCGTCGGGGAACCGGGGCCCTCGCGAGGGGCCTTTCCTTTCTCGGCGGCAGAGAACTTCTTTCGTGGCGCCATCGGTGGCACCGCAAGCAATGGAGCAGAGAAGCAAGCAAGCGAGGAAGAGATGGGCAACAGGGGCTCCGCCCCCTCCCCATTTATAGCCAGAGAAGGCCAACCGGCTTCTACCACGATCGCAGGTAATGATGGTTTTCCCTGCATGTCGCAGGGACTTGTCAAATCGAGCGGTTGCCGAGGCAGCGTGGAGAGACGCCCACGTCCAATCAACCGCCACGCGTCGACCGAGGCCGCAGGCTTTTGGGGCCCGCGGTGCTCCGAACTTAACCTTTGGCTTCGCCGTGAAGCCAAGCCCGAGCGCACCTTGGGCCCGAGGGCTACTGTCGGCGTTCTGGGAACGGGGGTCCCCAGACTTGCCTGCCTGCGGCCCACAGTGTGGCTAAGCAGCGGGCCGTACGGCCCATCTTCATCAACAAGGCATCCAAGACCCTCGCGAGGGTCCAAGCCTCGCGAGGCGGACGACACAAGACCTCCTCTGGAGTGGCCTAGCCAGGAGGGCTCGCGAGGAGCGGAGATATCAAGGCGGGGCAAATCTCACGAGACTCTCATGACGTGAGCCATGACAAACGGTGCCAGGCGGGTACCAGGCGGGCGCCAGTGCGCGCAGCGTCCCCATTTCCTCTTTGGTGCTAAGGAGGCAAGCGCATGCGAAGAGTACCGAGGCATCAGGCAAAGGTTGCCATATTGGTGCAACAAGACCAAGACCAGGAGGAGGGCAAGGCGGAGGTCATCGTGGAGCCCAAGACAGCGTCACCCCAGTGCCTTTTCGCAGGCGAAGACCGCTTTTGTCAGGATAGCTTGTACTAGCCGTCCCCCTTCAAATTTGCCCGCCGTTGTTGGCTCCCTTCCCGCTCGATATTTGGGAAGAGGACCAGGGCCTCTATAAATAGGACTAGCCACCACAGTAGGAGGCAAGAGAGCTTGAACTAAAGCAAGCCTGGGTAGATCGAATCCTCACACCGCAAGTTCATACGCACAAGAAAACCTCAACCTCACGAGGTTGTTCTTCCCTTGTACTGTTCACCATCAGCCCAAGAGGCAATCCACCACCGCCACACTGGAGTAGGGTATTACACCACAAGGTGGCCCGAACCAGTATAAACCCTGTGTTTCTTTCTGTGGTGAGTTCGTCGAGTTCGTCCGCAAGATCCTAGCGAGCTAGAGCGTAGATCGGTAGGAGGGAAAGACTTCACGCGCACCCCAGTGTTCGAACCTTAAGGGTTTGCTCCCACATCCAACAATAGTAAGTTGCTCGGATGAAGCAACCACCATTTCTCTATTCCTTGAATCCGCTGGTACGCCCATATTTCCAGAGTAATAAGTTGCTCGGGCGAAGCAACCATCACTTCACCTTTCCCACAGTAAGTACGAGTACCTCCTTTTTTTTACTCTAGAAACAACCACACGCGAATATTGGACGGTAGCAGCACAACAACTGAATACAAAATCTAAAAGAACTAATGAACTACTACTAATGGTGAGCGTTTGCTAGTATCATGTACTCCGTCTGTCCATGTATACAGGGCTTAATGCGTTTTCCGAGACTAACTTTGGCCCTGTTTGGATCCATGGGTTAGAGTTAGTTTGAGCTAGTTGGGGCTCAAATAGCCCTAAAGTATCCAAGCATGAGGGTTAAATTGGAGCAAGTTGCGCCGAACCCACCAAAAAAAATATCCCACCCAAGAGGTGCTAACATGTGATGAGTTAACGGACCTCAGTAGACGGCAAAAATGCCAGCCCGCCGCACTTTGAGAGAGACGAGGAGCGAGAAGCGATACGGGCTGGTGGATTACTAGAGCTAGGTGTCGCACACAGGCCAAGAAATATGGTGATAGCGTAGGGAAGTTAAAAATGTCAAAATTACAAAACAAAGACCTCAGCACAGTTAACTTTGGAGTTCTGTTAGATGATCTATCGGTAGGGAAGTTGGTCCTTGCTGATATAGGATGCCTCTTCGTATCCTTTATGGAGTACCCGGATGACCGCATGTTGCCGCCCAATAGCCAATGGCACGTCCCCTGCGAATGTAGAAGTTTCCCTCCCTCGTCTTAGCTGGTTCGCGCGTTTTCCCTTGTTTTAAGCCGCCTGCCCACCTATAGAACTGCCTCGCGCTGGCCAATTCCTCTCCAAACACCTAGGGAGGCGGTTGAACCAAACAAGTCTAACTTGTTTCTAGTGGGTACATTGACGAGGCATCGAAAGGGTGTGATAGCTGACTCTGGCAAAATAATTGACTAGTACAACGTTGGCATACATGAGCATGGGGCCTGGACACATCAAAAGTAGTGCATTAATCTCCAAAAAAGGTTGACCATGTCCATGGCTACCATCCCGTGCTCTATAATTCAGTGCGTGCTTCTCGTCGTTCTGTGAGTTGACGGGACACATCAAAGTTAATACTCCCTCCGTTCCTCAATATAGGGTGTATAGTTTTTGGCACGGAAATTACAGAACGCACGTGGAGGCAAAATTTCACAAATTTTGGGCGAGATTACACCTGACTAATTGACATGAGAAAATAGAGGAGCTTGCCTCACATAAGAAATGTAATCAAATCCCTAAAATAATTATCCAAATGAGTGGTGCAACGCAATACACCTTATATTTTGAAAATCTATACACCTTATATCAAGGAACGGAGGGAGTACATATTTAGTACTCTCTCCAAAAAGGGCCGACCATGTCCATGGCTACCATCCCGTGCTCGGTCATTGAGTACGTGCACTATTCACGTGCCATCGAGGAGGAAAAATATTGCGTAGCACTAGGTGCCATCGTAGTGCACGACTCACTTACGCACTGCTTATCTCCATTTTCTTGCATGACACGTGCACCTTGGTGCTAGATGTCCTGCGTGTTGGCAAAAGGATGAACAAAGCTCACGTAAAAAAAAGGAGTGGAAGAACATAGATTCCCGACGACCGAGAAGGAGCAAGGAACCTCGTGGTGGAGCGCCTGCACTCATAATATTTTATTTTATTCAACGATATAAAATCAACCAATCATCTCCACAGTAGGCCGGAAGAGTACGAAACACGGCAGCCTAGTATAGTTACATCATACTACATGGCTAACCAACGCTATCACCATATGTCTTGGCCTGCGTGCGACACCTAGCTCTAGTAATCTACCAGCCCGTATCGCTTCTCGCTCCTCATCTCTCTCAAAGTGCGGTGGGCTGGCGTTTTTGCCGTCTACTGAGGTCCGTTAACTCATCACATGTTAGCGACTCTTGGGTGGGATAGTTTTTTGGTGGGTTTGGGGCAACTTGCTCCAATTCAACCCTCATGTTTGGATACTTTAGGGCTATTTGAGCCCCAACTAGCTCAAACTAACTCTAACCCATGGACCCAAACAGGGCCAAAGTTAGTCTCAGAAAATGCATTAAGCCCTATATACATGGATAGACGGGTACATGATACTAGCAAACACTCACCAGTAGTAGTAGTTCATTGGTTGGTTTCGATTTTTGATTCAGTTGTTGTGCTGCTACCGTCCAATATTCGCGTGTGGTTGTTTCTAGAATAAAAAGGAGGTACTCCTACTTATGTTACTCCCACTATGGCTAGCCTAAGGTTAGTAGGTGACCTTGCGCTTGTCTCTTCACCTCTTCCGGATGTCAAACAATAATGATGGTACTACAATAGTACTTCTGGCAATCTGACACCAAATGAAGTGCTGCACGTCCACCGCTTGTAAGCAAAAGTTTCTCCTCAGGTTCACGAGCCATCACAAGACGCTGGCGAGGGAGAAGGCGTAGTAAGCAAGCTTCTCGTCGTTCTGCGAGTTGACGGGACACATCAAAGTTATTTAGTACGTACTCTCTCCAAAAAAGGGCTGACCATGTCATGGCTACCATCCCGTGCTCCGTCATTGTGTACATGCACTATTCACGTGCCATCGAGGAGAAAAAATATTGCATAGTAGGTGCCATCAAAGTGCATGACTCACTTACGCACTGCTTATCTGATTATCTCCATTTTCTTGCATGACACGTGAACCTTGATGCTAGATGTCTCGCGTGTTGGCAAAAGGATGAACAAAGCTCACGTAAAAAAGAGAGTGGAAGAACATAGATTTGCAACGACTGAGAAGGAGCAAGGAACCTCGTGGTGGAGCGTCTGCAAGGAACCTTGCGCGTTTTCCCCTGTTTTTTGTCGCATGCCCACCTATAAACAAATAAAAGAACATGAACTCTTCGCTAACCACTAGAGACGATACATCAGGATGCTAAGTTGAAGATATTTTATAGTTTATATTGATAACCATGCAAGAAGCCACACATGTACAGGACGCATGCAGCCACGCATGTACATACGCCAACTCACGAACTCATGCCGATCCAACTCATGCACATACGTGCACAACATAGAGCACACAACGCATGTACACAACACATGCATGCACACACACTCGGCCGCAGAATGCACGTGAATAACACATGCATGTGCACACACTCGGCTGCATGAGCATGTTACTAGTCTATGTTACTACCCATTGTGGCTAGTCCTAGGGGGGTGTCTCCAACAGTGTTCCTCGGCTCGCACCTCTTGCATCACGGTGGTCAAGCTTGGAGTTATTCATCCGGTACACGTGGCATCTCAGATCTGGACACAAGGTGACATACACCGTCAAGGTCCACGGTCAAGGGGGTCAGGGCGGACGCGACCTCTCACTGCTTCCGCCATTTGAAGCGGCACGCCGACCTAGGGCGCCGCCCGCTGCACTCCCAGCTGTATCCGCCTCCTTGCCGCATTCAAAAACCTACATTTAAACCCGCGTGGAATGCGAGAAACCAACTCTGGCCACACACGTCCGTTCAGGAGCAGGACACCGGCCAAGCTACTCCTTCCACCATTTTTTCACTCTTTCGGCGGCATCCGACAAGCAGGAAGAGCAATTCTCCGGCATAAAAGTCGTCTGGGTGGCCCGCCGAGCCCGGCAGTTATGAGCGAGGCAGCTCGCTTCTCCACCTTCCTCGCCTAGCCTGTCGGAGGCAGTTGCCGCACTAAGCCAACACGTGGTTCAACAGCTGGCCTCTCCAATACAGCTCGAGGAAGAGTGCCGAGTTGCTCCACGTCGGCTTGTCAGGGAGCACGGCGGCACGGGCATCATCACTGCCCTCAACGCCTCCGCGTCGTACAACGCCTCCAGTGTGTGCGACTGCGCCATCTGCCATCGACGCGCACATAGTCACGACATGCAGGCAGAGAAAGAAGCCGTCGCAGGTGTCGACGAGGTGATGCGGCTTCGCGGATGTTGACGAGGTGATGGGCAACACGTCCCCGCCCGCCGCCATCATCGAGGAGAAGTAGAACACGGGAGGCCGCCACCAATTGTATCCCATGAAGGCCACCGCCGAGGCGACGCCCATGAATACAGCCGGTGTCTTGCATGATTCTTCTTCTGTCAGATGCTGGAGGAGGACAAAGAGATTGGGTGGCGACTGATAACCCACAAGTATAGTGGATTGCAACAGTTTTCGAGGGTAAGTATTTAACCCAAATTTATAGATTCGACACAAGGGGAGCCAAAGAATGTTTGAAGGTATTAGTAGCTGAGTTGTCAATTCAACCACACATGGAGATTAATTATCTACAACAAAGTGATCAGTAGCAAAGTAGTTTGATAGTTTTGAGTAGTGACAACAGCAACAGTAATAGTAATAGTGATAACAGTAATTTTGTAGCAAGTGTAACAATGATGATAGCAGTAGTAACTTAGCAGAAACAATATAAGATAAATTCGTAGGCATTGGATCAGTGACTTGTTGGATGATATTCATCATGAGACAGTTATAACCTAGGGCGATACGACACTAGTTCCAGTTCATCGATATAATGTAGGCATGTATTCTGTAAATAGGCATACGTGCTTTATTAAAAGAACTTGCATGACATCTTTTGTCCTACCCTCCCGTGGCAGCGGGGTCCATATTGGAAACTAAGGGATATTAAGGCCTCCTTTTAATAGAGAACCGGAACAAAGCATTAACACATAGTGAATACATGAACTCCTCAAACCACGGTCATCATCAAGAGGGGGCCCGGTTGTTGTCACTCCGGGGTTGTCGGATCATAACCATAGTAGGTGACTATAACTTGCAAGATCAGATCTAAAACATGGATATAATGATGAATTCATAAACGGTTCAGATCTGAGTTCATGGCACCCGGGCCCAAAGTGACAAGCATTAAGCATGGAAAAGTCATAGCAACATCAATCTAAGAACATAGTGGATACTAGGGATCAGGCCCTAACAAAACTAACTCGATTACATGATGAATCTCATCCAACTTCTCACCGACCAGCGATCCTACGAAGGAATTACTCACCCCCGGTGGGGGGCATCATGGAATTGGCGATGGAGATTGGTTGGCGATGACGAAGAACAAAGATCCCCCTCTTCGGAGCCCCAAACGGACTCCAGATCTGCCCTCCCGAGGAAGAACAGGGCTTGGCGGCGGCTCCGTCTCGTGGATCATGATAATTCTTTCTCCCTAATTTTTTTCTGGAAATATGTGAATTTATTGTATCAGGGGGTCGTCAGCAGGGCCACCAGGTGGGTACAACCCACCTAGGCGCACCAAGAGAGGGGGTCACGCCATGGTGGGCTGCGCCCAACCAGAGGCCCCTCTCCGATGGTTGTTTGGCTCCAAAAATCCTTATTTATTCCAAAAAAAAAAATCCTCGCAAAGTTTCGTTCCATTCCGAGAACTTTTATTTCTGCACAAAACCATGGTAGTTCTGCTGAAAACAGCATCCGTCCAGGGTTAGTTTCATTCAAATCATGCAAATTAGAGTCCAAAACAAGCGGAAAAGCGTGAGAAAAAGTAGATACGTTAGAGACGTATCAACTCTTCAGTTGATAAACTGAAAGTGAGAAAGAAAAACTTTTACGAACTCTTTTGCTCTTGTTTGCATAAATAAGCTTAAACAACACCCAGGTTTTTAGCCAACATTATAACTAACCATGTCGACAATAACTCTTAAAGCTTATAATGATTCATATCAATGACATAATCAACTAGCAAGCAATAATAAAATGTGTCAAACAGCAACATGTTGTCAAAACAACCATGATATAATATGACAATAGTGGTATCTCCCTAGCCCTTTCCGAGACCGCAAAACATAAATGCAGACCACCTCCAAAGCTCAAGCAGCGACTAAGCATTGTAATTCATGGTAGAAAAGATCCAGTCATGATGCATCCAACATTAGCTATACACAATGCATAAATCATGATAGTTGTGCTCTACTCAGTTTCTGGTGCTTGTTTATAGAAGGTGGTGATACAACATAAAAGTAAATAGAAAGTCCCTTCGCAGAGGGAAGCAGTGATTCGCAGAGGTGCCAGAGCTCAATTTTTAAAACAGAGATAAATGATATTTTGAGACGTGCACCCTTCTTATTCACTTCACGACCATCAGTTATCAACATCTTCCATGCTAAGCACGCTAGTGGCGGTTCCCAAGCGGTAAAAGTAAATGTTTACTCCCCCTCCACCATCGATCACACTCCATGGCTTGTCCGAAACAACGGGTGTCGTCCATACCAACATCAGTCCCGGGGGAGTTCTGTTTAATTATTTGCATTTTGAGTTCAGGACTGGGAATCCCTATTACCGGCCATTTCCTCGTGTGATGGCGAGTGAATAAACACTCGAACTGAGGATAACATGCTTAGGATGGAAGATATCGACCACCTCCTGTCGTTCCATGAACGATCCAGGCACACAAAACGAATATTTTTTTTAGAAGTTTTTAGAGGTGGCACATGCAAATTTACTTAGGACGGCAAGGTAATACCGTATATAGGTAGGTATGGTGGACTCATCTGGAATAACTTTGGGTTCAAGGTTTTTGATGTACAAGCAGAATTCCCACTTAGTACAGGTGAAGGCTAGAGAGCAACAATGATCATGACCAGGCATTATGCATAAGTAACATTGGACACTAGCATGAATGGGATATGAACACCATGAACATAAACATTATAGAGGCTATGTTGGTTTTGGTTCAACCACATGCATGAACATGTACCAAGTCAAACCACTCGAACATTCAGAGGAGGATACCATATCATCATACTACATCACAATCATCTTAACGCTATGTTGATATCCAAGATAAATCATTATTGACTCCCAGCTACTTATGCATGGCATGAGAAACCATAATCTCTAATTGTCACTGCAAACATGTTTAATCATAATGGGCTGAATCATGGGCACTAGGTTAAACTTATTTACACAACAAAAACAAGTCGAGTTCATACCAGTTTCTCTTTGCCATGGCCAGTTCATCGGATGTCGTCATTATTGCCTTTCACTTGCACGACCGAATGATATGAAAATAATAATAGTGCAAGAGTGCCATGGACTAAGCTGGAATCTGCAAACATTTTATACAACAGGAGAAGACAAGGTAAAATGGGCTCTTTATTAGTTCAACAATTATTCATATGAGAGCCACTGAACATTTTCATCATGGTCTTCTCCTCGGTACAACTCGAATAAAAAGAAAAGAAATTCAGAGAAACACACTGAAATATTTTTAGAGTTATGGGTTTTCTTCAACAAGCAAATAAAAAGAAAAAACGAGAAAAACTATTTACATGGGAAAGCTCCCGACAAGCAAAAGAAGAACAAGGAAATATTTTTGGATTTTCTTTTTAATGCTACTACTATGCATGCATAGAAAGTAAATTACTACAACTATTTTTTTTGGTTTTTCTAAAGTTTTTCAAACACACAAGAAGAAAGCAAGAAAATAAATCTAAGCATGGATGATACAATGAAAAAGTGTGAGCACTGACAGATAGAATGATATGTGAACATGAATATAATGTTAGTGAGAAACACGTACTCCCCCCAAGCTTAGGCTTTTGGCCTAACTTGGTAGTCAATCAGTAGCCTGGAGGGTAGTAGTCGGCATGGTAGCTCACAGAGGCCCTCAGTGCGGATGCCTTAGCACGCCGTGCCGCCAACACTATTGCATTGTGAGCTCAGGCCTTGCTCTCAAGAACAAAATATCTATCTTTGCTGTGATAATCAAAGAGAGCAGGCACAGGCAAATATGTGTCCACAACATGTGATTGGTTAAACATCAGATTATAAGTGAGTTATCAGCCCTTCCCATGAGAATCTCATGATCTTTTAAGGCATCAAAATCTAAATATCGAGTGGGTAAGATAGGGTCAAAGGGCAAAGGTGAAACTCCCAATCCTCGTGCTAAACGTGTGGCATAAATTCCACCATAGAACCAGCCACTTTTGGCGTTATGCTAAAGTCTACGGGCAACAATTGCTCCAAGGTTATAATTTATTTCACCAGTGAGAGCGGTGTGAATGAGGATCAAGTCTGGCGAACAAAGTATGCTGCAGTCTTGCTTGCCTACTATGCATTTCTCGTTAAATAATGCAAAATTCTGAATTGCGGGAAAGTGAACACTTTTTATTTTTCCTTGTCTCACTCCTCTATTTTCACCATAACAAAGGCTAGTCAAAAAGTTCCCACACTCAGCCTTTGCTGGCTCATCAAGTGAACCCCAAAATGGAAGTTTGCAGTGGTAACCAAAATTCTCTAGTGAGATAGTAAATGGTTCATCATAAAGCATAAAAGACACCCTAGACTCACGTGGAAAATATTTAAATCCTTTGACAAATGATTCAGTGAGAAGATGGCGCTGTTCACACTTATCTGAGAGGTAGGGACCGAGATCGGCGTTGTGAACATATTGCTCAAATTCCTCCTTGATGCCCACCTGCACCATATATTCATGGCAAGGCCATAAGCAAGTTTTGGTGGCGGCATCTCGCGTGGAACTTTCACTTGGTTCAACATAAGACCGGCGAGCAGAACTGTCACCAGAGGATGCCCCCGAGGATCGTCTCCTCGAAGAACTCCTTCCAAACAGGTTCATCATGTCCGCGTACAATTTTTCCTATGAACAAAAATCTGAATTTTTAGTTCACAAATTTTTTCCAACAAAACTTCACAAAACTAATAGCAACTACTCATAGGGATACATAGAGGCCGTAGTAAGCATTCAAACTACTTACAACACTAAGAATTGAACATGCAAGCACATCTACAACAGCACCAAGAGTAGCTATTTATTCAAAGTATAAACCACTAGAACAAAAACTAATTGGACAAATCATGGAGTCACATACCAAGCAACAATCCACGAAAACAGTTTCGGAAACGGAGCTTCAAGCAAAGAGATCGAAATCCGAGGGTTTGAGCTCAAGAACACGGGAGAGAGAGCTACAGGATTTTTTTTCTGGAGGTAGGTGACAATGTGGGATGAAGAGATAAGTGAGGGGCCCACGTGGGGACCACAACCCACCAGGGCGCGCCTGGGGGCTCTGGCGCGCCCAAGTGGGTTGTGCCCACCTGGTGCACCCCCTCTGGTAATTTTTGCACCAAAAATTCTTAAATATTCAGGAAAATCATATAAAAATTTCAGGGCATTCTGAGAACTTATATTTTGGGTCATTTTTTATTGCATGGGAAATTCAGAAAACAAACAAAACATGACATTTATTTTACTTAACTAACAAAAATAGAGAATAAAATGTAGGGACAGAAAGTAGTGCTTACTAAATTCATCAACTTCATACCGTTAAAAAATGATTCATTAATAAGGTTGATCAAGTCTTATTAACAACCACTTTTGGTTAGTATGAAACCGAAGAACTTTCATAAATCACTAAGTTACCTCAATGGGGATATGCATTTCCCCAACAATAAGCATTTCATATTTCTTTTTGACAGTAGGTAGAGGTATTTGAAAACTTCCAATAGTGATTGTCGGAGATTTTTCAATAGCCTTTGTGAAAAAGAGGTTGGCGGGGCTGGTCCCTCTGTCTGTTCCCCAGCAGACGACGCAGTTCTCCGGCAGACAAAAAGGGTACCGGCAGGATAGCCTGCTAGGGAAAACTCATTTATTTACATTAAAGAGGCATCTCACCTCTGCATGGACATACACATGCACGAGTTCCTGGCAAGGTTCATCTTTTTCATTCATATGCTAATACAAGTACAAGCATTACAGAACACAAACATGGACTCGAGAGATTACATTATTTGAATTAAAATTTGGTGATTGCCTATAGATTTAAGATTGAAAAAAGATAAGTGCCCTGCAAACTCCTCTCCTTGTCCCTCTTATCCCAGGTAGTGCGGTGGGAAGAGAAGAGGACTGGGGATGCGACAGCACAACGCCACCCTGATCCTTGTCAGGAACTGGCAAGCCCAGCCTGACAAGATCGGGAGTGGCGAGGTTGCGAAGGAGGAAGACGAGCGGAGCACCTCGACGGCCCCCTGGTCACCACCTCCAGGGCTAGGTGGGGGGCTCCAGCACAGGCACCAGCAGTGGAAGACGCCGGGGCCCAGCCAGAAGGCCCCAAAAGGAAGCGGAAGCGCCAGGGGGGCAAACCTTTCCCCGGCGGCCGGAAGAAACGATGATGACGGTGCCAGGGAAAGAGGGGAAGAGGCAGACATACGGGCAGCAGGTCGCCAGTACGAGACGAATGCGTTGATGCAGTCGTGCTCCTACTAGACGGCTTGCCTCCCGTCTTCTCCTTCTCCCCTGGCTTCGTCTTCATCAACACCGTTATAGGGGAAGGCCGAGACTCCAGTCTGGCGCCTCCCTTGGGTAGACGGCGAGCGGGCAGAACGGCCAAGGGGCTGGAGGCGCACCGCTCCCCACCTTGGCAGGCAGGAAGGTGGTCGACATCAGCCCCAAGACTTCCGGGAGGGGCAGTGCTGGGATTACCAATGATCTCCAGCCCCGCCTTCCGGCCGAGCCTCAAAGGAACCAAGAAATTCATCACACTAAGGACCAGGCTCACTCCCCGAGCATCGGCACCAGCGTGTGGCAGTGTCGGCCCCGGGCTCTCCCCGACCAAGAGCCCGGGGCTGGCCCCAGGCTCTCCCCTTCGACATCACCAGCAAAAATAGAAGATAAGTGGAGGAGAAGTGCGGTGATGGATGACTCCTCCCTCCTCCGCCCTCCCCTTTTATAGGTAGGGCAAGGAGGGCAGCTGCTCCATCAATGGAGGGCCACCGTCCTCCGCCGCCAATTCAAGACGACCGGGCCCTCACCATGATGCTCTCCCGCGCCACGCGCCTCCGTTACCTACCCCCACGTGATGCATGCAACATACGTGCCCAGGGATAAGGGCGTGGTGGGAAGAGTGAATTGGTCGTTTCTATCCCGTGCCGTAAAGTCATTCACGGGCCTTTACTAGAGCGGCCCCTACCACTATTAGCTTTACACGGCGCGCGGAGAAACCGGAAATCGGCCCGGAATCAAGGCTAATGAAGAAGCAAAAGAGACTTCAAGAGACCAGCCTTTTCAGCAACCCTTGCCTGTGCACTTACTAGGCCCTACCCCGACGACGCTCGGTAGCGCATTCGGGTCAGGCCCGGGGGCTTCTGTTGGTGCAACAAACCCTGGGTCTGTTGCCCAGACTGTGCACATGCACGGGAACAAGATGGAAGCACCAGCCCAAGTCAGAGTACAAGGACCAAGAGATTCAAAGGACCAGCATACAGATCAAAGGGACCAAGATCGAGCCGAGGAAGCAGAATATCGTCAAGAGAAGGGCCTCCCTTGCCGATTAGGCGAGCCCGGCAAGGGGCGAGGCCACCACCAGAAGAAGACAACCAAGACACCCCGGCAGGGCCTGCCGGGGCTCGCAGAGGCAGAACCACCTCACTAACCAATCAGTGCGGTGTCAAGCCGCGAGGTGATTAAGTGGCAGCCATTCGCCACATGGCAGCCATTTCCTACAGGAGAAACCAATAGATGACACCAGTCCTGCGACGTGTCAAGAGAACAGGCGCGGAGCTGGCGAGATAGCCCGGCAAGCCTTGCCGAGCAACTAGTGATGTGACACTAAGCGGTGCATTTAATGCACCTTGTCAGCCTGCAGAGTTAGGTATGATAGCACTGTTTGCTATCATATCAGTGCATAATGACTGTTTTGCCACTGTGGTTACCCCTTGATCTATAAAAGGAGGCCATTGGCACCCCTAGAAAGGGTTAGAAGGTTGGATAACTCACACCCCCATACGCGCGTAGTTGTTGCTGCCCCAAGGCAACCCCTGCGGGGCAAGTGTACTACGCTCCACCACCATCTTTTCCGCCATCAATCCACCAAAGCAGGAGTAGGGTTTTACACCTCACGGCGGCCCGAACTTGGGTAAATTGCCTGTGTGATTTTTGTCGTGCTGCCCCACGCCCCTCCGCTCTTTGTGCAACGCGTCGCCCCCCTGCCGAACCAGCAAGGGACCTCCTGGTCCCATAGGTGGCCGTGGTTTCCCGTGACACTCTGCGAAGGGCCTTTCTTTTACTTTATGCAATTTTTATTTTTATTTGAGTCTCCATCTTCTCTTATAAAGCACCAACTAAGGGGCACTATGATCGTACTTGAGCATTGGGTATAGCTAATATGTGAGTGTGTTTCATGAATGGATAAATGATTGAGCATAATGGGCTAGGGATAACTTGCTTTAGTGTTGATATTTTGAAAGACATGGTTGCTTGCTGATATGCTTGAGTATTGAAATCTTCATGTCAAAACTAGACTATTGCTTTGAATCATATAAAAGTCCAAATGTCCATGCTACAAAGAAAAGAATATGTGATAAACATGTTAGGCAGCATTCCACATCAAAAATTCTGTTTTTATCATTTACCTACTCGAGGACGAGCATGAATTAAGCTTGGGGATGCTGATACACCTCCAACGTATCTATAATTTTTGATTGTTCCATGCTGTTATATTATCAATCTTGGATGTTTTACAATCATTTTATAGGCACTTTATATCATTTTTGGGACTAACCTATTAACATAGTGACCACTGACAGTTGATGTTTTTTGCTTGTTTTTTACTTCGCAGAAAATCAATACCAAACGGAATCCAAACGCAGCAAAACTTTTTGGAGATTTTTTCTGGACCAGAAGACACCTGTTGGGCCAAACAAGTACCAGAGAGGGGCTCCGAGGGGAGCACAACCCACCAGGGCGCTCCTAGAAATACCCCAATATTCCAATATTCCAGAAACCCTAGGGGAGTTGACGAAAATCAATTTCAGCTTCCGCAAGTTCCAGAACCACCAGATCCAATCTAGACACCATCACGGAGGGGTTCATCATCCTCATTGGTGCCTCTCCGATGATGCGTAAGTAGTTCATTGTAGACCTACGGGTCTGTAGTTAGTAGTTAGATGGCTTCCTCTCTCTCTCTCTCTCTCTCTCTCTCTCTCTCTCTTGATTCTCAATACAATGGTCTCTTGGAGATCTATTTGATGTAACTCTTTTTGCGGTGTGTTTGTTGGGATCCGATAAACTTTGAGTTTATTATCAGATCTATGTTTTTATCCATGAAAGTTATTTGAGTCTTTTGATCTCTTATATGCATGATACTTATAGCCTCGTATTTCTTCTTTGATCCTAGTGACAGAAGGGTAACCGACACGTATGTATCATTGCTATTAAGGATAACAAGATGGGGTCTATTTCTACATAAATAGATCTTGTCTACATCATGTCATCATTCTTATTGCATTACCCCGTTTCTCCATGAACTTAATATACTAGATGCATGCTGGATAGCGGTCGATATGTGGAGTAATAGTAGTAGATGCAGGCAGTAGTTGGTCTACTAATCTTGGACGTGATGCCTATATAATGATCATTGCCTAGATATCGTCATGATTATTTGAAGTTATATCAATTTCCCAACAGTAATTTGTTTACCCACCGTATGCTATTTTTCTCGAGAGAAGCCACTAGTGAAATATACGGCTCCGGGTCTCTTCTCCATTATATTTTCCTTCGCGATCTATTTTTATTTGCTTTTATTTTCAGATATATTAATCCAAAAATACAAAAATACCTTGCTGATATTTATTATTATTTATTTTATCTCGCGTTCCCGGGAGATCTATTTATCCAATCTACTACAATTTTACCTATCTTTTTACCCGTGATGGATTGACAACTCCTCTCTTACATCGGGTTGCAAGTATTTGTTCTTTGTGTGCAGGAGCCGTTTACATGGTGTTGCGTGGTTCTCCTACTGGTTCGACAACCTTGGTCTCATCACTGAGGGAAATACCTACCGTAGCTGTGCTGCATCATCCCTTCCTCTTTGGGGAAATACCAACATTGTTCAAGCCGCATCAAACTCCTTCTATTCTTTCAATTTCTCGGGTTTAGGATATCCATTCGTCCTTTGTCACGTGTCTTTCTTTATTTTTAACTAGCAAAGAGCCCGTGCGTTGCAACACCAGAAAAATAAATATTACACGCCCTTAACTCAATAACCATGACTGATGTAGGGTGGAACCCTAGACGGCCGATCTTTCACGAAAGGAGCGGATCCCAACTAAGAACACAAAGAACACGAGGGGAAAATGAGGGGAAACACAAGAGGAATCACTAAACCAACAAGATATAGTCGGACATATGCTAGATCCTCGGAACACAAAGGGAGATACAAGATCCAAATCCAACAAAGGACGATACAAAGATAACCGGTTCTTCTCCGTGAGGAGGTCTTGATGGGGCCACCCAAGAGGGGGTCTTGAATCCAACGTGGATCGTCTCCGTAGAGGGGCCTCGGTCTCTCTCGAGGATCAGATCCATATGGATGAGCAATGCTCTATCTCACATATGAGCTAAACCAATGCTAACCCTAGAAAGAGGGAGATGGGAGAGTATATATAGTCTAGGGGGCGAAAGGGTATATGGGCTTCGGCCCTTTACTGTGCGCAGACAGACGGGGCCGGATGTCCGGGCCTTCCCGAAGGGCCGGATGTCCGGTCTTGGAAGCCGGATGTCCGGGCTGGTGGAGTCAGCTTCTGTAGGTTCTGGTGCGTGGCGCCGGATGTCCGGGCTTCTGGCCGGATTTCCAGACTTAGGTAGTAGCCATGTCTCGAATGGATCATATGTGATATCACTAAGGAAGGAAGTCACCTCGTTCTCGAGAGCTCTAGCTCGTGCTCGTGTCATGGGTCCTCTTGGCTCTTGATGAGACGATGGTAGGTCCATGGGGATGACCGTGGGATGCTCCGCATCCTCTCCTCTCCCTTGGGGAAGATCCGACCTCAGATCGAAATCCTCATCACCATGGTATGGGGAGAGATCTTTGATGTTGGAGATGTCGCTCATGGAGTACTTGTCGCGTGGGATGTCGATCTTGTAGGCGTTGTTGCTGTAGCGTGCAAGCACCTTGAAGGGTCCATCGGCTCGTGGTAGAAGTTTGGACTTGCGTTCGTTGGGGAAGTGGTCCTTGCGAAGGTGTAGCCACACAAGATCTCCAACATTTAATATCATGGGTTGCTTGTTGACGTTGAGCTTGGTCGTGATTCGTTGTACTTGGCGCTCGATGGTGTGCCTTGTATCTTCATGCATCTTCTTGAGGTAGTTGACTCGCGCACTCGCATCCATGTTTGCGCGCTCTTGTAGCGGTAGAGGTAGAATGTCCAATGGGGACAACGGGTTGAAGCCGTAGACGACCTCGAAGGGGGACTTGCCGGTAGTCGAATGTCTTGCACGATTGTAGGCGTATTCGGCGATAGGTAGGAACTCCTCCCACTCCTTGATGTTCTTATTTATCAACACGCATAGTAGAGTGGAGAGCGTGCGGTTCGTCACCACCGTTCGGTCATCGGTTTGTGGATGGTATGCCGAAGAGAACAAAAGCTTGATTCCGAGCTTGGCACACAAGGTCTTCCAAATGTAACTCAAGAACTTGACGTCGCAGTCGGAGACAATCGTCTTTGTCACTCCATGAAGTTGCAAGATTTCCCTACAAAACTAATTTCAACATGTGAAGCATCGTCTATCTTGTTGCATGGGATGAAATGTGCCATTTTGGAGAATCGGTCCACAACAACAAAGATGGAATCCTTGCCATTTCTAGTTCTAGGCAAACCAAGGACAAAATCCATGCTAATATCTTCCCATGGTTGAAACGGAATTGGAAGAGGCATATAGAGGCCATGAGATTGGGCTTTAGACTTAGTTTTGCGACATGTAGAGCATTGGTTGGTGAAGCTGTTGATGTCCCGAAACATCTTAGGCCAAAAGTAATTCTTGGAGAGCGTGGCGAATGTCTTGTCGCATCCAAAATGTCCCATTAGTCCTCTGCAATGAGATTCTTGCAAAAGCAACAAACGAAGAGAAGACTCGGGGATGCATAGTTTGTTAGCTCTCATAAGGTAACCATCTTTGTGTTAATAGCGTTCCCGAGATGTATGCGTCAAACATTTGGCATAAGGAGGAGCAAAAGTAGGACCATGCTCATAAAAGTCTTTTACATGCTCAAAGCCAATGACATTCAATTCAAGTTGAGTAACAAGCATGCATATACGGGAAAGCGCATCCGCCACAACATTTTCCTTTCCTTTGATATAGTTGATGACATAAGGAAATGACTCAGTAAACTCACTCCATTTAGCATGACTCTTGTTCAACTTAGTTTGACCCTTAAGATACTTAAGCGTTTCATGGTCGGTATGGATGAAAAATTCATGAGGGCGAAGGTAATGTTCCCATTCATGCAAAACTCGCACTAAAGCATATAGCTCTTTGTCATAGATGGGGTAATTGAGTTGCGCTCCGGAAAGTTTCTCACTAAAGTATGCTATGGGGCGCTTCTCTTGCTAACACACCTCCTATGCCATTACCACGAGCATCACAATGAATTTCAAAAGGTTTGTCAAAGTTGGGTAATGCAAGCACGGGAGCATGAGTAAGCAAATTCTTAAGCTCATTGAAAGCGCTATCTTGCGATGGTCCCCAAACGAAAGGTGCATTCTTCTTGCTCAAAGCATGTAAAGGAGAAGCAATAGTGCTAAAATCCTTCACAAATCTATGGTGGAAACCGGCTAAACCAAGAAAACTACGCACTCTTTGCAAATTTGTTGGTTGGGGCCAAGTTTTAATAGCATTGATCTTAGATTCATCAACATGAACACCCTTAGAAGATACTACAAAACCCAAGAAAACAAGCTTATCAACACCGAAAAGGCATTTTTCCATATTATCATAAAGTTGCTCTTTTCCAAGAGTTTGTAGCACGGTGCGAAGGTGGGTGACATGCTCTTTGAGAGATTTGCTAAAAACAAGGATATCATCGAAGTAGACAACAACAAATTCACCAATGTAAGGGCGAAACACATAATGCATAAGACGCATGAAAGTACCGGGTGCTTCCGATAAACTCATAGGCATGAATAACCACTCATACAAACCAAACTTAGTTTTGAAAGCGGCTTTCCATTCATCACCCTCTTGTATGCGGATTTGATAGTAACCACTTTTGATATCAATTTTGGAAAAAATAGTGGCACCGCTAAGCTCATCAAGCATATCATCAAGGTGTGGAATGGGGTACCTATAGAGAATGGTGATAGCGTTGATCGGTCTACAGTCAGAACACATGCGAAAGCTACCGTCTCTTTTTGGCACAAGAATGACCGGTACGACACAAGGACTCAAACTTTCACGCACATGTCCATGATCAATGAGATGCTTTACTTGCCTTTGTATTTCTTTGGTTTCTTCGGGGTTAAGTCGGTAGGGAGCCTTGTTTGGAAGTGGCGCTCCAGGAATGAGGTCGATTCGGTGCTTGATCCCGCGTAGTGGAGGTAGACCCGGAGGTAGCTCGTCGGGGAAAACATCTTGGAATTCCTGCAATAGAGAAGATAACACTAAAGGTGGATCATGAGAGATGTTAGCATTTGGTGCTTCGTCCTTGCACAAAAGGACGTAGTGCATAACACTTGATGGGTTCTCACACACTTGTCTCGTCTCACGTTTGGTGGCAAATAGGACTAAGTTCTTCTTGTCGCTCATCGTGGAGGCACTCAATTTGGGCTTGTGGTGCTCACTCTCTTTTTGGTGGCTCGCTCTCTCACTATTCTCTCCATGATGTGTGGCTTGCTTGTGGGCGGTCACTTGGCTTGGAGACATAGGTCGTAGCACATATTCCCTTCCTTTCATCTTGAAGCTATAGTGGTTCATACGACCATTGTGGATGACACCTTGGTCAAATTGCCATGGCCGTCCAAGAAGGAGGTGGCACACAGTCATCGGAAGGACATCACACTCCAAAGTGTCTTTGTAAGCTCCAATCTTGAAAGAAACTTGTACTCTACGCTCGACTTGGATGGTGCCGGTGTCGCTTAGCCATTGAACCTTGTAGGGGTGCGGGTGCTTCATCTTGACCAATTGAAGCTTGGAGCATAGTTCTTCACTTGCTAAGTTATGAAAACTCCCTCCATCGATGATGACCTTGACGGACCTTCCATTGATGTTGGCCTTTGTGTGGAAGATGTGGCATCGTTGGTCTTCGTCTTGTTGATGTTGAAGAGTCAAGACCTTGGAGACAACAAGAGCGGGGCTCGAATCTTCGTCACAAAAGACTTGATCATCTTCTTCTTTGTTCTTCACTTGCCGGTGCATGGCCACTTGCTCAAGGGCTTCCATTTCTCCTTCACTCATTGAGTCATAGGTTCCATCATCGTTGAGGATCATGGTGCGCTTGTTTGTGCACTCAAAGGACTTGTGGCCTCGGCCTCCGCATGTGAAACATTTGAAGGAACTTGTCTTGACGGTCTCATCGGTTGGTGTAGATGGTGATGAAGCTTTTGGCTTGAAGTTGCTTGAAGTAGGAGGACGACTTGAGCTTGTCGAAGTTTTCTTGTAACTTGACTTGTCGCCATTGCTTGTATAAGGCTTGGCTGAGGTAGAATGTGTTGGAGCTGTTGAAGCTTGATTGTTGGAGAAGCCATAGGACTTGGATGCAAACTTGGTGTACTTGAGGTCATCTTGCACTTGGCGTTCCGCTTTGGTAGCTTGATGCACTAGCTCGATGAGATTTGAGTATGGTTGGAAGTCGGCAATCTTCTTGATAGGATGGTTGAGTCCATTCAAGAAACGTGCCATAGTTTTCTCATCATCTTCCGTGACATTGGCTCGTATCATGGCAATCTCCATTTCCTTATAGTACTCTTAAATGCTCTTGGTTCCTTGCTTGAGTAGTTGGAGTTTCTTGAATAGGTCGTGGTTGTAGTAGTTTGGCACGAGTCATGCTCTCATGACATCCTTCATTTGCACCCAAGTAGTGATGGGTGGTTCGCCCCTTGCCTCTCGGCGCTCAATGACTTGTTCCCACCAAATGAGGACATAGTCTTGGAACTCAAGTGATGCCATTGCGATCTTCTTCTCTTCTTCGTAGTTATGCAAGCGGAAGATTTTTTCAACCTTCAATGCCCATGATATGTACTCTTCGGGGTCATTGCTTCCGGTGAACTTGGGCATGGTGAACTTTAGCTTGCCATATCGCTGCTCTTCATTATGTTGGGGCCGGGGATGATGACGCCCATGTCATTGAGGATTGACAATCTCATGTTGCTCTTGGCGAGGAGGGTTGTCGAACTCATGTTGCTCTTGTCTTGGAGGATTTCCATTGTCATCTTGCTCTTGTTGAACGTGATGTTCTTGACGAGCTTGTGGATGCACACGTACTTGGAAAATCCTCTCTTGAGCTTCATCGCGAAGTGCTTCTTGATGTAGACGAGCTTGTCGGCCTCGGTTGGCTATGCCTCGACTTGAATCTCGAAGGGCACGTTGCACCTCAAGTGCTTGAGCTTCACGAAGTTGTTTTTCTTGACATTGTGCCTCGGCGTCTTGTGCATCTTGATGTTGTAGCGCTCGTTCCTCTTGTTCTTGTTGTCGTTGGTGTTGCCGTTCTTGTGCTTGCGCGAATGTAGCTTGATTTTGACGATGTCGTCATTCTTGCGTGCGAGCTTGCTCTTGAGAGTCGTTGTCGTGTAGAGGATTGCGGTTTGCTTGACGATCTTGACGTGCGGCACGACGAAGAGTATTCGATGTCGGGGTACTTGAGCCGGAGATAGTGTCGTCGGAGTGTCGACTCGAGCGGCTCCGTCTTGAGTAGGACGAAGTGGTAGAAGAGCGGTTGACCAACAAGGCACGAATCTCATCCATTCTTGCGTCATTCTCATGCTTGTGCTCGTCGAGCTTGTTGTAGAAGTAGTCTCTTGTACGCTGCTCAGAGAGTCGCAAGTCGGTGGCGAGGTTGACGATGCGGTCGCTCATTGCTAGTTGCTCTTCATGCAAAGCTCGTTGTGTACCAAAGAGGTGTAGTTTGGTGACATAGTTGTTCGGGTCGTCGTCTTGCTCAAGGAAGAGTGGGTTGGTAGAGGTACTTGGCATATCCATCATTCCAAACAAAGATATGTGAGTGGGAGAAAGAGAAGAACTTATACCAAATGTACCTTGACCGATGTTGAAAATGGATCAAAGATCACTCCAATGTGGAACAAGGAAATAGCACAATTGGCTTGTCGGTTTCTCGCACCTACACAAGTAAAAGCTTATGGTGGAGCTCGGTTAGGATGGTGGCATAAAATTTGATCCGATTGTAAGTGAGACTCGGTAATGTTGGAAAAGATTCACAAATTTGCAAATGCAACAAGTAGACCAATAGCAAGATAAGGTACACGGGAACACACACGCAAATAGATAAGTGGGGTCGCGCAACCAAGGAATGAGCCAAAATGTCGAGTCCACGAAAATGCTCTTGTTGCACAACACTAGAGAGACGCTAGCACGATTGCACAATAGGTGGATACATGCTTGTGCACAACCTACTAAGCAAAAGTGCAACGACTTCTATCCCAAGTATGCTATATGTATGGTATACCGATGATATGATCCAAGATAATTGAGTATGACAATCTTAATGTTGTATGATGCTATGGTTCTTGCTTATAAGCTCTTTGCTTATCTTTCCCGTTTGCTTAAAAGCTTGTTTGGATCTTTGTTGTTTGAGCTTTTTTCTCATGCAATGCTTCACGAACCAAGATAGCAATTGTGTATGTGATGACAACTTTGTGACACAAGAGATGATACCAAGATATGCAACACGATGATGGTATGTATGCTATGGGAAGTATGATCACTAATGTGCACAAGTCACGTTGTCGGTAATACTCAAAGGCTAGCCTCGATGGGTAAGCTATGCAAAAGTAAGGCTATGATGGTTATCGATGCAAATAGCAAGAATGTATGATGATATCACGATACCAAGAAGATACCAAGGTGAGGTTGATACCACAATGATGTAGTTGTTCGTAGTAGTCCTTGGCGAAGATGAGCGGTGGTGATGTTGATGTCGAACCGTACCTAGATAGCCGGAACACAATAGGACACAGAAACCACAACTCAAATTCTCAAAGCAAAACGGGACAAAATTGTCGGAGTTGGTAGCGGGAAAGGCTATGGTGGTGGTATGCGGAAGTGGTGGTGGTATGCGGAAGTGTATGTGGGCACCGGGACAAAATTGGTCGAAAGTTAGGCGGTAAACGGAGTGGTGGAAGGAAGTGATGATGTCAGGGGCCGGATGTCCGGGCTGATGGGCGGATGTTCGGGTCGGGCCGGATGTCCGGGCTCTGTATCCGTGGACGAACTCGAAGAACACCGCGTGGAGAGGTGAAATCTGGGGCAAAATTCGGAAGATTTTGTGGAAGGAAATTGGGGAAAATATGGGGAAAACCTAGATCTACCTGCAACACACGAAATCCGCGGATCAAATCCAACAAAACTTCATCACACCAACAAATCACAAAAAAAATTGGGGCTATTTTTGTGGGGCAATTTTCGAATTTGGGACAAAATCAACAAAACTAGGCTAGAAAACAAAGAGAGGGGGCTCCGAAATCATGATCAACGTGGCTATGATACCAAGATAATGTAGGGTGGAACCCTAGACGGCCGATCTTTCACGAAAGGAGCGGATCCCAACTAAGAACACGAGGGGAAAACGAGGGGAAACACAAGAGGAATCACTAAACCAACAAGATATAGTCACACATATGCTAGATCCTCGGAACACAATGGGAGATATAAGATCCAAATCCAACTACAAAGGTAACCGGTTCTTCTCCGTGAGGAGGTCTTGATGGGGACACCCAAGAGGGGGTCTTGAATCCAACGTGGATCGTCTCCGTAGAGGGGTCGCGGTCTCTCTCGAGGAGCAGATCCATATGGATGAGCAATGCTCAATCTCACATATGAGCTAAACCAATGCTAACCCTAGAAAGAGGGAGATGGGAGAGTATATATAGTCTAGGGGGCGAAAGGGTCCATGGGCTTTGGCCCTTTACTGTGCGCAGACAGACGGGGCCGGATGTCCGGGCCTTCCCGAAGGGCCGGATGTCCGGGCTTGGAGGCCGGATGTCCGGGCTGGTGGAGTCAGCTTCTGTAGGTTCTGGTGCGTGGCACCGGATGTCCGGGCTTCTGGCCGGATTTCCAGGCTCGGGCCGAATGTCCCGGCTGGGGCCGGATATCCGGGGCCTATAGATGTTGGGCGGCTGGGAGGCTGCTAAGGATGATTGTCGGTGTACAAAAGTAGGGGCTCTGCTTTTGACCCCTTTTACTTGTGCACGGGCAGTCAGAGCCTCCCACCACGGCCATGCATGATAGAGCAGAAAGGGGGAAACTGGAGAGAAGCCGAAGCCACAAGACAAACAAAGCAACAATAAGAACCAAGGCCACAAGGATCAGATGGACGGAGCAGGTTTCCCCGGCAAGGACCCTTACCGGGGCAGCCTCAGCAGCCCCGGCAAGACCCTTGCCTGGGCAGCTCGCCCGCGCCAGCCGGAGTGAGCCGCCCTTGAGCCCACCAACACTCGACAAATGCGTTGGGACAGGGCTCGGGAGGCACCTCCGTGGTGGCATGCAGATCTTTGTGAAGACAAAGAATGCTCAAGATCAAATGAGGATAAGAGGGTGACCATCCTCACCGAAGAAACCCACAAGACCCCCGGCAAGATCCTTGCCGGGGAGGCCGGCGCACCACGGCAAGACCCTTGCCGGGCTAACCGGCAATACCGTTGCCGGGCCACTCGGCGAGACCCTCGCCAAGCGCACTGGCAGGGCCACTGCCAGGCCCGCGCCAGCTAAGTCTTCACCGCCGTTCGCATGCAGCTGCAGACCCAACCAGCTGGGCAGGCACCTGCGTGGCAGCATGCAATCCTTCGTGGAGTTTCCACCACCGCGCCACCTCAGCTACCTGCCTGCCTACATGGCACCGCATGCATCACTGGCCAGGGCGCGTGTTGAAGCGAGGAGGAGCGGCGACGGACGGGACGTGCCTCGCTTCCGTTCCCAATAAAGCAAGAGGACACCTAAGCAATGCATTATATGCATCTTGTCCTGTCATACGAGGGATAACCTCGCGGCACTGTACCCTTTCCACCTCCTGCTTGCCATTGTGGCAACCCCGTTTCCTATAAAAGGAGGCCCGAGGCGACCAGGAGAGGGATTCAGCTCTTTGGAACCTCTCAGCACCTAGAGCTAGTTCGAGAGCTCAAGAACACTAAATACATCCAGGAAAGCAGGACTAGGGTTTTACGCATCCTCGCGGCCCGAACCTGGGTAAAATCCCTTTGTGTTCTCTGCTAGTCCCGCTCTTCTCACGATCCCTGCGCCCCGCAACTATAGAAGGGATTCCAGTGATCCCATAGGTATCGTTCCCACCGACAGCTTTGGCGCGCCAGGTAGGGGGCGCAGTTGTGAGAATCTGGTCTAGCAGTTGACCTAGATGTTTCTTCATCGCCATGGGTCCTAAGAAGAAGGCGACCACAGCGATCGGTTCGTCCGGAACTGGGTTGGTACCGGCGTGGACCGGTAGCGGGCCAGTCGCGGAGAGGACCCGTGGCGCGGCTCGCGAACATCCACATCGCCCTGATGGTCCGGGCCTAGCGAGCGGTGTTGTTCGCGCGCCGGGCGGCGAGGCACCGGTCGTGGGCTCCGGAGACGGAGTCGGGCCCCCCGCAGGTGGCATGGGGCCCTCCAGGGGTGCCGCCGTCCCGCGAGGCGGTGGCAGGGGGATCTCCAAGACGCCAACACCGGCGCCCACGGCGCGCTCCTCTCAGGTTGTGCGTGATGGGCAGCGTCACCCTGCTGGTGACCCTGCGCGCCGCCCTGGGAAGAGTCCCGTGCGTCCCTCACATGAAGGAGAGGACCAGCATGCACGCCGAGGTGCTGATGGAGGTGGCGAACGGTTGCGGAGCCGCGACACAGCACCTTCTAACATGGTTAGAAGTCGAGGCGCATCGCGGTCCAGCCAGCTTTCGCCGCCACCCACGCCAGCGGAAGCCCTAGCGCGCGCAGCTGCTCCTTGATTTTCCTCCCGCCGGCCAGCTGCGGCTGGCGGAACCCGTTGGCCGTCGCTCCGCCGGGCTGCCACGTGCTAGCGGAGGCCACACTGGAGGCGACGCGGCCAAGGTGTACTCCCCACCTCCATCCTGACCGCCCCGGGCGTCGGCCCGTCGCGGCGACGCTCGTGATGATATCTCCATCGCGTCGTCCGACCCGCGAACCAACCGCGATCAGCGCCAAGTCCTTCAGGAGCGGGATCATGAGGACGCTCGAACTATGATCGAGCACCGACATGACGCGCGCCACCAGTCGGACAGGCGGGCAAGGCTCACACGGACCACCCAAATGGAGGCTACGGTGGCCTACCTTATGAGGTGGGTTGTCCGGCCTTCACCAATGAGCTGCGGCAGTTCCAGTGGCCCTCCCACCGTACGTTCAAGCCCGACGTTAGCGAGAAGTACAATGACAAGACTCACCCATTAGAGTTCCTCAGCATCTACACCATCGCGATGCAAGCTGCTGGGGCCCGTGACAATAAGGTGCTTGCCAACTACTTCCCGTTGGCACTCAAGCCTATTGTTATGTCATGGTTGATGCACTTGCTGGTGGATTCCATCTCTTCTTGGGCGGATCTGTGCCATGAGTTTGTTGGCGCCTTTACCGGAGGTCACCAAGCTCATGGCCAAGCGAGTGATTTACACATCATCCCCCAGAAGGAAGGACAAAACCTGCGCAAGTACATCCAAAGGTTCAGCCGGGTGCAGTACAACATCCCCGATGTTCATCCTGCCGCTGTGATCAGTGTGTTCCATCAGAACATGCACAATCGCAAGATGCGTGAAGAGTTGGCGATGCACAAGGTCAAGGATGTGGCCGAGCTCTATGTTCTGGCTGATCGGTGCGCTCGTGCTGAGGAGGGAAGGAAGTACCCCGGCGAAGATGCCGGCGTGGAAACTGATTCCACTGGCGACACCGCCACCCCAGCAAAGAAGGGCCAACGTCACAACAGGAAGCGCAAGAGCAAGGCCGTGCTTGCCGTTGAGGGATCCAACGACACCGGCACCACCAAGAAGACCAAGGCGAGCGACCCCGGCAAGGAGGTTGCCGGGTGTGACGCTTTCCGGGCCATGGTGGCTGCCGACAAGCCAGTAGGCTCCGACAAGCAGTACTGCAAGATCCACCGCACCAAGGGCCACGATCTCCAAAACTGCTGGCAGGTAGAGCTGCTCGCCGAGAAGCAGAAAGCCGAGTATGAGCGGCAGGACAAGGAGAAAGGTCCAGATGGTGCCGAAGGATCCGACAAGAAACATGACGGCCAAGGAGGCCACCGCGGCAAGGAGAATCAGCAAGAGAGGCCCACCCGGGGCCGCGACAAGAAGCAGGAAGACGATGATCATGACGAGGACGACGAGTCCGGCGACCATGAGTTTCAGAAAGCCACAGAGGCCATGTGCGTCGATGGTGGCGCCTCGTTGCATTCATCCCACCTCCAACTCAAGCAGTGGGCGCGTGAGATTACAGCGGTGGAGCCATCGTTCAACGCACGGAAGCTGCCGAAATGGTCCAGCACGCCCATCATCTTCGACACCGAGGACCACCCTGACCGCACCACTGCGGTCGGGTGCTTGCCGTTGTTGGTTTCACCAACAATCCGCAACCTCAAGGTGAGAAAGATGTTGGTCGACGGCGGAGCCGGCCTGAACTTGATCTCGCCTGTTGTGGTCAAAAGGCTGCAGATCCCCGATGGAGACCTCGAGGAGACGGGTACATTCCAAGGGGTTAACCCGGGGAGGAGCCAGCCAAAGGGAAAGATCACGCTGCCCATGACATTCGGAGGCGAGCTGAACCACAGGACGGAGAGGATTGTTTTTGATGTAGCCGAGATCCCCTTGCCTTACAACGGGATCCTCGGCCGCCCGGCACTGGCCAAGTTCATGCCAGCTTCGCACTACGCCTACAACATGCTAAAGATGCCCGGGTCGATGAACATCATCACCGTCCCCTTCGACAAGAAAGATGCGTTGATCTGCGCCGACCAACTCTACCGGGAAGCAGTTGCAGCAGCTGCCGCTAAGGTACCTGCTCCTGCCGACGGAGCCCCGAGGGGGGGGGGGGGAAGAAGACCGACGAGACTCCCAGCACCCACTCCGGCAAGCGCACCTCTTTGGGGTGTTGCGCTCCCGTTGAGGACGTGCCAGAGAGCTCCGCCGGCAAGAGCAAGAAGCCCAGAGCCACGCCGCCAGAGACCAAGAAGGTGCCCATCAAGGAGGACGGTACGGGGGGAGTTTTTACCATAAGCTCCACCCTCGACGGCAAATAGGAAAGCTAGCTCGTCGCCTTCCTGCGGGCGAATGTCGATGTGTTTGCATGGCAAGCCTCCGACATCCCCGGCGTTCTGTGGAGGTGATTGAGCACCACCTTGCTGTCTGTCCTCATGCACGGCCCGTCAAGGTAAGGTCGTGAAGCAAGCTCGAGAGGCAGGAGTTCATCACGGAGGAAATCAGAAAGCTAGAGGCGGCAGGTTTGGTGAGAGGAGTACTCCATCCAACATGGTTGGCCAATCCGGTAGTGGTGCGCAAGGCAAATGGGAAATGGAGGTTGTGTATTGATTACACAGACATCAATAAGGCCTGCCCAAAGGATCCTTTCCCGTTGCCGCGCATTGACCATATTGTTGACTCCACGGCTGGGTGTGACCTCTTATCGTTCCTGGACGCCTACTCAGGATACCACCAGATCTTCATGACAAAGGAGGACGAGGAAAAGACAACATTCATCACCCCATGTGGTACGTATTGCTTTTAACGGATGCCTTTCGGGTTGAAGAGTGCTGGCTCGACCTTTGCAAGAGCAGTCCAAATTGATTTTGAGCCCCAGCTACATAGAAACATGGAAGCTTATATGGATGACATAGTGGTCAAAACCAAGGACAAAGCAACACTCGTGCAAGATCTGGAGGAAACATTTGGGAACTTGCGCAAGATCAACCTCAAATTGAACCCTGAGAAGTGTGTCTTCGGCGTGCCGTTTGGCAAGCTTCTCGGGTTCTTTGTGTCCCAGCGCGGGATTGAAGCAAACCCAGATAAGATCAAGGCTATCGAGCAGATTGAGGCGCCCAAAAGGATCAAGGATGTGCGTCGGCTCACTGGCTACATTGCTGCCATGAGCCGGTTCATCTCCAAGTCCGTGGAGCGTGCCCTTACTTTTTTCAATATCTTGAAGAAAGCAGGGCCGATGGAGCGGACCCCAGAGGCTGAGGCAGCGCTGCAAGATTTGAAGAAATACCTCTCCTCTACCCCAGTGCTGGTTGCGCCAAACCACAAGAACCGTTGCTGCTTTACCTAGCGGCAACGAATCACGTGGTTAGCTCCCACTAGTGGCGCAGAGAGAAGTTGATGAGGAGACAGCAACAGCGGCAGAGTCGACGGTTGGCGGGCCGGAACCCTCCTCGGCAGGGCTCAACCCCGGCAAGACTGAGTCCCCGGCAAGGCTCGGCCCCGGCAAGACTGGCGCCCGTGCGACGGGACCCACGCGACCAGGTGAAGAAGCACAGAAGAAGAAAATGGTGCAGCACCCAGTTTACTTCGTCAGCTCCCTTTTGCAGGGGGCTAGGTCGAGGTACTCAGGTGTGCAAAAGCTGCTCTTCGAGGAAGCTGCGCCATTACTTCCAAGCGCATGAGATCACGGTGGTCACCCGCCTCCCATTGCAACGGATATTGCATAACCCAGATGCAACGGGGAGGATCGTGGAATGGGCCCTGGAGCTGTCAAGCTTCGGTTTAAAGTTCGAAAGTACCTCGACGATTCAGAGCAGAGTCTTGGTGGAGTTTGTTGCAGAATGGACCTCGACGCCCGATGAAGAGGTACAAGAGACCACTCTCCCCGGCAAGGAAACGAGTCGCAACTGGATCATGTACTTTGATGGTGCCTTCTCGCTAGAAGGCACCGACGCTGGTGTGCTGCTTGTTGCACCCACCGGAGAGCACCTCAAGTACGTCATCCAGATGCACTTCCCCCGGGAGATGTCAACCAACAACACCGCTGAGTACGAGGGTTTGCTTGCCGGTCTCAGGATCGCGGCGGACCTCGGAGTTAAAAAGATCATCGTCAGGGGCAACTCACAGCTCGTCGTCAGGCAGATCAACAAAGATTATCAAAGCCCGTTGATGGAAGCTTACGTAGATGAGGTGAGGAAACTGGAGGAACGCTTTGACAGTATACAAGCGGAGCATGTCCCTCGAGCGGAGAACGACATCGCCGACTACCTGTCAAAGCGCGCTGCCCTAAAGCTACCTGTGGAACCAGGTACTTTTGTGCTTCAGTTAACTTAGCCATCCGTTGAGCCGTCGACCGGGCAGAACAAGCGGAGGAAGATAGGCCACGACAAGTACTTCCCCACCGAGATCCCCGGAGCCGCCGGCGAAGATGTTGCCGTGGATGCCGACCTGCCACGGGGCGACCAACTCCGGCAGGACCTCAGGTCATGGCCATGGAGGCGGCCGCTCCCGTAGCAGAAGAAATGCCTTTGGTCCTTGTCGGCGAGCCACAGGCTTCGGCATGGGCACATCACACCGTCCGATTCCTTCAGAAAGGAGAGCTTCCTGAGGAACAGGAAGAGGCGGAAAGAGTAGCCCGCCAGTCTGCCCTGTACCATTTCGTTGATAACAAACTGTACAGGAGAAGACCGAATGGGGTGAAATTGAAGTGCATCTCCCGGTAGGAAGGACTAAAGCTGTTGGCAGAGATACATGGAGGCATATGTGGCTCCCACATAGGGTCGAGGGCCCTTGCCGGCAAGGCTTTTCGGCAAGGTTTCTTCTGGCCCACCGCCCTCCGTGATGCGATCGCACTAGTAACCAAGTGTGAAGCGTGCAGTTCCATTCAAGAAGCTCCATCAACCAGCTCAAGCCCTTCAAACTATCCCTCTCTCCTGGCCCTTCTTGGTCTGGGGGCTCGACATATTGGGCCCTTTCCCCCGTGCTGTCGGGGGCTTTAAGTACTTGTACGTCGCAATCGACAAGTTCACAAAGTGGCCAGAGGTGGAAGCAGTGAGGAAGGTGACAGCTCAGTCAGCCATCAAGTTCTTCAAGGGACTAGTGTGCCGTTTTGGGGTGCCCAACAGGATCATCACCGACAACGGCACACAGTTCACAAGCCATGCCTTCATGGAATACATTGAGGATCTCGGCAGCAAGGTATGTTTTGCTTCCGTGGCACATCCACAGAGCAACGGCCAAGCGGAGAGAGAAAATGCTGAAGTCTTGCGAGGCTAAAGAACGAAGACTTTCGACAGGCTACGCAAGAGTGGAAGGCGCTGGATTGACGAGTTGCCGGCGGTTCTTTGGTCGATCAGAACGACGCCAAATCGAGCCACCGGCCAGACACCCTTTGCCCTGGTTTACGGGCGAAGCAATTCTCCCCACGGAACTCATATATACGGGTCACCGGAGTGCTCGCTTATGATGAGCTTGAGCAAGAGCGATTGCGGCAAGATGACGCGACGCTCCTTGAGGAAGATCGTCTCCGGGCGGTGAGAGCAGCATGCTACCAGCAAGCCTTGCGCCGCTACCATAGACGCAAGGTTCATGCCCGGAGCTTTGAGAAAGGCGACCTTGTTCTTCGGCATGTTCAGTCGGCCAAGAATTCCAAAAAGTTGACGCCGAAGTGGGAAGGCCCTTATCGGGTAACACGAGTCACCTGGCCCGACGCAGTCCGGCTGGAGACTGAAGATGCCATTCAAGTGAGCAACCCCTAGAACATCGAGCATCTCCGCAAGTTTTACCCATAAGGCGCGGCTTGCCGGGCCTCCCGCCAAGCTACCCTTTTGTACAAGCCTTGCTGGCAAGGCATGTAACCCTTTGTACAAAGCCAGGTGCAGACCCTGAGCATAAATAAACGGTTACCGGGCGCCCTAAGTTATAGCATGCATGCTAGGTTGAGTCTCGTCCTTGGTTAGGGTTGATAGTGCTTAGCAGCGGCTAACCCCTAGCTTAGAGGTCGAGTGCGCGTCTCTCTGTTCTTCTCTATCTTCTTTGGTTCGCAGGACACATGAATATCCTTGCCGAGCTGCTTTGGAAGAAAGGGGACGGACCGGCGTACGGGTCCCGGCAAGCCCATACTGCCGGGGGCTACAAGGGCGAAGATCCACCCGCGGCAAGCCAAAGTTGTCGGGGGCTGCAGATTCAGATAAGTTCTCAATCCCTTATCATTCGTTTTGATTGGACTGAGGGATGTGAAACCTCGTTTTACCCTTAGGCTACCGTGCTCTCCTCATTCCGGACCCTAGGACTCGTCTCCTGGGACCGAATTTGGTCGTAGTCGCGGCAACAAGGAAATAAAACAAGGAGCCTAGGCCCACCTCATCCCTGCCTCCGCCAAGGGCGTGAGAAAGGTCGAGCGAAGTGGGGGGACGGCAAGGTTTGTTGCGGGGCAAAAAAATGTTTATCTTAAGGATAACGAGGATTCATTCCTTGTCATGGGTTCCACCCGTGAATGAAAATCCCGGCAACCATCCCTTTTTCATTAAGAAACATCCCATACAGGTATAGTTCATATGAAATGAAAAACATGAAAGGGATTACAAGTTCTAAAGCTAATAAAGGCCCGAAGGCTTACAAACTAAAAATAGATAAGGTGCCCGTAATCCCTTTCTTGTCCCTCTCCTTAGGAAATGGAACAGGAAAAGCAGGAGGGCAAAAGGGGCGCCTAGGCGAGCTACGAGTGGCAGAAGACACCAAGAGAACATCTTGGTGGTCGTCCAAGGGCTGGATGGTGATGGCGGCACCGGAGGCAGAGCTCGAAGACGAGGCGGTAGGACGTCAGTACACGTCGAAGGCGTCGGTGCCCGCGTACTCCGAATTGACGGCCTTGCCGCCCGCCCTCTTCCTCCTCCGCAGCCTCCCTACGCCAGCCGCCCAAGGAGACGACCCCGAGAAGTTCAAGGAGCCGGCCACACGGATGATGGGGTCACCGGTGCCGCTCGGAGCGCCGCCCGACGCCTAGTCGGACCCGTCATCCTGCCGCCTGCTGCCCTCGTCGTCGCTGCCGTTGTCTTCCTTGCCACTCTTGCTTGAGGAGGAATCTTCATCGTCGGAGGAGCTCTCCACGTAGCATCTCACGTGGGTCTCGAAGTGCCCGAAGATCTTGACGGAGAGGAGGCCGCCCTTCATTAGTTTGAAATGGAGAGCAAGCCCATCCGTCAAGCTGTGGAGGCGAGCGAAGGTCTTCCACCCTCGGTGAAGATACATGACATGAGGGGCGGGGAACTCGACGTCAACCCATGTGCCACTGTTCCCGCAACCCCTCATGTGCAGCCACAGCGCCTGCGGCAGATCCAGCTCCATCTCCCGCGCAAATGGAGTCGGAAGGCGAAGACGACGGCGCGGCGGATGGCGCAGCCTGACGAAGAATTCGCAGGGGTTGTCCCCAGCGTGGCCCTCCATCGGAGGAGGGGCAGCTGGAGGGGGCGAAGAGGATCTGTCGCCCCGTCCTCCTCTCCCTCGGGCGCCGCGGCAGCCTCGACCTCGCCCCCACCCCCTTCCTCTAGCGGCCGGCTCTGCCGCTACGAGCTCTTGGGGGGAGCGACGCGTTGTCTGGCTGAAAGCCTCGCCGCCACCGACGAAGCATCGCCACGCCCCCTCGCCATGGAAGAAGGAGGGAAGAAACAAGAATGGGGAGAGGCAGATGGCGGAGGGTTGAAAGGCACCATTCCTCCCGCTCCCTTCTTTATAAAGGAGTGGGGGTGAGACTCGGCCGCCCCCTCTCGGCCAATCCGACCGCTGAAGTGACTGTGAGCGGGGCCGTCGACCGCCCTCCCCGCTCCATTGAAGGCGCGTGGGAATCAACCCGCACGCGCGCGACTACCCACGTCCCGTGCGCCTGTCATTCGCTCTGCGTTATGCATGCAGCAAACGTGGCGCAAGGGGCGGGCGCAGTGGGACGCGTGGAACGACGGTTCCCGAGCAAGGGCAGTAAATGGGAGGCGGCCCTGCGGTCTCAAAGAGACACGCAAGCCGCCTCTTTACTGTCCACCGCAAGGTGACGCCAGCATGCTTCCGTCATGCGCGCGCCAAGACGACTTCACGCCGCCGCTGCTCAACGCGGGTCGTGGGGAAGCGCAGCGGACGGAACAACGGCCTGGGTAAAAATCCGCCCCGACTACGCGCGCACCATTCTAGGCCTGGCCCAACAACGTGTTGCGCTTATGTGTGGCCTAGGCCCGGGGGCTCCTGTCGGTGTACAAAAGTAGGGGCTCTGCTTTTGATCCCTTTTACTTGTGCACAGGCAGTCAGAGCCTCCCGCCACGGCCACGCATGATAGAGCAGAAAGGGGGAAGCTGGAGAGAAGCCGAAGCCACAAGACAAACAAAGCAACAACAACAACCAAGGCCACAAGGATCAGATGGACGGAGCAAGTTTCCCCGGCAAGGACCCTTGCCGGGGCAGCCTAAGCAGCCCCGGCAAGACCCTTGCCGGGGCAGCTCGCCCGCGCCAGCCAAAGTGAGCCGCCCTTGAGCCCACCAACACTCGACAAATGCGTTGGGACAGGGCTCGGGAGGCACCTCCGTGGTGGCATGCAGATCTTTGTGAAGACATAGAATGCTCAAGATCAAATGAGGATAAGAGGGCGACCATCCTCACCGAAGAAACCCACAAGACCCCCGGCAAGATCCTTGCCGGGGAGGCCAGCGCGCCACGGCAAGACCCTTGCCGGGCCACCCGGCGAGACCCTCGCCAAGCGCACCGGCAGGGCCACTGCCAGGCCCGCGCCAGCTAAGTCTTCACCACTGTTCGCATGCAGCTGCCGACCCAACCAGCTGGGCAGGCACCTGCGTGGCAGCATGCAATCCTTCGTGGAGTTTCCACCACCGCGCCACCTCAGCTGCCTTCCTGCCTACATGGCACCGCATGCATCGCTGGCCAGGGCACGTGTCGAAGCGAGGAGGAGTGGCGATGGACGGGACGGGCCTCACTCCCGTTCCCAATAAAGCAAGAGGACACCTAAGCGATGAATTAAATGCATCTTGTCCTATGATACGAGTGATAACCTCGCGGCACTGTACCCTTTCCACCTCCCTCTTGCCACTGTGGCAACCCCTTTTCCTATAAAAGAAGGCCCGAGGCGACCAGGAGAGGGATTCGGCTCTTTCGAACCTCTCAGCACCTAGAGCAAGTTCGAGAGCTCAAGAACACTAAATACATCCACCAAAGCAGGACTAGGGTTTTACGCATCCTCGCGACCCGAACCTGGGTAAAATCCCTTTGTGTTGTCTACTAGTCCCGCTCTTCTCACGATCCCCGTGCCCCGCAACCGTAGAAGGGATTCCAGTGATCCCATAGGTGTCATTCCCACCGACAATGATGCTCCAGGGGCCGGATGTCCGCGGTCCTCGCCGGATGTCTGGGGCCTGGGAGGTGTTCTTGACTGTTTCCGTTGGTTATCTTCATCCATGTACTTGGCGGCTTGTCCGTCTTCACGAGCATCTTCGGGAGGGTCCTCTTGACACCTGATCATGCATAGCATATCTGACTTAGGTAGTAGCCATGTCTTGAGTGGATAATATGTGATATCACTAAGGAAGGAAGTCACCTCATTCTCGAGAGCTCTAGCTCGTGCTCGTGTCATGGGTCCTCTTGGCTCTTGATGAAACGATGGTAGGTCCATGGGGATGACCGTAGGATGCTCCGCATCAATGACTCGAGATCCAAATAGGTCCACGTGCATCCCATCTATGTTATCGCTAATCTTCCTCCCGACCCTTGCTGACGATGGCCTTAGTGCTCACACAGTTACAACACGCTTGAATGTGATCAATCCTAAGGTGTGTGTCTCTCTCAACATAAGATGGGAAATCTGCTTTCTTTTTCCCTACAAGGTTTTTCCTAGGCATGCATGCGTGGTTATAGATGATTTTTTCGTCTCCAATCTGATTTTGCTCAGGTGTGCATTTCTAATACAGATCTACACCATTATAAAAAAGTGGAACATGTGCTATTGATTAAAGTTGCAGCCAGGACCGATCCTGGGATTTTGGGGCCCGGGGCAAGACAATACGAGGGATCTCTAAAACCACCTAAACATATACATATATTTTCTAGTTTCGTTGCAAACAGATACTCTGCACACGGAAATTTAGGTTGCCATGTCATCTTGAATATTCTGAGAAAACCAGGAATCACAAACATTCACACTGAAAGTTGGTCGCCCTTGTCAATCCACACTTATATTTTCTATTATGTGAATTAGTATCACGTCCCTTGTAGCGCCCAAGATGCAATTCTATCTCGATCACATGATGAATTCATGATTGGGAAAGAATCGCATTTTGAGCGCATAGCAGGGTGGATATCATTACAACATACCATATACTGAATAGATGAGAATACCAGATAAAGGCTTACAGTCGTCACAAGCTACAACATAAATACCTCAATACATCAATACATAACAATCATCATACAGAAGAGCAGGATCCGACTACAGATGAAATCAAATGAAAAAGAAGAACGGAACTCACCCTGCTAATCCCAGGCCCCCGACCCGGAATCCATCCCTTTATCAAATAAGAAGAAGAAGTAGAAGAAAAACTCCAAAATAAGCAAGCATCGCTCTCATGTAAGATCATCGCATTACCTATACCTGCACCTGTTTTTGTAGTAATCTGTGAGCCACGAGGACTCAACAATCCCATTACCATGGGTTTCAAGAGCAGCAAAGCTTAATGGGTATGGAATGCATAAGTTGTGAGGTTGAAGCAAGCACTACCATTGTATGGTGGCTAACTTACGAGTACAAGAATAAGAAGAATAAACTATGCATAACGGTCACAAACTAGTAATGATCAATAAGTGAACCTGAACACCTACTTAATAACCCCACCGCGTTCTATTCTCGAACTCCCTCAAAAATAGACGGTCACAGTTACGCACATGGTTGGTGTATTTTAATTAGGTCTAGTGTCAAGTTCTCTAAACCGGATATTCTAAATTTCCAAGTCGCCACATAACCGCGAGCATGGCTTCCGAAAAGATTTAACCTTGCAGGGGTGCTCCAAGTAGTGCATTATAAATTACCACACGCATCTGATGGAACATCCTCACATCGTGATAACACGATGCTTACGACAAGGAATCCTGGTGGACAAGCTACTCATCAAATGAAAAACTAAACCAGCAAGACTGCTCGGTGTGTCGATGATCCTCATAGGAGTAGCACGTATCTTGTCGTGGAAGTGTTACGGCAGATGTCCTCAAGGAAGGACTTAGTTGTGGAGCTATTGCAGTGAGGTTAGCTTAAAGGGGTTAAACATGACAAAGGACACGAGGAGTTTATACTGGTTCGGCCCCTTGCGGTGAAGGTAAAGGCCTAATCCAGTTTGAGGTGGTATTGCTAGGGTTTCAATGACCAGGGAGAAAATACGCTTTGCCTGGCTCTCGATTTGTTGTTTCTTGCCCTAAGCCGCTGCCGGGTCGTCCCCTTATATACATGGGTTGACGCCCTGCGGCCTACAGAGTCCCGGCCGGTTCATACAACGTGTTCGGCTCGGTGACTTATCTTACATGCCTTACATTACAAGTCTACGCATACATGGCGGTTTACACTTATGGCCCTTAAGCCGCCTTCGGGTTTGGCCCTTTAACAAGCCTGTCTATGAACCGCCATCTTTAATATACTCTTGGGCTTCATTTAGATGAACCGCCATAAGGATGACCCGGCCCCTCTGGCGGGTCATATCTGATAGTCATATCCCCAACATTAGGCCCCAGGTTGATTTGAACTTGTTCATGTCAATCTTCAACACTTAGAAAAAAATCCTTCTTCATCTTGTGAAACATTGTAACACGTCATGATGTCATCTCCGGAAATTGTGGTAACCCGCCGTGACGTCACCTGCGATTAATACTACATAGAACCCAAATCTTAATAAATCTCTTTCTTTACTGACCCTCCAAAAATCGAGGCGCCCGCGTCGTCGCACATCCATTTTCATATCTCCTCGATTCTCGCGCATGCCACTTATCCTTCTCCTCTTATAAATAGGGCCACAGGTTCCCCTATCATTCTCCCCCTTTTCCTTCTCGCCTTCTTCTTCCTCCCCGCGACGCTCTAGTGCGCCCGAGCTCCGCCGCCGTCAACCTTCATCTCCGACCTCGACTCCAGCCGCTGCATCACCATGAACGGATGAAAGTGCGTTATATCGACTAGAGGGGGGGGGGTGAATAGGCGATTTTTATGAATTCTTCACTGAGGAATTTGCCGGTGAGGAAATTCCTTAGCGAAGAACTACTAGCAGCGGAATAAGTACTCAGAAGTAAACATAACAGAACACAAGCATAGTCATCATGATGAAATGAAGACAAGCACAGAGTACAGAAAGCGTAATCACATGATAACACAGGACGAAGACAAACAGACTGAAGAAATTGAACTGGGGAAATTGAGAAAGTATTTAGTCAAAGTCTTCAAACACAGATATGAACATGCACACAACACAGTAATGAGGAAATGAAAGAGTTGAGGAAATAGAACCAGTAAGCTTGGTGAAGACAATGATTTGGTAGACCAGTTCCAACTATTGTCTCAGTTGTACATCTGGTTGGAGCGGCGAGGTATTTAAACCTGAGGACACACAGTCCTCACCGTATTCTCCTTGAGCTAAGGTCACAAAGACCTCGCCCAATCACTTTTGTTAAGTCTTCAGGTGACTTCCGAACCTTCACAAACTCGGTCACTCGGCGATCCACAATTCCTCTTGGATGCTCTAGACCATGACGCCTAACCGTCTGGAAGAAGCACAATCTTCAAAGATAACAAGCGTTGGATCCACGCAAGATCAATCTCTTCAGTGATGCTCAATCACTTTGGGTTTGTAGGTGTTTGGGTTTGGGTTTTCATCACTTGATGATTTTCGCTCAAATTCCTCGGAGGATGGGATGCTCTCAAATGACAAGTGTCAGTTTCTCTCGGAGCAGCCAACCAACTAGTGGTTGTAGGGGGCGGCTATTTATAGCCTAGGGAGCAGCCCGACATGATAAGACATAAATGCCCTTCAATGATATGACCGTTAGGTGGGTAGATATTTTGGGACAGCTGGCGCATAGCACAGCAACGGTCGGAAATTTGAGGCTCAAATTCCTCAGGGCTATCATGTTCCTCACTGTGTAGGCAATCCGCACTGGCGAATTCCTAACTCCTCGGTCGTAACAAATTCTCATCGACTGTAAGAACTTCGTCTCACATCAAGAAATTGACTGAATCAGATGAGATTTCCAATGGCTTCACTCGAAGGGATTGGTAGGTGTAGGATTTTGAGTTGAGCATCACATGGAAATTTTTCCTTAGTATTTCTTCAACCCCTTTAACAGTACGGTGTTTCCTATGACTCAAGAAAGAGAAAATGTAACTACGAAAACAAAAGTCTTCACGCTTCATGTTCCTCGAATGAATACCAAGTCTTCAAGGTCACACCAATTTCTTCACTTTCAAAGTCTTCAGAAAGTCTTCAGAAATCCAAAGTGAAGAACTTCATTTTTAGGGGTCGACATTCTCTGTAAACAAACTCCTCATAGACTTACAGACCTGTGTACACTCATAAACACATTAGTCCCTTAACCTATAAGTCTTCAATACACCAAAATCACTAAGGGGCACTAGATGCACTTACAATCTCCCCCTTTTTGGTGATTGATGACAATATAGGTTAAGTTTTCAACGAGGATAAACATATGAAGTGTAAATACTGATATTGAGGAATTTGATTGCAAGATATAGAAGAACTCCCCCTGAAGATGTGCATAGTGAGGAATTTGCTTTTGAAGCAATGCACACTTGAAGAGTAGAATCATGGAGATCTCCCCCTATATCTTGTAATTCAAACATGCATTTGACATAATATATGAAGAATTTGAAATGCATGATGAAATATGGTGACTGATGTAATTCAGCATGCGTGCATTAACATTAACGAGAAATAAGCATGCAGAAGAAACAGTAAAAGTATCAGGCCACCATAGAGTTTAAGTTTACAACTCGATCCAGCAAAGTCATCAGAAGAACGAGAGTTGTAACTTAGTAAAAAACGACCATATAAGATAGACCCGCTTGAAGACCAACTCAAATTTCTCCCCCTTGTCATCAAATGACCAAAAGGATCGAAAATGAGGACTAACACCCCTGAAGAATATCAAGTTGATGAAGGAGCACCAGCGTTGTTGTGGTCGTTTGTTGATGTAGGGCCTGCCGCAGTGTCGTCCAAGTCTTCATGCTCATCGGTGTCGCGCGATGAAGAATAGGAGCTGGACACCAAGGAAGGAACCTTGACTTTCTTGTACTTCTTCGGTGGAGGAGCAGACCAGTCAAAATCTTCCTTGAGACCCATTTTCTTCAGATCTTCTTCACCATATACATGTGATAGAATAGCCCAGGTGCGATTGAAGACTTCTTGGAGGTAGTAATGGTTTTTTTTCACAACATTATGTGTAGCAGTCATGTTGTGAAGAATTGAACCAAACTGACGCTTAACCCATTTATGGTTTTGATCCACCTTCTGGTGAAGACTTAGCAGAAGCTCACGGTCAATCATCACACGAGGAGTAGTAGCTTGAGGATTTGGCTTGGAGGCATGGGCAGCAGAATCATGAGTGGCTGAGTCATCATTGGTGGAATAAGATTCAGCCTTGCGAAACTGACCATCCAATGGACGAATGCCTTCATCAATAACAGCTGGCGCCTTGCCCTTTTCGTCAGTTGAGGAATAGGTACGCTTGAGGACTTCAATCAGGGGCAAGTAGCTGAGGTGATTCTGAAAATCAGCCTTGTAGTTGAGTGAAGACCTTGTTCTGAGGAATCTCATAATCCACGGTGCATAAGGCTTCAGCTCAAACGGTGAAAGTGAAACATTTGCCAGAGTCCTCATGAAGAAATCGTGATAATTAACAGGAATGCCATGAATGATGTTGAATACCAGATTCTTCATGATGCCAACAATTTCCTCATCAGAGGAGTCATGACCTTTGATTGGACTCATAGTCTTCGCCGAGAATGCGATAGACCTGCCCTTGGTACATACTGCAATTCCTTCACGAGGAATTTTGTCCTTGAGGCTTGACCAGGTTTCAATGGCTTCATAAGCACTTGCATATAATGAGCAGTAAGCTCAGGCTCTTGGTACAGACAACGAGCTCCTTCAGGTGGAGGACTGATGGGCAGGGCGTGAAGTAATTCAGAGGCCGGTGCTTTGTAGTGAGTGTTTTCGGTCATCCAAATTCAAAACCTGTGGAGTTCACATCACAAGATCTCCTGTGATGTGCAGTGTTGCGTATAATTGAAGAATGAGCTCTTCATTCCAATCAACTATGTCTGTGCAAAAGTTGAGGAGTCCCGTGTCATGAAGCACACTGAGGACAGGAGTGAAGCATGGTAGTGATTCCATGTCCACATGAGGAATATGCTCGTGGTCGAAGACTTTGTCCTTGTTGAAGAACACTGAGGAATAGAAGTTGGCCTGGCTGGCGGTCCAGAAGCGCTTCCTTCTAAGACGAGCAGAATCATAGGGATTGTAGTCAGTGAAGAACACGTGCTCGCCAAAGAAATCATCAGCCTTGAATTTCTTCTTCTTTGAGAATTGATCCTTTGGCTTGGGCTGAGGAGTGTCAGTCAATTGCATGATCACTTCAGGAATCGCAATCTCAGGTTCTTCAGGCTGAGGAATTTCAGCTTCTACTCTAGTGACAGCTTGGGTCTTCAATTCTTCATTTTCATTTTCTTCAGCACTAGTGGCTGGAATTTCTTCATGGACAGACGGTGTGGCATGTGGTTCATTAGATCCCATTTGAACTGTAGTTTCTGGGGACTAAGGAATTTGTTGCAATGGTGTGAAGAGTGGAGAGTTGGGGTGCTGACTTTCCCAAAATTCATCATTCAGCACAGGTGTGGTACAGCTAATGTCCACATCTTCATCTTCCATTTCTTCAACGCCGGCCTCTTCAGCAGTAAACTGAGGCATAGGCGAGGAAACAACAGGAGTTGAAGGGATTGCATCCACTTCAATTTCTTCATCCAACTGCTCTGACGAAGCAGCAGAAGTATTTTCTTCATCAGATCCGCTAGGGATCACATATTCTTCATCAAAAGGGACGATTTCCTTTGATGGCATGGTTGAGATAGGAACAATATCAATGGGTTTTGTAAATGAGCTGGTTAGAGACTTCATTTTCTTCGGAGCTGAAGAGTCTGTTGAAGTTGATGCCTTCCTTTTCTTCACTGCTGCACGCTCTGCAGCCTTAGTCTTCTTCACATCTGAAGCAGATGGAAGGATTGGAGTTGGGGTAGGCGCAGGAGGAGAAGAGGAATGTGGTTGATTTTCTTCAGGCACAACTGATGCAGTTGCCTTGACCTCTTCATTTTCTTCAGCCACACCACTAGTGGATGCCCTGGAAATTTAATCAGCGGCTGGAATGCAGTCATCAGCCCTGGAACTCACATTTTCTTCAGCAGCCTGAATGTCATCAGCGGTGCTGGCATGTTCTTCAGTCGGCTGAGCAGATGCTTCAGACTGAGGATTTTCTTGTTGCGATGGAGCTGCAACATTGGAGGTGAACTTTTCAGACAATTTCACAAACCTGACTTTGGCATCAAGCGAGTCAGCACGGTATGCGTCAAATTCACCACTGAGTTTCTTGATCTCAGATTGAATAGTGACAAGTTCTTCAGTTGTCATAGAGACAACATTTTTCTTCAGGAAGTGCTCCTTCCTGTACTGCGCTTTCTTGATCTACCTGGCCTTCTCATATTTCCATTTTCTTCTTGGATGAAGGCAGTCAACATATGACTTTGGCCAGGAGTCAACTTGAAATTAGGCATAGGAGTGTTTGGGTCCTTGTGCGAGAGATCAATGTAGTCGAGGATCGACTTTGGATCCAAAAGCAGAGGCACATTTGTGCCCTTAGCTCTAGCGGCCCTGACTTGCCTATCTCTGACGATTTCTGCAAGTTCATCGTCATTAGCTTCGTCTTCTTCAGATGACACTTGGAAGGCGACCTGCTTCTTGTGAGGACTTGGGCGAGAGCCTCGTCCAGCAGTGGTCTTTGTCTTCAGCAGAGAGGGTCCCGTTGAAGAATTTGGTGCAGCTGAGGAACTAGCAGAAGCTCCTGAGGCAATAGAGATTCCAGTAGTCTTTTGGCACGTGGCAAGATGCACAGGTGCTGAGGACTTGGTCGGAGCAGCTGAGGACTTTGGAGGAGCAGGAGCAGCATGAGGAATTGGCCGTGAGGGCATTGAGGATTCTGGCCGTGAGGGCATAGCTGAGGAACTTGGCCTTGAGTACATTGACGGCGAAGCACTTGGCTTGTGCATAGGCTTCTTCAACATGGCCTTCTTTGGCTTGACAGAGGCCTCAGCGGCAGCAGCAGCAGCAGAGTCTTCATTGAATTTCCTCACTGCTTCTCTGGCTTGTCTACCAGCTTGGCCTGGCGCTTGGCCCATTCATTAGGATAATCCTCACCACGCTTGAGGCTAGTGGGATCAGCTATTTGGCCAGGTGCCAATGGAGGTCTTGGGCATGGAGGATTGAGTTCGAATTTCTTCATGTATTTTGGAGTAACATATCTGTACTCCCTCCACTCTCTTGCCCATCTCCTCTCTATCCTTTGTATGCGCACCTTGCGCTGATTCTTGTCCTCCTTACCAAATTTGGCCTCATCAGGAGTGCAATAGTCTTTGTATATGTCATCAGGGATCTCAAAGGCAATATTGATTTCAGGCCTCTTTCCTCCTTTCCGTGGCTTCTTACCGTCAGCCATTTTCTTCAGTTGAGGAATTTGAACAATTGAATTCTCTGAAGAAGTATGCAACTTTTCTTCGAGGAATGCTGCAAATGAGTTAAGTTGATGAGAACCTAGTGATTTAGAAGCGGACATGAGTACCTGTGAACAGAGTATAGTTGCGAGGAATTTGGAGAGGTCATATGCTCTCGTAAGGTTTTTCAAAAAGAACAAGTTTGAGGAATTTGACCAGTTGAGCCTTGAAGAATTTCACTAAGCGTTCTTTGTCTTAGGTTCCAGAGTTGTATAGATCGAAGATCCACACAATTGAGGAATCTTGAACAAAAATTATTGCTTAGAGAAACGAATCAAGAACAGATGACATGTGAGGTGTTTAGTGTGTGAGGATTTGAAGAAAAACACCTTTGAAGATTTTGTAGAAATCATATGAATCAAAGAGGGCAGTAAAAGTAACTTTTAATTACCCTGGACGAAGAACATGACGAACTGTGAGGTAGAGATGAGAAGTTCGTCTGTGCAGATCTTCCACGCCCTAACTCGGTGGAGGAAGACTGTCGGTGTGGAACGACACCTATGGGATCACAAGAATACCTACTACGGTTGCCGGGGCGCAGGGTTGCGAGGAGAGCAGGGCTAGTAGACAGCACAAGGATCGTTTACCCAGGTTCGGGCCGTGAGGATGCGTAAAACCCTAATCCTGCTTTGGTGGGTGTATTTCTAAGAGTTCTCGAGCTCTCGAACTAGCTGTGGTCAGCGCGTGGTTCGAAGAGTGAATCCCTCTCCAAGATGCCATGGGCCTCCTTTTATAGTTAGAAGGGCTGCCACAAAGGGCACACAGGAGGTGGAAAGGCGACAATGCCCCGAGCTTATCTCTCAGACATAGGACAAGACGCATTAAATGCGTAGCTTAGGTGTCCCCTTGCTTTATTGGGGACAGGGGCAAAGCCCGTCCCGTCCGTCGCCGCTCCTCCTCGCTTCGACACGCGCCCTGGCCAGCGATGCGTGCGGTGCTATGTAGGCAGGCAGGCAGCTGAGGTGGCGCGGTGGTGGAGCCTTTACGAAGATCTGCATGCCGCGACGCAGGCACTTGATGAGTTGGCCTAGGAGCTGCATGTTGCCACGCAGGTGCCCGCCCAGCTGGTTGGGCTGGCAGCTGTATGAGAACGGCGGTGGAAGCTTGGCTGTCGCGGGCCTGGCGGTGGTCCCGCCGGCGTCCTTGGTGAGGGCCTTGCCGGGTGGCCTGGCAAGGGTCTTGTTGCGGTGGCCCCAAGAAAGGTCTTGCCGTGGCGCGCTATCGTCCCCGGCAAGGGTCTTGCCGGGGGTCTGGTAGCCTTCCTCGGCAAGGATCTTGCCGAGGATCGTCGTCTTCTAATCCTCATAGATCCTGAATATGTCTTCACAAAGATCTGCATGCCAACACAGAGGCGCCTTCCCGAGCCCTGGCCCCACGTTGATGACGGTGTTGGCGGCCGTGGGCTCAAGGGTGGCTCGCTCTGTTGGTGTGGGGCGAGCTGTCCCGGCAAGGATCTTGCTGGGGCCGCTGAGGTTGCCCCGGCAAGGGTCTCGCCGGGGGAACCTGCTTCGTCCCTCTGCTCTTTGTGGTCTTGGCCTTGGCGTTGCTCTGATTATCTTGGGCTTCGGTCTTACCTTGGCTCACCTCCCCTGCTCTGCTTGGTGTGGTCGTGGGCGACTGACCGCCTGCATAGGTAAAGGGGTACAAAAGCATGCCCCTCTTTTTGTACACCTACACGAGCCCCCGGGCCTGGGCCACACATAAGCGTGACACGTTGTTGGGTCAGGCCCAAAACGGTGCGCGGGCAGGCGGGGCGGTTTTTACCGCGGTAAGACGTTTCGCACGCTCCGCTTCCCACGACTCGCACGCGCGGTGTAGCGTGGAGGGGTGTGCGTGACGTGGGCGGCATGCGTGGGGCGGTTCCTGCACGCATGCATCACATCGCAGTAAATGGGCAGTGCGACCCGCGGCTTCCCCATAAAAAAGGGATAACTGCGGGCGCACTGTTCCTTTTACCCTTCGCACAACCCCAATCTTGGAAACCTTCGCCTGCCTCCCTCTTCTTCTCCAAGCTTCGTCCCTACTCGTCGTCGTTGCGCTTCCGCTACCCTTTGTCCTACCCTCCTCCTCCAGCCTCCATGGCGCCAAAATCCACCAAGGGCAAGGGGGTGGCCAAGGACGCCAGAGCTGCGGAGCCGCCGGAGAGTGCGCTGGCGGTGCAGCGGACGCAGCCCGCCTTCTTCCCCTCGACAGTTAACGTGTTCGAGCTTCGGGACTCCTTCAGGCCCCTGTGGGGAGTGAAGACGTGGGGAATTGGGCATCCAGCCACGCTGCCATCCTCGACGATTGCGCCGAGGCTTCCCCAAATCGGGTACCCCTTCTTTGTTGATTATTTTCCTGGCCTCTGCCCTCCCTTCTCGATTTCTTCAAGGACGCCATGCATACCTTTGGCTTCCGCCTCCTGGATTTTACTCCGAATGCGGTGGCGTGCATGGCCCTTTTCACGCATCTCTGCGAGGGCTTCGCCGGGGTGCACCCCAACACGGTGCTTTTCCGCCATTACTTCTCCCCTCGGATCCAAACAGGGGGCGCCATCTCCAGTTGCATCGCCTGGGTCTCAAGATCCAAGGGAGCGTACCCGGAGGGCGCCATGAAGGAGAGGTGGGAAGAATGGCGGAGCCGGTGGTGCTGGATCGAGGAGGAGGATCCGCCGGCGTTCTGCGAAGTTCGCCGGGCACCGCCGGTCCGCAGAAGCGATTGGAGCGATGTCGATGCTGACGACGAGAAGCTCACGGTCACCACCACGAGGATCCTCCGGCTCACTGAGGCCGGCCTCACCCTTCAGATGATCGGGGCAGACTTCATCCGCCACCGGATCGCTCCGCTGCATAACAAGGGGAGGCCAGCCTGGCTCTTCACGAACCCCGCCGACATCATGCGGCTTCATCCCAGCCTCGACCACAACTTCACAGTGATGGGGCACGCCCATTTCTTCCAGCGGCTCTTCCAGCTTGACGTGGGCCGCGACGATGGGGTTGAGAGGACCGGCAAGGTTGCGAGGGCCGCCGCAAAGGCCGACAAGGTCCTCAAGGTGCGTCTATTCAAGCTGCCGACGGGGGTGGTCCCGTTGTGCAATAACTCGCGCCGGTCCGATATCATCGCCATGATGCCGGACTGCAACATGCATGGCCCCGACCCGAGCTGGAAGGAGCCGGAGGACGCCGAAGTGTAGCAGTTCTTCGACACCCTGCATGAGGGGTATGTCAACGCCGACGCCGAGCGGCTTCTTGTCCAGGACACCACCCAGGCGGAGCTGGACTACATCACCACCAGGGCGAGGGAGGCACAGCTTGCCAGGGAGGCCGGCAGTGCCTGTGGTGTGGAGGACAAGGCCGGGACGACCATGGAGGAGAAGGAGCTCACCCGGTGGGCGACGACCGCCGGGGGAGCCATCAGTGCCGGCCCCGAGGCTCCTTTGGTTGAAAATGTGACCGGCGAGTCGTCGTCGGAGGAGGCCGAGATCGCATACCCGACGCCACCTACGGGGAGGGGGCGAGTCCTGCGGCGGGCCAGTTCTGGCGAGCCGGTCCGGCCCGGCAGGACTGCGCGGCCACAGCTGACCTTGGAGGGGCCCGGGCGCCACACGAGGGTCGCGGCCGCAAAGAAGCCGGCGAAGGCCGCGGTGAAGAAAAAGACAGCCGCCCTTCTTCGTCCGCGCGTGTCTAGACACCACCCCCTTCTCCTCCTCCGTCAGATGTTGATATGGAGGTTACTTTTGATTATGGATCCCTCAGTCTGAGGAGGAAGAGGAAGACAACAGAGGAGGAGGTGGACGATGAGTAAGTATTTGGTTCCTTTTCGTTGTCTCTACCTCCTCAATCTGTGTTGCTTGCCTTGATTTGTTTTCATCTTTGCAGGGACGGGGAGACGCTGGCCCAGAGAGCGAAGAGGGCCAAGGTCTCGGCGAGTAGCCAGCCCCCGGCTGGTACTTCTAGGGCGCCTCTAGTGGTGTTGAGCAGCCCGGACAGCAGCCCCCAGCACAGCCCCCAGCGTAAGTTCATCACTCTTCCCTTGTCGACATGTGTCAGGGGCACGACACTTTGGCACTGACCTTGCCAGGTATGCAGGAGGAGAGTAGCAGTAGGAGGAGCCACAGAGGGCCGCTCCCAACATGCCGCCCCCATCGACCACACCACCCCGAGGGGCGTCCCCGGCAAGGGTGCCAGTCATCGGGCCCACGCGCATGGAGGAGGGGGAGGAGAACTTGGGCGCCGGTGGCTTTGCCTCGACGCCAAATGTTGGTGGGGAGGGGACTTCCGTTTCCCAGCTGGGTACTAGCACAGGTAAGTTGTCCGTCGTTCGTCCCCATCCTTTCCCTTTCTGGCTTTTAGTCCTGGCCTTGCCTCACCCCCTTCTTCGGCGCCCAGATTCCTCCTCGGTGAACCCAGAGGACGTGGACGCCGTCATCAAGGGCGCCGCCAAGCCGCCGAGGCGGACGCCGAGAAGACCGCCGCCGAGGAGGCCGCCAAGGACGCTGCTGAGGACACCGCCGAGGGGCCTACCGGGGAGGCCGACAAGGCTGCCACTAACGAGGCCGGCAAGGGGCCTGCCGGGGAAGCCGGTGGGGCCGCTGCCGAGGAGGATGAGGCCGGCGACCAGCCTTCCTCCTCTGCTGCTTCCGGCTCCGGCAAGTACCTAAGGGTGAGTGACGACTTGTTCGTCCACCTTCCAGCGCTGCCGAGCACCGTGACACCCGCTGAGGCGCAGGTGTTCGACGATGAAGTGCTTGCCGCCGCTGGGCTTGAAGTTGTCGACGAGCCAATCGTTGGCGGTGATGGCTCGCAGGAGGAGCGGCTCCTCCATGCCATGGGCGCCAGCTTCCGGAAGCTCCAGGCGCTCCACCGCGCCCGCCTGGACAAAGTTATGTCTAGGATGGCGGTGGTGGATAAGGCGGAGGCGGACCTCCAGGAGCGCGTATCCGAGACGCAGGACTGGTTCCGCGAGGCCCACAAGGAGCTCAAGGCTGCCCAGGGCGAGCTGGCTAGGCGTGACGTGGAGCTCACCATGAAGCTCACCGACGTCGAGAAAGCTCAAGAGACGGCGAGGAACTTGGCCGCGACCGCCGAAGCCGCCCGGACCCAGCACGAGGCCGCGCTGAACTCCCAGGAGGAGGACCTTGCTGCACGCGAGGGGAAGCTTGCTGCCATGCTTCGCGGCAAGGATGCAGAGTTGGAGAAGCTTGTCTTGCAGCGGACCAAAGGAGCTGGAGCAGAGGCACAAAGAGGCACTCGATGCCAGGCCCTGTGTTCACGCCAAGAAGGTGGAGGAGTTGGAGGCAGAGCGAGGGTTGAAGGACCAGTCCTGGCTGTCCCAGGAGAGGGACACGCCTAACAAAGGTTCTCGACAGAGGCGCAGGCGCGCCGCCAAGAAGGCCGGGAGTTTTCCCGAGGCCAACAACTCCATCAAAGACCTCCAGCTAAAGCTGGAGGGTCTCAAGGAGGTGTTGTCGGAGGGAAAAACCCGGGAGGGGACCCTGGCCAAGGAGCTGGAGGCCGAGAAGCAGTTGCGGAGGAACGAGGGCCTCTACTTCGCGGACCACGTGGAGGGCGAGAACCGTTGGCTCAGTCGCCTTGCCATCGTCGCCAACCAAGCCGCCGCGCAGCTGGCCATCATGGGGATGTTGGACGTGAGATATGTCCCGGAGCGGAGCGTGAGCGCTAATTGCAGCCTGACCATGTTCTTTGAGAAGGTCGTCGCTGCTCTGGAGCGGCTCCACGCCAACCGTGCGGCCTCGCTGGCCGAGGAGTCCCGGAGGCTTTGCCAGGGTGCCATGACCAAGGTTCTGACCTCGCGCCGCTCAGGGAGCACATCAAGCCCATCATCAGCCGTGTCGGCGGAATTCTGAGGATGGAGGGCCAGCGCCGGGATTAGGCATCCCGTCCTTTATCGCCGCTGCAGGTTCACAACCAAGACAATCGCTATCTCTAGTTAGAACCGCAGCAACAATTTGATGTAATATAACTCTGCAACACTTTCAGTATTATGCATGTTATTTCCCTGTTCGATTTTCCTTTGTATGTCCACCCTACATTACTAGGTAGGCTCGCCGGCGTGTAAACCCAAGGCGGCATCTTGGGGACGGATCCCCATTGGCCTGCCGGGTGTGCTTGCTGCCGGGTGGACCACCTTGCCGCCCTTAGTGCGGCCGCCCGAACTGTCGAGCTTGACTCGAGTCAGAGTCGGGAGCGTTGCCAAGTGCGGAAGGCTACCCCGCCACTTTCAACGCGCCCGCTTTGAGCTGTTGAGCGGAGTCGAAACAGAACAAGGGTGTTGCCAATTGCGGGAGGGCCCCTTTGCGTGAAGGTTTCTCATACATAGGCGAAATCTCCGAGGACGATAACCTCAAGTGTAAAAGGAAATAATGCAAGGCTCTGAATAACTTAGCTTTTCTGTTGCCGAGCCGACGTCATTTCTCCAGCCGCCTTCTTCTCAGAAACCGAAAGCGACGAAGAACTGCTAGGCTAACTACCAGACCAGATTCTCACAATTGCGCCCCCTACCTGGCGCGCCAAACATGTCGGTGTGGAACGACACCTACTGGATCACAAGAATCCCTACTACGGTTGCTGGGGCGTAGGGTTGCGAGGAGAGTAGGGCTAGTAGACAGCACAATGATCGTTTACCCAGGTTCGGGCCGCGAGGATGCGTAAAACCCTAGTCCTGCTTTGGTGGGTGTATTTCTGAGAGTTCTTGAGCTCTCGAACTAGCTGTGGTCAGCGCATGGTTCGAAAGGGTCGAATCCCTCTCCAGTATGCAATGGGCCTCCTTTTATAGTCAGAAGGGGCTGCCACAGTGGCACACAGGAGGTGGAAAGGCGTCTGATGCCCTCGAGCTTATCGTCAGACATAGGACAAGACACATTAAATGCGTAGCTTAGGTGTCCCCTTGATTTATTGGGGACGGGGGCAAAGCCCATCCCATCCATCGCCGCTCCTCCTCACTTCGACACGCGCCCTGGCCAGCGATGCGTGCGGTGCTATGTAGGCAGGCAGGCAGCTGAGGTGGCGCGGTGGTGGAGCCTTCACGAAGATCTGCATGCCGCGACGCAGGCGCTTGATGAGTTGGCCTGGGAGCTGCATGTTGCCACGCAGGTGCCCGCCCAGCTGGTTGGGCTGGCAGCTGTATGAGAACGGCGGTGGAAGCTCGGCTGTCGCGGGCCTCGCGGTGGTCCCGCCGACGTCCTTGGTGAGGGCCTTGCCGGGTGGCCTGGCAAGGGTCTTGTCGTGTGGCCCGGCAAGGGTCTTGCCGTGGCGCACTGTCGTCCCCGGCAAGGGTCTTGCCGGGGGTCTGGTAGCCTTCCTCGGCAAGGATCTTGCCAAGGATTGTCGTCTTCTAATCCTCATCTGATCTTGAATATGTCTTCACAAAGATCTGCATGCCACCACAGAGGCGCCTTCCCGAGCCCTGGCCCCACATTGATGACGGTGTTGGCGGCCGTGGGCTCAAGGGTGGCTTGCTCTGTTGGTGTGGGGCGAGTTGTCCCGGCAAGGATCTTGATGGGGCCGCTGAGGTTGCCCCAGCAAGGGTCTCACCGGGGGAACCTACTTCGTCCCTCTACTCTTTGTGGTCTTGGCCTTTGCGTTGCTCTGATTATCTTGGGCTTCGGTCTTACCTTGGCTCACCTCCCCTGCTCTGCTTATTGTGGACGTGGGCACGGATCTGACTGCCCGTGCACAGGTAAAGGGGTACAAAAGTGTGCCCCTCTTTTTGTACACCGACAAAGACAGCTACGGCGGCGGCGGAGGGAAGAAATCCGCGGCCGGTACGAGTACGACGGCGATGAGGTCGAGGAAGTGAAGCTCTTCCTCACCGGCGACGATGAATTAGCGGCGGCGCTAGGGTTTGAGAAGCTCGAGCTGGAGAGAGGTCGATCGGAGTAAAGGAAGTGAGGAAGGGGAGGGGGTATTTATAGCCACGGTGAAGAACTGTTCGCCCGAAGATTTTGGACGAACGTTCCCCTGACCCTTCTCATTCGCTTGACATGTGTCACCCACGTACTGAGAAATGGAGATCGTGTGTGATCGTGGGTGAATAGATAAGTATTTCGTGGGATGCGGAACGGTTTGAGCGGCAAAGCCGAAAATTTAGATCAGATAAGTTTTAACGTTCTGTTCGCAAATTCTTCAGCTGACAAGGACACAGTGAAGATTTTGAACGAGTTTCAAATAGAACGCACATGAAGAATTTGTGAATAGATTGGGTTGAGTTTAGCATAGAGGGGGAAGGGTTCGATCACATTCACTTAGCAGAAATAGCAACTTGAAGAATTAGCAATAAGTGAATGTTGTAGAGGACATAAACTGAAGAAAAAGCGACGGAAACAGTGAAGACAATGTAAAGTTGAAGAAAATGAACAACTGAGGAATTTCAAAACTGAGGAAAAACTCAAATTGAAGATTTTCAACTTTGGTGGTGGCGTGACCCACCGTATAAGAATGATGATTTCAGACACCGCGTACAATTGTTGTAGGGTTCTGAGAATCAAATTCTTCGTTAATTTCTTCATACTTAGAGTGTTATTCTTCATTTATTGAAGAAAAACGTTTCTTCATGTGTTGCGCATCTAAGTCATCAATTTTGCATAAGTGTTAGGATGAGTGTCCTTTTCAAAGAACATTCGAAGATTCTAGAATATTTAGCTCACACCGCAACTTGCTAAATCTCTTCTCATCCAAGTGCTTTGTGAAGATATCGGCTAGCTGTTCTTCAGTCTTCACATGCTCAATAGAAATGTCGCCCTTCAACACATGATCGCGAAGAAAATGATGACGAATCTGAAAGTGCTTTGTCTTCGAGTGCTGAACAGGGCTGTGAGCAATCTTGATGGCACCCTCATTGTCACAGAAGAGAGGCATATTCTTCATGTTGACGCCGTAGTCCTTGAGAGTTTGCTTCATCCACAGCAATTGAGCACAACAAGAACCAGCAGCAATGTACTCAGCTTCAGCAGTAGACAGTGATACACATTTCTGTTTCTTTGAGGACCAACAGACCAAAGATCGTTCGAGGAAATGACATGTAACATATGTTGACTTGCGGTCCACACGATCACCAGCATAGTCAGAGTCAGAATATCCAATGAGATCAAAAGCCGAGCCCTTGGGGTACCATAATCCAAGTGTTGGTGTGTGAGCTAGATAGCGAAGAATATGCTTCACAGCCTTATGGTGTGATTCCTTCGATGTAGCTTGAAATCGGGCACACATGCAAACACTAAGCATTATATCTGGCCTAGATGCACATAAGTACAATAATGAACCAATCATGGAGCGGTATACCTTATGATCGAAGTCAATACCATTTTCATCAGTGCACATATGGCCATTTGTGGGCATAGGAATTTTGACGCCTTTGCAATCTTGCATGCCGAATTTCCTCAGTACATTCTTGAGGTATTTCTCCTGAGATATGAATATGCCATTGCGTTGTTGACGAAATTGAAGACCTAAGAAGAATTTCAATTCTCCCATCATAGACATTTGATATTCTTCACTCATCATATAGGCAAATTCATCACTATAACGTTGGTCAGTACAGCCAAAGATAATATCATCAACATATATTTGGCACACAAACAGTTCACCATCATAATATTTAGTGAAAAGAGTAGGGTCGAGTGAACCGGGTTTGAAGCCTTTCTTCATGAGGAATTCCTTCAAAGTATCATACCACGCCGAGGGGCCTGCTTGAGGCCATAGAGGGCCTTATTGAGTCTGAAGACTTTGTCAGGATGCTTTGGATCTTCAAAACCTGGGGGTTGAGGAACATATACTTCTTCCTCAAGCTTACCATTGAGGAATGCACTTTTCACATCCATTTGATATAAGGTGATATCATGATGGTTAGCATAAGCAAGTAATATGTGAATAGCCTCAAGTCTAGCAACAGGTGCAAAAGTTTCATCGAAGTCAATTCCTTCAACTTGTGTGTAGCCTTGAGCTACAAGTCGTGCCTTATTCCTCACGACAAGGCCATTTTCATCTTGCTTGTTGCGGTAGATCCACTTTGTGCCAATGATATTGTGCTTACGAGGATCTGGATGTTTGAGCAGTTCCCAAACGTTGTTGAGCTCGAACTGATGTAATTCTTCTTGCATGGCCTGAATCCACCTGTGCTCCGTAAATGCTCCATCTACCTTAGTGGGCTCTGTGATAGAGACAAAAGCATAGTGCCCACAAAAGTTAGATAAATGTGAAGCTCTTGAGCGTGTGAGAGGACCTGGTGCTTCAATGTCATCAATGATCTTTTCAACTTGCACTTCTTTTGCAACGCGAGGATGAGCTGGTTGTCATCGAGGAATTTGATCAGCATTTTCTTCAGCGCCATTTTCTTCAGTATTTTCTTCAGGTGCATTAGCTCGACATTCTTCATGTTCTGGAATGAATTCTTCAGCAGATTCTTCGGTAGGAATGACATCCTCATTAGCCTTGAACTTGATAGATTCCTCAGGCTGGTTCATCTATCACAGAAGGTAGGTGCTCTCTTTGCAAGCCATTAGTTTCATCGAACCGCACATCTACAGTTTCAACAACCTTGTGAAGAACGTTGTTGAAGACTCTGTAGGTGTGCGAGTCCTTTCCGTAACCAAGCATAATACCTTCATGTGCTTTCGATGCAAATTTGGAGTTGTGATGAGGATATCTAATCCAACATTTAGCACCGAAGACTTTGAAATAACTCACATTGGGTTTCTTGTCAGTGAGGAGTTCATAGGCAGTCTTCTCGAAGAATTTGTGAAAATATACTCTATTGATGATGTGGCACCCAGTATCAATTGCATCAATCCAGAAACGACATTTATATGCTTTGTATTCATCAAGCATAGTGCAAGCCATCTCAAAGAAGAGTCATGTTCTTGCGCTCCACGACGCCATTCTGTTGAGGAGTATATGGAGCAGATAACTCATGAGTAATACCAAGTTCATCAAGATAGTCATCGAGACCAGAATTCTTGAACTCAGTTCCATTGTCACTTCTGATGTGCTTGATCTTCACACCAAAGTTGGTTGAAGCCCTCGAGGAAAATCGTTTGAAGACTTGCTGCACTTCATGTTTGTAAGTAACAATGTGTACCCATGTGTATCGAGAGTAATCATCAACAATAACAAAGCCATATTGAGATGCATCATTTGAGATTGCAGAATAAGGGTTAGGACCGAAGAGATCCATGTGAAGCGATTCAAATGGTCGAGTGGTGGTCATGATAGTCTTCGCTGGATGCTTAGCCTTGGTCATCTTTCCAGCTTCACAGGCTCCACATAAGTGATCCTTGAGGAATTTGACATTCTCAATGCCAATGACATGCTTCTTCCTCGCAAGCGTGCAGTAAATTCCTCATGCCTGCATGACCAAGTCGTCGAGGCCATAGCCAGCCTTCTGAAGCTTTTGCAAGTAGGCACACGGCTGGTTGCGGTCCTGTAGAGAAATCAACAATATACAAGTCTCCCCTCCTAAAGCCTTTGAAGACTTTGGAATTGTCAGCTTCCATAACCAAAACACAACGATACTTGCCAAAGACAACAACCATATCAAGATCACAAAGCATTGAGACGGGCATAAGGTTGTATCCTAAGGACTCGACAAGCATGACTTTGTCCATGTGTCGATCCTTTGTGATCGCAACCTTACCTAGACCCAATACCGACTTTTGCCTTTGTCAAGATGATATGCTTCAGATGCGATGGAGATAAGGGAGCATCCATCAATAGATTCTTGTCACCAAATATGTGATTTGTACATCCACTATCGAGGACCCACTCAGTGGCTTTGGGCTGATCATCCTGCAGATGAATTAGTGCAGCTTACGAACTTCATATACTTCATCAGTGAAGAATATGACATCACAATTCATCAGACAATTTCATCAAGCAATAGAACAGATAAAGCAGTATGAGGAAGTGAGAAATGAAAGTTCATTTCTTCATGATTAGCCTGCATCCTTTCAGGCAGTTTTCAGGTCTCCAGCAAATTCTTCAGACATTCATGCACGTCTGGAGACCTGACCCTGCAGAAGAAATTAGTTCTTTTTCTTCACCACCCACATCTGAAGGGGTGGCAAAGAGTTAATCACTCTGCGAGCTCCATACGAGAAAGGTGGTATAGAAGACAATCCATTTTGTTTCACATAAGAGGAGTTAGGGTAAGCATATGAATAAGCAGAGAAATTCTTCGAGGACTTATGAACATAATGATTAGAAGAATAATGCTCATATTCATAGCCCTTAGCTCTTCCCTGCGAAACAGAGTTGTTAGCACGATGATATTCGTATGAGGACTTTGATCCTTTTGAGGAATTTGATCCACGTGAGGAATTTGGTCCGTATGAGGACTTGGATCGATATGAAGAATTTGGTTCATATGAAGAATTTGATCTGGGGTTCCTATTCTTCACAGGTGGTGTCATAAGGACATTCACCTGAAGACTTTCAAGGCACCTTTTGGGAACCCAGATTTTCTTCATAGGGGAACCGTTCCTGCAGTTAGTGCCAACATATCTAGTGTCGTGGAATTGTCACGGCAGATGTTCTAGTGTAAGGACTTAGTCGCGAGGCCAACGCATCTATGTGGTAGCTTGAAGGGGTTGAGCGGAATCGAGAGACGCAACACACAAGACGAGGATTTAGACAGCTTCGGGCCCCAGGAAACATCATCCGGTAATAACCCTACATGCTGTTTATGGGTAGGTCTCATTATGATCATGAGGGAGTCGCCGTAAGCCGGCTCTCCTAGTTGTGTCTAGCCCTAGAGATTGATTGTTTCTTCTTGCCCGTCCCTCTTGGGGTGCCCTGCCCCCTCCTTATATAAGTTGGAGGGGCGGGTTACATATGGAGTCCTAGTAGGACTAGGGCTAGTCTATCTTTTCTTACAAGTTGAATACAAGTCCGGGTCTTGCTTCCACGTAAAGGAAATATTCGTCATCCCTTTCCTCTTAAGCCGACCCACCATAACATGAGCCGCCTTCCGGCCTTGGGCTTAGTCTTCTATCCGACCACCGTCGGGTCATCCGTGAGTCGTTCTGACCAAAGGAGCCGCCATACCCGTGAGTGGCCAGCCTCCGTGGTCATCGGTGAAGCGCCAAGTCCGCCGGGTCATACTTCCGGCCGGGTCATACTTCCGGCCGGGTCATACCGCGGGGTATATCCCCGACATTAGCCCCCAGTTTAATTTGGATTTATCCATGTTAAACTAATCTTCAATATAAACACAAGAACAACTTTGATAGGTTGTGTTCCGGGTTAAATTTTCTTTGTAAGCCGGCACTTGATCATCCTTAAGTCCTTGTCATCTCCTTCTTGATATGTATCCATAATCTCATAGCAAATCTCTTTTGCAGATATGTTCAAATTTTCCCAAAATCCAGATACTTCCTTTGAAAAACCGGGTCAACAGGCCAGCTTCAGAGGCAATTTGCTGACATTGGTCTCTTGTTGAGAAATATTGTAAGAGATAATTCACTTGAGTCGGCTTTCAATACTCTGACTTGACAAAAATATTGGTCTTCAAATATTCAACTTATATTCAGCCAGCTTGAAGATATAAAACTTGCCGGTTTATGATTACCAAAATTGCCGGGTTATAAATAGATGATGCCGAGTCATAATTGTCACCGGCGCCTTTATGATTTTACACCGGTCAATCTGATTTACTCAAACTGAGAATTTGAAGATATTTCTCCCTTATATCCATATTACCTGTAGCGCCCAAGGGCCGGTTTAATCAGCATGAATAAGCCGGGACTTATCACCATGGCTTTAAATAAAATCCAGTTGTGTAGCCCCCATGACTCAGCTATAGTCATAGTGGTGTAGCCGGGTCATCCTAGAATTGTCTTCAGCAAAGAGCAATATGCATTAGCCCCCAAGTGTCGGGTCATTATGTAATAATGAGCAGGGACTTTGTAAATATGATGATGTAAATTTGAGAAGTAACATGTAGCCCCCAAGGGCCGGCTTAGTAAGATAATACTGAGCTGGGACTTTTCATTGAAAATAATATCATATGATGTAACCCCTATCCTGGGGCTTGAACCCATGTCCACAAGGTTAAGAGCTTTGTGCTTTACCAACTGAGCAGTGGAGAATAAGGCTTGTGTATGTTGAATTTTAACAGGAGCAATTGGTAGGGCTGGCTCATTACAATGGGATGAGTTGGGTCTTCAATAAGGCCAATAAAAATGACTTTGCATTAGCCCCCAAGTGTCATGGTGCATGCTTGCAGCGACATGAGACTTGCATATTTGATGTAACCTCAACTTGAATAATGTAGCCCCCAAGTGCCGGGTCATAAGCCTGCAGCGAATCGGGACTATTTCCTCCATTGTAAAATAAATCATGCCCATTGATAAAGATAATAGCCGTTGCACTAAAGCGACTTTGAAAAACTCAATCATAATACTGGTTATTGATAATCATAATAGAAATCCAGCCATGTTGGCTATTCAAGATTTGAATAATATAATCCGGTATGAAAACCTCAATCATCCAATATCATCATGAAAATCCAGCCAGTTTTGGCTATTAAAGATTTGAATACCTCATCGGTTGACAAGTAAACCCGGAGTTTAAATACCTGGCGGCTCTTGGCCGGTGACGACTTAATGCGCATTCATTGTAAGCCGGAATTTTTGTAACCCGGTGGCCTATAGCCCTTGAGAAAATCAATAATTGATAACCCTTTTGAGACACCAATTTCAATGATGAGCTTGGACCAAGCATTTATATAAGTCATAGTTCGCAAATCCTACACGTAGTTTAAACAACATATGCCCTGGCGAATTAACGTCAAGAGCCAGGGCGGGTAACCACCCAAATGTAGTCTTACCCCGCACACAAGTAGATCACAAGAACCCTTGGCGGTTTACCGCAGGGCGGGTCATAATACCTCACATATAACTACTGTGATATTGAATTTGTATTGCCAGTTTACATGACCTGTGCAGTAAGGGTGATAACCCAATCTTTAGAAGCCAAAACTTCCAAATGTTTATGATTGTCATATACTGGCGACTTATCGTCCAAAGTCAAGCCGGGTTAAATAGAAACCACTCATATATGCTTCAGATATGATAAAAAAAGCTAAGTAAAAACCAAAAAGTTACTTGCAAAAAAGACTTTCAAAAATTTTGAGGCTTCTGATTCGAATACGATCAGAAAACCGTTCCAAAGGGGTTAAGCTAAGATTTGAATACGATCATATAGCCCCCAGTGGCTTTGGCGTTGCCGATCAAGAGGGTACCGACAACTATGTTCTCTTTAGTTCGAATATGACCTATGTTTGAACAAGAAGCCCCCAAATGATCTTGAGAGTTGTTTAACAACGCTGATTCGAATACGATCCACGTCGGACCCAAAAGGGGTTGAGCTATGATTCGGATACGATCAAGAAGCCCCCTAGTGGGTTTGGCGTTGCCGATCAAGAGGGTGCCGACCGCTATGTTCTCTTTGGTTTGAATACGACCTATGTTTGAACAGGAAGCCCCCAAATGACCTTGAGAGTTGTTTAACGACACTGATTCGAATATGATCCACGTCGGACCCAAAAGAGGTTAAGCTATGATTCAGATACGATCAAGAAGCCCCCTAGTGAGTTTGGCAGTGTGCCGATCAAAAGGGTTTCGACAACTATGTTCTCTTTGGTTCGAATACGACCTATGTTTGAACAGGAAGCCCCCAAGTGACCATATAAGTTTTGGCATTGCGCCGATCAAGAGGGTACTGATAGCTATGCTCGATGAGTAGGAGGCCCACAAGTGATCATAATAAGATAAGCCGTAAGGGAGGATACCCAAGTTTGAACCACGCATCATGGCAGCAAGTTCTTTTGGCAACCTTTAATTTTTCTGAGAACTCGAACTTGTGAGAGATTAATTATTTTTGAACCGGAACTTTAAACCGGATTTAAAAGCTTCAAAACTTTGTGAGAGACAAATTTACCTTGAGCCGGATTTTGAACCGGATTTGAGAGCTTCAAAGCTTTGTGGTAGATAAATTTCCCTTGAACCGGTTTATAAACCGGATATTAAGAGCTTCGCTTTGTTGGAGAGAGATGTCTTTTGAACCGGATTTTAACCTGTAATTCTCATTTTGAGCCGTAAATCTTCCGACGGCCTTTAAATTTTCATCGATCTTGCAAGAATCTCTGTGGCGGGTTATTTTTCCTTCAATGACCCGGAGTTCTTGAATTCATTGAAACCGCTAATTTTGCCGAGTCATAACATTGTAGTTCTTTAGTCTCAAGACGACTCGAGGAGTTGGCTTGAGATTCTCCATATTTGACCAGAGCGTATAGGTGTATATCATCGGCGTTGATAGCGCTGATGTGAATCCACGTAAGGTTGAGGTGATCGCGCGGTTATAAATGATCCCGTATGAGCCGTAGTGTCAAGAACTCGCCAATGGCTCCTTCCAACCGGTTGTTCGGGTTAACTAAACTGTGGTGGCGGCGACTTGCGCTACCGCCCATTGAACCATCCAAAGGTCGCGGCGGCTGATATATATGATAATTTGCCTCCAATTTGTTGGAAGAAAATCGGGCTTCCCAAGTAGTGACTTGCTCATACTCAATAAACAGCTCATCCGCATAAATGCGGCCCGGTGTGTTGATGTAGACCAGCCGCGAGACGGATCGTAAAGACGACCGCAACATCAAAGGCGGCTCGTACAGATGAATCAACCGTGGTGCTGTAAACCGGTGCGGGCGGGTAAGTTGTCCTCCTTGTTGTAAGCCGGCGTGGTCGCGAGAGACGGCCACGGCGTTGTAAGCCGGCGCGGTCGCGAGAGACGGCCACGGCGTTGTAAGCCGGTTCGGGCGTCCGTTGAGTAACGACGACCGCCTGTGCCAAAAGATGTTTGGCATGCCTCCATCTCCGTGGTATAATATCTCTTTTTGTCATAAATAATTACCCTGCATAAACAACATTGCAGACCAAGGCAAAGATAAACTTGTTCTTTGTCAAAGACAACATGTGCTAATAACACAAACTTGGAAGGATACCACCTGATTTGTTTGGACGACGGATGATCCGTTTATCGCGACAGAGGTGGCTCAGGCAGACCAGCGACTCAATATAGTTCCGGCGGCTCAGATGGGCGACTTAATATAACCCCGGCGGCTCAAAGCGGCAAGGGAGGCTCAACGCGGCTCAGACGGCTCAACCCAGCAGAGACGGCTCAACGCGGCTCTGGAGGCCCGAGTTCGACGGCGGCTCAGAGTGGCCCCAGCAACTCAAGATGGCCTCTACGGGCTCAAAAGTGGTACGGACACAGGGTAATTCAGCCATGGCTTCACAAACCGGCACGAACGGGAGAGTCATCCATGGTGCCGTAAGCCGATGCAGCGGGGCGAGTAATCACAGGCGCAATAAGCCGCACCGACGAGCGAGTTGATGTAGACCGGGCCATAGGGGCGGCGACTTGCTCACGTCCGTTCATTGGGTAATGTGGCATGGATGAAAACATTGCTACTGGACGTTGCCTGTGCATGCTCCATAGCCGCAGCATAGAACCTCATTTGTAATGAACAATTGTCCTACGAAACAATATTACATGCCCAAATAATTATTCTCATACGAATTAACATGCTGATAAAATACAGAGGAAAGACATCACCTGATGTATTTGGACAATAGATGCCAAACGTCCGCTAGAATTTGTCCAGGATTTTTTGTACTACGATTTTTAACCTTTGAACAGAGAAAAATACGACAAGTACTTGGCCTTGTGTGGGATGCAGCAATGACAGTAGTGACAACATTTTTCATTGCCCTAGTGGCCGCTCACGGTACATGCACCCGTGACTCTCCGGCTAGATACGCCATCGTGGCACTTTTTTTTAACAACAAACACCCAGATCTTCTGACTTTTCTTCCAACCGGCCATACTAATCTCTTTTAATCATACCTTCATTAGCAGGCACAAGGGTGCACGAGGTGTGGCCGGGTCTTTTACTCGTACAGAGTAAGAATTTGAAAGGGCGGCTGAGGGAGTCCCGGACTAGGGGGTGTCCGGATAGCCGGACTATCGTCACGGCCGGACTCCAAGACTATGAAGATACAAGATTGAAGACTTCGTCCCGTGTCCGGATGGGACTTTCCTTGGCGTGGAAGGCAAGCTTGGCGATACGGATATGTAGATCTCCTACCATTGTAACCGACTGTGTAACCCTAACCTATCCGGTGTCTATATAAACCGGAGGGTTTTAGTCCGTAGGACTAACAACAATCATACCATAGGCTAGCTTCTAGGGTTTAGCCTCCTTGATCTCGTGGTAGATCTACCGCTGTACTACCCATATCATCAATATTAATCAAGCAGGAGTAGGGTATTACCTCCATCGAGAGGGCCCGAACTCGGGTAAAACATCGTGTCCCTTGTCTTACCATCCGCCTAGACGCACAGTTCGGGACCCCTACCCGAGATCCGCCGGTTTTGACACCGACATTGGTGCTTTCATTGAGAGTTCCTCCGTGTCGCCACCGATAGGCCCGGTGGCTCCTTCCGATCATCAACAACGACGCGGTCAGGTGAGACTTTTCTCCCGGACAGATCTTCGTGTTCGCGGCTTTGCATCAAGGGCCAATTCGCTTGGCCATCCGGAGCAGATCGAAAGCTACGCCCGCCATCGTGTCAGATTTGGAAGTTTGAACTATACGGCCGATATCCGCAGAGACTTGATCTTCGACGGATTTGAGCCGCAGCTGTGCCGCGACCGCCTCGATGGGCATGATCTAGCTCTGCAGCCGAACAAAGGCCCTCGAGGCCGCACCAGCATCCGCTCCGACCCTTAATCCGGAGCCGGATTTCCCGATCGAGGACGAATGGCTAGACACCGCCTCGGGGGCTACAATCTCTACGGCGATCGAGCCGAGCTCTATCCCTGTCCTTTGTGAAGACCTTGACTCCAGGGTGCCGGACTCCTCTCCGGACTCCGAACCCTCCGCGACCCTGCCAATCGAATCCGATTGGGCGCCGGTCATGGAGTTCACTGCCGCGGACATCTTTCAGCACTCGCCCTTTGGCGACATCCTGAATTCACTAAAGTCTCTCTCTTGATCCGGAGATCCTTGGCCGGATTACGGTCAGGAAGGTTGGGATGCGGACGACGAAGAAATTCAACGCCCACCCACCACCCACTTTGTAGCCACTGCCGATGATTTAACCGACATGCTAGACTACGACCAAGACATCGACGGTATGGACGACGATGCCGGAGATTTACCAAGACCCAAAGCGCCTACAGGCAATCGGAAGGCCACCTCACATATGACATATACATGGTGGACATCCCAAAAGATGGGAACGACGATGGAACAACGAAGGATGACCCTCCAAGAAACAAAAGCGCCGACGTCAAGCGCCGCCTAAATCCCGCCACAATAAAATGGTGATTCCGGCACGGAGATAATAACACCCGGACAAAGGTCGAAGAGAACCCTCCAGCAGGACTCGGCGCAGGAGGAGGGAGAAGCAAGTCCGCACGACAGTGCAGAAAGAGAGGTCGAGGACGATAATTATGCGCCTCCCTCCGAAGATGAGGCAAGCCTCGACGACGACGAATTTGTCGTGCCTGAGGATCCCGCCGAACAGGAGCGTTTCAAACGCAGGCTTATAGCCACGACAAGCAGCCTCAAGAAAAAGCAGCAACAGCTTAGAGCTGATCAAGACCTGCTAGTCGGCGGATGGATCAAGTCCTTGCGGTACCAAGAGTATGAACTCGAACGCCTCCAAAAGCTACCCCAAACGCAGGCCGTTGCCTCGACTAGAGGAGGAAGCACCCAAGTCACCAAGACGACATGGCAGACCGGCCACCCTGCGGTCATGACAGAGAAGCCTCTCGGCCCTCCGCTCAAGCCAAACCCCGACGCTCAAAAAGTACCAAGACACGGAAAACGCTATCGGACTTATGCGAGATATATTGGAGGATAAGGCAAAACATACAAGATCGATCTACGGATCGCGTGGGCAACGACGCTGGATGATTACCGTCACACGGATACAAAGAAACCCGGCCGGGTCAACACATGAGACAAAGCTCATATGAGCTACGCCGTGATATAGCCCAATACTGAGGCGCCAGACACCCACTATGCTTCACAGATGAAGTAATGGATCATCAAATCCCCGAGGGCTTCAAGCCCGTAAACATCGAATCATACGATGGCACCACAGATTCTGCGGTCTGGATCGAGGACTATCTCCTCCATATCCACATGGCCCACGGTGATGATCTACATGCCATTAAATACCTCCCACTCAAGCTTAAAGGACCGGCTCGGCATTGGCTCAACAGCTTGCCAGCAGAATCAATTGGTTGTTGGGAGGACCTGGAAGCCGCATTCCTTGATAACTTCCAGGCACATATGTGCGACCACCGCACGCCCGATGACCTTAGCCACATAATCCAGCAGCCACAAGAATCGGCCAGACAATTCTGGACACGGTTCCTAACAAAGAAAAATCAAATCATTGACTGTCCGAATGCAGAGGCCCTTGCAGCCTTCAAACATAACATCCACGACGAGTGGCTTGCCCGGCACCTAGGATAGGAAAAGCCAAAATCCATGGTAGCCCTCACAACACTCATGACCTGCTTTTGTGCGGGAGAGGACAGCTGGCTAGCTCGAAGCAACAACTTGGCCAAACATCCTGATAGTTCGGATACCAAGGACATCAATGGCAGGTCGCGTCAATAAAAAACAAGTGCCGCGTTAACGGCGACAACATCAAGATACGGCAGTCAATGCCGGATTCAGAGGCTCTAAACCCGTCAGCGGAAGAAGCCATTCAAAAGAAATACCCAGGCCCGGCCCAACTTGGACCAAATACTCGATCGCCAGCGGATACATGGCACCCCGAAAAACTAGTTAATCACCCCAACAGAGACTGGGTGTTCAAGCAAGGTGCAAGTTAAGCGCCGAACTCAATGACAAGGGCTGCATAGCGATGACGAGGAAGAGCCCCGCCGCCAACAATAGAGGATGTAAGGGTTTTCCCACGCAAGTGCGGACGGTGAACATGATATAAGCAACCCACATACCCAAAAGGGAGCGGAAGCGCACTAAGGGACGATATGCGATGGAGCCACGCTCAAGTTCAACCCATGGTCTTCCTGCCCGATCACTTTCGATCGAAGGGACCACCCGACTAGCATCCGTCACGACGGCTTCGCCGCATTGGTTCTTGACCCAATTATCGATGGATTTCACCTCACCAGAGTCTTGATGGACGGCGGTAGCAGCTTGAACCTGCTTTATCAGGATACAGTGCGCAAAATGGGCATAGACCCCTCAAGGATTAAACCTACAAAGACGACCTTTAAAGGCGTCATACCGGTGTAGAGGCCAGTTATGCGGGCTCATTTACACTGGTGGTCTTCGGATCTCCGGATAACTTCCGAAGCGAAGAGTTAATCTTCGACATCGTCCCATTCCGCAGCGGCTATCATGCACTACTTGGACGAACCGCATTTGCAAAGTTCAATGCGGTGCCGCACTACGCATACCTCAAGCTCAAGATGCCAGGCCCTAGAGGAGTAATCACGATCAATGGAAACACCGAACGCCTTCTCCGAACGGAGGAGCACACGGCGGCCCTCGCGCGGAGGTACAAAGCAGCCTCTCACGGCAATTCTTGAGTCCGGCCACTAAGCGTCCGGACACCGCTGCGCTACCGAGTAACCTACAACAAGACCGCTGTCACGATTCAAGCACGCCAGAGTAATCCGCCCCAACCCCCGCCTCGCAAAATTGCGGTTAGTATTACGCTGCATATAATTACGCTCTAGAGATACCATGGGCATATGGGGAGGGGCAAGACCACAACACGCCAAGAATGCGGCTCGACCGCACCAGGGGCTCCTGATTGTGTCATTCTTTTTCTTTTTTCCTTTTTCTTCCTTTTTCTTACTTTCAGGACTCCGTCTTTCAGAAGTCCTGTCTGCACTAGAGTCGCCGAACTCCCGATGCAACAGCCATGGAAGCGTAAAGCCACGCCAAGTGTTCGTGTGGTCTCTATTATGAGCATTATACCTGTTTTACATACCATTCCGCAGCTTACCCTCGGAGGGGACATGTTAGATAGTCCCATCCCTTGATTATCGTGACTATTTGTATCGCTCTGCTTCCATTGCAGTACCTTTTTAAACAATACATAGCTTTTGCTTATTATTGCTCTACTTCATTTATATATACATATGTTCATTTCACGACATGTTGCAACCGTACACTTTGGTACGGCCAATACACCAGGGGCTTAAGTATCCCAAAATTATGGTGTGATAAGTCCGAACACTTTCACAAGTGCGGCACCCTGAACTTATAGCATTATATTAATTGGCTCCGAATCATGTCTTGGTTCAATAGTTGGGTTTGCCCGGCTCCCGTGTTTTGGTACCTTACGTTCCGCTATATCGGCTAAGGTAGCACCGGGAGAACCATCACGATTGTGCCCAGCTTGAGCTGGGTCGAGCACCTCGAGAAAGCTAAACTGACCGTCATGATAGGGCGAGAGCCGATCGCTGTTCGAGAGGTTTTTTCGAGTCCCTAAAGACTTATGCCGCTTAGAGCGAGGAACCGAATTGTCCGGCCAAGGCGTGGATAGCGCCCGAACTCGGTCTTCCGACACTGGGGCTTCACGAAATTTAAAATTATAGAAGTCTATGGCTAAGTGAGAGTGTTCAAGCATTATAACTCCAGTTGCCTTGTTCGTTGTGTTGAGCGCCTCCCTAGATGGACCCAAGAATGGGAACAAGAGTGCTCAAGTTTATCCCGAACACCCCAAAGACTGTGGCATGGGGCTGAAGCCAACGACTTGCCATCTCTCAAATTTGATAAACGGCCGCACGAAGGTAATATTTTAAATTAATAAGCGTTGCTTAGCGATATGAACAAGTTTTCAGCGCATGTGATAACAAATGCGAGTTTATTCAAAATTACATCTTTGGAGCACTCATCCGCTATTCGGCGGGCACCTTCAGAGGCCCTCATAGTACATTTCGGGCGTATGCGATGCTCATGACCCTTCGGTGGCCCGTCTGTCACAAGCCTCTTCGCATCCAGCTTGCCCCAAAGGTAATTTAGCACGGGCAAGGGCCCGACGGACACCTTCAATGCAGACGGAGCGCTGATGACTTCAAGCCGGATGTGCATCCACCAGCCGCTGCACCAAGCCGAAGTAGCTCCGGGCATGGCCTCCAATGGCCACAACCGCACTATAAGGCCCTTCATGGCCTGTTCGGCGACCTTGTGGAGCTCGACCAATCGCTTCAGCTGGTCGCTCAGGGCACTGAATGTTCGGCCTCGATACCGAGACCGTAACACCTTTTCCGCCGAGCTCCCTCCTTGGCGCGGTAGAATGCGGCAAGATCGGACACACTACGGGCAAATCTGCGAATGCTCTGGAGAGCTCAATCCGGGTAAGTAATAGGTAATTCACTTTCAAATGCTTGCTTTGCATAAAGAATGCCTTACCCGCCGCTATCTTCTTCAACGACTCAATTTCTTGGAGGGCTTTTTGGGCCTCGGCCTTAGCAGCTTTGGCACTTTCAAGAGCCGAGGCAAGCTCGGACTCTCGAGTCTTCGAGTCACGCTCCAAATCCTCGTGTTTTTCCACGAGAGCTTGGAGCTCTTGCCGTACCTTGGCCAGCTGCGCCTCCCCCTTCTCTCGCTCGGTTCGCCTCCGCTCATGAGCTGCCACGGACACCGCCTCCTTCTGTGGTCGCCACCTCGTTCATGGCCCCTAGTACCCAAGTTATCCCTGTTATTTTTGCAACCAAAACCTTTTCTATAAGGTATTTCTTTAATAAGGTATTACTTACCTTCTTTGTCCTCGAGCTGCTTCTTGGCTTGTCCGAGCTCGTTCTCGGACCGCTCTAGGTTACCTTCAATGCATTGACCTCCATGATCAAGGTCGGCAGAGGTCAAGCCAGCCCGCATTCCCATATTGACATACTTATGTTAGACTCCTGCGTATATCTTTTAGATCCTTAGTCCGGCTTTTCTTTCCAACACCGAACTAAGCATCGAGGCTACTGTCTATGCGGTAACATTTTTATATATTCTAAACTTACCTCAAAGCTCGTTAGAAGGCTGGTACGAGCCGTCAGTCCGCTCTTGGCGGATCGAATCTGTCCGGTCACCGTGATTCATAACAGGCGGTGCTCCTCCTCGATGGAAGCGCTATTAAGCGCCTCATAAGCTATCCGGTGCCTCCGGTTGACGGAGGACACCGGCGTCTTACCTTCTTGGCGAAGGATCCGCCGGGCTGGACTTCGAACTACTGACGGTTCCGGCATGGAGTCCGGACGAGGGTCGGGCTTAGAGCCCCTGGGGGTCTTGCCCCCCGCGCGCCTGGAGTCTGGGAGGTTGCCTTGTGGCACCTCCGGCGCTACCTCCTCTTGACCAAGCCCCCCTTGGGGCCCCACCGCGGCGTCATCCGCAGTGTGAGGCGAGGAGGCGGTCGGAAGCGAAGTACTCTCCATTTCCGACGAGCCCAGGGACCCGCTCGATGAATCGGCGAACTCGCCCTTAGGCGGGCTGCACGGTTGTTCGACATTAGAGAACACTCTGCAATAATAAAAAACCATGGGTATCCAGAAACTTACGATCTCGCCAGGGGCTTGGCCCTTGTAGGCCAATCCTCCTCCTCGTCGTCGACGTTGGTGGACAAGTCCGGAGGAAGGGTTCCTCCCTTCTTGGACCCTCCGGCCTCCCCAGTTGGGGCGGCCTTCCTTTTCTTCTCCTCCCCTGGCCGGGAGGAGCTTCTTCTTCTTCCTCCTCGTCTTCGTGAGAAGATTACGCTTTAATCTGACAAGACTGTCGTCGGGAGCTCCTTCGATTCCCGTGGCCTCCTTCTTGGCCTTCTTCTCCGGCACCACGTGCGGCGCCAGAGCCAAGAGCCCGTCAATCAAGGCGTCCTCGTGTCTTCCGGCAAAGGAGCCGGACAGTTAATCTGTCCGGACGCGTCTTCAACCAGTCTGTCAAAGATTAGGGAATTTTAGATCCCACGTAGAGTCAATCTATGAAAAAGAGTCCCGTAAAGGGTAAAATAACTTACCTCGCCGGGCCGGACGCCGCGAGCTATATCCGCGATCCTTGTTAGCGGATGTTGGGGCTTCAGCGCCCTTGAACAAGACCTTCGGGCATCTTCGTGACGTAGTGTCGAAGAGCCGGCTCAAGGTTCTTTGTCAGGCCGGATCGAACTCCCACAAGTTAAAGGCCCGTTATTGGCATGGGAGAATCCGCGGATGAGCATCACCTGGATTACGCCGACAAGCCTCGAGATTCTTGTCCACCAGGTTTCGGACGCATGTTTGGAGTCCGGATAGCTCTTCCGAATCCCCCCACGCCAGGCCCGTCTCCTTCCATGACGAGAGCCGTGTGGGGAAGCCAGATCTGAATTCGGGGGCCGCCACCCTTTCAGGGTCGCGTGGCTCGGTGATTTAGAACCACCCCGATTGCCACCCCTTTATGGTCTCTACAAAGACGCCCTCGAGCCATAGGACCTTGGCCATCTTGCCAACCATGGCGCCTCCGCACTCCGCTTGACGGCTGCCCACTACCTTCGGCCGGACGTTGAAGATCTTCAGCCATAAGCCGAAGTGGGGCTGGATGCAGAGGAAAGCCTTGCACATGACGATAAACGCCGAGATATTGAGGATGAAATTCGGGGCCAGGTCATGGAAGTTCAGGCCGTAGTAGAACATGAGCCCCCGGACAAATGGGTGAAGTGGAAAACCTAGTCCGTGGAGGAAGTGGGGGAGAAACACTACCCTCTCATGGGGCCCGGGGGTTGGAATAAGCTGCCCCGCTTTGGGCAGCCTGTTCGCAATGTCGCCGGACAAGTATCCGGCCTCCCGCAGTCTTTTGATGTGCCCCTCCGTGACGGAGGAGGCCATCCACCTGCCTCCCGCTCCTGACATGGTTGGAGAGGGTTGAGGTGGGATGTGTGAACTTGGGCGCTGGAGCTCGAAAAGGAAATGAATAAGCAAAGGAGGAAGAAGGCGTGGGTGAAAAGGTGGATCCTTATCCCCTTATATAGACGGACGGCTATGCGTCCCCCACCACCGGTAAAACTCGCTTATTTCCCAGGCGTCGTAATCAATGGCGCGGATGGGTTACCCACGTCCGTATTGATGAGAATCCCGGAATAAGGGGGCACGATCTATGCTTTGATAAGACGTGCCAAGGAAACCGCCTCGCTAAACGCGCTGAGGTGGAACTGTAAAAACGATTCGTATGAAGGCCTGTCCGTGGTGTGATGTCACGCCGTGGAATACGTCAGCAGATCTGTGCAAAAATTATTCTCTCTACGGTGTTATGTGGAACTTGTTTTGCAGAGCTGGACACTATCCTTGTGTTCAAAACCTTCTATGAAGTATTCGGAGGAGGAACCCGCCGCAATGTCAAGACAATCAACGCGCCGGACTCGTCGTCATTGAAGCCTGGTTCAGGGGCTACTGAGGGAGTCCCAGACTAGGGGGTGTCCGGATAGCCGGACTGTCGTCACGGCCGGACTCCAAGACTATGAAGATACAAGATTGAAGACTTCGTCCCGTGTCCGGATGGGACTTTCCTTGGCGTGGAAGGCAAGCTTGGCGATACGGATATGTAGATCTGCTACCATTGTAACCGACTACGTAACCCTAACCTATCCGTGTCTATATAAACCGGAGGGTTTTAGTCCGTAGGATGAACAACAATCATACCATAGGCTAGCTTCTAGGGTTTAGCCTCCTTGATCTCGTGGTAGATCTACTCTTGTACTACCCATATCATCAATATTAATCAAGCAGGAGTAGGGTATTACCTCCATCGAGAGGGCCCGAACCTGGGTAAAAACATCGTGTCCCTTGTCTCCTGTTACCATCTGCCTAGACACACAGTTCGGGACCCCCTACCCGAGATCCGCCGGTTTTGACACCGACAGCGGCCGCACCACAGCAATAGAGGCGGCAGCTCAGAGGCACGCACCGGCAGCAGGCGGAGAGGCCGAGGCAACCACTCGAGGCACGGCGACGCGAGAGCCGACTCGCATCAAATGACCGGCCGGAGGCAGAGGTGCGAGGCGAAAGTCGGCCAGGCGCAGCGACGGAGTCCGTGCCCATGATCCTATCCTCTTCCTGGTCGTGGTTGACCTTGGGACTTGATTCCAGCCCACTCACGCACGCGTCGATACGGATTGGTACTACGTGGCATACGGCGGCTGTAGTGGAATGCCTGTCTGACTCGGCGACGCGTAGCAGCCACACCGATAGCATATCCAAACAAAACCTTATCTAGGTCTCGCCGTAGAATTTTCCATCTGTAGCAACAAACTGGAAAGACAACTTATTGTTGCCGCAGGATTTTTTCCTTCTTTTCAACCTCGTCTGATGAACTCGGAGTCGATCCTGTGCTAACTCTTCTTCATCTGAACGATCACGAGCTTCTCGAAACCCTGGGAAGAATCCCTCCAAGAACTCAACACCACCGTGCGTGAGCCCTACGGTGGGCGCCAACTGTCGTGGAATTGTCACGGCAGATGTCCTAGTGTAAGGACTTAGTCGCGAGGCCAACACATCTATGTGGTAGCTTGAAGGGGTTGAGCGGAATCGAGAGACACAACACACAAGACGAGGATTTAGACAGCTTCGGGCCCCGGGAAACATCATCCGGTAATAACCCTACATGGTGTTTATGGCTAGGTCTCATTATGATCATGAGGGAGTCGCCGTAAGCCGGCTCTCCTAGTTGTGCCTAGCCCTAGAGATTGTTTCTTCTTACCCGTCCCTCTTGGGGTGCCCTGCCCCCTCCTTATATAAGTTGGAGGGGCGGGTTACATATGGAGTCCTAGTAGGACTAGGGCTAGTCTATCTTTTCTTACAAGTTGAATACAAGTCCGGGTCTTGCTTCCGTGTAAATGAAATATTCGTCATCCCTTTCCTCTTAAGCCGGCCCACCATAACATGAGCCGGCCTTCTGGGCCTTGGGCCTAGTCTTCTATCTGACTGATACATCTCCGTCGTATCTACTTTTCCAAACACTTCTGCCCTCGTTTTGGACTTTAACTTGTATGATTTGAATGAACTAACCCGGACTGACGGTGTTTTCAGCAGAATTGACATGATGTCGTTTTATGTGCAGAAAACAAAAGTTCTCGGAATGACCTGAAACTCCATGGGATGTCTAATAAAAATAATAAAAAATCCTCGCCAAAGATGAAGACCAGGGGCCCCACACCCTGTCCACGAGAGTGGGGGCGCCTCCCCCCCTCCTGGGCGCGCCCCCTACCTCATGGGCCCCCTGGAGACCCTCTGACGCCAACTAAAACTCTATATATTGGCTTTCGTGGAGAAAAAAATTAGAGAGAAGAAATCATCGCGTTTTACGATACGGAGCCGCCGCCAAGCCCTAATCTCTCTCGGGAGGGCTGATCTAGAGTCCGTTCGGGGCTCCGGAGAGGGGGATTCATCGCCGTCGTCATAATCAACCATCCTCCATCACCAATTTCATGATGCTCACCGCTGTGCGTGAGTAATTCCATCGTAGGCTTGCTCGACGGTGATGGGTTGGATGAGATTTATCATGTAATCGAGTTAGCTTTGTTAGGGTTTGATCCCTAGTATCCACTATGTTCTGAGATTGATCTTGCTATGACTTTGCTATGCTTAATGCTTGTCACTAGGGCCCGAGTGCCATGAATTCAGATCTGAACCTATTATGTTTTCATGAATATATGTGTGTTCTTGATCCTATCTTGCAAGTCTATAGTCACCTATTATGTGTTATGATCCGACAACCCCGAAGTGAAAATAATCGGGATACTTCTCGGTGATGACCATAGTTTGAGGAGTTCATGTATTCACTATGTGCTAATGGTTTGTTCTGGTTCTCTATTAAAAGGAGGCCTTAATATCCCTTAGTTTCCAATAGGACCCCGCTGCCACGAGAGGGTAGGACAAAAGATGTCATGCAAGTTGTTTTCCATAAGCACGTATGACTATATTCGGAATACATGCCTACATTACATTGATGAATTGGAGCTAGTTCTATGCCACCCTATGTTATAACTGTTACATGATGAACCGCATCAGGCATAATTATCCATCACTGATCCGGTGCCTACGAGCTTTCCATATACTGGTTTACGCTTATTTACTTTTCCGTTGCTACTGTTACAATCACTACAAAAATACCAAAAACCTTACTTTTGCGGTCTTTACTTTTGTTATCAAGTTACGCCACTCGCATATTACTTTGCTACTAAACACCTTGCTGCAGATACTAAGTTTCGGTGTGGTTGAATTGACAACTCAGCTGCTAATACTTGAGAATATTCTTTGGCTCCCCTTGTGTCGAATCAACAAATTTGGGTTGAATACTTTACCCTCGAAAACTGTTGCGATCCCCTATACTTGTGGGTTATCAAGGCCTTTTTCTAGCGCCGTTGCCGGGGAGCATAGCTCTATTATTTGAGTCACTTGGGATTTATATCTGCTGGACACTATGAAGAACTTGAAAGACGCTAAGACAACAATTTATCCCTCAACTACGAGGGGAGGTAAGGAACCGCCATCTAGCTCGCACTTGATTCACCTTTCTGTTATGAGTAAGCTAGCGACACCTAAACCTCGCTTCGCTATTCGCTCCGATATGTCGCATGTTATTGATGATGCCACTTCTGCTATGCATGATACTTATGATGAAACTACTTCTATGCTTGATACTACTGTGCCCCTTGGTGAGTTTCTAGATGAACAAATTTCTAGGTCTAGAGAAAGAGAAATTATTGAAACTGAATACAATGATGAAAGTGATGATGAAAATATGCCTGCTATTCCTGAGGGTTATCTTTTGATGCGGAATCTTCGCAGCTATTTTTGCTTGCCAGGATAGATACGAACTTAAGAGGCTGCTAGTTAAATGGAGTAAAAAATCTCTTAGAGATAGGATGAGACCTGACCCTGCTTTTGCTACTTCACCTATCTGTGTTCCTGATAAGGATTATGAATTCTCTGTTGATCCTGATATAATTACGTTGGTTGAATCTGATCCTTTTTATGGATATGAACCTGAAACTGTTGTGGCAAATCTTACTAAGTTAAATGATATAGCTGCCCTGTTTACTAATGATGAGAGATCACGCTAGTTTTATATACTCAAAATATTTCCGTTCTCATTAAAGGGTGATGCTAAGATATGGTTTAATTCTCTTGATCCTGGTTGTGTGCGTAGTCCCTGTGATATGATTTATTACTTCTCTGCTAAATATTTCCTGCTCATAAGAAACAAGCTGCTTTGAGGGATATATATAATTTTGTGCAAATTGAAGAAGAGAGACTCCCACAAGCTTGGGGGAGGCTTCTCAAGTTACTTAATGCTTTGCCTGATCATCCTCTTAAGAAACCTGAAATACTTGATATCTTTTATAATGGACTAACTGATGCTTCCAGAGATTACCTGGATAGTTGTGCTGGTTCTATTTTCAGGGAAAGAACACCGGGTGAAGCTGAAATTCTATGGAACAATATGTTGACAAATGAAAATAATTGGGCACCTCCTGAGCCAACTCCCGAGCCAGCTCTCGAGCCACCATTCGAGCCTATTCCTAAACCAACTCCGAAGAAGAGAGGTGTTCTATTTCTCAGTCCCGAAGATATGCAAGAGGCAAATATATCTATGAAAGAAAAAGGTATTAAAGTTGAAGATGTTAAGAATTACCTCCTATTGAAGAAATACATGGTCTTAATTTACCGCCTATTGAAGAAGTATATGATCTCAATTCTTTATTCACTGAAGAACCTCCTGATCCCAATATCCCGACACAGGTAGTAAAGGTAAATTCTCTCTACAGATATGATAAAACTGAAGTACCTCCTACTAAAATTGCTAGTCAGTGCTTGGATGAGTTTGATAACTTTATGTTTAAGCAAGATGACTTTAATGCTTATTTTGGTAGACAATTAAAACAGAATACCTTCATGATTAAACGCTTGAGTGATTATGTGGCTAATATTAGAGGTGAACTTAAACTTGTTAGCAAACATGCTTCTATGGTTACCACTCAAGTAGAGCAAGTACTTAAAGCTCAGAAAGAAGTGCTTGATGAAATGAATAATAAGAAAAATGATTATGCTGTTAGAGTGGCTACTAGAACTGGTAGAATGACTCAGGAACCTTTGTATCCTGAAGGCCACCCTAAGAGAATCTATTGCTGAACTGTGCAAACTTCTAGTGAACCTATTGCTAAACCACCTAGGAATCCAAATGATATCTCTATGTCTGATGCTGAAACACAATCTGGTAATGAACATGAACCTAGTGAAAATGTTAATGATGATGTTCATGATGATGCTCATCCTAGTAATGATAATGATGTAGAAGTTGAACCTGCTGTTGATCTTGATAACCCACAATCAAAGAATCAACGTTATGATAAAAGAGACTTCGTTGCTAGGAAACATGGTAAAGAAAGAGAACCATGGGTTCGTAAACCCATGCCTTTTCCTCCCAAACCAACCAAGAAAAAGGATGATGAGGATTTTGAGCGCTTTGCTGAAATGATTAGACCCATCTTTTTGCGTATGCGATTGACAGATATGCTCAAAATGAATACTTATGCTAAATATATGAAAGATATTGTTACAAATAAAATAAAGATACCGAAGCTGAAATTTCCACCATGCTTGATAATTATAGTTTTAAGGGTGGAATACCAAAGAAACTTGGAGATCCAGAGTACCTACTATACCATGCTCCATTAAGAGAAATTATGTTAAAACTGCTTTATGTGATCTTGGAGCCGGTGTTAGTGTTATGCCTCTCTCTTTATATCGTAGACTTGACTTGAATAAGTTGACACCTACCGAAATATCTTTGCAAATGGCTGATAAATCAACTGCTATACCTGTCGGTATTAGTGAGGATGTGCCTGTTGTGGTTGCAAACGTTACTATTTTAACGGACTTCATTATTCTCGATATTCCCGAGGATGATAGTATGTCTATTATTCTTGGAATACCTTTCCTTAATACTTCAGGGGTTGTTATTGATTGCAACAAAGGCAATGTCACTTTTCATGTTAATGGTAATGAGCATATGGTACACTTTCCGAGGAAACAACCTCAAGTGCATAGTATCAACTCTATTGGAAAAATTCCATCGATAATATTTGGAGGTTTTGAATTTCCTCTTCCTACTGTCAAGAAGAAATATGATATACTTATTATTGGGAATGTCCATATCCCCGTTGAGATAACATAGTGTTATTCGAAATTTCTCCGGTTCCATGTTAATCGGAATGAGTTTGTTAACAAGACTTGATCAACCTTGTTAGTGGATTCTTTTTTATGAGCATGAGATGGATGAAACTAGAAGCACAACCTTCTATACCCTCTTTATATTCTCTCGCTCTTTAGTAGAAATAAAGTAAAATAGTATTTTTCTCGTCTGCTTCTGGCTTATCCGTGCAATATAAAAATATCCCGAAAATAAAAGTCATCGTAATGCCATGCCAATTTAATATGATTTTTCGAATATTTGAGGATTTTAGTGCAAAAACTATCGCTGGGAGCTGCCACCTAGCCACGAGGTGGAGGGCGCGCCTACCCCTCGGGCGCGCCTCGTGGGCCCACGGTGGCCCTCCTCCACTTATCCCCGCACCCATCTTCTTCCTCTGCCTCACATAAACCCGAAAAACCAACTCAAGCTCGTGTTCCAGCCACTTTTGCTGTGATTTTCGATCTCCTTGCTCAAAGCACCTCTCGCAAAACTGCTTGGGGAGATTGTTCCTTGGTATGTGACTCCTCCATTGGTCCATTAGTTTTTGTTCTAGAGCTTTATTCTTTGAAAATTTGTGCTGCATAGGTGACCATGTTCTTGAGCTTGCATGTCAAATTTATATGGTTCCAAGTAGTTCTAATGCTTGATATAGGCTCTAGGCACTTGTATGAGTAGTTGCTATCAGTTTTATTGAAGTTGGTTCACTTTTGTTTGAAGTCACTAAAAATTTCAGAATTCTTTCAGAGAAAACAATATGTTTAGGAAGATGTTCCAAGGTGGTTCTTCAAGGAAGCAAGGTCCCAGGCTTGCAATGCGTGATGCTGACGAGGAACCACCAAGAGATGCTCTTGTGAGGCCGTGTGAACGGCCTTCGGAAAATTTTATGGATCAAGCGGGAATCAAAGAAGAATTTAACGCATATTTGCGTAATGCCGGTCTTGAGAACTTTGAAGCTGACAAATGCCCCCAGTATCATGATCTCATAAGTTCATTTGTGGGGAGGTTTGAGTTTTCATTTTCGCGTAATTCTCCTTCAGTCATGTTTGACCTTTATGACAAATCTTATACCATGGACTTAGAGGATTTCACTTTTGCTTGCAAACTTCCATCATGGGGTAGTATCAGGATCCCCTAAATCTGAATATAGAGACTTTCTTGCTAGAATAACTGTGGGGAATCTAGAGATATAACACAAGCCACTATCGGGAGCATTCACTTTCCTGCTATAATGCTATTTTGCTCTCTTCATAGGTAGATGCATAAATGCTAAGGATGAAGCATGTCACATGTGTGCCCTCGATCTCAAAGATTCTCGTAAGTGCTGTGTTAGGAGACCAATCTTATCATATGGGAGCCATTGTAGCTCGTAGGTTGCATCATAATAGACATAACAGAGATTTCTTTGGACGAATTTATGCAACACGCTTAGCTAATTTTCTTGATATAGATATTCGTGAGGGTGACATGGAGTTACCCCCTACTTATTTAGATTTTGATTCTATAGTTTCCCACCGGTTTGTTGAGAGGACTGAATCACCTCTCCAGTATCGACTAATCTTTAACAAACGACATGTTGTCCATGTTACTCTTCCTGCTCCTGCCTTCTTTGATTTTCAGACGAGAGGAAGATATATTATACCAGAGAGGAGGCAGATGAGTACGAGAGGAGAGCGGAGGCGGCTCGACACCACGCTGCAGCTCAGGAGGCGATAGCAGCTGCGTCGCAGTATGACCCCAGCTACACCTACGGGTATCCACCAGGCTATCCCTGGCAATAGACCAACTTAGGCCAAAATCCTAAGCTTGGGGGAGTACGTATTCCCACCGACATTACATTTATGTTCACACACACTCATTGCTTGATGTCGGTGCTCATACTCTTTCGCTGTAATATCCATGCTAGTTTATTTTCCTTTTTCCTGCTTTCTTCTTGTGTGTTTAATAAACATTAAGAAAAACCAAATAAATTAGTAGTAGTTTACTTTTCCTGCTGTAGTAGTAATAATTAAAAAGGAAAACCCAAAAATATTTCCTGTTCTTCTTTTGCTTGTTGGGAGCTTTCCCGTGTACATAGTTTTTATTTTCCTTTCTTTTCTTTGGGGGTCAGTAGGAGAAGACCATGATTTAATTGTTGTAGTGGCTCTTATATGCATCATTGTTGATTTAACCAAGAGCCCATATTGCCTTGTCTTCTCCTGCTTATTAAATGCTCGCATATTCCAGCTTAGTCCGATGCACGTGCACTCTTATTATTATTCACACCGTTCGGTCGTGCAAGTGAAAGGCAATTATGATGATATATGATGGAGTGACTGAGATGGGAAAAGCTGGTATGAACTCGACCTCTTTTGTTTTTGTAAATATGATGAGTTCATCATTCTTGATTCAAATTTTGTTATGAATAAACATGTTTGCAATGACAATTAGAGATCATAGTTGCTTGTGCCATGCTTGATTAGCTATGATTTATAATGGTTTACCTTATGTACAACATGCTATTAAAATGGTTGTGATGTGGTATGATGGGGTGGTATCCTCCTTTGAATGATTTAAGTGACTTGACTTGACACATGTTCACGCATGTAGTTGAAACAAATCAACATAGCCTTCACGATATTTATGTTCATGGTGGATTATATCCTACTCATGCTTGCATCCAATGTTTATTAATTTTAATGCATGTACATGGCTGTTGTAGCTCTCTAGTTGGTCGCTTCCTAGTCTTTTGCTAGCCTTCACTTGTACTAAGCGGGAATACTGCTTGTGCATCCAATCCCTTAAACCCTAAAGTTATTCCATATGAGTCCACTATACCTTCCTATATGCAGTATCTACCTACCGTTCCAAGTAAATTTGTATGTGTCAAACTCTAAACCTTCAAATGAACATTCTATTTTGCATGCTCGAATATCTCATATATCAACTAGTGCTGCCCTTATCTTCCGTGTTAGGCGGGTTATTCTCAAGAGGAGTGGACTCCGCTCCTCACTCACGAGAAAATGGCTGGTCACCGGGATGCCCAGTCCCATGCTTTATGCAAACTAAATCAAAATAATTGCAAACAAAACTCCTCCTGGGACCCGTTGAATGTTGGAGGCACTCGTTGATTCGAGCAAGCCATGGATTGATGCTTGTAGAGGAGGGGGAGTATAAACTTTACCATTCTGTTTGGGAACCGCCTATAATATGTTTAGCATGGAAGATATCGTCATCTCTTAGTTGTTATGTTGACAATGAAAGTATGCCGCTCAAAATATAATTTATCTCTATTTCAAAACCGAAGCTCGCACCTCTACAAATCCTCGCCTCTCTGCGAAGGGCATATCTATTTACTTTTATGTTGAGTCATCACCCTCTTATTAAAAAGCACTAGTCGGAGAGCACAAAGCTGTCATTTGCATTCATTATTGTTAATTTATATCGGGTATGACTATGATTGGATATCTTTTACCATGAATTACAATGTCTAGTCAATCCTTGATCTTTGAAGGTGCTCTGCATTTATGTTTTGCGGTCTCAGAAAGGGCTAGCGAGATACCATCTTGTTATAGCATATTATGATTGTTTTGGGAAAGTGTTGTCATCCGAGATTTATTATTATGACTTGCTAGCTGATTTTGTTATTGATATGAGTAAACATGAGACCTAGGAGTTATTGCAAATGTGGTTAGTTATGATCTTTGCTGAAAACCTGAATGCTGGCCTGACATAGGTACAACAACAAGAGCAAACAGAGTTTGTAAAAGTTTTTCTTTTTCTCTTCAGTTTGTCAACTGAATTGCTTGAGGACAAGCAAGGGTTTAAGCTTGGGGAGTTGATACGTCTCCATCAAATCTACTTTTCCAAACACTTTTGCCCTTGTTTTGGACTCTAACTTGTATGATTTGAATGGAACTAACCCGGACTGACGCTGTTTTCAGCAGAATTGCCATGATGTTGTTTTATGTGCAGAAAACAAAAGTTCTAGGAATGACCTGAAACTCCACGGGATGTCTTACAAAAAATAATAAAAAATCCTCGCCAAAGATGAAGACCAGGGGGCCCACACCCTGTCCACGAGGCTGGGGGCGCCTCCCGGGCGCGCCTCACCTCGTGGGCCCCATGGAGACCCTCCAACGCCAACTCCAACTCTATATATTGGCTTTAGGGAGAAAAAATCAGAGAGAAGAAATCATCGCTTTTTACGACACGGAGCCGCCAAGCCCTAATCTCTCTCGGAGGGCTGATCTGGAGTCCGCTCGGGCTCGGAGAGGGGATTCGTCGCCCGTCGTCATCATCAACCAGCCTCCCGCACCAATTTCATGATGCTCACCGCCGTGCGTGAGTAATTCCATCGTAAGCTTGCTCGACGGTGATGGGTTGGATGAGATTTATCATGTAATCGAGTTAGCTTTGTTAGGGTTTGATCCCTAGTATCCACTATATTCTGAGATTGATGTTGCTATGACATTGCTATGCTTAATGCTTGTCACTAGGGCCCGAGTGCCATGAATTCAGATCTGAACCTATTATGTTTTCATGAATATATGTGTGTTCTTGATCCTATCTTGCAAGTCTATAGTCACCTATTATGTGTTATGATCCGACAACCCCAAGTGACAATAATCGGGATACTTCTCGGTGATGACCATAGTTTGAAGAGTTCATGTATTCACTATGTGCTAATGCTTTGTTCCGGTTCTCTATTAAAAGGAGGCCTTAATATCCCTTAGTTTCCAATAGGACCCCGCTGCCACGGGAGGGTAGGACAAAAGATGTCATGCAAGTTCTTTTCCATAAGCACGTATGACTATATTCGGAATACATGCCTCCATTCTATTGATGAATTGGAGCTAGTTCTGTGTCACCCTATTTTATAACTGTTACATGACGAACCGCATCCGGCATAATTATCCATCACTGATCCGGTGCCTACGAGCTTTCCATATACTGGTTTACGCTTATTTACTTTTCCGTTGCTAATGTTACAATCACTACAAAAATACCAAAAACATTACTTTTGCTGTCTTTACTTTTGTTACTACCGCCACTATCATATTACTTTGCTACTAAACACCTTGCTGTAGATACTAAGTTTCCAGGTGTGGTTGAATTGACAACTCAGCTGCTAATACTTGAGAATATTCTTTGGCTCCCCTTGTGTCGAATCAACAAATTTGGGTTGAATACTTTACCCTCGAAAACTGTTGCGATTCCCTATACTTGTGGGTTTTCACTGACCCGCCGTCGGGGTCATTCGTGAGTCGCCAGGCTCGTGAGTCGTCTGACCAGTGAGCCGCCAGACCCGTGAGTCGCCAGTCCTCCGGCAGGTCATCGGTGAAGCGCCTAGTCCGGTCGGGTCATACTTCCGGCCGGGTCATACCGCGGGGTATATCCCCGAAATCTAGCAAATACTTCACCATTCTGATTTTTGAACAGTTTATACTTGGAGTCAAATGACTCATCAGAAGAATGAGGAGATTCACATGTAAAGCCAGCTAGATTATATGGATCAACTGGAGGTCCCTTCGCAGCAACCCATGAGGTTATGGGGTACTGCTCAGGCTTCCAATATGTACCATTAGCATTGAGTTTCCTCTCAAAGGCAATACCCTCTTTCCTAGGGTTCCTGTTGAGGATCTGCTTTTTAAGCACATCACAAAGAGTCTGATGCCCTTTGAGGGTTTTGTACATGCCTTTCAAGTACAATTCCTTCAGCCCTGCATAGTCAGTGATACTAGCAATGTCCTCAGATGAGGAATTAGTGATAGCAGAGGCAGTTGAAGAATTTGTAGCATTAGAAGCATTTGAACATTCAGGTGTAGAATTAGAATATTTACGTTCAATGCATTTCAAACATGGAGGAACAAATTCTTCCTGAGAAACGCTAATTTGTTGAGCAAGTAATGAATCGCGCTCCTTAGATCTTCATAACTCACTATTAGCTTCTCAAAATCTTGCTTTCTTTGAAGAAATTCATAAGAAAGCTTCTCATGATCAGATAAGAGAGTGTTATGATGACCTTGAAGGTTATCAAACCTAGTCTGAAGTCTCTGAAGATTTTCAGTCAAGGTTTTAGTGCGATCCATTTCTTCACCCAACATATCATCACTTTTGTCTAGCATGTTTTGAACCTTTTCAAAAGCCCTTTGTTGTTTCACAGCAATCTTAGCAAGTTTAGAATAGCTGGGCTTGAGATTTTCATCAGATTCATTCTCACTTGATTTAGAGGAGGTATATTTGAGTACCTTGGCACCCTTTGCCATGAAGCAATAGGTGGGAGCGTAGTCATCATTGCCTTCATCAGCCTTGTTGGTGAGGTCATTTTCTTCAGTGTTGAAGATAGACTTGCTGACGAATGCATTAGCGAGGGCTAGGCTCGCCACACCGGATTCAGACTCCTAAGATGCCTCCTCTTCCTCATTTTCTTCAGATTCAGCCTCATAGTCCATTTCCTTGCCAATGAATGCCCGAGCCTTTTTGGAGCTGCTCTTCTTGTGAGATGAAGATTTTGAGGATTTTGATGATGAAGATTTTTATGAATTCTTCACGAAGGAATTTGCGGGTAAGGAAATTCCTTAGCGAAGAACTACTAGCAGCGGAATAAGTACTCAAAAGTAAACATAACAGAATACAAGCATAGTCATCATGATGAAATGAAGACAAGCACAGAGTACAGAAAGCGTAATCACAGGATAACACAAGACAAAGACAAACAGACTGAAGAAATTGAACTGAGGAAATTGAGAAAGTCTTCAGTCAAAGTCTTCAAACACAGATATGAACATGCACACAACACAATAATGTGGAAATGAAAGAGTTGAGGAAATAGAACCAGTAAGCTTGGTGAAGATAATGATTTGGTAGACCAGTTCCAACTGTTGTCTCAGTTGTACATCTGGTTGGAGCGGCTAGGTATTTAAACCTGAGGACACACATTCCCGAACACACAGTCCTCACCGTATTCTCCTTGAGCTAAGGTCACACAGACCTCGCCCAATCACTCGTGGTAAGTCTTCATGTGACTTCCGAACCTTCACAAACTCGGTCACTCAGCGATCCACAATTCCTCTTGGATGCTCTAGACCATGACGCCTAACCGTCTGGAAGAAGCACATTCTTCAAAGGTAACAAGCGTCGGATCCAAGCAAGATCAATCTCTTCAGTGATGCTCAATCACTTTGAGTTTGTAGGTGTTTGGGTTTGGGTTTTCCTCACTTGATGATTTTCGCTCAAAGTCCTCAAAGGATGGGATGCCCTCAAATGAGAAGTGTCAGTTTCTCTCGGAGCAGCCAACCAGCTAGTGGTTGTAGGGGGCGACTATTTATAGCCTAGGAGAGGAGCCCGACATGATAAGACATAAATGCCCTTCAATGATATGACCGTTAGGTGGGTACATATTTTGGGACAGCTGGCGCATAGCACAGCAACGGTCGGAAATTTGAGGCTCAAATTCCTCAGGGCTATCATGTTCCTCACTGTGTAGGCAATCCGCACTGGCGAATTCCTAACTCCTCGGTCAGAACAAATTCTTCAGCGACCAGAAGAACTCCGTCTCTGTCACTGAAGAAATTGACTGAACTGTATGCGATTTCCAATGGCTTCACTCGAAGGGATTGGTAGATGTAGGACTATGAGTTGAGCATCACATGAAATTTTTTCCTTAGTATTTCCTCGACCCCTTTAACAGTACGGTGTTTCCTATGACTCAAGAAAGAGAAAATGAAACTATGAAAACAAAAGTCTTCACGCTTCATGTTCCTCGAATGAATACCAAGTCTTCAAGGTCACACCAATTTCTTCACTTTCAAAGTCTTCAGAAAGTCTTCAGAAATCCAAAGTCATCAGTCGAAGAACTTCATTTTTAGGGGTCGACTTTCTCTATAAATATCAAACTCCTCATAGACTTATACACCTGTGTACACTCATAAACGCATTAGTCCTTAACCTATAAGTCTTCAATACACCAAAATCAATAAGGGGCACTAGATGCACTTACAACGGAATAGAGCACCGCGGCGCCTCTCCGTTGTCTCATCAGCATCAGTAAGTCCTCCGTTTCCTCGCCATAAATCTGTCATTAGGTTTTCAGTGTTCGTCGCCGCCCTTCTTTCTTCTTGCTTAGATTCATGGCTTAGATCCAAAAAAACCACATAAATCTTATGCGGTACCAGTTTTAACACTTGTTCTTTGATATCAGAATATATCCCCATTGCAAATAGATCTCATCTAGACGTTCCCCTTTTTCAGCAGTCCTCACTTAATCCGCCATGCTGAATATATACTGTAGCTGTTTAACTTGTGTTTTCACCAACTGACTTGAACCGGCAAAAATTTCCTTTCTATTAGGCTTTCTCTCTTCACCATGCCGCCAAAAACATTCTATACATGCAATTGGGTCCCCTCCATCGTCACCGAGGGTACATTTAAGGACTTTGTAAAAATCGGGTATTTGTCCGCAAATAGTGTGATGCATTACCGTGCTCTTGACCCGGGCGAAGAAAGACCTCAGCCAAAGGAGGGCGAAACCATTGTTTTCACTGATCACATGAACCGGGGTTTCTCACCACCCGGCTCTAAGTTTTTCCAAGATGTTCTGCATTTCTTCCAACTCCATCCTCAAGACATCGGACCCAACTCCGTGTCAAATATCTATAACTTCCAAGTTTTCTGTGAAGTATACTGAGGGAGTCCTGGATTAGGGGGTGTCCGGATAGCCGAACTATGACCTTTGGTCGGACTCCTGGACTATGAAGATACAAGATTGAAGACTCCGTCCCGTGTCCGGATGGGACTTTCCTTGGCGTGGAAGGCAAGCTTGGCGATACGGATATGTAGATCTCCTACCATTGTAACCGACTCTGTGTAACCCTAACCCTCTTTGGTGCCTATATAAACCGGAGGCTTTTAGTCCGTAGGATGAACAACAATCATACCTTAGGCTAGCTTCTAGGGTTTAGCCTCTCTGATCTCGTGGTAGATCTACTCTTGTACTACCCATATCAGCAATATTAATCAAGCAGGAGTAGGGTTTTACCTCCATCGAGAGGGCCCGAACCTGGGTAAAAACATCGTGTCCCTTGTCTCCTGTTACCATCCGCCTAGACGCACAGCCGGGGACCCCCTACCCGAGATCCGCCGGTTTTGACACCGACATTGGTGCTTTCATTGAGAGTTCCTTCCGTGTCGTCATCCTTAGGCCCGATGGCTCCTCCGATAGTCAACAACGACACGGTCCAGGTGAGACTTTTCTCCCGGACAGATCTTCAGATTCGCGGCTTTGCACCAGGCCAATTCGCTTGGCCATCCGGAGCAGATTGAAAGCTACGCCCCTGGCCATCGTGTCAGCTTTGGAAGTGTGAACTACACGGCCGACGTCCGTGGAGACTTGATCTTCGACGGGTTCGAGCCACGCCCAAGCGCCACCGCACCGCCACGAGGGCATGATCCGCTCGCCGAATAGTGTCCTCGAGGTCAAGACAAAGGTTCCGCCCGACCCTTAGCTCGGAGCCGATCACGCCGATCGAGGACGGGTGGCTGGACACCGCCGAGGGCTGCGATCTCTATGGAGGTTGAGCCGTACACCTACCCGGGTCCTTGCGGCTCGTGACTCCAAGGTGCCGGACTCCTCTCCGGACTCAACCCTCCGCTACCGCTAATCGAATCCGATTGGGCGCCGATCTTGGAGTTCACCGTCGCGGACATCTTTCAGCACTCGCCCTTTGGCGATATCCTGAATTCACTTAATTCACTCTCTTTATCAGGAGAGCCCTGGCCGGACTACGGTCAGCAAGGTTGGGATGCGGCCAACGAAGAAATTCAATCCCCACCCACCACCCACTTCGTAGCCACTGTCGATGATTTAACCGACATGCTTGACTTCGACTCCGAAGACATCGACGGTATGGACGACTATGTAGGGGAGGAACATGAACCAGCACCTATAGGGCACTGGAGAACCACCTCATCTCATGATGTATACATGGTAGACACACCTAAAGGAAGCGACGACAAGGAACAACAGGACACTACGAAGGATCATTCCCTCAAAAAGCAGCCAAAATGGCGACGTAAGCACCGCTCAATGTCCCGCCACGACAAAGACAACAGCCATACAGACCCGGCCATAGAGCAGGGCGAACTGGTGGACGACGAACATGCTATCGAGCAACCGTCCGAAAAGGACAATCTGGATAAACAACCCGTCCCCGGCGAAGATAACAGTCCGGACGATCTCACGCCGGACAAGTTGCTGGAGCAGCAGAACCTCCACAAAAGGCTCGTCGCCACTGCACGTAGCCTGAAAAAGCAGAAACGGAAGATCAAAACAGCGGTAGATGCACTCAGAATCAGATGGAGCAAAGTACTCAACACCGCAGGCAAATACGGCGACAGTCGCCGAACAAAGAGCTACCCAAAGCGAAAATCATCGCCTGAATTTGATGAAGAGGCCGTAGAGCCCCCACAATCAAAAAACAAGGAGGCCACCCGGTCGGATGGACGACCCCATGGCAAATAGAGAGCGGCAAACGGCACCGCACACAAGCCAGCACACGATCCACAGGGATTCGCATCAAAAAGATGGCCCAGTTAGATCTATCTATGGGCCAAGAAAGCAGGCTCTAGTAAGCAATGCAGCACATCAAGTATCCGAGCATCACCGTACACCTAACATGTGGGTGCCGCACACCCCTATGTTTCACCGATGAGGTGTTGGATTATGAATTTCAGCCGATTCAAGCCCTTAAACATAGAGGCATACGACGGAACAATGCACTGAGTCTGGATTGAGGATTACATCCTCCACATACACATGGCTAGAGGAGATGATCTCCACGCGATAAAATACTTACCCCTCAAGCTCAAAGGGCCAGCCCGGCATTGGCTTAAAAGCCTTCCCGAAAACACCATTGGAAGTTGGGAGGAGCTCGAGGATGCTTTTCGGGAAAAATTTCTAGGGACCTATGTCCGACCTCCGGATGCCGACGATTTAAGTCACATAACTCAACAACCCGGAGAGTCAGCCCGGAAATTTTGGAACAGATTCCTTACTAAAAAGAACCAAATAGTCGACTGTCCGGACGCCGAAGCCTTAGCAGCTTTCAAACATAACGTCCGAGACGAATGGCTCGCCAGACACCTCGGCCAAGAAAAGCCAAGAACAATGGCCGCATTAACAAGCCTCATGACCCGCTTTTGCACGGGAGAGGATAGGCTGGCAAGATGTAGTACAAGCGACCCAAGTACATCCGAAGTCAGGGATGGGAACGGGAAACCACGACGCAGCAAGGACCAGCGTCGGACCAAGGGAAACAACCCGAAGAGCACGACAGTCAACGCCGGATTCAAAAGCTCTCGGCAGAATCATAAAAAGCTGCCCCTTAAGGATAATAGGGACGAGCTATCTAACATAAACAAAATCTTGGACAAAATATGCCAAATCCACAGTACTCGGTGAAGCACGCAAACCATACCCACAGAGATTGTTGGGTCTTCAAGCAGTCCGGCAAACTCAACGCCGAACACAAGGGGCTCGACACACCAAGCGAGGATGATGACGAACCCCAAAAGCAGAGCACCGGAAAACGAAAGCATTTCCCACAAGAAATCAAAACAGTAAACTCACTTCACGTGACAAAAGGGAAAAATAGAGCGGCACCCATAGAGGTACGCGCCATACGGCCTATCCCAGAGGAGTCCCGCCACTGGTTGTTAAAACCAATCACCTTCGACCATCAGGATTACTCTAGAAGTATATGGAACGCAGGTTGGACTACCTTGATATTAGATCCGCTAATTGGCGGACTCCAATTTACACAAGTCCAAATGGACGACGGTAGTGATCTAAACCTTCTATATCAGGACACAATCCGCAAAATGGGGATAGACCCAACCAAATTTCGCCATAGCAACACTTCCTTTCAAGGGGTAATGCCAGGCCCATATGCCCATTGTACGGGCTCTCATCGCTAGAAGTTGTGTTCGCTCACCCGACCACTTCGGCCGCGAAAAGTTAACCTTCCACCTCACCCCATTTACAAGTAGCCATCAAGCACTATTGGGACGCAAAGCTTTCGCCCGCTTTAACGCAATACCGCATTATGCATCTCCTACACTTAAAATGCCCGGTCCACGTGGCATCATCTCGTTAAAGGGAAACATCGAGGGTTCCTCGAGTCCGGAAAATTGTGCGGTTGCCTTGACAGCCACACAATAAACCGGCTTCACCAATACAAGCACTTAGACAGGTCGTCTGCACTTTGACATGGCTGGACGAGTCCGCGCAAACATACAAGAGCTTACTAGACGATACCCCCGCATAAGGCTCCGCGCAGGCACAACAAGAGACAATAAAGCTCAATTTTATTCATTTTTTGAATTGTACTTCATTTAATTAATATAACGTACATTTTCGCACGATCTTTTTAAACTAAGTTCCTCTCTTTTACAGATGAACACCGTGCTACACCCGTCCAGGATACGGCACAACGGAGACACAAAGCGCAGACGCAAGAGGGACCCGTTGCAAGGATTCTTTTCAGATTAAGACCCTGCGTAAACCTTTTTTACTGTCTCTTGTTGATACACATCCCCGGTTTCTTGCTATAACCGAGGAGGAGGTCAAGCGTTTTGACATAGGCCACGCGTCAGAATTTTTGCGCACTGGACAATTGTGGGCTTACTACCAAGGGCGTTGTTCGGCCCGTTTTCATAAAGACCGAATACCTTAGGGAGTGTTCGGCATCTCGAGTTAGGCCTTATATGCATCAGCTCCGAATCATGTCTTTGGTCAAATGTTAGGTTTGCGCGGCTCCTGTGTTTTGCTGCCTTACGTTCCGCTCTATCGGCTAATGCGGCACCAGGAGAACTACTGCGATTGTGCCCCGGTTCGCCAAAGTAGCACCTCAATAGAGAAAGTCAAGACCGATCATCATGATATAGCGTGAGACCGGTCAACCACTCGATGACCCGCTGGAATCTTTTAGAATTCCTCCACATTGACGAAGGGTCGCTTTCCGGTCAGCACATACGCCGCCCAATTGGGTGAGCGCGGTGCCCCTAGGGGCTATATAGTAGCCCCACTGTCGAACTCCTATGGCTAAGTGAAAGTGATAAAGCATTATAGTCCGGTTGCCTAGTTTGCTGCGCTATCACCTCCCTTGTAGGACCAAGATGTTGGATCAAGTGTGAAAAGGCGCTTTCTGCAAACACCCCCACATTATATGCGTGGGTGTTGAAGCCAAAGACTGCCATCTTTCAGGTTATATACACATATACATTAACGGCAGACAGAGGTATTTTAATTCTTGAAGGCACAAGTATAAAAAGCTTTTATATTCCATCGAAACATTGTTTCACAATAATACATGTTATTCGAACATAATATCCTTCGAGCACTGCGTCTCTATTAAACGAGCGCCTTGCAGAACTTCCTGAAAATAGTGTTCGACAGGTACTCGGCTTCCGTCCGAATCTTGGGATGCAACATCGGTGGCCGTCATCTCCGCCCAGTATGTCTTGACACGGGCAAGAGCCATCCGCGCACCCTCTATGCATGCTGACCGCCTTATTTCTTTGATATGCGGCACCGCACCAAGGAACTGCTGCACCAAGCCAAAATAACTCTTCGGCTCGGGCCTTTTCGGCCACAAATGAGTCACGACACCCTTCATGGCAAGTCCGGACAACCTATTCAGCTCCGCCCATTCGGCAAAACAATCGGTTAATTGAAGTGGACGCTCTGGATTACGGAACTGCGACCAAAAAAGCTCTTCCATCTCGTGATCCTTTTGATCTGCGAAGTGTTCGGCTGCGTCCGCGGCACTCGCCGCCAAGTCCAGATAAGCATCCTCACTACTCCAGCGGTCCAACTGAGCATATTTAGGATCCGTGAACTTCCTCCGCAGCGTAAAGGGCTTTCCACCGCGATATCTCCGCCCGACGTAGCTCCTCCTTCATAGCTCTCATCGCAGAGCGAGCATCCTTGGCCTCGGTGGTGGCCTTCTTCAGTCCTCTTGCTCGCCGACCTTCTTTTTCAAGAAGCTTGCAGCGTCGGTAGCATTCTTCAACATCACGGCCATCTCAGCCATTTCCTTCTTGCTTCGGCAGTGAGCAGCCTGTTTGGCTTTTAGCTCTTCGGCCGCCTTTAAGGCAGCCACATCACTTTTTCTGGCCCGCTCCTTGGCTCGGGCAAGCTCCGCCCGAAGGTTCTCCATGGCAGCGGCACCATCTGCATCAAGCATACATGTTGTAAGGCACGGGCATCAAGCTCCCTTACCAGGTGTCCGCAGAGAAACCGCATACCTTGTGACTCGTCAAGACGTTTATTGACAAGCGCGATGTCGGCATCCGCCACGTCAAGTTGCCGCTTTAGTTAGGCAAATTCATCAGTCCGGCTAGCCACCGGACGTTCCGCCACTTACATAGGAAGGGCAACATATTATAGCTGGGATTATGATCCTCGGCACGCTGTCATTTTCGACAACGCACCGAGTCTCAGGGGCTACTATCTACACAGGGCACATCTTATATATGTGGAACCGTCAAAAGGTACACCATTGCACGAACCTCAAAACCCGTCAGTAAACTCCTGGCGGCCTCGTACAACCCGCTTTCCGCGGACGAAATTTTTTCAATCATCGTACCCATCAATGCACGGTGATCCTCTGAGATAGACACTTGCCCGAGCAGATCCTTCAACTCCTCCGACCGTGCACCAGGAGGTGCCGGACTCGTCTGATGGCCCTTTTCGAAGGCCGGACACGGAGGGCTCTGGGGGGCCCTACGACCGCCCTCCGCCCCTGCCGGATTCGGAGAAACCCTCCGCGACGACACCCCTCGCTAGGCGGTACGGCAGGGGGAGGCGTTCTGCTCTCCATCATCTCCGGACGAAGATCCCCTGAAGACGAGCTCTGCTGAGAAGGGCTAAGATCCGAACTACAAGGTAAAATTTCGGTCGTCTTCGTAAATAAAACATGGATGTCTCTTATTTTAAAACTCCCCTCTCTACTTACGGCTCGCTGGAGGGCTGATCTCCTTGGGGAAATAGTGCGGCCGGGGCATCTCCCGGCGCAGGACCCTCTGGCGAAGATTTCTTCCCCCGCTTTGAGGCCTTGGTCTCCGGATCTTCAGAGGCGGTCCTCTTCTCCCCTTGGATGGAGGGATTCTCGATCCCTCCTTTCTTGATAACCTCCTTCGCGGAGGCAGTAGCTTCCTTGTTCCCCCCTTCGCCTTCTTCCAAAGGCGCAGCCTCCAGCATCTTGGTTAACACGGGATCCGCATGGTCTCGTGGAGGGGGCCGACACTGATCAGTTTTTCTTTCGCTATCCACTCTGTTTAAGGGACAGCTCTTTTAAGGGCAAGTTTATGATAAATATATGGATAGCGTGTCCGCACGGACTACTTACTTGAGTATCCGGCGATTGCAGCTCAGACCTGCGTCCTCGGTCAAATCCGGACACATTGCTTGTGATCCGAAGAACAGTTTGTACATCTCCACGGGCGTTGCGCCCATAAAATGTTGGAGAGCTCGTGGCCCCTCCGGACTGAACTCCCACAGGCGGAGGGGGTGACGTTTGCAGTGCAGGATGCGACGAATCAGCATGACTCGCGCTTATTACGACCAGATTGATCTCTCTCTAGGAGGTCTCGAATACGTCCCTGCAACAAGGGCACGCCCTTGGACGGCCCCCAGTCAAGCCCTTTATTGACCCATGACGCCAGCTGCGCTGGAGGACCCGAGCGAAAGGCAGGTGGCGCCACCCATTTGGTGCCCCTGGGAGCTGTGATATAAAACCACTCTTGTTGCCATAGACCCAGCTCCTCCTGAAAAGAGCCCTTGGGCCATGAAGCGTCGAGATTCTTGCTTATAACATCCCCTCCGCTTTTCTGTTGCCCCTTGATCATCTTCGGCTCCACCTTGAAGGTCTTGAGCCACAATCCGAAGTGAGGGGTAATGCGGAGGAAGGCTTCGCATACAACGATGAACAATGAGATGTGGAGGATGGACTCCGGGTCCAAGTCGTGAAATTCCAGCCCGTAATAAAACATGAGCCCCCTCACGAAGGGGTCCATCGGGAAGCCTAGCCCCCGAAGGAAGTGAGACGTGAACACCATGCTTTCACCGGGTTTGGGAGTGGGAATAACCTGCCCTTGGGCAGGCAGCCTATGCGAGATTTCGCCGGTTAAATACCTGGCATCTCTTAGCTTTAGGACGCCTTCTTCCGTGACGGAGGAAGACATCCACCGACCTTGAAGGTTGGAGCCGGACATCATCGAAGGTCCGAAGCGCCTGAATCTGGAGCTTTGGGTGTTGGAACTCGAGGCAAGGGGCGGATTCGATTGAGATTGAGAAAAAGGAGCGGGACCTTGGTCTCTTTATAAAGATGTTGAATACCAGGAGCCCTCCCCGTGACCGTTCGGGAGTCGCCTTCGATAGAGGAGGCGTGCTAACGGGCACGATCAAGTTACCCACACCCGTATTGATGAGAATCCGGAATAAGGGGACACGATCTCTGCTTTGACAAGACGTGCCAAGGAAACCGCCTTTGCTAAACGCCGCCCGAGGTGGGACAAGAAAACAATTCAATAAAGGCTTGGCTGCAGGTGATGTCACGCTATGGATACGCCGCCAGATTGAGCTTGTGTAAATATTATTTTCTCTACGGTGGTATGTGGAACTTATTTTGCAGAGCCGGACACTATCCTTGTGTTCAAAATCTTCTATGAAGAATTCGGAGGAGGAACCCGCCTTGCAATGTCGAAGACAATATGCGCGCCGAACTCGTCGTCATTGAACCGTGGTTCAGGGGCTACTGAGGGAGTCCTGGATTAGGGGGTGTCCGGATAGCCGAACTATGACCTTTGGCCGGACTCCTGGACTATGAAGATACAAGATTGAAGACTTCATCCCGTGTCCGGATGGGACTTTCCTTGGCATGGAAGGCAAGCTTGGCGATACGGATATGTAGATCTCCTACCATTGTAACCGACTCTGTGTAGCCCTAACCCTCTTCGGTGCCTATATAATCTGGAGGGTTTTAGTCTGTAGGACGAACAACAATCATACCATAGGCTAGCTTCTAGGGTTTAGCCTCTCTGATCTCGTGGTAGATCTACTCTTGTACTACCCATATCATCAATATTAATCAAGCAGAGTAGGGTTTTACCTCCATCGAGAGGGCCCGAACCTGGGTAAAAACATCGTGTCCATTGTCTCATGTTACCATCCGCCTAGACGCACAGTTCGGGACCCCCTACCCGAGATCCGCCGGTTTTGACACCGACATATACCTTCAAGACGAGCCCATCATCGTCCTTTTTAGGGAATATTTTTATTTGAATCGCCAGACTGAATTCACGAACGGCCCCAGCTTGGAACTTGGCGGAATCTCAATTCAACGTAGAAGAGATGCCATCTTCCCTTATGCATGTCTGCCGAGTCACCCCAAGGATTGGAAGCAGACGTGGTTTTATTGCAAAGATACCTCTCCGGCTGACGAGAATCCACTGTCGGATTATCGTTCCAAGCGCCTGGACCCAAAGCACAATCTTCCTAAGAAACTTACCACTGCTGAACGGGCAAAAATTGCTCCTACCATTGCAAAGGTGAAGGCCCTGCTAGGAAATGGTTTAACCGGCATTGATTTGGTCAGGTGCTGGGTTTCTTGGCGGATCATACCATTGAGTCGCCGCACCGGCTTAATGTGCACTTACACTGATGGTGTAAAGGATCCACTACGCCCACAGCTCCGCACCATTAACTGACGCGGCAGTAGACGAAATGGTTAAGTTCCTTCTGAATGAAGATCCAGAAGATAGCGTTAAAGTGGGTATGGCTGCTTTCTGCAAGCTTATCCCGCCACCAGATGTGAGTTTCTGATCTTACTTATCTTTACTTCTTTATCCAAATACTTTATTAACTCAACCTTTATTGATCTTTACAGGCTAAGTCTGACTTTTGGAAAAACAAGTATGATCATGAAGCTGCCAAGAAGGCCAGGGCTGTCAAGAAAGCCGCCAAGAAAGCCGCCAAGAAGACCACCTAGAGAAAAAAGAAACCAAGCGCCTCTGATCTGCTTAAACTGGATGATACCTCTGAGTCAGAGGTAGCCCTTGACTCTCTTGGCTCATTTTTCAATCATCTTATTGACACTGACAATTATCAAGCTGACACGGGAGCCAACCAAGCAGCTAAAGAAGAGGTAACTATTATTTCCTCCGGCTCAGAACCTTTGCCAAGACAAAAACTTCGACAAGTAACCCGGAAAGTAAGGTTTTCACACCCCTTGGCTTATTTAGATCCTCACTTTCTTTTGAAGCAACAACAACATGAGAATCGACATCAGACCCGGACAAGCGGCGGTGAAGAGTTGTCCTCCGGCTTGCCAAACACTCCCGCTCCACGAAAACAACGAAACGAGGTTCTTTTTAACTTACTCCTTTGACCCGTTGGCGGGTCTTATTTGTCTATCACTTAATTCTGTTGATGACCATTGACCAGGAACTTGCCCGTTCTTACTTTGGCGATTCATCACAAACCGAGTTGCCGACTTTTAAAACTGCCCCTGGGTAATGGCAATTAATTTTACTCCGTAACTCTTTATACTCTTATATTTATACTGACTTTTCATAACCCGTGCAGTGGTCAAGCAAAGCCTAACAAGAAGGCGAAGGTGACCAAGCCAACTGAGGCACCTGAAGTTGCTGAGCCGGAGCAACAAGTCCCTGTACCTGAAGCTTCTGACAAACAGCCAGAAGAACCTGCCACTGATACTCCGCCTGAGATTCCTGACCTCTCTCGTGATCATACGGGTGCCAATCATGTGCTCACTGAATCATCCAATCCACTTAAGCCGCCAGAAGAACATGGTGAAGATGTTATGATTACTGGCACCAGCTTCAGAGAACCGGGACGTCCAACCGTCTTGGCCAAGCACTCCGCTAAAGACGAGTTCATTGAGAGGCGAAGAATGAAATTTGACATTGCTGATTATTCTCAACTGGCCATCAATGAAGTATTCTCTGGTTATCTTAACCAAGTTCATTCCAGTCGCGACCTTGAGATTGATATGGTGAAACAAATGCACCAGAAATATGAGTTATGACTTCCGGCTTTTAAATAAGTTATGTACATCCTGCCGGCCCCCAAGTCTACTGGTTATGATAAGATGGAATAGGCTATAGACTTGGAAGAATCCATAAGTTTCTGTCATAGAATCCCTCCGAGTCCGGTTTAAAGTTAAACCGGATGTTGAAGCAGTTTAGCTTTGCATCCGTCGTCTCCAAGGGCTGGTTTAATCAGCATGAATGAGCCGGTCCTATTTATCATTGTGTGGGAAAGGAGAGCTTAACTGCATAGCCCCCATGAGCTAGTTGGGACTGTTTACAGCACATCCGGCTCATCATTAATAAGATACAAGCAATATGCATTAGCCCCCAAGTGCCAAGTAGTCTTGCTTGCAAAGTGCTTGGAACTTTATTCATAAGAGTCGTTTCCTTGAAAAAAAATCTTTAACAGACATTAGCCCCAAAGTGCCAAGTGTTGTTGCTTGCAAAAGACTTGGGACTTATATTTTTGTAACCCTGATATGAATGTGTTGATAACTCTGTACTTCATACAGGCTGCTACTGCTGAACTGGAGTCTCAGTTAAATGATACAAAGACCCGGCTGGCAACTCAGGAAACCGAGACCTGGAAAGCTGAGTCAAAGTTCCAGTTTAGCGTGGCTGAGTTGGAAAAGCTGAAGACTAGTTTTGAGGCGGAGAAAGACTTGGGCTGAAAAAAAGACTGCTTTAATGCAGCGGGCGGAGAAAGCAGATGCAACTCTTCAAGAGGTGACCACTGAGCTCACCGGCTTAAAACTTCGTGTATCTCAGATGGTTTCTGCTATTTTTGGTGAGTCGCATTGCTAGTCATCAAAAGTGAATCCTTGTTGTGATAATATAACCCGCCATTAACCAATCTGTAATATATCCAGGTCCCAGGAGCAACAACCTTAATCAAGACATGCTTGTGAAACTCAAAGTTGTTTATACACTTGTCGAACAGCTATACACCGGAGCTCAACGTGCACTGGCCGCCATCTCTCTAACTAATCAAGCACCAACTCTACTGATAGATGTTTTGAAAAGACTTTCTGTGCTACCTGCCAGAATTGATGAGATGAAGCGGTCGTCTGCAGGAGCCGCCGCTGTAACGGCTTTGAGCCGAGCCAAGGCATGGGTGCCAGAGCTTGACCCATCTGAGGTAGCCACTGGTTACCCAAGCTTGAAAGAGGATGGTACACCGTTTGATCAGAAGGACATCTCTGCTTGTGTGAAAGAGATAAGTCCAATGGCGACTATGATTGCCAATGATTCAGACCTTTCAAAGTACCATCCGTCTTACAACAAGTAGAATCAGAAGATGCCAACCCCAGCATATAGAGTGATGGACTTAATCCCCCCAATCCGTAAGAACTCTTTTGCCCCTGAAGTTGAGCCGTCTGATCTTATAGATGACGAGGCTGAATTTCAAGCTTTATCTGGCATCGATTGGTCATCACCAAATTTTCAGACGGCGGAGGAGGACGAAGAACCGGCAAGGGATGACGCAGAAGCCTCCAGTCAGCAAGGCTAAGAAGATTGAACCGCCGGGCGGTTTAGATACTTGATCTTTGAAAAAACACTTGATCTCATTCGGCTCACGGAGCCATGTAATAGGGTAGTAAAAACTTGAATCAGCCATGCCATCGTGCACGTTTCTACTTTTTGCTTAATACTGCTAATCCGCCAGTTAAAAAAACCATTATGGGTATGATAGCATTTGATTTATGCAGAGCTGAATGATTATTATCCTGCACACTACAAGCGCCCTGGCGGCTTACCGCCGGGCGGGTCATGATACCGATTGAAGCCGCTGGGGACGAACAGTCCATAACCAGAGCCGGTTTGACAATTGTGAAATAAAATGTCATACCTGTAGTATATGCTTAGACTGCCGGCTTATCAGCTTCGTACAGTTAAAAATGCCAGAGCTGTAACTGTAGACATAAGAGTATGATACTCTGGCGACTTATAGTCTGCCATCCTAGCGGGTTATAGAGACCCAGAAGATGCTTCAAATATGAGCCATAAGTAGGGCAGCTGGACCCGACTTGTAAAAAACCAGAACTCAAAGAAGAAATCATAGAATATAAATGAGAAATCAAAAGAAATTCGAGGCTTTTGTAGGCTGCCAAGCCAAGCTGTCTTCTTCAATGAAACTAGCTTGTGCCACTGGATTGTTCGTGCGTTCTGTGAGCCTGACACAGTACCCGATCGACATTTGAACCCTAGATAAATTCTGGTCTTACTCAAGGACTTTCAGGAGTACGCGGGGTCAGAGTAACAACATACATCACGGGCCGATTTATCCAAGTTTCAAGGAAGGCGGCTTATGAAGCCTGGATCTATCCCGACTATCTGTAAACCATGCTCTCGCATGACAAGCCGCCGTTTGAACCCTAACAAGCTCAGATCTTGGTCGAATACGCCGTAAAGATTGATTGCTAAGAGTTCGACGGGTCAATCGGGATTACCCGATGGAGTTGAAGCAGCTGGCTACAGGTAGGATGACCCGGAAAGGTTGTGTCCTCTTTGGTCGAATACGCCTATGTTTGGACAGAACCTTGTCAAGAGGGTAGTAACACTATGTTCTCTTTGGTCGAATACGCCTATGTTTGAACAGGAAGCCCCCAAGTAACACACTGACAACTCGTACTCATCAGGGACCTAAGTTTGAGCCGTGCTGCGCATCCAACTCTCTTTGGTCCCTGAAGTTTGGGCGTCAAGCCTCTTAAATGAATATGATGATAAAGACTCAGCTTCGAGGAAGTGAAACGACAGAGGCCCTGAATTGTCAGGGATGCCGGCTTTATTATAGTGCTTATAATATATACATCAAGTAGTTATGTACATCATGAGAGCCGGTGGCTCAAGTATAGTAGGGCCGAAGATGAGCTATATTCCACGGCCAACGGGTCTCCTCCTCCGACTTACGTGAGTCCTTGTGGTCTCGAACGTCAATAAAATAGTATGACCCATTATGGAGATTCTTGCTGACCACAAAAGGTCCTTCCCAAGGTGGTGATAGCTTATGCATGTCCTTTTGGTCTTGGATGAGTCGGAGCACTAAGTCGCCTTCTTGAAAGGTTCTGGTTTTAACCCGGCGGCTGTGATAACGATGTAGGTCTTGCTGATAAATCGCCGAACGAGCCGCCGCAAGATCACGCTCCTCATCCAATCGGTCAAGTGCATCTTGACGTGACTTTTCATTATCAACTTCAACGTAAGCCGCCACCCGGGGTGAATCGTGACGGATGTCACTAGGGAGAACCGCCTCTGCCCCATAAACCATGAAAAAAGGTGTGTAACCCGTAGATCTGTTGGGGGTCGTATTGATGCTCCATAATACTGAGGGTAACTCCACTATCCAACAACCCGGCATTCTCTGTAAAGGAACCATAAGCCGGGACTTGATACCTTGCAGAATCTCTTGATTTGCTCATTCTGCCTGACCATTGGACTGAGGGTGAGCCACAGAGGATACGTCAAGCCGGATATGCTCCCGTTGACAAAATTCTTTCATAGAACCTTTTTCATGAATTAGTGCCATTATCTGTTATAATGTTGTGTGGAAAGCCAAAATGAGAGATCACCTTTTTCATGAATTGAACTGTCGTGGCTGCATCACACTTACTGACCGGCTCTGCCTCCACCCACTTAGTGAACTTATCAACCGCCACCAAAAGGTGGGTCTTCTTATCCTTGGACCTCTTAAAAGGCCCAACCATATCAAGCCCCAAGTCGCAAACGGCCAAGTAATTGGAATCATCCTCAATTCTTGAGCCGGCACATGAGCTCGTCGTGAAAATTCTCGACAGTCACATCTCGCTACTGTGATCCTCGAGCATCCGCATGAGCTGTCAACCAATAGAACCCATGACGAAAAGCCTTAGCTACGAGAGATTTAGAGCCGGCATGATGACCACAATCTCGTCCGTGGATCTCTCGTAAAATCTCACAGCCTTCTTCAAGAGAGACGCAAGGCTGAAACGCCCCATTGACAATTGACATTGACTTAGACCGCCGGGTTATCTGTCTGCTGGTACACCAAAGACACACTTGGCCGGGTTAAGCATCATCTTGTAGACCCGGAGATTGTCAAACATCTCCTTCAAATCGTCAATCAGGGTCTCCTTCTTGGATTTCACCACAATGTCATCTACATAAGCATGAACATTATGCCCGATCTGATTATGAAGGCAATTCTGCACACACCGCTGGTAAGTCGCCTGGGCACTCTTGAGCCCAAAAGGCATATATACATAACAGAAGGCTCCAAACGGAGTAATAAAGGTTGTTTTCTCCTGGTCCTTAACTGCCATTTTGATCTGATGATAACCAGAATAAGCATCTAAAAAACTCAAACGCTCACAACCCGTCATAGCATCAATGATTTGATCAATACGAGGGAGAGCAAACGGATCAGCCAGACAAGCCTTGTTTAAGTCTGTGTAATCCACACACATTCGCCAAGTGCCGTTCTTCTTAAGCACCAGCACCGGGTTAGCCAACCACTCAGGATGGAATACTTCAATGATAAACCCGGCCGCTAAGAGCCGGGCCACCTCCTCACCAATGGCCTTCCGCCTCTCCTTGTTAAATCGGCAAAGAAATTGCTTGACCGGCTTAAACTTCATATCAATATTAAGAGTGTGCTCAGCGAGTTCCCTCGGTACACCTGGCATGTCTAAAGGCTTCAATGCAAAGATGTCCCGGTTCTCACAGATGAACTCGATGAGCGCACTTTCCTGTTTCGGATCCAGATTAGCGCTGATGTTAAACTGCTTAGATGATTCACCAGGGATGAAGTCAACCAATTTAGTGACATCTGCTGACTTAAACTTTAACGAAGGATCATGCTCTGTGGTTGGCTTTTTCAAGGACGTCATGTCTGCCGGGTCAACATTATCCTTGTAAAATTTCAGCTCCTCCATTGCACAAACCGATTCAGCATAAGCCGCATCACCTTCTTCACACTCCAGGGCCACCTTGCGACTCCCATGCACTGTGATGGTGCCCTTATAACCTGGCATCTTAAGCTGCAAGTAAACATAACAAGGCCTCGCCATGAACTTAGCATAAACCAGTCGCCCAAACAGAGCATGATAAGGGCTTTTGATCTTGACCACTTCGAAGGTTAAAGTCTCGGACCTGGAATCATGCTCATCTCCAAAAGCAACTTCTAGAGATATCTTACCCACCGGGTAGGCTGACTTACCCGGCACGACACCATGGAAGACAGTGTTTGACGGCTTAAGATTTTTGTCAGTCAGTCCCATGCGACGGAGGGTCTCATAATAAAGTATGTTAATGCTGCTACCTCCATCCATGAGTACCTTGTTAAATTTATAGCCCCCGACCTGAGGCGCCACTACCAGAGCCAGGTGACCCGGATTATCAACCCGGAGTGGATGATCCTCACGACTCCATACAATAGGTTGCTCTGACCACCGTAGATAACGTGGCACCGCCGGCTCAACAGCGTTCACAGCTCTCTTGTGAAGCTTCTGATCCCGCTTACACAAACTGGTGGTGAAAACGTGGTACTGCCAACTATTCAAATGCTCCGGATTGCTCTGATAACCAGACTGTTGTTGCTGTTGATTCCCCTGATTACTCTGCTGATTGTAACCACCTTGGTTACCGTGGCCTTGAAACCCGGAACTTGAACCGCCGCCTCCGTGACCCGGACCATGAGAACCGGACCCTGATCCACCATTCAGGCCATGGTGGTGCTGGATGGACTCCCTAAAGCTTCTCATTATGCTGCAATCTTTCCACGAATGAGTAGCCGGCTTCTGATCTGTTCCGTGTTTTGGACACGGCTGATTTAACATTGCATCAAGGCCGAATCCTGTCCTTTGAACCGGAGGTCCCTTACGACGCTGGTTATAATTGCACGCACCGGTGTTAGCCACAAAATCATCAGCCTTGCGCTTACCGTTGCCGCCCTGATTGGTAGGATTGTACTGATGTCCCTTCATGCCGCTACTCTTCTTTCCCTTTCCCGATCTTTCATCCTCAGAGTCGGGGTCCTTGGTACCATCAGAGTCGGCATACTTAACAAGAGCCGCCATTAGAGTACCCATGTCGTTGCAATGACGCTTGAGCCGTCCAAGCTTCTGCTTGAGTGGAGTAAAACGGCAATTTTTCTCCAACATCAGAATCGCTGAACCGACGTTTATGTTATCTGAAGAATGTATGATAGTCGAGACCGGTGCATCTACCGGGTTGTTGACTCGCCCCCAGCTTGAACACAAGAAACCAGATCCACAATTGACATGGGCTGCTTGCATGTATCTTTGGAATTCTGGATGAAGCGGGCCTTCAGCTCCGCCCATGACCTGATGGAATTAGCCAGCAACCCCTTCAACCAGGTACGAGCCGTCCCCTCCAGCATCATGGTGAAGCACTTGGCGTACGCAGCCTCACTAACATCCAGCATCTCCATGGCCATCTCATAACTCTCAACCCAGGCCTCAGGGGGATGATCTGCTGTGTAATTGGGCACCTTACGAGGGCCTTTGAAATCCTTGGGCAAGCGCTCGTTCCGTAGAGCCGCCATTAGACACGGCACACCAAAAACTCTAGAAGTTACACCCGCCTCAACTGAAGCCGTCAGGTAAATCGGCTCGTGCTGATGAGCCGCCAGCTGAGCCGCCAGCTCGGCCTCCCGACGCTCTGCCCTGGTCCACCAAATCCTGTGCATTGGCACCATTGCACGCCGAGTCATGACCATGAGGTTGGTTACGACATCGCCTAGTACTCGAAACTGCTGGTGAGTCAATATGCCTATTGTAGCTCCGGCTGGGACGAGGGGTTGAATGAATCCGGTCGCGACTATAGGAGTAAGCCTGCTGCTGTGCCAAAGCCGTTTGAAGAAGCTCCCTGGCCATTCTGGTTTCAATCGCCGTCGAGGTCACACCCTTGACCGGTAGAGGCGCCAATCTCGTAGCTGCAGCAATCATGTTGTAACATCCCAAAATTCTAAATTTTGGAATGTTATAAACAAATAGATAGTTTTGATTGATTGGTTGACTGATTGACTGAAAGTGAGTTCGTTCAAAACTTTTTGAAAGTTAAATGAGAGGGAATAAAAGGACTTTCCCAAACTTTCATTTTTGCTTTTATGATCTTCAGGAATTCAAATTCTTTTCATCACAAAAACCCTGGAGAGAAGATGACATGACTTCTTCCATTTATTTAAATGACAAGGGGTGTTGAAAATATTTCAAATTCATTTGAGAATATTTCCAATTCTGAGACTTTATGCAACTCAATGATTTTCACGAGCGAAGATAAAATGACTTCTTCAAATTATATGAAATATGAGTTGGGAGTTTCAAAGAATTAAATTCAAAGTTCTTTTGAATTTATTTTTCAATTTGGAATTATGTGAGTTTTATTCAAATTATTTTTCTCCAAAAATAAAATACATGGAAAATAGGGTAACATGATTCCTACATCGTAAAAATGGAGAGAAATAAATTTTAATCAATTTTGGTATTTTTAAAATGATTTTCGTAGGATTTTATTAGACCAGTAGCACTCTTTTAATTATCTGAATTTGTGTGGACTTTATTTGGAATTCTAAAAATGTTCATCTTGTAGGAAATATTTTTCTGAAAATTTTGATATATAATATGTCTATATAAAATTATAGTTTCATTTTCGCCTTTCAGTCTATCACTTTCTGCTTAAAAATAATAATAACAAAAAACTGCACGCGCTTTGAAACTAACTGTCACGACGTCATCATAGTACCAGCGGGCGCCTTCTTTTCTTTTTATATAATATATGGGCCAGGCCCAGCGGCCATATTCATTCCTCATATTATTTTTTCCATAGTTTTTCTTTTTCTTTTCTATTGCTCAAAAAAATTTACTACAGACGTCTGTGCCGGTCAAGGGCTTTTGGCCCATGCCACGTGACCCTCCTTTTTCTCCTTTGTTTCAGATATTCTCGCTTCACGCTTAGTCCCACATTGCCTAGCTTTTGACCCTAAACCTCTTTTCCACCTATAAATATAGACCCATAGAGCCTCCAAAAATCATCCGATTCGGGTTAAATCAATATTTTTGGTTTGACTAGATTTCTTAAAAAATATTCTTCTCCTCTCCGCACGAATTCTTCCCTCTCCGAAGTTGTCTTTTCTCTACATTATAAAGGTATATTTCTTTGTATTTTTTCCATAGCTTATTTTTCTTCCAGAAACAAATGCCTTGGCCCTCGATTTTTCAAATAGCCATAACTTTTTACTCGTTCATCCAAATTAGATAAAACCAGCGCCTATAGTTTCGTCTTGTTTTCACCTATCCAGTTAACCTGTCACGTCAGCTTTTTGAAATTTTCAAATTTCGAAATTTGTTCAGATTCATATTCAAACTTCTTTTGTTAATAACTTTGAGTGATTACTTATGTGTGGTTACTATTGATTGCTTACGGTAGATTGACCGGAGTGTGACGAGTAGAGCTATCAAGAGTTTGAGTGCAAATCATCTTCATCAACTTACCAGGCAAGTTCACTTTGACCATGTTTTTCATACCTATGTGTTTTATTGCATCTAGTGTCATCTTCGCAACAATCCCTCCAAAGAGTGATATTGAATCCTTGTAGTTCAAGAGTATGCATGAGGTAGGAACCCATCACCCCGCTACCAAGCCCGGACGTTATTTATTATAATGCTGCGCTATAGTAGACGGGGTTGGTATGAGTGCTCGGGAGTGGTGATAGAATGGAGGATCTACCTCAATGACGACAACTCCAAGATGGAATCTGCAAGGACTGCATATACAAGGCATAAAGACTACAAGACTCGAGACAAGAATTCAATACACACTCATCGGGTGAAGGATGGTTGACGGGCACCTGGAGAAACCAAAGGATGGCCGGGATGCATGGAGAAGCGCCATGACATCTTACGGAAAGCTTCACCTGCACTCAAAGAGACGGAAGAATACTTCATGCCCGGAAGCTTACCTCGTGCAACCGCAAGTCACTATGGGCTCGCTTGGTTGACCTTAGTTGTGACTCGCTGGGACGGTGCTAGCGTATGTAGAACTACGGTAGGATTGGATGAGCACCGACAAAGGGTCGAGGAACTCTTCTGAAAACCATGTTTCGGTCATCTTGTTCTCAAAGACCTAAGTGCGAGAACGTAAAGAGAGGGATCGAATCTTGCGGGTAAAGTGTACAAACCTCTGCAGAGGGTTAAAACCTAATCGATTAGCCGTGTCCCCGATTCACGGACAAATTGAGCATCCGGACTTGGATCTATCTCGTAACTCTCAACACCGGATTGATAACTTAATTGTGGGCAACTTATGATGATTTTGGGCTATGAGACATTGGTTGGCGGAACCATGTCATGATAGAAAACTCCATAGTACAGACTCCTAATATTCCTTTGTTATAGGAAAATAAAACCAGCTTTTACGCAAAAAACATCGCATTAACGGAGCCACAAAGCCATATTGCATATAGAATAGTATTATCATCTGCTTTCTCATGTTGTGATCTTGCGGTACATTCAATGTCTTGACCTACCACGGCTGCAACGCCTCATGTTGCGAGATATTTTACTTCCGACGAGTAAGAGTACGGTTCAGGGTTACGGTCTACACTCAACCTGCCAATGGCGTTGATGGGACTCCACATCTGTTTGATTGTTTCCGCTAAGTATTATGAGGTATATATCAGTTTTACGTTAATTATACATGTGATTGCACTTTGATATATACATTGATGTATTGTGTGTGCCAAAGATATCTTGATCCGAGGATGGCACAGATACCTGAAGGCTTGACCGTCGAGGTCGGGTCGCTACATGTATATGGTATCGAGCACATGTTGATCAGAGGACGTGACCCTCAAAACCGACAAGCCCATAGGAAAGATTTTTCTCTACAACTTTCTTTTCAAAAGATCTTTTACCTCTCTCTTCTGAGCTTATTCAAATATTCCCTTTTAGTGAGACCATGCCCCTTTTCCCCTTTTGACCACTTGAAGATTTGACTGATGAGACCACTCCAAGGAGACAAGATATCGGACAACTAAGACCATTTGGAATGAAGAGGATTTTACCGTGTAAATGGAAAGTACAACGGTGAAGACTCCGAAGACTAGGAGAATTTGAAGGCTTGAAGAATTTCCGGATTTGTATGACCTAGGAAGGTTACGCTTATGGAACTTGGCAGACTATGGAAGTTATCAATACCGAGATCAAGGTGTATCGGAGAAAGACCGAACATGGAGCATCGTAACTCAAAGTTACATCAAGGAAAACCCTAAGGTGAGAATATCAACCATGGTGAGATAGCTCATGGAAATGACAAGAGCAAAAACACGGCTATCCATGAGGTTATCACTGCATATGCTATTGCCATCTTTGCCGAGTTGAGCATGCATTTCCTCGTAGGATTGGATGGTAGGAGGTCAAGGAGCATCTGTCGTGAAGGATGCAGTTTTAACATTTCGTGTATCACCAGATCTGGAGCATTACATCAAGGATTTTAAGATGGATATGCAGGAAGCTATATTTGACAAGGAGGCAAATTCGTGAAGCACTCGGAACCGTGGTCGAAAGTAGCTAAACCGAGGAACCAAATCTCGAGATACCGGAGATTCGTCAGGACTGAAGGACAGTAGGATCATCGTTCATATCAAGGTTGATGAAACCAGAAGTTTGGAATGCAACTACGGAAATATTAAAGGACGTCGCGAGAGACTTCGTGTCAACAGATATGATCCGCAAAGGAACAAGCATGATCGTAAGCAGCCATCGGAGACATGAACAAGACTTGAAGAGTGTGATGACTTTGAGATCTATTGACCTTTAGAAGACCAAACCCTTGTTACATACCTACGTTAGATGCATTTATTGTGAGCTGTCATTTGTTTGATGTTTTTCCGACAGCCACAATAAAATCTGTCTTTTCAAAACCATTGTTTGTATTGTGTGCATCCCTCTCGATCTCTCTTATCCCCACCCCAAACCCATGGACCCAATAGAGGATGAATGGAGATGAGCTTGTATTGTATGGACCGATGAGTCAATTGGAGATGCACCAATGGATTCGTAACATGGAGGATCAAATGGAGAACAACCCTATAGTCGTAAAGGATATGGCCCAACATGCTCTAGAGTGCTTTGAAAGAGGTGCTGCTATTTGGTGGAGGATGTACCAAACCATCAATGGATGGCAAGGAGTAAACCGCTTGGGAAGAATTTAAGTTGACTTTGCTAATATCTTGGTTTGTGTCCCAGAAATTGAAGCCTTCGGGAAAGGATATGAAGAAACCTTGTGCATGCAAGCTCTGTGGAGAAATAGGACACACCCATAAGGAACACAAGGATGAAAGCCCTAATTGTGAAGGAAGTCACCCACCAAGAATGCCCAACTAGGCAGGTCACTTGTTTCTTGTGTGAAGGGACTACCCACTACCTCGCCAAGGTCACATTTACCCCATGGTACAAAGAACCATCCAGCAGAAGAAAGAAGAAATGAAAGGAGCCCTCATGGAGATGTTAGAAGAACTGTGGATTTAAGGAAGATGTTGAGGACACACACAAAGGAAACAAAATTAAAGCCCGCACCAAGTCATGCTATTCATGTGGAGAAGAGGGACACATCTCCCAAGATTGTCTGAATGGAGATCTAGTAGAATTCCCGACAGAGGAAGTAGAGTATGACCCACAGGAAATAGAAGCCCTGATTGGAACAGAAAGGTCCCGGAAGAGGAATAGATTGGATTCCAGGAAGGATCTGAGTCATGTCACCTGTTACAAATGCAAGGAGTCAGGGCACTACATCAACACTTGCCCAAAATGGAAGCCGAGGACCCAAAGAGGCTATGTGATCATGAGGAAACCTCGAAACCCGTCAGAAGTAATATGTTTCCGTTGTAATGTAGCAGGGCACTTTGCCGTAGATTGTCCAAGGAGAAGGAGACTGATGATATACAAATTGAAGTTGTAACAAAAGAAATGGAGTAGTAGAAGTGAGAGCTTTTTCTTTTATATTGAGGTGTTAAGTTGAGACATGTAATGGAAAAGCGAGAGATTGTAATAATTTAAGAATCAATAAAGTTAGCAGTGTTGGTACTGCTTTGGATTTTATGAGTTACCCTATGAGGAAAGATGTTGACCAATTTCGAGGATATGAGAAATATGGTCTATGGAATATTGGAACATTTTAAGGGTGGTAGTACCCTGTAAGAACCGTTGATCCCTGGAAAAGATAAGGATACCCACTGAATGGATTTCAGACAAAAGGAATAGGAGTTTTGTCTTGATATGTTTGATACCCCAAGAGTGTGTGGGGTGACGTTGGAGACCGTCAGTTGTTTGGACCAAATGTGATCGGAAGAGAATGTTAAGTTGATTCGAGATAGACTGAAAGTAGCTCGATCCAGTGTAATAGTTATGCATACTCAAAAACGCAAGGAGGTAGTCCTTGAAATTGGAGATAGAGCATATCTTTGTGTGCCACCTCTGTGAGGAGTTAAATGATTTGGAGTTAAGGGAAAGTTAGCCCCGAGATTTGTAGGACCATACCGAAGTTTGGAACGTTTGGGAGAATTGGCTAACAAGTTGGAGTCACCGAAGGGACTGTCAGAGTTCATGACTTGTTTCACGTTTCCCGATTGAAGAAGTGCCATGCGAGATGGCCAATATTCCCCTGTAAGGACGCTTTTGACCTCGAAAGGATAATGATGTTCCACGAAGTGGAGTATGGACTTCATAAGTATAAGTTTTATCTCGGTATGTGGGATATCCCACGAGGATGAAGAGATAAATTACTATTGGACGTAAATGAGGTATGATGTTGGAAATATGGGTCAATGGAAATTCCATGATGAGCCTGAGTAAGCACGCCTTAGTTTGGTGCCAATAAAAGGAAAAGAGACGGACAATTGGATGGATTTTAAGTATGCCGTGAAGTTGGATGTTGGGATAATGATCAGTTGCCCGAGGATGTGTTCAAGGATTGCAAGTGATGAGATGGGCCATAACCCACAGGCCCCAGGACCTGCCAAGAAGCAAGCACACTCTTACTGAAGGAAAAAACCCTGGCAGAAGTTGCGATTTTATCAACCGACGATTCTATAGGAGTTTACGCAAAATCCGAGAGTTGTTAAGGAACGATAGATGTTTGTTTGGCCTGCAAAATCAATGGATTTTTCGAACTTGGTTCGTCGACAAGAGAAATTCCGCAATGCTTGTGAGGATGACCGAGTGTTAGAATGCGAGATTCGCTAAACCATGTACAAGGTAATGATTTGGGTGCGGGATGGATTGATCACCATACCGACTTACTCTTATTATTCGCTTTGCTATATGGGATGGTAAAATCTGAGTGACTTACCTATAGTAGAGAGACGATCAAAACCTTGTTTAAACCTTAGAAAGGTATAAGTATTTTTTCCCTTGTACACGGCAGCTTGTTGCCAACCGTAGGTTATACGGTGAGGTTCAACCTGCACCCGTTTTCTGCAGGAGAAACCATAAATCGTTGACCACCATGAGATACCGATATTTGTTTAGAATTGGCGCCGGACTGGCCGACTATGAAGACCCAATTACGGGATAACCTTACCAAGAGGAAAGGACAAAGGAATTGAGGAAAAGGTTATGCCACTACCGGCAGAGCCCAGAGAAGGAATTATCCTTAATATCTGAGAAGACCGACCGCTGCCAAGAATAAGGATGGAGTATATGAGTTTTGATGGAACCGTAACCATGCTTCTAAGGGTGGTAGCATCCGAGACCCCGGAGACGATCGATGGATTTTTGAGAAGACCCCCAAACCCTAACCTATTTCTTTCTAGCCTCTCCGAATCTCGAGGACGATGTTCATTTTAAGGGTGGTAGTTTGTAACATCCCAAAATTCTAAATTTTGGAATGTTATAAACAAATAGATAGTTTTGATTGATTGGTTGACTGATTGACTGAAAGTGAGTGAGTTCGAAACTTTTGAAAGTTAAATGAGAGGGAATAAAAGGACTTTCCCAAACTTTCATTTTTGCTTTTATGATCTTCGGGAATTCAAATTCTTTTCATCACAAAAACCCTGGAGAGAATTTGACATGACTTCTTCCATTTATTTAAATGACAAGGGGTGTTGAAAATATTTGAAATTCATTTGAGAATATTTCCAATTCTGAAACTTTATGCAACTCAATGATTTTCACGAGCGAAGATAAAATGACTTCTTCAAATTATATGAAATATGAGTTGGGAGTTTCAAAGAATTAAATTCAAAGTTCTTTTGAATTTATTTTTCAATTTGGAGTTATTTGAGTTTTATTCAAATTATTTTTCTCCAAAAATAAAATACATGGAAAATAGGGTAACATGATTCCCTACATCAGAAAAATGGAGAGAATAAATTTTAATCAATTTTGGTATTTTTAAAATGATTTTCGTTGGATTTTATTAGACCAGTAGCACTCTTTTAATTATCTGAATTTGTGTGGACTTTATTTGGAATTCTAAAAATGTTCATCTTGTAGGAAATATTTTTCTGAAAATTTTGATATATAATATGTCTATATAAAATTATAGTTTCATTTTCGTCTTTCAGTCTATCACTTTCTGCTTAAAAAATAATAACAAAACTGCACGCCACTGAAACTAACTGTCACGACGCATGATCAAAGTACCAATGAGCGCCCTTCTTTTCTTTTTTATATAATATATGGGCCAGGCCCAGCGGGCCATATTCATTCCTCATATTATTATTTTTTCCATAGTTTTTCTTTTTCTTTTCTATTGCTCAAAAAAAAATTACGGTGTACTGTGCCGGCTTGAAGGGCTTTTGGCCCATGCCACGTGACCCTCCTTTTCTCCTTTGTTTCAGATATTCTCGCTTCACGTTTAGTCCCACATTGCCTAGCTTTTGACCCCTGAACCTCTTTTCCACCTATAAATATAGACCCATAGAGCCTCCAAAAATCATCCGATTCGGGTTAAATCAATATTTTTGGTTTGACTAGATTTCTTAAAGAAAAATATTCTTCTCCTCTCCGGCGTGAATTCTTCCCTCTTCGAAGTTGTCTTTTCTCTACATTATAAAGGTATATTTCTTTGTATTTTTTTCCATAGCTTATTTTTCTTCCGTAAAACAGCTTGGCCCTGATTTTCCAAATAGCCATAACTTTTTACTCGTTCATCCAAATTAGATAAAACCAGCGCCTATAGTTTCGTCTTGTTTTCACCTATCCAGTTAACCTGTCACGTCAACTTTTTGAAATTTTCAAATTTCGAAATTTTTTCAGATTCATATTCAAACTTCCTTTGTTCATAACTTGAGTTCCATAACTCCGTTTGAGTTGATTCTTTTTGCAAAGGAAGCTCTTGACATAAACTTTCTGAAAAGCCCAAATTCACATAATTTTGGTACTGTTAGAAATTGTTTTATGTTGCAAGAGTTATTTGCTTGGTTTTGATGTTTTCCGAATTGTTTCTTCGTTCTTTCTGATCTTTTGAGTGATTACTTATGTGTGGTTACTATTGATTGCTTAGGGTAGATTGACCGGAGTGTGACGATTAGAGCTATCAAGAGTTTGAGTGCAAATCATCTTCATCAACTTACCAGGCAAGTTCACTTTGACCATGTTTTTCATACCTATGTGTTTTATTGCATCTAGTGTCATCTTCGCAACAATCCCTCCAAAGAGTGATATTGAATCCTTGTAGTTGAGTAGTATGCATGAGGTAGGAACCCATCACCCTGTTACCAAGCCCGGACGTTATTTATTTTAATGCTACGCTATAGTAGACGGGTTGGTATGAGTGCTCGGGAGTGGTGTGAGAATGGAGGATCTACGCCAATGACGACAACTCCATGATGGAATCTGCAAGGACTGCATCTTCAAGGCCTCAAGACTTCAAGACTCGAGACAAGAATTCAATACACACTCGGGTGAAGGATGGTTGACGGGCACCCTGGAGAAACCAAAGGATGGCCGGAATGCATGGAGAAAGCGCCATGACATCTTGCGGAAAGCTTCACCTGCACTCAAAGAGACGGAAGAATACTTCATGCCCTAAGCTTACCTGTGCAACCGCAAGTCACTATGGGCTCTGGCTTGGTTGACCTTAGTTATGACTCTGGCTGGGACGGTGCTAGCAGATGTAGAACTACGGTAGGATTGGATGAGCACTGGACAGTGGTCAGAGGAACTCTTCGAAAACCATGTTTGGTCATCTTGTTCTCAAAGACCCTGAAGTGCGAGAACGTAAAGAGAGGGATCGAATCTTGCGGGTAAAGTGTACAAACCTCTGCAGAGGGTTAAAACCTAATCGATTAGCCGTGACCCCGGTTACGGACAAATTGAGCATCTAGACTTGGATCTATCTCGAAACTCTCAACACCGGATTGATAACTTAATTGTGGGCAACTTATGATGATTTTGGGCTATGAGACATTGGTTGGCGGAACCATGTCATGATAGAAAACTCCATAGTACAGACTCCTAATATTCCTTTGTTATAGGGAAAATAAAACCAGCTTTTACGCAAAAAACATCAGACACGGAGCCACAAAGCCATATTGCATATAGAATAGTATTATCATCTGCTTTCTCATGTTGTGATCTTGTCGGTACATTCAATGTACTGACCTACACGGCTGCAATGTCTCATGTTGCAGATATTTTACTTCCGACGAGTAAGAGTACGGTACAGGGTTACGGTCTACACTCAACCTGCCGATGGCGTTGATGGGACTCCACATCTGTTTGATTGTTTCCGCTAAGTATTATGAGGTATATATCAGTTTTACGTTAATTATACATGTGACTGCACTTTGATATATACATTGATGTCTTGTGTGTGCCAAGATACCGATCCGAGGATGTACAGATATACAGGCTTGACCGTCTGAGGTCGGGTCGCTACACATGTTGTCTAGAGGGGGTGGAGTAATGATCCGGCGGCGTCACTACGCGCTGAGGCGGGGTGTTATCCATATGCGGAGAACCGGCCATGCGCGGCTGACCCGGCACTCCACCTCCTGATGCCTCAACCGTCTGGTTTATTACCGGTGGATTACTAGCCCCCGCTTCGGTGTGTTGAAGAGGTCCCTCGACTCATAAACGGAGGGCAGACGACTCCAGAGTTTCCTCCTCAAGACTTCGTTTGAAGCGTTCTGATCCATCATAAGCCGGTATGAATCTGCTTGAATCCGCTGCGCTTGGGCGTTCAAAACGGCCCGTTCCACAGCCATCCTGGCATTTTCCACTGCCAAATCCGCCTTAGCTTGCGCAATCTAAGCACGCATTTAGCCAGTTCTACTTTGTGTTGTTCCTGGTTGTCTGGGGTTACATCAACCTCCATCAGAGTCGCCAGAGCGTCTAGTAGATCTGCCAAAACTTGAGGCGGCGGGCGTGTTGAAGCGCCAGCACCCGCTGCTGTCACCGCCGCTGCATTGGAAGTCATGGCCGCGGTGGTTGTCGAACCAAGAACCGGCTAAGTGCCAACCATGAAGATCACCACCCTGTTCGGAAGCTCAAGGGGGTCTGGAATACTGTCGCCATCGGAACAGCCCCAAAGCCGTCCGTCTTGTAGTTGATACATTGAGTTGGTCTCGCCTGTGGACGACTCATCATCAGAGTAGATGGTTGTCTCACCGCCAGACACAGAACCTTCCAATTCAGCCCCATGGATACATCCAACAAAGGCACGCTTCACGGCGGGCTTAATCGGGCGAGTCGTGCACGCTGAGCCGTCTCGATGATGTCGGTGCAGGTGTCCGGCTCAGGGCCCGGTTCGCCGATCTTGCTGATGAAGACATGAATTCCGCCAAAGGGGGCCCGGTACCCGTACTCAATTGAGCCGGCCTCGGGGCCCCAGCCTGCATCATCAATGTAGATCTTGCCGCAACGACTCTTGGTCATCCGGCCGACAGCGTATCCCTTGATCCCTTCGAAGTTGCCCTTCAAGAACTCAAAACCACCGTGCGCTGGCCTCACGGTGGGCGCCCACTATCGTGGAAGTGTTACGGCAGATGTCCTCATGGAAGGACTTAGTTGTGGTGCTATTGCGACGAGGTTAGCTTAAAGGGGTTAAACATGACAAATGACATGAGGAGTTTATACTGGTTCGGCCCCTTGCAGTGAAGGTAAAGGCATAATCTAGTTTGAGGTGGTATTACTAGAGTTTCGATGACCAGGGAGCAAATACGCTTTTCCTGGCAATCAATTTGTTGTTTCTTGCCGTAAGCCGGCCGGGTCGTCCCCTTATATACATGGGTTGACGCCCTGCGACCTACAGAGTCCCAGCTGGTTCATACAAAGTGTCCGGCTCGGTGACTTATCTTACATGCCTTACATTACAAGTCTACGCATACATGGCGGTTTACACTTATGGGCCTTAAGCCACCTTCGGATTTGGCCCTTTAACAAGCCTGTCTATGAACCACCATCTTTAATATACTCTTGGGCTTCATTTAGATGAACCGCCATAAGGATGACCCGGCCCCTCCTGGGCGGGTCATATTTGATAGTCATATCCCCAACATATCTCGTTCTCAGGACATGACTGGATAGGTCAGCCTACGAGTAAAACCAATCCTCGAGTTGCCTCGCGGTGGCCTCGAAGTCTGCCCATTTTGGATCAACACCATCAGCGCTGGCCCACCTCTATTATGTTGAACTAAGAATCCGCGGCGGCGCTAACTCCCTATACATTAATTTAATTAATCAGGAATATTATGTTGGCCAATTTTAAAACCAAAGTTGGGCCTTGCTGGAAAATTTTTATTCTAAGCGAATGATCAAGGGTCCCCATAAAACCCCACACATGTTAGGAGCGCTCATCATGGAACATAACACCGGTATGACGAAAACTAGGGCGGCAAGAGTGGAACAAAACATCAAGCAAAAGGCCGAGCTTTCCACCCTGTACTGAATATATATATGCATTAGTTAAATAAGAAATATTATAATATCCCATCATATCCATGTCCCAACATGGAACAAACTGCATTGCACCTGCAACTAGCAATGCTATAAGAGGGGTTGAGCAAAGTTGTAACATAGCCAAACAACGATTTCCTGGGATGGTGTAGGTTAGAGGTTGTATCATGGCAATTTGTGAGGCTTAACAAACAAGTGGTAGGTAGCGAGACATAGCGATAGCATCGAGACAACTAGCAAGAAAAGATACTCGTGATATCCAAGGTAATGGTCATCTTGCCTGAAATCCCGCTAGGAAGAAGACTGAATCCATGAAGAAGACGAACGAGCGTAGTCAAATAAATCCTCACAATCGCATCCTTATAGGGAACTATCAAGAAGACCACAACTGGAAAGAAGCAAACAATACGGTAAACAACCATCACATAAACCTGGCATGATGCACAATCAAGTACTCCCTCCGTTCCTTTATATAATGTGTATTTGTTTTTTGATAAAATTCCACAATGTAATGTGCATTTCTTCTAATTTATCATAATTCCCTTTTTAGCCCTCCGAAAAAAGGAAAATATGTTTTCCGTAATTGTGTGTATCTCTCCTTGTAGTAAAAGAAGGAAATTATCTATCTCTCTCTTCCTCCCTCCCTCCCTCTCTCTCTTTCTCTCGGTTTCATATATCTCTTACTTTCCTAAAGTAACTGATTTACCTGCCACTAGCCAATGAAGTTACAAAGAGTAAATTAGTCCTAACTAATCTATAATTGTGTGCCTTGGTCACCGCGCCAAAAATAATACACCTTACATAAAGGAAATCAAGGAGTATGATGCATATCCAGTTTAATAAGTCATGGCATGGAAAAATGCAACAAACAATACTACATATTAAGTGAAGCTCAGTTTGCAACGAGATGCATATTGAAGAAACTCCACATTATTAAATGTTGTTAAACATGGCAAGAGGTGAAGCATGAATAAACTATCTAGCTAGGCAATTTAAAGGAGGTCGGAAACAACACATAACAATTCCGGAAAATCCCCATATATTATTTTCGAATTTGCTAATGTTCTTCCATAAACACAATTTTAAAGTTGTTAGACATGCAAAGTAAGCGAACCTTGTTGAGTGTGGCGACTTGGTGCCCGGACTTAGATGATCCCGGGCGTGAACAGTACCTCGATTTGACATAGAAAAAAGTTCAACTTTTTTTGTAATGCAAGATGCTCATGTGCGTGACCTCAGTACAAAATTTTGTGAAGTTTGGACATTCGAGAAGCTCGCAGCAAAAACGACAAATTTTAAATGTCTAAGAAACTTTTGAAAATTTTATTGATCACGTTTGATTTTTTTCCTTTTTTGCCAGGAGCTCCTCGAATGTCTAAATTCCACAAATTTTTGCACGGAGTTCACGCACAGAAGCATCTTGATACCACAAAAATTTTGGAATTTGTTGGATTTTTTCTATTTCAAATCGGGATACTGTTCACCGGGCTCTGCCTTGGAATATCCCACCTTGTTATCCTACACATTTTCTACCCAATTTACATATATATTTTATTTAATTCGGAGCTATGTGTCGGTGTTCTGGGAACGGGGGTCCCCAGACTTGCCTGCCTGCGGCCTGCCGCGTGGCTCAAGTGGGGACCCAACACGGCCCAGCTTCATCAGCTCAAGCTCAAGACCCTCGCGAGGGGCCAAGCCTCGCGGGGCGGACGGCGGGAACCTTCCTCAGGAGCAGCCTCATCAGGCAGGCTCACGAGGAGGCGGAGAAATCAAGGCAGGGTACCTCACGAGGGTGCCCCGTGACGCAAGCCATGACGATCGAGACCAGGCGGGCGCCAAGCGGGCGCCAACCCACAAGATGTCCTCATTCCCCTTTGGTGCAAAGGAGGCAAGCACGGGCCAAGGCATCAGGCATAGGTTACCGCTTCGGTGCAACAAGACCAAGACCAGCAGAGCGGCAGGACGGAGGTCATCGTGGAGCCCGAGACGGCGTCACCGTCAGAGCCTTTGGCAGCTGAAGACCAACTTTAGTTAGGATAAGTGTACTAGATGTTCCCCTTCAAAATGGATAATTCTTGGCGCCCTTCCCGCTCATTATTTGGGGAAGAGGCCCAGGGCCTCCATCTATAAATAGGACTAGCCACCACAGAGAGAGGAGAGGTCGAACCTACCAGAGAGAGAGAGAGGAGCGATTGGACTTACCCAAGCAGTCCATCGCACCATCTCAAGAACAGCCCCTCGCGAGGATGTTCTTCCTTTGTACTATTCATCATCATCCCCTGAAGCAATCCACCACACCACAAACTAGAGTAGGGTATTACACTACAATGGTGGCCCGAACTAGTATAAACCTCGTGTCCCTTGTGTGTTCTTTTTCCTAGTTTAGATCCCTTGCAAACCATTAACGCGTGAGCTGGTAGGGGAAAGATCTCCGTGCACACCCCAGAGCTCGAACCTCAAGGGTCCGCCGGAACCCGGAATCCGACATTTGGCGCGCCAGGTAGGGGTGCGCCGGAATCTTTCTTCCGCTGGTCGCGTGTGATCTTCCGTCATGCCCATGGTCGGCGCCGCCGAAACCTGCGGCCGAAGGCCGGGCTGCTCGTGACCGCCGAGTCGCCGGACGGCTCCCGTCGGCAGACGCCCCCGTCGTTCCCCGTCGCCTGCTGCCAACGCCCCCACCGGTCAGGCGGGGAACGTGCAGCGGGCCTGTTGGGAGGAGTTGCGCAACCTCTACCTCGCCCATCGCGCCGAGCCGGCGCCCCCGGTCGTCGCAGCTCTCCTGGGCGGCTCACTGGCGCCACCTTCGGGCTGCCACGTCAAGCCGTTCACCCGCCAGATCGCCACCGCCTCCAAGCGGCAGGGAGCCCCGCCGGGCTGGGTGGCGCCCGAGGCCGACCTGCTCTTCAACTCGGACGATCATCCCTCCAACCCCGCCAGTTCGGGTGCGCTTCCGATTCTGTGCACCCCCACCATCTGCGAAGTGGCAATCACCAGGACCCTCATCGACGGCGGAGCCGGCCTCAACGTGCTCTTTGTGGAGGCCTTCACCCTCCTCAATGTGCCACCAGAGCGGCTCCAACCCAGCAGGCCTTTTTCGGGAGTCGGAGCCAGTTCCACCGCCTCCCTGGGACAAATTCGCCTCCCGGTGACCTTCGGCAGCCGCGACAACTTCCGCACGGAGCAGGTCGACTTCGACATCGCCCCCATTGGCCTCCCCTACAACGCCATCCTCGGCTACCCGGCCTTGGCCCGATTCATGGCAGCAACTCACCCGGTGTACAACCTCATGAAGATGCCCGGGAGCAGCGGCGTCCTTACCGTGTCAGGAAACACCGGAGATGCACTACAGGCGCTCAAGCTTGTTTTCAAGGTGGCTGCGGCGGCACGGCCCACCAGCGCTGACGCCCCCGAGCCCAAGGGGGCTGCGCCGTCCAAGAAGAAGCAACTATTCACTCAAAACAAGGCAGAAACCAAGCAGGTACCGGTCGACGAGGACGGGTCCACTGATGCCACCTTCGCCATAGGTGCAAACCTCGAACCCAAGTAGGAGGAGGCCTTGGTAAAGTTCCTGCGCGCGAACAAGAAGGTGTTCGTGTGGGGACCTGATTAGTTGGCGGGGGTCCCGAGGGGCGTGATTGAGCATCACCTCAACGTGTGCCCCAACGTGCGCCCCGTGAAGCAGAAGGCGAGGCGATAGTCCACAGAGAAACAAGCTTTTATCATCCAAGAGACCCGCAAGCTAGAGGCAGCAGGGGTTATTCGTGAGGTCCGCTACCCGGATTGGCTGGCCAACCCAGTTGTCGTGCCAAAAAAGGGGGAAAGGTACGTATGTGTGTCGACTTCACCAACCTCAACAAGGCCTGCCCACAAGATCCATTTCCGCTTCCTCGCATTGACCAGATCGTCGACTCCACCGCCGAGTGTGACCTGTTGTGCTTCCTGGATGCCTTCTTAGGCTATCACCAGATCAAGATGGCGGTAGAAGACGTGGAAAAAATGGCTTTCCTGACCCCGTGCGGAGTGTATTGCTATACCTATATGTCGTTTGGGTTGCGCAACGCAGGCGCGACCTTTCAGCGGCTGATGCACATCGCCCTGGGCCGACAGCTTGGGAGGAATGCTGAGGCGTACGTCAATGACATTGTAGTGAAGTCTCGGGAGGCGAAAACCCTGATACAGGACTTGGAAGAAACCTTTGCGAGCCTTGATAAAGTGGATCTGCGGCTCAACCCGGAGAAGTGCGTATTTGGAGTACCCTCGGGCAAGCTCCTGGGTTTCCTCGTGTCCCATAGGGGCATCGAGGCCAACCCGGAAAAGGTCAAAGCAACAAGACATGAGCCCGCCAAAGACCCTCAGAGAAATGCAGAAACTCACCAGGCGCATGACCGCGCTAGGACATTTCATCTCCAAGCTAGGGGAACGAGCACTGCCATTCTTCAAGCTGATGAAGAAGAAGGGCCCCTTTGAATGGACTGAAGAGGCCAACAAGGCATTCCAAGAACTCAAGAGTTACCTTACCAGCCCTCCGGTGATGGTAGCCCCGCGTCCTCGGGAGCCCCTGGTGCTCTACCTCGCAGCCACCCCCTACTCCGCCAGCGCAGCCCTGATAGCGGTCAGGGAGGAGCATCAGGCCAAGGCTGCAACTGCCCTCCAGGCAGGAGCGAAGCGAAGCCAAGAGATCCTCACAAAGCCCGCGGTCGCGGACGAAGGGGATCAGCTGCAGCAGGAAAGCGCTCCCGGAGCAGAAGAGGCCCCACCAAGCGACCAGGCGTTGGGGGCTCTGCCGTCTCGGGAGGCACCCCAACCTACGGAGGATGCGAACAGCGCCAGCGCTCATAGCCTCGTCAAGCACCCTGTGTACTTCGTTAGCACGGTGCTGCGGGACGCGAGGGCGCGGTACCCATGCCCCAAAAACTCCTCCTCGCGCTATTGGTAGCCTCACGCAAGCTGCGGCACTACTTCCAAGGTCATCCCATCAAGGTTGTCTCAGCATACCCTCTGGAGAGGGTGCTCAGGAGCCCCAACTCAGCTGGAAGAGTCGCCGAGTGGAACATCGAACTGCAAGCGTTTCAGCTAGAATTCAGCACAACCAGAGTCATCAAGGGGGCCGCATTGGCAGATTTCATGGCAGAATGGATGGAGGCACCCGGCCTCGAAGCAGGCGAAGACCGATCACTTTCTCCGGGGAGCGAGGCACCGGACGGCTGGGTCATGTACTTTGACGGGGCATTCTCCCGACATGGCGCGGGGGCCGGCGCAGTGCTCGTATCCCCTACTCAGGATAAGCTCTATTACGCTGTGCAGCTCTGTTTCCAGCACGGGGAAAAGGTCTCCAACAACATAGCAGAATATGAAGGCCTGATAGCCGGCACGAGCCGCAATCGCTTTGGGGTAAAGCGCCTCATCATCAAAGGCGATTCACAACTCCTCGTCAACTTCTCCAACAAGATATACGAGCCGAAGGACGGGCACATGGAAGCCTACCTCGCGGAGGTCCGCATGATGGAGAAACAGTTCTGGGGGCTGAAGCTGCAGCATGTGCCTCACGGCACCAATCAAGAGGCGGATGACATCGCCAAGAGGGCGTCCAGGCGGCTGCCTCAGGAGCCTGGCGTCTTCGAAGAGCGACTCTTCAGGCCCTCAGCGGCACCCTCACTATCAAGCGCGGCGCAACCTCGGGAGGAGCTCCCCCAGCCGCCAGCCTCGGGAGCCCCGGTCTGCGGCCCGGCCTCAGGGGCACGCCTGCTCTTGGCGTTGGAGCCTCAGGAAGGGTGCTGGATCACATAGCTCAAGAGCTACTTGACGCGGGGGACCCTGCCAGAGAAGGAGGAGGAGGCGGAGCGTGTGGCGCGGCAAGCCACGACCCTCTTGCATCGAGGATGGAGAGCTTTCTTTGAGGCGGCCGAATGACGTGTCCCTACGCTGCATTCCCAGAGAGCAAGGGAAGGAATTGCTGGAAGACATACACGGCGAAGACTGTGGGCATCACTCATCGTCGCGAACCCTCGTTGGCAAGGCGTTCCGCAGCGGGTTCTACTGGCCCACAAAGACTCAAATGACGCAGTTGAGCTGGTAAAGGCTTGCGAGGCCTGCCAATTTCACGCCAAGCAGATCCATCAGCCGGCGGGAGGTCTGCAAACTATACCCCTCTCATGGCCATTCTCCGTATGGGGGCTGGACATTCTACGCCCGTTCCCTCGGGCGCCAGGGGGCTATCGCTACCTCTACGTCGCCGTGGAAAAGTTCACCAAGTGGGCTGAGGTGGAAGCTGTCCGCACCATCCCGGCGCGCTCTGCGGTCAAGTTCATCAGGGGCCTCGTGAGCCGGTTTGGGGTGCCTAACCGCATCATCACCGACAACGGTTCACAGTTCACCAGCAATCTCTTCAAAATGTACTGTGCTAACCTTGAAACGCAGATATTCTACGCTTTGGTGGCGCACCCCCGGAGTAACGGCCCGGCCGAGCGAGCCAACGCGGAGGTCCTGAAGGGCCTCAAAACCAGGACCTTCAAGAAGAAGCTGGAGGCCTGCAGCAGGGGCTGGCACGACGAGCTCTAGTCTGTGTTGTGGTCCATCCGCACGACCGCGGCCAAGCCGACTGGCGAGACCCCCTTCTTCCTCGCTTCACGGAGCGAAGCCGTCCTCCGCCACGAGGTCATTCGTTGCTTCGCACGGGTCCCCGGCGTTCGACGAGGCGCAGCGGGGCGCCATGCGGGGATGGATCTCGTCTTTGGGGAGGAACATCATCGAGAGGCCGCTACCGTGGCGGCAGAGTATAAACAGCGCTATGCGGCGATACCACCGCCGCAACATCCGCCCCTGAGACTCTTGAGGTAGGGGACCTCGTGCTCAGACGGGTCCTCTCGGGGAAGGGCTGCATAAGCTTTCTCCCATGTGGGAGGGCCCGTTCAAGGTTGTTCATGTTTCCGAGCCCGGCTCCGCACGCTTGGAGACTCGTGGAGGGGTGCCCATCGAACGCTGCGTGGAACATCCAGCATCTCCGGAAGTTCTACCCTTGAAGAAAGGCCCAGAGCCTGTAAGAAAGGCCCGGAGCCTATGAAGAAGGCAAACGCCTGTGAAGCTCATTTTCCCGAGAAAGGCCCGGAGCCTGTGAAGAAGGCAAACGCCTGTGAAGAAGGCAAACGCCTGTGAAGCTCATTTTCCCGAGAAAGGCCTGGAGCCTGTGAAGAAGGCAAACGCCTGTGAAGCTAATTTCCCCGAGAAAGGCCCAGAGCCTGTGAAGAAGGCCAATGCCTGTGAAGCTCGCCGCCCGTGACACTCTCACGTAATAATGAGTTGGGCCTGTACACGCCCCGGAGTCTCCGGAGAGCCGCCCTCGGGCCTCGGGGGCTCCCGCCCACGCCCAGTGGCAGCACTTAGCTCCGCGCTGGTGAGAATACGTCGAAGACTAGATTAGGTGCCGGACGCTTCTTTTTCATTTGCTTTCTGTAGTTGGCTTGTTCGTTCCTATTTGAAGTTTTATTGAAGTTGTTGCCATCCTTGGCTTGTGACTCTTCGTCTTTTTCGCTCACGTGCCTCTTCTTCTCTCACGCAAGTCTCGCGAGGGAGCAACGCGGGCACCCTCGCGAGTGTTTTCTACCCTTGTCGTTTGAAGCTTTGCTATCCGGGTCCACTATGGGAGCACCCCTCCCAGTCCGTGCCCCACGGGCATCGTGACGGGAACACACGACCTGGGTCGATCGCCTCCACAACCGAGGCCGGAAGCTACCCCTCCTGACTAATCCTTGCAGGACATGAAGCATTTGACGAGGCCTCGGCCTCGGGAAGCGAAGACCACGACAGGTCCCCCCGAGCTAAGTAATTCCTGCACGCGGGCATGCGGCACAAAAGCACGGCACAGAAATAGCAGAAACATCATGATAATTAACATCAACAGTTCAGCACGCCCCCACGGGGCCCTACGCTACTTTCTCTTTACGCAGGGAAGGGAGAAAAACAAAATAGGCACGGCTTGCTCGGCACCAACTCGCGACGAAGGCTCGTACCGCCTCCGGAGGTCAGTTGGACTCCTCCTCGCGCTTCACCGAGGCGTGACGGCAGGCTGACCCGCTACCTCCCTCTAGGCGGGCGCGACGGCACGGGGGCTGGTCGCGGCCACCGCTGGAGGAGCTGCTGTCCGAAGGAGAACCATCGAAGCTCGACGAGCCCCGAGCGCCGCCGACCACGCGCCTGCTGCCATCTTCATCCCGATCATCACCGGGGCTGGGTACACGGCCACGGTCATCGTCTTCGGGGCAGCACCTGGCACGGCGACCATCTTCTCCGAACACCCTCACGTAGAGGGTGGCGTCGCCGTCGAACTTGAAGTGCAGGGTGCACCACCGGCTCGAGCACGCAGCTGGCAAACGTTTGCCAGCCGCGGGTCAGGGACACATTCCCGGCGACGGAGACCTCCAGCGAAGCCCAGGAGGCCCTGCTGCAACAACCTTCCGCCTGAAGCCAAAGGCCGCCCGGAGCGCCGGCCGGAAGTTCACTTTCGAAAGAAGCGGGAACACAGGCCGTGTCTTTGGTTGGCTCCATCGACCACACGACGAACTTCGGCAGCACCTCCGCCAAGTGGAAGCGTGGCCTAGGGGACTGCGCAGTCGCGGCACGCCCCCATCGATAACCTGGCGCCCATCGCCACGCAGGGGATCGCCTCCACGACCATGGGAAGCCGCTACGGGAGCCACAGGATGCTTGCGAGGACGGCCTCGACCACGCTTGGCCGGGGGAGAGTCAGGCCCAACCTGGCGGGCCTTCCCCTTCTCCACGGCCGAGAACCTCTTCGACGGAGCCATGGAGAGAAATGAGTAGCAAGAGGGGATGGACTGGAAGGGCTTGCGCCGTTCCGTACTTATAGCTGGAGGAGGCCAACCGTCGGCCTCCACGATCACAGGTAATCAAGACGCATTTCTGCGTGCAGGGACTTGTCAAGTCATGCAGTTGCCGAGGGATCGTGGGGAAGCGGAGATGCCCATGACCACTCAATCGCCACGCGGCGCCCAAGGCCGCAGGCTGTTGGGACCCGCAGCGCTTCGCACTTGCCCCTTCGCTTCTCTGCTAAGCCAAGTCCGGGCGCGCCTTGGGCCCGAAGTCTTGTTGGCGTTAGGGAACGGGGTCCCCAGACTTGCACACTGCGGCTGCCGAGTGGCTCAAGTGGGGGCCCAAAGACGCCCAGCTTCATCAGCTCAAGCACAAGACCCTCGCGAGGGGCCAAGCCTCGCGGGGCGGACGGCAGGAACCTTCCTCAGGAGCAGCCTCGTCAGGCAGGCTCACGAGGAGGCGGAGAAATCAAGGCAGGGTACCTCACGAGGGTGCCCCGTGACGCAAGCCATGAAGATCAAGACCAGTCGGGCGCCAGCCTGCGCAGTGTCCTCATTCCCCCTTTGGTGCAAAGGAGGCACGCACGGGCCAAGGCATCAGGCAAAGGTTACCGCTTCGATGCAACAAGACCAAGACCAGCAGAGCGGCAGGACGGAGGTCATCGTGGAGCCCGGGACGGCGTCACCGTCAGAGCCTTTGGCAGCCGAAGACCAACTTTAGTCAGGATAAGTGTACTAGATGTTCCCCTTCAAAATGGCCAATTGTTGGCACCCTTCCCGCTCATTATTTGGGAAAGAGGCCCAGGGCCTCCATCTATAAATAGGACTAGCCACCACAGAGAGAGGAGAGGTCGAACCTACCAGAGAGAGAGAGAGAGAGGAGTGACTGGACTCACCCAAGCAGTCCATCGCACCAGCTAAAGAACAGCCTCATGAGGTCTGTTCTTCCTCCTCAGACTGCTCATCATCACTCAAGCAATCCACCACACCACAAATTAGAGTAGGGTATTACACCACAATGGTGGCCAGAACTAGTATAAACCTCGTGTCCCTTGTGTGTTCTTCTTCCTAGTTTAGATCCCTTGCAAACCATTAACGCGTGAGCTGGTAGGGGAAAGATCTCCGTGCGCACCCCAGAGTTCAAACCTCAAGGGTCTGCCGAAACCCGGAATCCGACACTATGGTCATTTGTTATGAAATATACCATTTTAGCATGTCATTTATGCAAATTAATGCAAACAACAATTTTAAACATTTTAATCATGGACGTGGGTTGAATATAATTAAGCTACACAAAATTTTGATTATTTTACATATATAAGAATTTTACATGTGATGCACGGTTATTTAGATATGGGCAATGCAATTAAATGGCATTTTTCTGTAATTATGCAATGTCCTCGAATATTGTTAAAATTGCAGCAGGGAAAAAAGTAGTCGGGCCGAAACTGGGAACTGCTGGGCTGTAACAGGAATGAGCGCAAGATAGAAAAACGTGCCCAGGGTGAGGGTTTGCGGTGGTGCTCACATTGGGCCTTGAGGCCAGTCGGGGCAGATGGGCTGCCAGGCTAAAGTCGAGGTGGGCTGGCGAAGAGGTGGACTGGTGCGGTCGATGGAGATGGGGCCCACACGAGCTGCCCAGCGGTCAACGCGACCCGAGCGGGCACTGACTTTCGTCTCTCTGCTCGAGTGCTCGCACGAGCAGGAGGCCGATTGCGGCAGGACTTGCGCGGCTCCAGAGATGGGCGGCGGGCGACGTGGGCACCGAGAATCGACGGATCCGGTCAGCGCGGTGCCAGATCCGGGCGTGGTTGGAGGGGTTCCAACGAGGGCGGCGCAGGGCATCCATGGAGCGGCAGGGTTGGAGCTCTACGACCATGTCCAGAGAAGAAAGAGAGGTCAGGGAGGAATGAAAAAATAGAGAAGAGGAGAACGAGACGGGCGGCGGTGGAGTCTCACCGGCGAGGGCGTCGATTGGCGGCGGTGTGCTGGAGGCAAGTGAGGAAAAGAAGCACGGGGAGGGGCTCCTCTCTTGTTCTGGACAAGGGAGAACCGAGGGGCGACACTCATGCTGGGCGCGACGACAGATGGGCTTCACGGGCCTTCCACGGGCTTAGACTAGCCACAATGGAGAATAACATACACTAGTAACATACACATATCCCTAGACTGTTACTATCTTCATAGTGGGTAGTAATATAAGTATGGTAACATGCAAAACCTCATTTATTAGGTTATAGACTCATACTCCCTCCTTTTCGGTTTATAGGGATTATCTCAAAATTTTAGTTTTTCCATTTTATAAGGCTCAATTTGGCTGTTTCCAATAATAGGTTCAGATTCCAAGGTGCATTAAATCATTGCATGCAACTATTAAGAGAAAATTGGCCAATGCATGTATTTTATGCATGCATGCATTGCAATTAATACATTGATAAACATAATTTTTTGAGGAAAACAAGAGCATTAATTGAGTGCTTTTGCAAACTACAAAAAGTATTCCACCACTCACCATCTACCTTGGTTGATGAGATTTTTGAATTGATCCCTATAAACCGGAAATGAGGGAGTATTGCATTGGGACGTGTGATGATACAGTAACTAGCTAAGTTACTCAAACTACCTCTCTCCTCATTAACTCATTGCCACATAAGCAAATTTTCTAAGTTGGACTCGATGTTACTGCTGAAGTTACTCCCACTGTGGCTAGTCTCAGGTGGGCCTGCGGCGAGAGGAGGGAGACAATAGTGACGTGGCTGCGTGCGGTTGGACGAAGACGGCGGCTCAGGTGGCCGCGGGTCGGGCTGCAGCTCGCCAAGTGGCGGCGGAGGAGTGGGGCGGCGTGGATCTCGAGAAAGGCGGCAGCTGGAGGTGCAGGGAGGGGTAAGACTACCCGCAATGGGAGTAACATAGATGGTAACATCACACATCTCTAGACAAAACAGATGATGTGGCAAATAATTAATGAGGAAAGAGGGGCATGTGGTAACATAGCTAATTACTGTAACATCACACATATCAAAACAAGATGAGTCTACAACCTAATAAATGAAGTATTGCATGACACCACACATATGTTACTCCCCACTATAGAGGTAGTAACATAGACTAGTAACATATGCACGTTACTAGTCTAAGTTAATACCATTGTGACTAGTCTAAGGGCTAGGGTTTTTGCCCGGTTTCAAAGGAGGGAGGTGTTTAAATAGGGAACACCATGAGAACCTTGAAGGTTGCAGGACATGAAGAAGGGCACAAGGGCAAGAAAGAATTTGGAGATCACTCCGATTGAAAAGAGAAGGGATTCGAAAGAATTTGGGAAACACTCCTGTTAAAAATGATAGGAATAGAACATGAACTTGACAAGATGGGATGACAAATTGAAGTGGGCAACAACACGAGGCCTCCGGAACCAAAGAATAGAAGCTAGATCATTGTAAATAAAAGAACGGAGAATAAAATGACAACTTCTACCACAATTGAATTTGAAAGTGTACTTACGATGAAGGATTGAACGGATTTGTTGGAAATCAACAATAAAAGATATGATTTCCAATGGTCTTATGGAAAACATGCCAAAATTCTAAGGTGATGACCTACCACTATTGGAAACCATTGAGTGCTTGAGAGCGACAAAGATATGAAAAGCCTCTTTCACAGAGATGATAAAGAGCAAGCTTGGATCATGAATAGTCACCACAAATAGCAACAATCCTTCAGGAAGGCTTTAGGTGAAATCTGTACCAACATAACTCCAACAAAGAGATTGATGGGTTGAAAGATCTCCCGAACAAAGAGAAAATGATGGGTTTAAAATATCTCATTCTTGACAACTTCACATCATTGTTGGGGAACGTAGTAATTTCAAAAAAATTCCTACGCACACGCAAGATCATGGTGATGCATAGCAACGAGAGGGGAGAGTGTTGTCTACGTACCCTCGTAGACCGAAAGCGAAAGCGTTATGACAACGCGGCTGATGTAGTCGTACGTCTTCACGATCGACCGATCCTCAGTATCGAACGTACGGCACCTCCGTATTCAGCACACGTTTAGCTCGGTGACGTCCCGCGAACTGACGATTCAGTAGAGCTTCGGGGAGGAGCTTTGTCAGCACGACGGCGTGGTGACTGTGTTGATGAAGTTACCGACGCAGGGCTTCGCCTAAGCACTACAACGATATGACCGAGGTGGATTATGGTGGAGGAGGGCACCGCACACGGCTAAGAAAGATCAATGATCAACTTATGTGTCCATGGGGTGCCCCCCTCCCCCGTATATAAAGGGGTGGAGGAGGGGGAGGGTCGGCCCTCTACTATGGCGCACCCTGGGGAGTCCTACTCCCACCGGGAGTAGGATCCCCCCTTCCATGTAGTAGGAGTAGGAGAGACGGAAAGGGAAAAGGGAAGAGAAGGAAGGAGGGGGCGCCGCCCCTCCCCCTAGTCCAATTCGAACTCGGCCTTGGGGGGCGTGCAGCCTCCCCTCTCTCTTTCCCCTAAAGCCCAATAAGGCCCATATACTCCCCGGCGAATTCCCGTAACTCTCTGGTACTCCGTTAAATACCCGAACCACTCAGAACCTTACCAACGTCCGAATATAGCCTTCCAATATATTGATCTTGACGCCTCGAACATTTCAAGACTCCTCGTCATGTCCTCGGTCTCATCTGGGACTCCGAACTATCTTCAGTACATCAAAACACATAAACTCATAATACCGATCGTCACAGAACATTAAGCGTGCGAACCCTACAGGTTCGAGAACTATGTAGACATGACCGAGACACGTCTCCGGTCAATAACCAATAGCGGAACCTGGATGCTCATATTGGTTCCTACGTATTCTACGAAGATCTTTATCGGTCAAATCGCATAACAACATACGTTGTTCCCTTTGTCATCGGTATGTTATTTGCCCAATATTCGATCGTCGGTATCTCAATACCACGATCAATCTCGTTACTGGCAAGTCTCTTTACTTTTTCCGTAATGCATCATCCCGCAACTAACTCATTAGTTGCAATGCTTGCAAGGCTTATAGTGATGTGCATTACCGAGAGGGCCCAGAGTTACCTCTCCGACAATTGGAGTGACAAATCCTAATCTCGATCTATGCCAACTCAACAAGTACCATCGGAGACACCTGTAGAGCACCTTTATAATCACCCAGTTATGTTGTGACGTTTGGTAGCACACAAAGTGTTCCTCCGATATTCGGGAGTTGCATAATCTCATAGTCATAGGAACATGTATAAGTCATGAAGACAGCAATAGCGACATACTAAACGATCTAGTGTTAAGCTAACGGAATGGGTCAAGTCAATCACATCATTCTCTAATGATGTGATCCCGTTAATCAAATGACAACTCATGTCTATGGCTAGGAAACTTAACCATCTTTGATTCAACGAGCTAGTCAAGTAGAGGCATACTAGTGACACTCTGCTTGTCTATGTATTCACACATGTATCAAGTTTCCGTTAATACAATTCTAGCATGAATAATAAATATTTATCATGAAATAAGGAAATAAATAATAACTTTATTATTGCCTCTAGGGCATATTTCCTTCAGTCTCCCACTTGCACTAGAGTCAATAATCTAGTTCACATCGCCATGTGATTAACACCAATAGTTCACATCACCATGTGATTAACACCCATAGTTCACATCGTCATGTGACCAACACCAAAAGGATTTACTAGAGTCAATAATATAGTTCATATTGCTATGTGATTAACACCCAAAGAGTACTAAGGTGTGATCATGTTTTGCTTGTGAGAGAAGTTTAGTCAACGGGTCTGCCACATTCAGATCCGTATGTATTTTGCAAATTTCTATGTCAATAATGCTCTGCACTGAGCTACTCTAGCTAATTGCTCCCACTTTCAATATGTATCCAGATTGAGGCTTAGAGTCATCAGACGTTGTCAAAACTTGCATCGACGTAACCCTTTACGACGAACCTTTTGTCACCTCCATAATCGAGAAACATATCTTTATTCCACTAAGGATAATTTTGACAGTTGTCCAGTGATCTACTGCTAGATCACTATTGTACTCCCTTGCTAATCTCGGTGTAGGGTATACAATAGATCTGGTACACATCACGGCATACTTTATAGAACCTATGGTTGAGGCATAGGGAATGACTTTGATTCTCTCTCTATCTTCTGCCGTGGTCGGGCTTTGAGTCTTACTCAATTTCACACCTTGTACCACAGGCAAGAACTCTTTCTATGACTGTTCCATTTTGAACTACTTTAAAATCTTGTCAAGGTATGTACTCATTGAAAAAACTTATCAAACGTCTTGATCTACCTCTATAGATCTTGATGCTCAATATGTAAGCATCTTCACTGAGGTCTTTCTTTGAAAAACTCCTTTCAAATACTCCTTTATGCTTTCCAGAAAATTCTACATTATTTCCGATCAACAATATGTCATTCACATATATTTATCAGAAATGCTATAGTGCTCCCACTCACTTTCTTGTAAATACAGGCTTCACCGCAAGTCTGTATAAAACTATATGCTTTGATCAAAGCGTATATTCCAACTCCGAGATGCTTGCACCAGTCCATAGATGGATCATTTGGAGCTTGCACATTTTGTTAGCACCTTTAGGATCGAAAAACCTTCCGTTGCATCATATACAACTCTTCTTTAAGAAAATCCATTAAGGAATGTAGTTTTGACATCCATTTGCCAGATTTCATAAAATGTGGCAATTTGCTAACATGATTCGGACAGACATAAGAATCGCACCCTCAGAACCTTTCCGATGTCCGAATATAGCCTTCCAATATATCGATCTTTATGCCTCGAACATTTCAAGACTCCTCGTCATGTCCCCGGTCTCATCTGGGACTCCGAACTACCTTCGGTACATCAAAACACATAAACTCATAATACCGATCGTCACAGAACTTTAGGCGTGCGGACCCTACGGGTTCGAGAAATATGTAGACATGACCGAGACACGTCTCCGGTCAATAACCAATAGCGGAGCCTGGATGCTCATATTGGTTCCTACATATTCTACGAAGATCTTTATCGGTCAAACCGCATAACAACATACGTTGTTCCCTTTGTCATCGGTATGTTATTTGCCTTAGATTCGATCGTCGGTATCTCAATACCTAGCTCAATCTCATTACTGGCAAGTCTCTTTACTTGTTCCCTAATGCATCATCCCGCAACTAACTCATTAGTTGCAATGCTTGCAAGGCTTATAATGATGTGCATTACCGAGAGGGCCCAGAGTTACCTATCCGACAATTGGAGTGACAAATCCTAATCTCGATCTATGCCAACTCAACAAGTACCATCGGAGACACCTGTAGAGCACCTTTATAATCATCCAGTTACGTTGTGACATTTGGTAGCACACAAAGTGTTCCTCTGATATTCGGGAGTTGCATAAGCTCATAGTCATAGGAACATGTATAAGTCATGAAGAAAGCAATAGCAACATACTAAACGATCAAGTGTTAAGCTAATGGAATGGGTCAAGTCAATCACATCATTCTCTAATGATGTGATCCCGTTAATCAAATGACAACTCATGTCTATGGCTAGGAAACTTAACCATCTTTGATTCAACGAGCTAGTCAAGTAGAGGCATACTAGTGACACTGCTTGTCTATGTATTCACACATGTATCAAGTTTCCGGTTAATACAATTCTAGCATGAATAATAAATATTTATCATGAAATAAGGAAATAAATAATAACTTTATTATTGCCTCTAGGGCATATTTCCTTCAGTCTCCCACTTGCACTAGAGTCAATAATCTAGTTCACATCGCCATGTGATTAACACCAATAGTTCACATCACCATGTGATTAACACCCATAGTTCACATAGTCATGTGACCAACACCAAAAGGATTTACTAGTCAATAATCTAGTTCATATTGCTATGTGATTAACACCCAAAGAGTACTAAGGTGTGATCATGTGTTGCTTGTGAGAGAAGTTTAGTCAACGAGTCTGCCACATTCAGATCCGTATATATTTTGCAAATTTCTATGTCAACAATGCTCTGCACGGAGCTACTCTAGCTAATTGCTCCCACTTTCAATATGTATCCAGATTGAGACTTAGAATCATCTGTATCAGTGTCAAAACTTGCATCGACGTAACCCTTTACGACCTAACCTTTGTCACCTCCATAATCGAGAAACATATCCTTATTCCACTAAGGATAATTTTGATACCGTCCAAAGTGATCTACTGCTAGATCACTATTGTACTCCCTTGCTAATCTCGGTGTAGGGTATACAATAGATCTGGTACACAGCATGGCATACTTTATAGAACCTATGGTTGAGGCATAGGGAATGACTTTGATTCTCTTTCTATCTTCTGCCGTGGTCGGGCTTTGAGTCTTACTCAATTTCACACCTTGTACCACAGGCAAGAACTCTTTCTATGACTGTTCCATTTTGAACTACTTTAAAATCTTGTCAAGGTATGTACTCATTGAAAAAACTTATCAAATGTCTTGATCTACCTCTATAGATCTTGATGCTCAATATGTAAGCATCTTCACCGAGGTCTTTCTTTGAAAAACTCCTTTCAAATACTCCTTTATGCTTTCCAGAAAATTCTACATTATTTCCGATCAACAATATGTCATTCACATATACTTATCAGAAATGCTATAGTGCTCGCACTCACTTTCTTGTAAATACAGGCTTCACCGCAAGTCTGTATAAAACTATATGCTTTGATCAAAGCGTATATTCCAACTCCGAGATGCTTGCACCAGTCCATAGATGGATCGCTGGAGCTTGCACATTTTGTTAGCACCTTTAGGATCGACAAAACCTTCTGGTTGCATCATATACAACTCTTCTTTAAGAAAATCCATTAAGGAATGTAGTTTTGACATCCATTTGCCAGATTTCATAAAATGTGGCAATTTGCTAACATGATTCGGACAGACTTAAGAATCGCTACGAGTGAGAAAATCTCCTCGTAGTCAACACCTTGAACTTTGTCAAAAAACTTTTTCGACAAGTCTAGCTTTGTAGATAGTAACACTACTGTCAACGTCCGTCTTCCTCTTGAAGATCCATTTATTTTCTATGGCTTGCCGATCATCGGGAAAGTCAACCAAAGTCCACACTTTGTTCTCATACATGGATCCCATCTCAGATTTCACGGCCTCAAGCCATTCGCGGAATCTGGGCTCATCATCGCTTCCTCATAGTTCATAGGTTCATCATGGTCAACTAACATGACCTCCAGAACAGGATGACCGTACCACTCTCGTGCGGATCTCACTCTGGTTGACCTACGAGATTCGGTAGTAACTTGATGTAAAGTTACATGATCATCATCATTAGCTTCCTCACTAATTGGTGTAGGAGTCACAGGAACATATTTCTGTAATGAACTACTTTCCAATAAGGGTGCAGGTACAGTTACCTCATCAAGTTCTACTTTCCTCCCACTGACTTCTTTCGAGAGAAACTCCTTCTCTAGAAAGGATCCATTCTTAGCAATGAATGTCTTGCCTTCAGATATGTGATAGAAGGTGTGCCCAACTGTCTCCTTTGGGTATCCTATGAAGACACCTTTCTCCGATTTGGGTTTGAGCTTATCAATATGAAACTTTTTCACATAAGCATCGCAACCCCAAACTTTAAGAAACGACAACTTTTGTTTCTTGCCAAACCACAGTTCATATGGTGTCGTCTCAACGGAATTAGATGGTGCCCTATTTAACGTGAATGCAGCTGTCTCTAATGCATAACCCTGAAACGATAGTGGTAAATCGGTAAGAGACATCATAGATTGCACCATATCTAATAAAGTACGGTTACGATGTTCGGAAACACCATTACACTTTGGTGTTCCAGGTGGCGTGAGTTGCGAAACTATTCCTCATTGTTTCAAATGAAGACCAAACTCGTAACTCAAATATTCTCCTCCACGATTAGATCGTAGAAACTTTATTTTCTTGTTACGATGATTTCACTCTGAAATTATATGAACTTTTCAAATGTTTCAGACTTATGTTTCGTCAAGTAGATATACCCACATCTGCTTAAATCATCTGTGAAGGTGAGAAAAATAACGATACCCGCCGCGAGCCTCAACACTCCTTGGATCGCATACATCAGCATGTATTATTTCTAGTAAGTCAGTTGCTTGCTCCATTGTTTCGGAGAACGGAGTTTTAGTCATCTTGCCCATAAGGCATGGTTCGCAAGCATCAAATGATTCATAATCAAGTGATTCCAAAAGTTACACTAACGGATCTCACGAAGGTTTTGTTGAGTTTTGTTTGGTTGAAGTTTTCAAGTTTTGGGTTATCTTACGATGGATGAAAGAAGGATGTAAGAGCCTAAGCTTGGGGATGCCCCGACATCCCAAGCTATTATCCAAAAATGAGCAACCAACTAAGCTTGGGGTTGACCCTGAGTGGCATCCCCGCTTTCTTCCAACAACTATCGGTATTTCACTTGAGGCTATATTTTTATTCGTCACATGATATGTGCTTTGCTTGGAGCGTCTTGTATGATATGTGTCTTTGATTGTTTTATTTTGTGTTTTAAGTCATCAATCCTTGCTGGACACACCTATTTGAGAGAGCCAAAATCATATCATGACTTGTTAGAATTGCTCTATGTGCTTCACTTAAATCTTTTATGAGCTAGGACTTGCTCTAGTGCTTCACTTATATCTTTTTGAGCATGGTGTGCTTTGTTATTTTTTAAGAAATGCTCTCTTGCTTCACTTAGATTTATTTGAGAGTTAGTAAAATTTTGAAGAAATCCTCTCTTGCTTCACTTAAATTATTTTGAGAGAAAGAAAATTTGTTATGCTCATGATCTTCACTTATATTTGTTTGAGCTTATGAAAAGCAACACATGAAAATTAGTCCCAAAGTGATAGATATCCAAGAAGGATAAAGAAAAAAATGTCATGAAGATCATTGGACAAAATAAACTTGATTCTTAGTAATTGTTCTGAGATATGACGATGTGATATGTGAGTTATGTTGATGAGTAATTGTGCTCTAGTAAGAATATTAGTGTTAAGGTTTGTGATTCTCTATGCATGCATGAAAATCAATAATCATGCAATGAAAATTATATCCTACTTGTGGTGCATTATTCGGTGTTAATTATGCTTAATGCTTGCTTAGGAGATTATTCGTTTCTTGGTTGGTTGCTTCTCAATCTTTTTGCTAGCCTTCATTTTGCACCAAGTATGATCTCTACTTGTGCATCCAAAATCCTTTAAATCAGTTTTGCCACATGAGTCCACTATATCTTCCTATATGCGGTATTCTTTTGCCGTTCTAAGCAAATTTGCATGTGCCATCTCTAATTTTCAAAATAAACTTCTCTTTTGTGTGTTCGTTTCGCTCTCGGAACGGTAACGGGTGGCTAATATTTTCCATGCTGGATGTGTTATTCTCAAGATGAGTGTTTATTCACTTGTCATTGCACGAGAGTAAGGCAAAGTTCTTAGGGATGCCCAGTCCCGAAATGCAAAAATGAATTTACTTTATGTTGTCAAATAATAATTTCTTTTGGAAAGTGTTGGTATGGAGGGCACCCGTGGATACGGTTAGCCATGGAAAGTGAAAGAATGGTGGAAAAAGGAATAAACTTTATTTTCTGTTTGGGAACCGCCTATGGCATATCTAGATGTAAAGTGTTGGGAACTCTGAGTCGTTTTTGTTGGTGGGATGGATACACCTCCCAAAATGTTTTTATCTCTAAGTTTTTCGCTTTGAGCTCTGGCACCTCTACAAATCTCTACTTCCCTCTGCGAAGGGCCTTTCTTTTACTTTATGTAATTTTTATTTTGAAATTTAATTCTCCATATTCTCTCATAAAAGCACCAACTAGGAGGCAATATGATCGTACTTAAGTATTGGGTGTAGCTAATATTCGAGTCTGTTTCATGAATGGATCAATGTTTCAGCATGATGGGCTAGGGATAACTAATTTTAGTGTTGATATTTCGAAAGACATGGTTGCTTGTTGATATGCTTGAGTATCTAAATTATTATGTCAAAATTAACTATTGCTTTGAATCACTTAAAAGTCCAAATGTCCATGCTATAAAGAAAAGAATATGATATGACATGATAGACAACACTCCACATCAAAAATTATGTTTTTTATCACTTACCTACTCGAGGACGAGTAGGAGTTATGCTTGGGGATGCTGATACGTCTCCAACGTATCTATAATTTTTTATTGTTCCATGTTGTTATGTTATCAATCCTGGATGTTTTATAATAATTTTATAGTCATTTTATATCATTTTTTGGTACTAACCTATTGACATAGTGCCAAGTGCCAGTTGATGTTTTTCCATGTTTTTTACATCGCAGAAAATCAATACTAGACAGAGTCCAAATGCCACAAAACTCCACGATGATTTTTTATGGGCAGATGGAAGATGTTGGGCCCTGGTTGCACCTGGGGGAGTCCCAAGGAGGGGACAACCCACCATGGCGCGCCAGGAGGCCCAGGCGCGCCCTGGTGAGTTGTGCCCACCTCGGGTGCCCCCTGGACCGCCTCTTTGCTCTATAAAAAAATACCAGAACCCTAGGGGAGTCGACAAAATATTCATCCAGCCGCCGCAGAGACCAGAACCACCAGATCCAATCTAGACACCATCTCGGATGGGGTTCACCACCTCCATTGGTACCTCTCCGATGATGCGTGAGTAGTTCTTTGTAGACCTTCGGGTCCGCAGTTAGTAGCTAGATGGCTTTCTCTCTCTCGTTGAATTCTCAATACAATGGTCTCTTGGAGATCCATATGATGTAACTCTTTTTGTGATGTGTTTGTTGGGATCTGATGAACTTTGAGTTTATGATCGGTCATATCTTTTTATATCCATGAAATTTATTTGAGTTTCTTTGATCTCTTATATGCATGATCTCTTATAGCCTCGTATTTCTTCTCCGATATTTGGGTTTTGTTTGGCTAACTTGATCTATTTATCTTGCAATGGGAAGAGGTGCCCGGTAGTGGGTTCGATCTTACGGTGCTTGATCCAAGTGACAGAAAGGGAACCGGCACGTATGTATCGTTGCTAATAAGGATAAAAAGATGAGATCTATATCTACCGCAATAGATGAACGGACCTTGTCTACATCATGTCATCGTTCTTATTGCATTACTCTGTTTTTCCATGAACTTAATACACTAGATGCATGCTCGATAGCAGTCGATGTGTGGAGTAATATTAGTAGATGCAGGCAGGAGTCGGTCTACTAATCTTGGACGTCATGCCTATGTAATGATCATTGCATGGATATCGTCATAATAATTTGAGGTTCTATCAATTGCCCAATAGTAATTTGTTTACCCACCGTTTGCTATTTTTCTCGAGAGAAGCTACTAGTGAAACCTACGGCCCCCGGGTCTTCTTCCTCATATATTTACTTGCGATCTACTTTTCCTTTGCATTTTTATTCAGATCTATTAAACCAAAAATACAAAAATACTTTGCTGCACTTTATTTATTTGCGATCTATTGTCTCAATCTACTACAATTTTTTGGCATCGTTACCCGAAAGGGATTGACAACCCCTTTAACACGTCGGGTTGCGAGGTGTTGTTACTTGTGTGCAGGTGATATTTACATTGTGTTTCTTGGTTCTCCTACTGGTTCAATAACCTTGGTTTCTTCACTGAGGGAAATACCTACCGTCGCTGTGCTGCATCATCCCTTCCTCTTTGGGGAAATACTGACATAGCTCAGAGGGTAATCAGAGTGGTTCCCTCCCCGCCGACGCTCGTTGCCGGGATGGGGCCGCCGGCACCTGTGCTTGCCGACTCCTCCTCCGCACGCGTGGGCTCGTTGGGGGAGGGCCTTGCCGAAGATCTCTCCCTTGGCAGCGTGGGCTCGCCGGTGGAAGCCCTTGCTGGGGACCCGTCCTTGGTTGGTGTGGTGGTTGATGGAGGAGGCATGTTGGGGGCGGCCCTTGACAGCCCCTCCTGCTGCTGCTCTTCCCCTGCAAACCCGGCAAGACTGATGGTGAAAAGAGACGCCCCAGCGCTCACCAACGGAAAGTGGGTAGTGGACTCACACTGGGGGCTGAGTCGGGGGCTGCGTCGTGGGCTCCGGGCCCGGGCTGATCGTGATCACCTCCGGCGCGTTCGAGGTGCTTGCCGGGGGTGTTGGCCCTCTTCGCATCCTCTACGGTGGTGTCTCCGTGTCCCTGCAAAAGCAAGCCAAGACAAAGTAAAATCAAGCAAGATAACCAGAACAGGAATTCAAGAGATGGACAAGGTAGTGGAGCACTCACTCGTCCCTTTCTTCGTCCTCTTCCTCTGGCCCCCTCCTGTTCGGGCTCATGCGAGAGAGGTCGTAATGGGCCTCTGGTATGGTGTCCGTGCGGAGGGGTGGGGATGGAGACCTGGGGCGCTTGGCCGAGACGGAGGCGGCGGCCGCTTCTTCCTCTGCCGCCGCGGCAGTGCGCCTCGTATGATGCATGGGTTGCGCCTGAGCCCCGTGCCGCGGTGCGGCCTTGCCGGTTGCCTTCTTGGTGGGGACGTCTTTGGGCAAAGTGGCTCGCTGCACTGGCTCGCTGGAGCCAGACCGTTGGAGCACACGCTTCCTCCTCCCTTTAACCGGGGGCTCCTCGCGCGCTCCTCTTCGTCCGTGTCGTCGGCCGCCTCTTCGTCCGCCTCCTCGGCAGAAGGGCCCCCGGTGGCAGCGCCGCTGCGCTCCCCAGTGGACTCCACCTGCTCGGCAAAGTCTTCTTCGGCCCCGTCCTCGCTTTCCCGGAAGCCAGCGCTGCCGGCCGCTGCGGCAAGAGCCGCCTCCTCCTCCTTGTTGGCGATATACACCACCTCCTCGTCGGTGGTGTCGCGGACGAGCTGCTTCTCCTCACGGACAGACCACTCTGACAAACTGTCGAAGAACTCCTGCACCCGCACCGCGTACGGCTCGGCCTAGGTCTGGTCGAGGCCATGGGCGTTGAACACCAACATCATGGGGATGATGGAGGTCCGGGCGGAGTTGTTGCACATGGGGACCATGACCACCGGCAACTTCAACGGCTTGCCGACCTCCTCAGCCTTGCCGGCCTTGCCGGGCTTGTCGATCTTGAGCTGGAACAGCTTCGAGCAAAGGGACGCATGCTGCATCATTGTGAAGTTCTGATTCAGACCAGGGTGAAACCTCATGATGTCCGCCGTGTTCTGGAAATCCCAAGCCAGCCTCCCTTTGTTATGCAAAGGGGCAACGCGGCGGCGGATGAAATCGGCCCCGATCATCTCCAAGGTGAGCCTGTCAGACATGAGGCCGTCGATTCTGGTAATGGCAACTGTGAGCTTCTTGTCCTGAGGGTCGAGGCTACCCCAGTTGCCGCGACGGACCACTTGCGCTTGCCGGGGGTGCAGAATGGGTGCGGCTCCTTCTCCACAATCCAGCACCACATGTGCCTCCACTCATCCCATTTCTCCTTCTGGGTCCCGTTTGGGTATGTCTCCTTGCAACAAGCCCTCGGGATCCAGGTGACGCAACCGGACATCGCCCCTCCTGGCTGGATGCGGGGTAGGAAATAGTGGCTGAAGAGCGCCATGTTGGGGGTCACCCCGGCAAAGTTCTCACAGAGGTGAGCAAAGTTGGCCATACACACCACGTCATTCGGCATGAAATCCAAAAATGGAAGCCAAAGGTGTACATGATGTTGATGAAGAAATCCGAGAATGGGGGGCAGAGCCTGCAGTAAAGAAAATCGACAAAGAAGGGATATCGATCTGGACCTGGCGCGCCATTGGGTCCAGGGATGACGCGGGTGGCAGGATGCCCCGTCGTCTCCCTCCTGCACATGAACTGGAACCGCTTCTTGAGCACGCGCGCGTTGAGCCCAGGGGCGAAGATGGCGTGCTCCCTCTGCCTTGTCACCATCTCATCCTCCACCTCCTCGCTCCCCTGGAGCGCTCCCTTGTTCTTGTTCTTGGGTGCCATAGCAGCCGACGGAGGGTAGGGGGGACCGAAAGCCGTGAGGGTGCGGCGGCGATGGGCGGAGAAGGGAGCTTTGGATTGGGCTCGAGGAAGAAGAAGGGGACGGCGGTTTCCTAGATTGGAATGGGCGAAAGGGGTAAATGAGCAACGCCCCTGCAGATTCCTCTTTTTATGGGGAAGGCATGGGGCTGCCTCTTTACTGTTCGGTGTGAAGGCATTGGCGCAGGCACAGGCGTGCTGCAACCGCTCCACGCACGACCCCCACGACGCGCACTCAATACAGATCATGGGGAAGCGCACCAGACGAGAGAATTATAGCAATTATCCCGCTGCCACACGTGCCCGCACACTGTTTGGGCCTGGCCTAACAACGCCTCGCACCCGTGTATGGCCCAGGCCCGGGGGCTCCTGTCGGTGTACTAATGTTTGGGCTCTTTAGCACCCCATACTTGTGCACGGGAAGTCGTAGCCACCTCCGCGACAAGGCCTGAAGGGGGCGATCGAAAACAAGATACAAGGCAAGAAGAAGCAGCCGAGCCAGAGACCAGAAGACAGAGGGCGAACTGGACCCCCAGCAAGATCCTTGTCGGGGCGGGTCACAAGACCCTGGCAAGATCCTTGCCGAGACGATTTACAGATCCCTCACAAGAGCACCCTTGAGATTGAGAGCTCTGACACCATCGACAACGTTAAAGCCAAAGGCCGAGGGGCACGCGTAGTGGCGTGCAGATCTTTGTGACGGCCAGAAGACGAAGCACCTAGCAAGATCCTTGCCAGGACACCTGCAGGGCCCCGACAAAATCCTTGCCAGAGATGTACGCAAGGCCCCGACAAGATCCTTGCCGGGGACATTGGCAAGACCGCGACAAGACTCTGCCGCCCCATCATCGCCCCAGCGTCGAGGCCAGCTTGCCAGCCTGGCAAGCACCTGCGTGGTGGCATGCAGATCTTCGTGAAAAGCCTGCCACCCCTCCAGCGTAATAGCTGGCCAGCCAACTTGGCACTGCATGCCTCGTCGGCATGGACACATGTCAAGATAGGGCGAGGCGACAACGTACGGGACAGGCTCTCCTCCCTTCCCCGATAAAGCTAGAGGGCATGTAAGAAGTGCATTGATGGCGTTTGTCCTAAGATGCCGGTGATAAACATAGATACTGTAGCAGCTTTACACCTCCTGTGTGTCACTGTGGCAGCCCCTTGGACATATAAAAGGAGGCCCACGACATAGTGGAGGAGGATTCCAACTTTTGAACCTCTCGGCCCAGCATGCATGCGAGCTGCTAGCCGGAGCTCAAGAACACAGAATACACAATCAAGCAGGACTAGGGTCTTACGCTTCTCAGCGACCCGAACCTGGATAAAAATCCGTTGTGTTGACCTTTAGATCCACTCTTTGCACCACTCCTCCTCCCTGCCGAACCATAGAAGGGACCTAAGTGATCCCATAGGTGTCGACCTTCTCTACGCCGAAATTTTTTTACGTTCAAACTCATCACACACGGGTTAAGCTATCTGAATCATTTGTGATGTCCACATATCGTACACAGTTCTGAATAAGGGACCGTGTCTGATGACACTTTGCACGCCAGTTTTTTCACTGAAGCGATTCCAAATTTTCGACTTCCGCGGAAATATATACCTCCCCACCCCTCCCCCTTACCAAAAGCCACATTTCCCTTGTTTCCGTCTTCCTTTCCAAGGTGAAACCTTCACTCCTTGCTTGCAGCGCCGCCTCCTCGCCGGCGACCCTCCTTCACGCTGGTCGGCCTCGTCTATCCAGGCAGGTAATCCACACCCGACCCCCATCCTCCTCCCCCTTCCACATCCCACATGCCCCGACCGCCAGCGCGAGCGCGACACCTTCCGCCCAAACCACTGACCCCTCCACAAAATAAGGGCTGCCCTAAGCCATGGTGCATGCAGTATAGCCAGCGGAGAAGCAAATCGCGGGCGCACGCACGGATGAGGTCGCGATGACTGCCATTCGTGCCAACCCCCCAGATCTTGGAGGAGCACCTTGCCATTTGGTAGCTATGTCGGTTAAGCATGCTTGGTTTACCCGTTGCATGTGCTACTCCTGCCTTTCCTTCACAAATTCTAGTGAATTGTGATATCTAATTTTACCATGCAATCTGTTGCTCTAGTGTATATGTTCTATATGTCGTGCAGTGTGGTGCTCACTTATTAATTGTTTTGTTAATTAGTTGTCGTCTTTGTTAACTGTTTGGTTCAATTCTGCAAATGTGATGTTCAATTCTTCAGGCTGCAATTTTGTGTTGTCTTCCATGTGAGAAATAAACCAAATTTATGTTTACAAAATGCATGGGAAACGAATACAATTGCTATATTTCCAAGTTTTCAAGCATGCTTGGTTTGGTTATACATTGTGCAATGTGGTGCTCAGTAAACATTTGGTTCATTTGTGTGGCACGCTGTAGACCTTGGCTCCGGCATAGCTCATTTGTTGCCAGGTGGGAAAGAGAATGAGTAGAAGCCGAGAAGACCACACACATGGGTCAAGCGAAGAATTAATGGATTTGTTAGGATTCATTTCGTCTTTGATTGAGAATCACTTGGTCTGTTACGGACATGGGATAATGACCTGTTGAATGGGCAGATGGGCTAAGCATCACACATTGATAACCCACAAGTATAGGTGGATCGCAACAGTTTTCGAGGGTAGAGTATTCAACCCAAATTTATAGATTCGACACAAGGGGAGCCAAAGAATATTTGTAAGTATTAGCAGTTGAGTTGTCAATTCAAACACACATGGAGATTAAATATCTGCAACAAAGTGATCAGTAGCACAATAAATATGATAGTTTGATAGTAATAGTAACGATAGCAGTGGTAGCGGTAACAGCAGTAACAATTTTGTAGTACTTGCAACAGTAGCAATAGCAATAGTAACTTAGCAAGAACAATATGTGGAAAACTCGTAGGCATTGGATCGGTGATTATGTTGGATAATATTCATCATATAAAAGTGATAACCTAGGGCGACATGGAACTAGCTCTAGTTCATAAATATAATGTAGGCATGTATTTCGTAAATACTCATACGTGCTTATGGAAAAAGAACTTGCATGACATCTTTTGTCCTACCCTCCCGTGGTAGCAGGGTCCATAAGGAAACTAAGGGAAATTAAGGCCTCCTTTTAATAGAGACATAGAACAAAGCATTAACACATAGTGAATACATGAACTCCTCAAACTACGGCCATCACCGGAAAGTATCCCAATTGTTGTCACCTTGGGGTTTACAGATCATAACACGTAATAGGTGAATGTGACTTGCAAGATCGGATCACGAACATAGATATAATGGTGATAACATAAACGGTTCAGATCTCCAATCATGGTACTCGGGCCCTAGTGACAAGCATTAGGCATAGCGAAGTCATAACAACATCAATCTCAGAACATAGTGGATACTAGGGATCAAGCCCTAACAAAAGTAACTCGTTTACATGATGAATCTCATCCAACTCCTCACCGACCAGCGAGCCTACAAAGGAATTACTCACTCCCGGCGGTGAGCATCACGAAATTGGTGATGCAGGATGGTTGATGATGACGAAGACCGAATATTCCCCTCTCCGGAGCCCCAAACAGGCTCCAAATCTGGCCTCCTGATGAAGAACAGAAGGTGGCGGCGGCTTCATATCATAAAACGCGATGAAACATCCTCTCCTATTCTTTTCCTAGAAAAATAGGATTTTATAGCGTCGGGATTAGGGTCAGTTGAGGCACGCGGGCCCCACCACCCACCAGGGCGCGCTAGAGGTGGGGACGCGCCCTGGTGTTTTGTGAGCAGCCAGGGCCCCCCTCCAGTAGGTCTTAGTTCCAGTATTTTTTTTCTTCCAAAGTAATTCTCCAAAAAGTTTCATCCAAATCCGAGAACTTTTATTTCTATACAAAAACAACACTATGGTAGTTCTGCTGGAAATACCGCCAGTCCGGGTTAGTTTCATTCAAATCATGCAAACTAGAGTCCAAAACAAGAGCAAAAGTATTAGGAAAAGTAGATACAATGGAGACGTATCAACTCCCCCAAGCTTAACCCATTGGTTGTCCTCAAGCAATTCAGTTGACAAATTGAAAGTGATAAAGAAAAACTTTTATGAACTCTTTTGTTCTTGTTTACATATATATGCCTAAATAGCACCCAGGTTTTCAGCAAAGATCATGACTAACCATGCAAGCAATAACTCTTAGAAATTATATTAACTCATATCAATGGTGTAAACAACTAGCGAGCAATAATAAGATATATCAGATGCCAACACTTTGTCAAAACAATCATGATATAATATAACAATAGTGGTATCTCGCTAGCCCTTTTTGAGACCACAAAACATAAATTTAGAGCACCCCCAAAGTTCAAGCAGCCACTAAACATTGTAATCCATTGTAGAAGAGATCCAGTCATGATGCATTCAACATTAACTATACACAATGCATGAGGATGACAATAGTGCTCTCAGGACTGGCGCTTGTTTGAGAAGGTGATGACTCAACATAGAAGTAAATAGATAGTCCCTTTGCAGAGGGAAGCAGGGATTTGCAGAGGTGCCAGAGCTCAAAGCTTAAATCAGAGATAAATGTAATTTTGGGAGGTCCACCCTTCCTATTAACGTTACGACCAAGAGTTTCCAATATCTTCCATGCTAAAAAATTAGCGGTGGTTTCCAAGCGATAAAAGTAAAGTTTAATCCCCCTCCACCAAAAAACACAAGCCATGGCTAACCCAATCCACGGGTGCCTTCCATACCAACAACAGTCCTCGGGGAGTTTTGTTTAATTATTTTAAAATTTTGATTTCGGGATTGGGCATCCCTATTACCAGCCCCTCTTGTGCAAGGACGGGTGAATAAACACTCATCATGAGAATAACCCGCTTAGTATGGAAGATACTGACCACCCCTATCGCTCCATGAGTGGTCCAGGCATACAATACAGATGTTCATTTGAATTTTTAGAGGTGGCACATGCAAATTTACTTGGAACGACAGGGTAATACCGCATATAGGTAGATATAGTGGACTCATCTAGAATAACTTTGGTTTAAATATTTTGATGCACAATCATTATTGTCGCTTAGTACAGGCGAAGGCTAGCAAATAGGTTGAGAAGCGGCCAGCTAGAGAGCGAAAACGGTCATGAACATGCATTATGAATAATCAACATTGAATACTAGCATGAGTAGGTTATAAACACCATGAACATAAATATCGTGGATGTTATGTTGGTTTTGATTCAACTACATGTGTGAACATGTGCCAAGTCAAGCCACTTGAAACATTCAGAGGAGGATATCATATCATCATACTACATCACAATCATTTTGATGAATGTTGACTCTCAAGATAAATCATTATCCACTCCTAGCTAATTAAGCATGGCATGGGCAACTATAATTTCTAATTGTCATTGCAAGCATGTTTAATCATGGATATTGAGTTAAACATATCTACAAAAACAAAAACAAGTTGAGTTCATACCCGTTTTCCCCTGCCACATACACTTCATCAAATATCGTAGTTATTGCCTTTCACTTGCACGACCGAATGATATGAACATAATAATTGTGCAAGAGTGCCGTGGGTTAAGCTGGAATCTATAACATTATATTCAGAGGAGAAAACAAAATAATGTGGGCTCTTTAATAGATCAACAATCATGCAAACGAGAGCCACTCAACATTTTCATAGTGGTCTTCCCCTTGGTACGACTCAAAGATAAGAAAAGAATTTCAGAGAAACACACTGAAATATTTTTGGAATTTTTAGTTTCTCTTGAAGAAAGCAAATTAAAGGAAGAAAAACAAGAACGAGAAAAACTATTTACATGGGAAAGCTCCCAACAAGAAAAATAAGAAGTGGGAAACATTCTTGGGTTTTGCTTTAATGCTACAACTAAAATAAACTAGAAAGAAAAACCAAAAAGAGAAAGCAATATTTTTGGTTTTTCTCAAAGTTTTTCAAACTCATAAGAAGAGAGCGATAGAATAAATCTAGCATGGATAATACAATGAAAAAGTGTGGACACCGACAGCTAGAATGAAATGTCTGAACATGAATGTAATGTCGGTGGAAATACGTACTCCCCCAAGCTTAGTATTTTGGTCTAGCTTGGTAATCTCCATCCGCGGCCTGGGTAATAGTCAAAGTGATAATTCACGGAGGCTCTTGGTGCAACCTCCTCAGCCCGGCGAGCAGCCTCGACCGCCACGTTGTACTCGCGGGCCTCGCTCTCGAGAACGTAATATCTTCCTTTACTGTGATAATCAAAGAGAGTAGGTGCAGGAAAAATAACAGGCACAATGGGATTTTTATTGAACATCAAGTTGTAATTATAGTTATTAGCTATGGCCTTAATGAACTTATGGCGCTTCATGGCCTCAAAGTCCAAGTACTGCGTAAGTAAAATGGGATCATTTGGACCAAGGTGACACACCTAGATCTTTAGCTAAATAGGAGGCATAAATGCCACCATAAAAGTGAACACTATCAGTGTTGCGTTGCAACCTCCGTGCAATGGTCGCTCCAAGATTGTAATATTTATTTCCTGTTAAAGTAGTGTGTATGAGGCTCAAGTCAGGGGCATATAGTGTGCTGCAATCTTGCTTGCCCATGATGCATTTGCCATTAAAGAGTGCAAAGTAATGAATTGATGGAAAATGAATACTTTTTATTCTACCTTGTGTCACCCCTCTATCCTGGTCGTAACATAGACTAGTCAAAAAGGACTCAATACTCAGATTTTGGCGGTTCGTCTAGCGAAACCCAATATGGAATTTTGCAGGTAACACAAAACGCTTCTAGAGGCATGGTGAAAGCATTATCATAAAGGCTAAATGAAAATCTAGACTCATGAGGATGATATTTAATTTTTTTTAGTGAACGTCTCTGTGAGGTTGAGGTTTTGGATGCACTTATCTGCGATGAAGGGAGCGAGCTCAGTGTTGTGAATATACTGCTCAAATTCTTCCTTGATACCTGCACCTACCATGAACTCATTGCACAGCCATATGCATGATTTATATCGGCGTCCCGCGTCGAGCTTGCACTTGGCTCAACATAAGACTGTCGTATCAAGCTACCACTCAATGATGCCTCCGAGGACCTCCTCCTTGAAGAACTCCTAAAGAGGTGCATTTTATTCGCGAACAATTTTCTGAAATTTTGGGGTCACATAATTTTGTTAACAAAACTTCACAAGATTGATAGCAACTACTCATATGGATGCCTAGAGGCCAAATCAAGCATTCAAACTACTTGGAACTCAAAGAATTCATCATGCAAGCTCATTTACAGCAGCACCGAGAGTAGCTAAATACTCAAAAATTAAACCACTAGAACAAAAACTAATTGGAGCAATAGAGGAGTCACATACCAACTAGCAATCCCCCGAAACAGTTTCGGAAACAGAGCCTCGAGCAAAGAGATCAAAATGCACGGGTTTGAGAGCAAGAACACGAGAGAGAGAGAGAGAGAGAGAGAGAGAGAGAGAGAGAGAGAGAGCAAGAGTAATTTTTTTCTGGAGGTAGGAGATGACATGGGCTAAAGAGATAAGTGAGGGGGCCACATGGGGCCCACTACCCACCAGGGCACGCCTGGGGTAGCTCGCGCGCCCTGGTGTCTTGTGGACACCAAGATCACCCCCTCGTGTGGTTATTTGTTCCAGAAATTCTTAAATATTTAGAAACAAATTGTGTTAAAATTTCAGATCATTCTGAGCACTTCTATTTTGACCACTTATTTATTGCACGGAAAATCCAGAAAATAGAATAAACATGGCATTTGATTTTATTTAACTAGGAAAAATAGAAAACGAAAAGAGGGACAGAAGGTTGTGCCTACTAAATTCATCGACCACATGCCTCTCAAAAATAATCCATTAATAAGGTCGATCAAGTCTTATTAACAACCACTTCCGATTAGCATGAACCTAAAGAATCTTCGTAAAACACTAAGTTACCTGAACATGGATATGCACATCCCCAACAATAAATGTTTCATATTCCTTTTTGGCAGTAGGTAAAAGGATTTGAAAACTTCTAATAGTAATTGTCGGAGACTTTTCAATAACATTAATACCATTCACTTGAAATTGTTTCTTCGGAAAGTGCACCATATGCTCATTACCATTGATATGAAAAGTAAATTTGCTTTTATTGCAATCAATAACAACACCTGCAGTATTCAAAAAGGGTCTACCAAGTATAATCAACATGTTGCCGTCCTCGGGCATCTCAAGTATAACAAAGTCTGTTAAGATAGTAACATTTGCAAAAACGACGGGCACATCCTCACAAATACTAATAGGTATGGTAGTTCATTTGTCAGCCATTTGCAATGATATCTTAGTAGGTGTGAGTTTATTGAATTAAGTCTTTTATATAAAGAGAAAGACATAACACTAACACCAGCTCCTAAATCACATAAAGCAGTTTTGACATATTTTTTTTAATAGAGCATGGTATAGTTGGTATTCCTGGATCTCCAAGTTTTTTAGGTACTCCATCCTTAAAAGAGTAATTAGCGCATGGTGGAGATTTGAGCTTCAGGTATTTTTCTTTTATTAGTAACAATCTATTTCATGTATTTAGCATAAGGGGCCATCTTTAAAATATCAGTCAAACGAGTCGCAAAAAGACTGGCCTAAGCATTTTAGCAAATCATTCAAATTCTTCATCATCCTTTTTCTTAGATGGTTTAGGTGGAACGGGCATGGGTTTCTGAACCCATGGTTCTCTTTCTTTACCATGTATTCTAGCAACAAAGCCTCTTTTATCATATCATTTATTTTTAGGTTGTGGGTTATCAAGTTTAACAACAGGTTCTATCTCAAAATCATTATGCGGTTCTTTATCATTGCCTGGTTGAGTATCTTCGTGAACATCACCATTATCATTTTCATTATCACTAGGTGAATGTTCATTACCATATTGAGTTTCAGCATCTGATATAGAGACATGATTATCTTCAGGAGGTTTTTCTATTTCAGGTTCATTAGAGGTATGCAAAGTCCTATCATTTTTGTTTTTCTTCTTCATTTTAGTAGGACTAGGTACATCAATATTAATTATTTGAGAGTCTTGTTCAATTCTTTTAGGGTGTCCCTCAGGATAAAGTGATTCCTGAGTCATTTTACCTCCTCTAGTTGCTACTCTAACAACATAATCATTTATATTATTGTTCATTTCACTTAGCAATTCTCTTTGAGATTTAGCAACTTATGCTAATTGAGTTTGGACCATAGAAGCATGTTTTCCTACACCTCTAACATCATTAGTGATTCTAAATAACAATTCAATCAAGCAAGCAATCATATCAGAATTTTGTTTCAACTGTTTCATAACATTTTCATTGAAGTGATATTGTTTTCTAATGTAGTTGTCAAATTCAAAAAAGCATTGAGTAGGATGTTTATTATGAGGGATATCACCTTCATCAAACTTTGTAAGAGAATTTACCTCTACCACAAGTCCATGTATTTCTTCAATAGGTGGTAAATTCTTAACATCCTCAACTTTAATAATTTTGAACTTCATACATTTCTTTGCTTCTTGCATATCTTCAGGACCGAGAAATAATATACCCCTCTTCTTCGGAGTGGATTTAGGCGGTGGTTCAGGAAGTGCCCAATCATCATAATTCCTGAGCTTGTTCAATAGTTCGTTCCCTGAAAACACAACCAGCACAACTATCTAGGAAGTCCCTAGAAGCATCGGTTAGTCCATTGTAGAAGATGTGAAGTATTTCATTTTTCTTGAGAGGATGATCAGGCAAAGCATTAAGTAATTGGATAAGCCTCCCCCAAGCTTGTGGGAGAATTGCATCTTCAATTTGCACAAAGTTAAATATTTCATGTAAGGTAGCTTGTTTCTTGTGAGCAGGAAAATATTTTTCAAAGAAGTATAAATCATATCCTGGGGACTACGCCACACAACCAGGAGCAAGAGTATTGTACCATATATTAGCATCACCCTTTAATGAGAACGCAAATAACTTGAGAATATAGTAGTAGAAAATTTTCTCATCATGAGCAAAAAGGGTGGCTATATTAATTGCCTTAGTAAGATGTGCCACAATAATTTCAGTTTCATAGCCATGGAAAGGATCAGATTCAACCAAAGTAATTAACTCTGGATCGACAGAGAATTCATAATCCTTATCAGTAACAAATATAGGTGAAGTAGCAAACTTAGGATCACATTTCATTCTAGCATTCAAATATTTTTCTTTCAACTTGACTAGTAATTTCTTTAGATCATCTCTATCCTTACAAGCAAGAAAGTCTCTAGCTATCTCTCCATCCATAACATAACCCTTAGGTATCTTAGGCAATTCAAATCTAGGAGAGCTAGGTCTAATAGGTGTTTCAAAAATTTTAGTTTCAAAGACTTCATTAGTTTCAAAGATTTCATCAGTTCAAAGATTTCATCAGTTTTAGTAATTTCCTTTTTTTAGCTCTAGCAAGTTGTTTATCAAGAAATTCACCTAGTGGCACATTATCATCAAGAAAGGTACTAGCATCATCATAAGCATCATTCATAACAGAAGTAGCATCATCAATAACTTGCGACATATCATGATTAATAGCATGTGGTGGTGTTGCAAGTTTACTCAAAACAGAAGGCGAATCAAGTATAGAGCTAGATGGTAGTTCCTTACCTCCCCTTGTCTTAGAGGGAAAAATCTTGGTTCTTGTATCTTTAAGATTCTTCATAATGATAAATTGATATAAATACCAAGTGACTTAACAAATATAGCTATGCTCCTCGGCAATGGTGCCAGAAAAACGTCTTGATAACCCACAGGTATAGGGGATCACAACAGTTTTCGAGGGTAGAGTATTCAACCCAAATTTAAAGATTTGACACAAGGGGAGCCATAGAATAATTGCAAGTATTAGTAGTTGAGTTTTCAATTCAACCTCACCTGGAGATTAAACATCTGTAGCAAAGTGATCAGTAGCATAGTAATATGATACTTTGATAGTAATAGTAACTATAGTAGTGGTAGCGGTAACAACTAAGAGTTTTGTAGCATTTGTAACAGTAGCAATAGCAATAATGACTTAGCAAGAACTATATGTGGAAAACTCATAAGCATTGGATCAGTGATTACGTTGGCTAATATTCATCATATAACAGTCATAACCTAGGCCGACACAGAACTAGCTCCAGTTCATAAATATAATGTAGGCATGTATTATGTACATAGTCATACGTGCTTATTGAAAAGAACTTGCATGACATCTTGTGTCCTACCCTCCCGTGGCAGCGGGGTCCATAAGGAAACTAATGGATATTAAGGCCTCCATTTAATAGAGAACCGGAACAAAGCATTAACATATAGTGAATACATGAACTCCTCAAACTACGGTCATCACGGGAAAGTATCCCAATTGTGGTCACCTTGGGGTTTACGGATCATAACACGTAATAGGTGAATATGACTTGCAAGATCGTATCACGAAAATTGATATAATGGTGATAACATAAATGGTTCGGATATGAAATCATGGCACTCGGGCCCTAGTGACAAGCATTAGGCATAGCGAAGTCATAACAACATCAATCTCAAAACATAGTGGATACTAGGGATCAAGCCCTAACAAAACTAACTCGATTACATGACGAATCTCATCCCACTCCTCAGCGACCAGCGAACCTACAAAGGAATTACTCACTCCCGGCGGTGAGCATCATGAAATTGGTGATGGAGGATGGTTGATGATGACGAAGACCGAAGATTCCCCTCTCTGTAGCCCTGAACGGGCTCTAGATCTGGCCTCTCGATGAAGAACATGAGGTGGCGGCGGCTCCATACCATAAAACGCGATGAAACTTCCTCTCCTATTTTTTTCTGGAAAAAAGGATTTTATAGCATCGGGATTAGGGTTAGTGGAGGCTCGAGGTCCCCACCACCCACTAGGGCGTGCCAGAGGGGGGTGGCGCGCCCTAGTGTCTTGTGGGTAGCCTGGGCCCCCCTTCCAATGGGTCTTGGTTCCAGTATTTTTTATTTATTCCAAAATAATTCTCCAAAAAGTTTCATCCAAATCCGAGAACTTTTATTTGCATAAAAACAACACCATGATAGTTTTGCTGAAAACAACGTCAGTCCGGGTTATTTTTATTCAAATCGTGCAAATTAGAGTCCAAAACAAGAGCAAAAATGTTAGAAAATTAGATACGATGGAGACATATCACACACATACGAGGGAAACTAAGCCATCGGGGGGCCTTCCTACTCGGGGGCCCGTGGCAGCCGCCCCCTCTGCCCCCTCCTGGTCGGCCCTGGTTGCACCCGTAATAACATTTTAAAAATGTTTAACATGTAAAACAACATCATATTCATATTCGACACAATTTTCTAATCAAATTTCATATATAACATGTCAAAATTGGAGTGTGGGTTTAAAAATATAGATATTTTTAAAAATTAATTGGATTATCCCAAAAAATAAATATATAAAGTTTATTTTCTAGATGGACTGTGGGTTGATTAACTAGAATATTAGGGGGGTTTCACAAAAAGTGAAACATTTCCTAGATTCACTTAAAATGGGACTGTAGGTTGATTAACCGAAATATTAGGTTTTTTTAGAAAAAGCAAAAAATTTCCTAGACTCACTTAAAATACGACCACTGGTTTATTTTAAGATACAACAGGGGGTTTCTGCAAAAAGCGTGATGAATTGGAAGAAACGTTCCTCTCTTTACTAGTAGGTATTGATTAGTTTTTCTAGCTACATATTAGCAAAGCTTGTTAAACATAGTAATATCATATTCTTAGATGAAAAGAAAATGCCAATATAATCTTTGTATGAAATATCTAAATATGTCACATATGAATCGGACAAAATTCTCTAATGTATTTTGGAAAATTTGTCTTGGTAAGAAAACTCAATACACTGTATGTTGCTTGTTTGGTTAGCGGAGATGATTGAGATTGATTTCGTGTGATTGGTAATGTGAGCATCAAAGTGTTATGTCCTAGACCTTGGAAGGTGACGCGCCGACATTACATCGGGTGGGTGATCAGTGTGTGAACCTGTCTTGATCACGCATCAGTGCTTCTTGTAGGAGGTGGCTTGATGACATGAAGAGGCGCCTTGCTACTGCCTGTGGTGGTTGGCATGATGGACGGTGGCGGCGACAACGTGCTTTTCATGCACATCCCGACTTCGATGCGGTGATTGGTTGGATGTTGCTCTGGGTGGTCGTTGGTTTACTCTGGGTGAAAGATTAGCTTGAGCTCTGTCAATGCCGGTGGCGGCAGCCTCAGACAACATTCTCCTCGTCGGAGGCATGGTCCTAGAGCACCAAACTCTTGCTACCCCATCTCGGGCTCCCTAGGTGAAAACCTAGCTCCAGCCCCGACCGAATCGGGAGATGGTGACGTCTTCGTCACTCCCTCCTTGGGGGTGTTTCCTTTGGAAGCTTGGCACCTCGTATACCATTTTGGTGATTTGCAATGTTGGTTTGTCTCGTCGGATGGGATGGTGGAAGTTGAGACAGTGACCTCGATTTTGTTGTTGTATGCCGGGGTGGCGGCCTTGAGCGATGGTGCACTGGCGACCCTATGAGGTAGGGTTGGGGCTCGACATGGTGTGGGTAGTGATCGGATGCATCATTGGGGTGATATTCGTCGGCCCGACGGTGGCAACCTCTGAGGATGGTTCTTGTTGTATGTCGGGGTGGCGGCCTCGGGTTTGGCGTGGCAGCCCAGATCTAAAGGTGGATGTTTATGTGCAACTCGGGATGCAGTTGTCCGGGTTGTGTTGCGTTGCAGTTTACATGCAAATGGTGGATGTCAGGGCAGAGGCCAGAGAAGGTGGTGTCGGCGGCTTATGCAGGACATGACAACTAGGTGGATGCGGGGGGGGGGGTAGGTATGTGTTGGTCGTCAATGTGTCTGCTGAGTCAATTGCATTTCTCGTGGCACACTATATTCACTGTCGAGGCTGGGGCAGCCCAACCCTACGTGACGAGGTTGAGGCGCCCCAGCCCTGCGTGACGAGGGCTTTGGATTATCAATCTTTCATATCTTTACAACCAAAAGACCAAATTAAATTTTGTTTCCATATTCATGTGTTTCTTGTGACGTGGGCTTCAAATGAGATCCATTTTAAATATGTTTTGACGAGTTTTTTTTAATTTCATTTAGTTCAACTTCTGAAACTTAGTACGAGTGACCGAAAAAATCGTGAGTTCAATCTCGCGACCGAAAACTTCTGAAACTTGATACGAGCGGCAGACAAAATCATAAGTTTCAGAACCTGCCACCAACAAAAACGTAAGTTTTAGAAACCGAAATTTAAAATTGTGCCATCACACGAGATCCATCAACTTTGTGGATCGCGAGTCAACCAGGCGGTGCATGCCCTATTTTTACCAACAAGCTATTGAAGGTGTCGCAAGTACTCCCTCCATTTCATAATGTAGTGCGCCCGCGCTTTTCGATATCTAATTTTGACCATAAATTTAACCAACAAGACCGACTAGGGCGGCAGTAGAAATTATACCACTGAATTTGTATCTGATACGAATTCAGTAATATAATTTTTGTTCCCGCTGTAGTCGGTCTTGTTGGTTTAATATATGGTCAAACTTAGATTTTTTAGAAGCTTGGATGCACTACATCGTGGAATGAAGCAAGCAAATAGGAAGGTCAGATCATATGGGCTGGCTAGGGTAATCATTACATCTCGCTGTATGGACTTCATGTCTTGTCAGTGCAAGCTAAGCTGAAGTCGATATGTGATGTGTGTATGCTGAAAGGAAAATAAAAAGTGGGATCGATATTTTGTGACGATGTCATCGCAGAAGAGATAAACTTCTATGCATGAAGATATCGATAGAGCATACTATTATCTAGTCATATCCAATTATTGATTTGATATCTTTGGTTTCAGTTAGTAGTTGAGAAGTCTATTCCTGGCATCAAGTGCTATTCGGCCGCTCTTCGATGAATGAAGCACAACGGTATTTGGGGCCAACTCAACACCATAAAACATACTACAAGTCGCATCTCACATTCGCGTTGACACAATCTGAACTCTCATTAAACTGACAAAAGGAACTACTGTCTCCGTTCGGAATTACTTGTCATAGAAATGAATGTATCTAGACGTATTTTAGTTCTAGATACATCCATTTCCGAGACAAGTAATTCCGAACAGAGGGAGTATATGCTTAATATTGCAATACAAATCATTGTCTATTGTCATTTTATAATGCGCATACAGATTGACGGTTACATTTTCAGATGCTTTTTTTATACAGGCTGGCATGTAATAGTTTGCCCTACAACCATGTTTGTTTATATTACTAAGCAAAGTGTGAATTGCATTTTGAAATACTTATATATATTTCTTGCTATCAAACTAGTATGATGTGGAATGTAGATAACTTTTGTAGTCAATCACTAAGAGCTTCTTTGTTATCCCTCACCCCCCATCTTTCATGTGCATCCAGATTAATCCTACGTGACATGATGATGAGACAAGTAAATTCACATCTACTCCCTCCGTTTCTAAATATAAGTCTTTCTAGAGATTTCAAATGGACTACCACATAAAGATGTATATAGACACATTTTAGAGTGTAGATTCACTTATTTTGCTCTGTATGTAGTCACTTGTTGAAATATCTAGAAAGACAAATATTTAGGAATAGAGGGAGTATGTACTTGCTCTAACACCGACATTAAACAAATCAAAATCTAGTGTAAAGAGAAGATAATGTCACAAGAAATGGATAAGCTAGAAAGAGTGCTACTCATGTCATTTAGCTAAAAAACGATTCCTTATGCCTTTACGGACCTACAATACAACCGAAGTGAGACAGAATCAATATCTGGCAAGCCAACTCATTAGGTACAAAAAAGGTAAAAACTCATTGCATGGTGATTAAAATGGGTTATAGGACAACACACAACTTGTGTGGTTGCACAATGTTAGAATAAATATACCATGCAAAATTACATACGACACTGAGGCATGGTATTTGTTAACAAGGTACACCGAGATCGTCTACATTCTCAGGGCAATGACTACATATGCTCCTCTCGAAGATACTGTAACACTAGTCATTTGGCGCCGACACATGCTGCTGGCTCCCATGCGTACCTGTTGCTATCAAATCATCATGGGGTTACGAGGTTTGGTGCTCCCATATATATAAGAGGCATAGGATACAATGTGTCCGACTCAAACATGACTCCTATTTATCCACACAAATTTCAACTCCAAGTTCACGTAACCCCACACGTACTAATATTTTAGACAAATATAACAAACTCCACATTCGAGAATATTGTCCCCTGCCTAGAAGTAATCAATGCATCGAACCTCCATGCACACCAGACTTGGGTTGTCTTCTTTGTAGCTGAAGGAGAGCTACCCTACAGCTCTAACTTGGCCTCAGACGTGCCACAACTATGGGACTCCACTACTACTCTTGCAGCTCCACTCTCCATGTCTCCACCTACAATAGTACCCCCTTTCTATAGGAGAACGCATTACGAAACAAGAAATATTTATGCACACGATCATCCCAAGATCACTATGACGTTACATATAAAGTTCATCTCACCAATGTTTCCACGTAGCCGAAGGAGAGTTGGTGTAGCGTAACAATTCCCACAGCTTGGTTATACCTCGCAGCCGCAAGAATTTCTTCACTACAAGAAATATGTCAACAAGTGACCTTCTGTCAGTGACCCTGGAAGAATTGGTCATAGATCTATGACCATTTGAGACCAATTGGTCAAAAGCTGTTCGGGGGGCTCCAAACCCTAAACCATTGCCACCATTTTGGTCAGAAAGGTCGTAATTTCCTTACACGAAATGGTCATAAAGCAAACAGCGCTAGTCCGCTGCCTTATTTCTAGTTATTAACGACCAATATAGATGGTCATAGCCTTATAAATTGTGGTGGGTTGCGATGACTAGGCGCCATCTCATCAGTTTTGCATATGTGTCATGTCCATGTGTCAATTTTTGCCCTAGGTTGTGAAGCAACCTATATTTCTGTTATTCCAAAAATTCCCAAAAAATTCTCATAAATTGTTTGGATCATATCTTCATCAAATATTTCAAAAACCTTCCTTGCCTAGTTCAAAAATAATTCAACAATATTCATTTTCCTATTCTATTCAGAGCAGCACTTTGTGAAGGAAGTACCACTTTGGCATGTCCAAATAGTATCCATTTTCTACAGTGCTTTCCTATGCCCAAATAACCATCCTCCACCAAATGCCAGCTCAATCCACTCATTATTTTGAGCCCAGCTTCAACATTCGTATTTATGTCCAAGTGTGGTACTTTTGCAAAGCAAGTACCACCTAGGCTCCTCCTTTTGAGCTGAAAATTTGTGAAGACGGTCTTCTTAGTAACTGATCATCCTCAGCCAAAACTCACGCCCATTAGCCATTTACATTTCCCGTACCGCTAATCAAACACTTGGCTGCTAATTCATGTTTGAGCATCAATCGGTCTCCTCGTGAGAATCTTTTGTTGTAATTATCTTCCTAGCACTTGCCTGGGGAGTGCCCAACCCACTAGACATGCCTAGGCCGCCCAGAACACATGGCAACGCCACGGTCACGCGGTGACCACGTGGCGGGCATGCATTCTGGCACGCTCTAGAGTAGGGGCCCTTGGCCATCGCCCAAACCTCAACGTATCGCCACCAAACCATGTATTTATGATTAAATAGGTACTTATGTAACTAGAAATGACTTTTGGAAAAAATAAATAGCAAACTATGAGGCAACTGCAGTTCAAATTTGACCCGCTTCCAGCTGAATCGGTGGAAATTTGTCTTTTTCACGAGAGGTGGATCAAAACTTTTTACAGCCAACCATTTGGTCAGTTGTGCATTAAATATGGCCTAGTATTTTAGAAAAATGATTTGGTCCAATTTTGCAACAATTATTTGGGAGGTCCTTCACAAAAAAACCTCCTTTGGGGCACTCAAAAAATGGAAAATGGTTTTTTCGTCCAAAGAAAATGAAAACTTCCTTAGGAAACATTGTTTGTCATTCCAATATGCACCCTTGTGCACAATATGAGAACTATGCCATGAATGTGGCCATAGGATTGATCATTTGGCTTGAAAGCCATTGATCTCCATACGTGATAGCTCGTTTCTGAGAACACTTTTTTAAAATAATTGCCGTATTACAAGTTTGTTCTTTTCCTGGGAACTTGGCCACATATAATGACACAATGCGAAGTTTCCCAATTTTTTGGTTTTTTTTAATTTTTATGCCCGTTTCAAAATGCAGTCAAAACGGCGGGAATGACCATTCCTAGCTAGTGGTTGAATCTTGGAATTTTTTTGGTGTTTCTCTGATTAAATAGATACTTATGTACCTAGAAATGATTTTTTGAAAAAATAAAGAGCAAACTACAAGGCAGCTACAATTCAAATTTGACCCACTTCCAGCTGAATCGGCAGAAATTTGTCTTTTCATGAGAGGTGGATCAAAACTTCTTACACCCAACCATTTGGTCAATTGTGCATTAAATATGGCCTAGTGTTTTAGAAAAATGATTTGGTCCAATTTTGCAAAAAATATTTGGGAGGTCCTTCACAAAAAAAAACCTCCTTTTGGGAACTCGAAAAATGGAAAATGAATTTTCCGTCCAAAGAAAATGAAAACTTCCTTAGGCAACATTGGTTGCCATTCCAATATGCACCCTTGTGCACAATATGAGATCATTTGAACAAACTATGCCATGAATGTGGCCATAAGATTGATCATTTGGCTTGAAAGCCATTGATCTCCATACGTGATAGCTCGTTTCTGAGAACACTTTTTTTAAATAATTGCCGTATTACAAGTTTGTTATTTTTCCTGGAAACTTGGTCACATATGATGACACAATGCGAAGGTTTCCCAATTTTTTATTTTTTATGCCCATTTCAAAATGCGGTCAAAACGGCGGGCTTGACCGTTCCTTGCTAGTGGTTGAATCTTGGAAAAGTTTTGCTGTTTCTTTGATTAAATAGATACTTTTGTACCTAAAAATGATTTTTGAGAAAAATAAAGAGCAAACTATGAGGCAGCTGTAGTTCAAATTTGACCCGTTTCCAGCTGAACCAGTGGAAATTTGTTTTTTCACGAGAGGTGGATAAAAGCTTTTGACACCCAACCATTTGGTCAAGTGTATATTAAATATGGAGTAGTATTTTAGAAAATTGATGGAGTCCAATTTTGCAACAAATATTTGGTAGGTTCTTCAGAAAAAAAACCCATTTTTGCCACTCGGAAAATGATTAAAAAGAGCTAGAAAGATCAGAAATGCATACAAATTGGTCCTTATCCATAAAATGTAGTCTAACTCTAGTGAAAATTTATGTGGTGCCCTTTTGAAAAATATTTTTGATAGGTACTTCACAAAATCCCTCTATTTTTAGTACTTCAAAACTATTTTAAACCATTGATTTTCCGAACCAATCAGAACACTTCCCACGGATTGATGACATGGCTTCCATCCATCAATCCATCCATCTCTGCATCCCACATCCATCCATCCATCTTTCTACAGAAAAAAGAAAAAAAGAAAACAAAAAGAGATACCCCCCACCCGCAGCCCAAACCCTAGCTCAGATCGATCCCCCTATCGCACCCTTCCTCCGATCTTCGCACCGCCGCCCCCCTCCCGATCCAGTCCTCTCCCGCGCGGCAACCCTTCCTCCTCACCCACCACCCCGACCTCACGACCCCCACATCGTCGGATCCGCACCTCCTCACCCACCCCCAGAACACACCCGCCGCCGCCTCTCTCTCCCCCTCTGCCCGATCTAGATCGACGATGATGGTCCCCCTGTTGCCACCCCCTCCTTCCCCATCCCGCCGCCGCCTCTCTCTCCCACCCACCCCGATCCATCCCCTCCCCACAACCGCCGCCGCCCCAACCCAAACCATCTCCCTCCCACCTCGATACGCTATCACACCCACCGTCAACGACCCATATCGAGCAGGTGAGGCGGTGCTACCAGACGGGCGACAACGGTAGTGGGCTCGCGACCCAGATCACAAGGACGTCCCCTTCCTCCCGATCTCATCGTACTCCTCTCGATCCCGTTCCCTTCCTCCCCGCAGCGGAGCCTCGGTTTTGACCCGTCTCGTTGCTGTGTGCAGAAGTCCGGGAGGCACGGGGCCGGGGACGTGTGCCAGATCTGCGCCGACGGCGATGTGGTTTCACTCCAAGTCGGCCACACTCAGGTTTCAGGAGATGGGGCCCGCGCGGGCCAGGGCGCACGCCCAGTTCGCGGCCGACGAGGGGTGGAACTACGAGGATAACAGGAAGACCACGGGGCTATGGCTGGGGCCGGCGCCGGTGCCAAGGAGGAGGGTCTGGAGATCGCGAAGCTCGGGATCTCGTCGGAGATCATCGACAAGCTATCCGCCAAGGGCATCACCAAGCTGTTCCCCATCCAGGTAAGGGGAGTAGGCAGGCACACAGCCTTCCCCCCCTCTCTTCGATTGGAACACGATTACTGCTCTCTTTATCTTCCGTGGATTGTTTGCTCTGTGGGCACACTGCTTGATGATGTGATATGCTTCTTCATATATATTCATGCTCGATCTATTTGTGTTTCTCCCATTTGAATCTGTGTGGAGCAACAGTTTGTCTTGCTTCTGTCCTGCTATGGATGAATGCTTCTTGAATGCATCTTTTCTTTGCTTCATTTTGTAGTACAGCAGAACGGATGCAGTTCTGGTTTCTGCTGATGATGTGATGATTCTTCATATGCATATGCTCTGTACGTGTTCATCTCTTCAAATTTGTGCAGCAGCAGTTTGGAGCTTCCATTCTGCTATGGTGTCTTTGCTTAATTTGTACAACTAGTAGAATGAAGATATTGCTTTGGTCCCAAATAATCTGTTGCTTGCTTCGGATAAGTTGACATGTTGTGCATATAATCTGTGTGAAGTTGTGAACAACAACAGATACAGAGCTGGCCTCTTTGTTTTTCACGGAGAGCCTGCTGCAGCTTTTCTGTTGCCATTGACTGAAATCGCCATTGACTGGAACATGATGATTTTGTTAGCCCACTGAAGCGGCCACACTATGTTGTGTTTCATTCTAGAATCTGTGCTCTAGAATGTTCATTCTAGAATCTGTTCATTTAGGGATATTTGCTGTTTTGAATAGAAACTCATTTCCACATATGTTTTCTATGTTTATTATGTTGTGATTCTGGTCGATCTCGGCCATGAGCTTGAATGGTGTAGTAGTAGAACATCAAGTTAATTTGTAGCAGTGAGGTCACTGAATTTTTTCTGTGCCACGGTACAATTATGGTGGGAATGAGCCACTTAACAGAATGTACAAGTTTATTACATTCAATCTAGGTTTGTCAGCAATGGAGCGCACACACACACACACCTGGGCTGAATCCAGTAGCTTGGAATTAACTGGAACTCTTTTAAAACTAAATGGATCTTTTCATTTAAATGAAACCTTTTTCTTCAATTAATTTGTTTAGTTGCAGTAATTTAGTGTAGGACAGCAGTAGTATAGCACTTGCTGTTGCTCACATCAGTATAACTCTTTTTTCATCAGTAGGACGTCAGTAGTTTAGTGAAGCTTTTTTATTGCACATTGTGAAGCTTTTTAATTGCACACTATAAAATTTGGCGTACACTGAATAACAGCAGTCCTGTGTGCATTTTGGCGAGCGTTTGACATTTCTCTAAAACCAGCCCTGTGTGCTTAATTAAACCATCCCTGTGTGCATTTTGGCGCACCATAACAAGGTTAACTCATGAAGAATACTTGCTTATGGTCCGACTAGACTTCTTTGATATGTCCTAATGTTGCTGTGTACTCCTAGTGTTGTAGTTGCTGTGTAGTAATACAGAAATACTAATGCTCAAATATGATGATCTGTCCTGCAGCGCACCTACAGTTTTCATTTCTATGATCAATTTAGAGAGTTGCACATGTCAGTATATTGTATACTAAAAAAATCATAGCTAGTGAGAACATTTTAGTCACTCCATGAACGCATACTGGTTAGTGTTAGTCATACTATTTACGTACATCTCATTTGCTGTCAATTCTTGCTTATAAGTTATTGGATCCCTCATTGGCTACTGTTTGATGTTCTATACACATTCTTATTCTTATATGTTCATTCTTGTTTTTTGCACAGGTGAAGTGCGAACCCAAGTTTGAAGCTATGAAGCATATCAACAAAGACTAGCATATTATGTGTTGTAAATGTAGGCAGTAGTAGGCTTATCTGGGCCGTAGTATACTGTAACGTTTGTAATAGACTAATGCCGTGTTGTTTTGGACGAATTTCATTTGCTATTTGGATTGTTTGGAATAATGATTGTGTATGTGATTTGAATACCCGTCAAATGGAAACCTGACAAGTTATAATGGTTGTTTGACAGATTTTGAAATTTTTGATGTGTGGGATCAATTTTGTGATAAGCATGACAAGTGGGACCAATCTGATTGGTGGGACCAATGGCAAAAAAAGGACAAAAATAAAAAATCAGTAGACTGTAAAATGCTGCATCTTAGAAAAAAAGGACGAATTAATGGCCCAAGCCCATGTAGCTAGCGAAAATTAACAAGAAAAAAATACATTAAAAAGGCCGAATTGTTGGGCTAGGCCCATGTAGAAAACCGAATTGGACCGGGCTGAATTTTGTGCCACATCAGCTTGCCACGCTGGATGCCTACGTGGCATGGGGAGGTTGCTAGTGACCAAAAATTTTGTCGTGGAACCAACGACCTTTTACAGAAGGCCAATAATTTCAGTTTACGACCGCCAGCTTTTGACCTTCTGGTTTTGGTCACAAAAAGGTCGCAAATGAAAAACTATGACCTTTCAGAGACCAATATTGAGGGTCACAAGTTGACATATTTCTTGTAGTGCTTGAGGACAATCCGTTGATCTAGTGTAGAAGAAAATGACACCTCCGAGATATCCACACATATAGATCTATATGTATGGCAACACTCCATGGACCAACACAAAGAACAATCAGAAGAACTAGAGGGAGAAGTGCATCCTAGCGGCGTACCGTCTAGTTCATGTTTAGATGGGAGAGAGGTTGGGCGTAGGGAAACTTAGGGGGGGGGCTAGGTGGTTCCCACCACATATATATATATATATGGATGCCAAGGCGGTGGCCTACTTGGAGATGGGGTCTCCCCTTGGTTCGGCCGACTTGGTAGAGGACTCCACCTCTAAGTGGCTTGCCCCTCAAGGACTCCTAGTGTATTCCTTTTTGACTGACTTGGGACCATGTGGGCCTAGCCCCTTGGCCCAGCCAAGGTAGAAGCCCAGCAGGGACCCTCTGGATTTATCTAGAAGGATGTAGAACTCTTCAAACCATCCTAGAAGCTACCAAGCCCTTCATGCATGGACCTTCTCGAGGACTTTCGAGACACTCCCGTAATAACCAATGCACTCTCGAGACCTCCTAGAACACTTCCATGATCTTCTGGAACTCATCCCGTGCCAATTATCTCATTCTTATTTTTCTTCCAGTTCTCCAAAATACCACTAGTCATTAAGCGTGTGACCCTACATGTTAGATAATATGCAGACATGTCTGGAACACCTTCTAGTGGATAATTGTTAGTGGGACTTGGACACCCATAATAATTCATGCATACCAACGAAGTTCTTTTATCGATAGGACATTCTGTTATCTATACCATTCCCTTTTTGTCGGCCTAGTGTGAACCAGGATACCATGGGCCACCTGCCTACGAACCAGGGAGAGCCCCTTGGCCCAACTCACGGGGCGGCCCACAAGCGGGCGCCGCAAGAAAGCAACCTCGCGAGGGCCCTGCCCTGTGAGGCATTTTCTCCCACAAAGGATTTCGTCAATACTACCATCACGACAAGTGGCCTCGTGAGGCCTCCCTCGTGAGTCGCCCTCCCGCGAGGCCTCCCGACGATCCACACGGTGCGGGCGTGGCCCAACACATGGGTGACATCGTCAGGCGCCAGCCTACGCGGCCAAGCCAGTTTCCCCTTCAGTGCTAGGGGAGCAGCTACGCCAACCTGCCCCAAAGCAAGTCCCAAAGGTTTCCCCTTTGGTGATAGAAGACCAAGATGGTGGCGTGGAAAGATGGAGGTCATCGTGAAGCCCTGGCACATCACGTATAAGCACTTTGGTAGGCGAAGACCACCTTTTGTTAGGAGAAGCACCGGCGCCTGTCCCCTTTCAAATTGCCGCCCTATGGCAGCCCTTTCCCGCACATATTTTCGGGGAAGAGGCCCAAGGAATATATATAAGGGATAGGGTAGCCACCATAGCAAAGGATCGGCTGCTGCCCAAACCCTAGCGCCATTGCTAAACCCAGAGATCTCCGGCCCATCTTGTAGCTCGAAGAGCATTGTCCACAAGCAACACAACCAAGCATGAGTAGGGTATTAGACCGCATAGTGGCTCGAACCTAGGTAGCTCGTTGTGTCCTCATCGTGCCAGCTCATAGCCTCATAGACGCAAAGCCAAGCCCCTCAGAGCTCGAATCGGGGTTTTGGAGGATTTCCCCCGTCTCAGAATCAATCCCTCGACATTTGGCGCGCCGGGTAGGGGGCTTGGTCTTTACGCCTCAAGTTTCAGGACCGCCATGGCCGACACTCGACGCGTCCGCGCCCAGCACTGGGCCAACTGCGTACAGAGGAGCCCATAGTCATCCCCCGCATCCACCGGGCTCGCACAACCAACATGGAAGTGGAGCCGGAGGCGGAAGCCTCCTCCGAGCACCCTTCGGTCGGACAGCACCATCAGCAGCCGCCATCGGACTGCACGGCCATGGCGACCTTGCTCGCCCGCCGCGACCACGGGCTCCGCAGGCCACGCTCCTCATGGCGTAGGAGTTGCGTCGCCACTGCCCCACCGACGGCGCCTACGACGCCTGGCTCGCCTGCACCACCGAGCTCATCAACATCGCCGGCGATGCCCCGACGCCATCGTGCTCCATGCCGCCTCCGTCATCGCGAGACACACGGGCAGGGTGCGACAGACCTCCTCCACCTTCTCCATGCAACGACGATGCAACACGTCACTACCAAGGGTGCTCGCCTGAGCCCTCCCACGGCTCCTCCCCACTGCACAACGACAACTCAAGCTGCCAGATCATCCAGCGCGGGTGTTCGGATGGACGGGGGCTCATTGATAGGCAGCGCGAGCGCCAGAACCACACCATCCAGGAGATTGCTGCCGCCGGGCACTAGAACCGCACCAACCTCGCAGTCGGCATCGTCTCCATTGTCGGGGGCTACCTAGCCTTCACGCGCGAGCTCCACCACATGGTGTGGCCTGCGAAGTTCAAGGCAGAGTTGCCTCCCCACTACGACAGCACCGCCAACCCTGTGGAGTTCCTGTCACTCTACTCCTTGAGCATCCAGGCCACCAAGGGTGACGACAAGGTCATGGACCAGTTCCCCATGGCCATTAAGGATGCGTCGTGCTCGTGGCTTATGAACCTTCCTGAGGGCTCCATCTCCTCATGGGCCGAGCTGTGACGACAGTTCATCGCCAACTTCAAAGGCACGTCCGACCGCCCTCTCGCGCTTAGCAGCATGTGCGCCATCCACCATCGCCCTGACGACTCGATCCGCAAGTACATCCAGCACTTTAGCCATGTGCGCAACAAGATCCCGCGCGCCTCCGATGCCATGGTCATTGCTGCATTCTCCTCAAGTGTCACCGACTTCAGGATGCGCGAGAAGCTGCCCATCCACGACAAGCTCGACACTGTGGTGGAGCCTTTTGGCCTCACCGACAAGTGCGCCAAGGCTAAGGAGGGTCGTCTCTTCGCCTATAATGACCCTAATGCCGACCTCGACAGCGCCAAGACCAAGGGCAGAGACACCAAGCGCAAGGGCCCCGTCATGCTCGCAGTGGAGCCTAAGCGGAAGCGCGGCCGCGACCATGACGAGGCCTGGAAGGACGATTGCCCCTTTTGTGCCTACCACAACATGCATTCCCACGCCACTAAAGACTACCATGAGCTCAAGCTGCTTCACGACGAGTGACAGGAGAAGCGCCGCGACCGCAACGACCATGGCTCAAGCCGCAGCGGTAGCTGCAAAGGTGCACTCTAGAAGGATCGCGATAACGACAACAACAATAACTCCCGCCAGGGTTGGCAGGATTACAATCCTTGGCAGGGCAACCCTCAGTAGTTCAATGCGGACCTGCTGCACCCTAACATGAACAATGACAGCCTGCTTGAGGAGGACACCGGGGGCTACCAGGATCCTCGGGCCATGGCCTGCATCCTTGGCGAGGCTCAAGCAACTCCCTCCAACCACCACTTCAAGAAGTTCTTTCGCGAGGTGAATCCAACCCTCCCACAGGCTGCGAACTCCAAGCCCCTCAAGTGGTCATAATACAGGATCTCCTTCAGTCCCACCAATCACCCCAAGTCTACCAAGTCCGTGGGCACCATCCCTCTGCTGTGCGCTGATACGTTTCCAACGTATCTATAATTTTTTATTGTTCCATGCTATTATATTAGCCATCTACGATGTTTTATGTGCATTTATATGCTATTTTGTATGATTTTTGGGACTAACCTATTAACCTAGAGCCAGTGCCAGTTTTGAATTTTTTTCCATATTTTTGAGTATCGCAGAAAAGGAAAACCAAACGGAGTCCAATTGACCTGAAACTTCACGGAACTTATTTTTGGACCAGAAGAAGGCCATGGAGAAAAAGAGATGGGCCGGAAGAGTCCTGGGCTGCCCACGAGGGTGGGGGGCGCGCCCACCCCCCTGGGCGCCCCTCCCTACCTCGTGGACAGCCCGGAGACCCCCCTGACTTTTTCTCGATGCCAAAACCTCTTATATATACAGAAACCCCGAGAACATAACCTAGATCGAGAGTTCTGCCGCCGCAAGCCTATGTAGCCACCAAAACCAATTGGGACCCTGTTCCGGCACCCTGCCGGAGGGGGGATCCCTCACCGGTGGCCATCTTCATCATCCCGGCACTCTCCATGACAAGGAGGGAGTAGTTCACCCTCGGGGCTAAGGGTATGTACAAGTAGCTATGTGTTTGATCTCTCTATCTCTCTCTCGTGTTCTTGATTTGGCATGATCTTGATGTATCACGAGCTTTGCTATTATAGTTGGATCTTATGATGTTTCTCCCCCTCTACTCTCTTGTAATGGATTGAGTTTTCCCTTCGAAGTTATCTTATCGGATTGAGTCTTTAAGTATTTGGGAAAACTTGATGTATGTCTTGCGTGGGATACCCGTGGTGACAATGGGGTATTCTATTGATTCACTTGATATATGTTTTGGTGATCAACTTGTGGGTTCCGTGACCTTGGGAATCTATGCATAGGGGTTGGCACACGTTTTCGTCTTGGCTCTCCAGTAGAAACTTTGGGGCACTCTTTGAAGTTCTTTGTGTTGGTTGAATAGATGAATTTGAGATTGTGTGATGCATATCATATAATCATACCCACAGATACTTAAGGTGACAATGGAGTATCTAGGTGACATTAGGGTTTTGGTTGATTTGTGTCTTAATGTTTTATTCTAGTATGAACTCTAGGATAGATCGAACGGAAAGAATAGCTTCGTGTTATTTTACTATGGACCATTGAATAGATCGATCAGAAAGGATAACTTTGAGGTGGTTTCGTACCCTACAATAATCTCTTCCTTTGTTCTCCGATATTAGTGACTTTGGAGTGACTCTTTGTTGCATGTTGAGGGATAGTTATATGATCCAATTATGTTATTATTGTTGAGAGAACTTGCAGTAGTGAAAGAATGAACCCTAGGCCTTGTCTCAACGCATTGCAATATCGTTTGTGCTCACTTTTATCATTAGTTACCTTGCTGTTTTTTTATTTTCATATTACAAAAACCTATACCTACCATCCATATTGCACTTGTATCACCATCTCTTCACCGAACTAGTGCACCTATACAATTTACCATTGTATTGGGTGTGTTGGGGACACAAGAGACTCTATGTTATTTGGTTGCAGGGTTGTTTGAGAGAGACCATCTTCATCCTATGCCTCCCATGGATTGATAAACCTTAGGTCATCCACTTGAGGGAAATTTGCTACTCTCCTACAAACCGCTGCACTTGGAGGCCCAACAACGTCTACAAGAAGAAGGTTGCGTAGTAGACATCAAGCAGTTTCTGGCGTCGTTGCCGGGGAGGTGAGTGCTTGAAGGTATATCTTTAGATCTTGCAATTGAATCTTTTAGTTTCTTGTTTTATCACTAGTTTAGTCTATAAAAGAAAACTACAAAAAATGGAATTAAGGTTGCCTCATATGCTTCATCTTTTAAATATCTTTCATGAAAATGATGGAAAGGAAAATTGTGCTCAAGTGTTAGAAGAAGAATGCATTAGAATGTTTGGCACTAAATATTTGAATGATGAGCATGATTGCAATGTTGTTAGTACGAATTTCTTGAATATCCATGATGCTAATGATATGCAAAGCCACAAGCTTGGGGATGCTATGTTTGACGAAGATGATATTTTTTGTCCCCCAAGTTTTGATGAGCAAATTTATTATGATGATAGAATGCCTCCTATTTATGAGAATTATATTGATGAAAGTGGGTTTGGAAGAGTGTCAACTTTAGGAAGTAATGATCCCACTATTTTGGAGGATGTTGAATCTTATTGTGATAATTATGAAAGTGGATTTGGAGAGGTCATGACTTTATTTAGTGATGATTCCACTATTTGGAAGAGGTTCCAATTGATTATGAGAACAAAGTTGCTATCTATGATGATTATTGTGATGACATGTATGCTATAAAGAATAATTATAACCATGAAACTTGTCATCATGATTTTAGTTTTCAATTGGATTATGCCTCACATGATAGTTATTTTGTTGAGTTTGCTCCCACTACTATTCATGAGAATAAATTTGCTTATGTGGAGAGTAATAAAAATTCTATGCTTGTAGATCATGAAAAGAATGCTTTATGTGATGGTTATATTATTGAATTCATTCATGATTCTACTGAAAATTATTATGAGGGAGGAATATATGCTTGTAGGAATTGCAATAATATCAAGTTTCCTCTCTATGTGCTTAAAATCTTGAAGTTATGCTTGTTTTGCTTTCCTATGCTAGTTGATTTTTGTTCCCATAAATTTTTTGCTCACAAAATCCCTATGCATAGGAAGTGGGTTAGACTTAAATGTGCTAGTCATATTCTTCATGATGCTCTCTTTATGTTTCAATTCTTATCTTTTATGTGAGCATCATTGAAATCAACAAGCCTGGCCAGGGCAAGGGCGTTAAACGTTAGCGCTTGTTGGGATGCAACCCAATTTTATTTTTTCTTTGATTTTTGCTCCTATTTAGTAATAAATAATTCATCTAGCCTCTGTTTAGATGTGGTTTTATGTTTTAATTAGTGTTTGTGCCAAGTAGAACCTTTGGGAAGACTTGGGTGAAGTCTTTTTGATCTTGCTGTAAAAAACAGAAACTTTAGCACTGACGAGATTAGCAGCCACTTTTTACTGGAAAGTTCTTATAGGTTGATTCTTTTTGCAGAACATTAATAGACAAATTCCTCAGGTCCACCAATTTATTTCAGAAGTTTTAGACCTACAGAAGTATTCGAGTGATAAAGATTACTACAGGCTGTTCTGTTTTTGACAGATACTGTTTTCTATGTGTTGTTTTCTTATTTTGATGAATCTATGAGTAGTCTCGGAGGTTATGAATCATAGAGAAGTTGGAATAAAGTAGATATTACACCAATATGAATTTAGAATGAGTTCACAACAGTACTTAATTGGTGGTTTTATTTTCTTATACTAACGGAGCTTACGAGTTTTCTGTTGAGTTTTGTGTTGTGAAGTTTTCAAGTTTTGGCTAAAGATTCGATGGACTATGGAATAAAGAGTGGCAAGAGCCTCAGCTTGGGGATGCCCAAGGCACCCCAAGGTAATATTCAAGGACAACCAAGAGCCTAAGCTAGGGGATGCCCCGGATGGCATCCCCTCTTTCGTCTTCGTTCTTCGGTAACTTTACTTGGAGCTATATTTTTATTCACCAAATGATATGTGTTTTGCTTGGAGCGTCATTTTATTTTCTTTTGTTTTGCTTGATGTTTGAATAAAATACCAATATCTGAAATTATTAAATGTTATAGAGTCTTCACATAGTTGCATAATTATTCAACTACTCATTGATCTTCACTTATATCTTTCGGAGTAGTTTGTCATTTGCTCTAGTGCTCCACTTATATCTTTTTAGAGCATGGCGGTAGTTTTATTTTGAAGAAATAGATGAACTCTCATGATTCACTTATATTATTTTGAGATTTTTTAGAACAACATGGTAATTTTCTTTGGTTATGAATTTAGTCCTAATATGATGGGCATCCAAGATGGGTATAATAAAAACTTCCATATATAGTGCATTGAATACTATGAGAAGTTTGATACTTGATGATTGTTTTGAGATATAAAGATGGTAATATTAAAGTTGTGCTAGTTGAATAATTGTGAATTTGAGAAAAACTTGTGTTAAAGTTTGCAAGTCCCGTAGCATGCACGTATGGTAACCGTTGTGTGCCAAATTTGGAACATGAGGTGTTCTTTGATTGTCATCCTTATGAGTGGCGGTCGGGAACGAGCGGTGGTCTTTTCCTACCAATCTATCCCCCTAGGAGCATACACGTACTTCTTGGTTTTTGATGACCTGTATATTTTTGCAATAAGTGTGTGAGTTATTTATGACTAATGTTGAGTCCATGGATTATACGCACTCTCACCCTTCCATCGTTGCTAGCCTCTTCGGTACCGTGCATTGCCCTTTCTCACCTTGACAGTTGTGTCAACATAGAACAACATGAGTGTTGTGTGATTTTTTGTGATTTTTTGGGGTTCGTTTGGACATTTTTATCCATTAACTGAGTTTTCAATGCATTTTATGTGCATAATTCAAATTTGAACTACATGCACATGCTCCAGTGCATATAAATTGGTTGAAAAATCAAATATGTGTCCTTGGGTGCATGCTTACGTCCCATGCAAGAAATGGGAATGAATTTCAAACACCGGGACACCGTTGATTGCTGGCAAAACATTAAGATGCCTAGTTTTTAAATTCTAGTAAATCCAAAACTCGTCTGAAATTCATGAAACTTGGCATGCTATCATGGAGCGGCATCAACATGTCGTGGTACAAGTTTTGTCCCATTTGGGGCTGGTTTGGGTATATGCTTCTCACAAACTGGAGCTTCTCACAACAAGCATGATGGTTTTGGGTAGGGAATGTCCCACCTTTGTGGACGAAACGATATCCATTGCCTCTTATTGCTTTCAATTTTTTTTTCTCGTGTCAACATAGAACAACAGGAGTGTTGTGTGATTTTTTTGTGATTTTTCAGGGTTCGTTTGGACATCATTATGCATTAATTGAGTTTTCAATGCATTTTATGTGCATAATTCAAATTTGAACTACATGCACATGCTCCAGAGCATATAAATTGGTTGAAAAATCAAATATGTGTCCTTGGATGCATGCTTAGGTCCCATGCAAGAAATGGGAAATGAATTTCAAACACCGGAGGACCGTTGATTGAAGGCAAAACATTGAGATGTCTGGTTTTTAAATTCTAGTAAATCCAAAACTCGTCTGAAATTCATGAAACTTGGCATGCTATCATGGAGCGGCATCAACATGCCGTGGTACAAATTTGTCCCATTTGGGGCAGGTTTGGGTATATGCTTCTCACAAACCGGAGGTTCTCACAACAAGCATGATGGTTTTCGGTAGGGAACGTCCCACCTTTGTGGACGAAATGATATCGATTGCCTCTTATTGCTTTCAATTTTTTCTCGTGTCAACATAGAACAACAGGAGTGTTGTGTGATTTTTTGTGATTTCTCGAGGTTCGTTTGGACATTTTTATGCATTAACTGAGTTTTCAATGCATTTATGTGCATAATTCAAACTTGAAATACATGCACATGCTCCAGTGCATATAAATTGGTTGAAAAATTAAATATGTGTCCTTGGGTGCATGCTTAGGTCCCATGTAAGAAATGGGAATGAATTTCAAACACCAGGGCACCGTTGATTGCCGGCAAAACATTGAGATGACTGGGTTTTAAATTCTAGTAAATCGAAAATTTTGTTAACCATTCACGTGACGCCACGTGTCTTGGTTTTAATGGCTGTAGGAGGTGCCGTGCGGACAGGTGCTTGACCTTGACTGAACAGGAGTGTCGGTGTACTAGAGTAGGGGTACCCTAGTATCCCGAACTTGTGCACGGGCAGTTGCAGCCCTCCGCGGCAAGGCTTACCGGGTGACCGCCAAGATCCTCCGTGGTTCCTTTGGAGCCATTCAAGAACAAAGTATTCAAGCCAAGGAGACGAGGCCCCGGCAAGAGGAGCTTGCCGGGAAGGCCACCCAAGGCACCTAGAAGACAAGGCCCCGGCAAGAGGAGCTTGCCGGGAAGGCCACCCAAGGCACATACAAGACAAGGCCCCGGCAAGAGGAGCTTGCCTGGAAGGCCCGGTGAGCGACAAGCTTCCGGGCACGACAAGACAACAACCGACAAGGCGCTTGCCGCTGCAGACCACCTCTCTGCATTTCCACGCCCAAAGACATCCACTAACGTGTCGCCTGGACCTTTCCAGCGCCAAGCGTGGCGAGAGGTCAGGCAGCCAACGTCGAGGTGGCAAGCGGCACAGCAAGTTTGCCATCGTGGCGAACGGTGGCGCCCTGACAGTCCCTCGTTTGCACCGTTAGGGCGACTAGACGGGCATTTAATGCCTTTGTCCCCGCCGTCGAGGTTAGGTATGGTACATGATACCTTTGCATAAGTAGGTGTACCAACCACTACTTTTCCATTTGTACCCTTGTCTATGTTGCCACCTGTCAGAGACCCCTTGAGCATATAAAAGGAGGCCCATGCGCAACGTAGAAAAGGGTCGGTCAGTTTTCCCCCACGCTCAGTCTCGTTAGCAGCTCGTGTGTACTGTAGCACTCAGTGCTCCTGAGCAAGAACGCAATACACCTAGACATGCAGCAGTAGGAGTGTTATCTCTCCGGAGAGCTCCGAAGCTGGGTAAACCTCTCATGTGCTTCGCCTCGATCTGCTCTTCGTGCGACCTCCGCTCCCCGCCGAACCGAAAGGGGCTCGGTCCGCTGGTCCCATAGGTGTTCGTGGGCCAGCTCAGCCTGCCCCGACAGGGAGGCGTGCGAGCACCGCCCGATGCGCAGGCTGACCGGGAGGCGTGCAAGCTATCCTTGAGTGCGCAGGCTCACCGAGAAGCGTGCGAGCTGTACGCTACGTAGGCTCACTGGGAAGCAAGCCCTTTGACTTCCATGGACGCCCGCCTTGCTCGCATCCTCTCCATTAATGGCTCCAAGCCGCAGTTTAATTCGCTTTTTAAATATAAAACACTCATCGCAGTTTTAGTTAGAACACCCGTATGCAAACCGACAGCTTCCCCAGGAAGCCAAGAGAAAATGTGCCCAGCAGGATTTCTGCAGCTCTTGATCGCAAACGTTTTAGATAGAACACCCGTATGCAAAGTGAGAGCAGCGCATGATTTGTGCATCCCTTGAACGCAAATGGTTGTTTTGGATGACCCATGTGGAACCACGTACAAACAATTTGGTAAGATTTGTCAATCCTTGTAACACTGCGATTTGTCGAAATATGAAGCTAAAAATCACTAGCAGTATCTAATTTTTGCAACTAAAATTCAGTAATTAAGCATAGATTTCATTCATAGATTAAGAAGTCATTCTTAATTTATACAAACAGTTCAACTCGACAGCTGAACCGACCAAACTTTTCCCGAATTGTTGCCAACCACGTACTGAAATAGCTAGTTCAACTATATATACTAGCTAATTTTAAGTACGTTATGCAGTCCACCACATCTATAGTCAGATGAACTGAACAAAATAGCCCCTAAATACTAATACTACTACTGCGGAGGGGCTTTGTACTACTTCTGGCTGCCTCTCCTCTGCCGAGCGCACTCAGTAAGAGGCGGAGGAGGAGGAGCCTACCGACAAGCTGGGCAACCGCAATGCGGTGCCTGCCGCTAATGCAGCTTCAGCGATGCTCGCCTCGATCGCCCTCTCCCGCTCCAGATGACCCCTATCGAAGCGATGGTTCTCCCCGTAGATCGCCTGATTCCTCGGCTCTGAGGCGGCTTGTGCTGCTGCCATTGCGGCGGTAAGGCTCTTTGCGTCCTCGACGAGGCGCTCCTCCTCCTCCCGCAGGAACTCGGTGTAGCGCGCAAGGTCGTTGTCGCACGTGCGGGCATCCACCTCCGCCTCCTGATGACCCACAAGTATAGGGGATCTATCATAGTCCTTTCGATAAGTAAGAGTGTCGAACCCAACGAGAGCAGAAGGAAATGACAAGCAGTTTTCAGTAAGATATTCTCTGCAAGCACTGAAATTATTGGTAACAGATAGTTTTGTGATAAAGTAATTTGTAATGGGTAACAAGTAATAAAAGTAAATAAGGTGCAGCAAGATGGCCCAATCCTTTTTGTAGCAAAGGAAAAGCCTGGACAAACTCTTATATAGAGAAAAGTGCTCCCGAGGACACATGGGAATAATCGTCAAGCTAGTTTCCATCACGCTCATATGATTCACGTCCGTTACTTTGATAATTTGGTATGTGGGTGGAACGGTGCTTGAATGCTGTCCTTTCTTGGACAAGCATCCCACTTATTATTAACCCCTATTGCAAGCATCTGCAACTACAAAAGAAGTATTAAGGTAAACCTAACCATAACATTAAACATATGGATCCAAATCAGCCCCTTACGAAGCAAATCATAAACTAGGGTTTAAGCTTCTGTCACTCTAGCAACCCATCATCTACTTATTACTTCCCAATGCCTTCCTCTAGGCCCAAATAATGGTGAAGTGTCATGTAGTCGATGTTCACATAACACCACTAGAGGAGAGACAACATAAATCTCATCAAAATATCAAACGGATACCAAATTCACATGACTACTTATAGCAAGACTTCTCCCATGTCCTCAGGAACAAACGTAACTACTCACAAATCATATTCATGTTCATAATCAGAGGGGTATTAATATGCATAAAGGATCTGAACATATGATCTTCCACCAAATAAACCAACTAGCATCAACTACAAGGAGTAATCAACACTACTAGCAACCAACAGGTACCAATTTGAGGCTTTGGGATAAAGATTGGATACAAGAGATGAACTAGGGTTTGAGATAAGATGGTGCTGGTGAAGATGTTGATGGAGATTGACCCCTCGATGAGAGGATCGTTGGTGATGATGATGGCGATGATTTCCCCCTCCCGGAGGGAAGTTTCCCCGGTAGAACAGCTCTGCCGGAGCCCTAGATTGGTTCCGCCTCGTGGCGGCGGAGTTTCTTCCTGAAAGCTTGCTTATGATTTTTTCCAGGGTAAAAGACTTCATATAGCAGAAGATGGGCACCGAAGGCCTGCCAGGGGCCCACGAGGCAGGGGGCGCGCCCCCCACCCTCGTGGTCAGGGTGTGGGCCCCCTCTGGTGGGATCTTTCGCTAGTATTTTTTATTAATTCCAAAAATAACTCCCGTGAAGTTTCGTGACTTTTGAGTCTGCGAGAATAGGTCTCTAATATTTGCTCCTTTTCGAGCCCAGAATTCCAGCTGCCGGCATTCTCCCTCTTCATGTAAACCTTGTAAAATAAGAGAGAATAAGCATAAGTATTGTGACATAACGTGTAATAACAGCCCATAATGCAATAAATATCGATATAAAAGCATGATGCAAAATGGACGTATCAACTCCCCCAAGCTTAGACCTCGGTTGTCCTCAAGCGGAAGCCGATAACGATAAATATGTCCACATTTTTAGAGATAGAGGTGTCGATAAATAAAATACGCACATGAGGGCATCATGATAATTCTTATAACAGCAACATATATATATATATATTGTCATATGATTTCTTGTGCTCAAGTAATAATCTATTCACAATGTCAAGTATGAATCAGAAACTTCATTGAGAACCAACAAACAATAATCTTAGTCATTGAAGCAATTGCAATTTATCATAACATCGGAAAGAGTCAATATAAGAGCTTTCCAGCAAGTCCACATACTCAACTATCTTTTAGTCTTTCATAATTGCTAACACTCATGCGATACTTATGGGTATGGAGTCTTAATCGGACACAGAGAAAGATAGGGGCTTATAGTGTTGCCTCCCAACCTTTTACCTCAAGGGTAATGTCAACAATTATAATTCATGCTAACTCACATCCAATTGGATATATATCAGGATCTTTCCAACACAATGTGCTTGCCAAAGGATAAAATGTAAAAAAGGAAAGGTGAAGATCACCATGACTCTTGTAAGGTATGAGACAAGAATAAAAGATAGGCCCTTCGCAGAGGGAAGCAGAGGTTGCCATGTGCTTTTATGGTTGGACGCACGAAATCTTAATGCAAAAGAACGTCACTTTGTATTGCCACTTGTGATATGGACCTTTATTATGCAGTCTGTCGCTTTTATTGCTTCCATATCACAAGATCGTATAAAGCTTATTTTCTCCACACTAATAATCATACATATTTAGAGAGATTAATTTTCATTGCATGCAACAATGACAACTTACTTGAACGATATTACTCAATCCATAGGTAGATACGGTGGACTCTCATGGCAAAACTGGGTTTAAGGATATTCGGAAGCACAAGTAGTATCTCTACTTGGTGCGAAGTATTTGGCTAGCATGAGGGGGAAAGGCAAGCTCAACATGTTGGATGATCCATGACAATATACTTTATTTCAGATATAAGAAAACATAACCCATTATGTTGTCTTCCTTGTCCAACATCAACTCTTTAGCATGTCATATTTTAATGAGTGCTCACAATCATAAAAGATGTCCAAAATGGTATATTTATATGTGAAAACCTCTCTTTCTTTATTACTTCCTATTAATTGCAACGATGACCAAAACTATGTTTGTCAACTCTCAACAACTTTTATTCATCATACTCTTTATATGTGAAGTCATTACTCTCCATAAGATCAATATGATCTCTTTACTTCTTTTTACTCTTTTCTTTTTCTTTACTACCCTCACGATCATAGCAAGATAATCAAGCCCTTGACTCAACACTAATCTTTATTATATATAGCTCACGGACTCGATTACATAGAAGGATCATAAAGCAAAGCTCAAAACTAAATCATACTAAAACTTTATTCTACTAGATCAAGATATTACCAAAAGGATCGAACTAAGAAAAATGGTAAAGATAGGAGTGTGATGGTGATACGATACCGGGGCACCTCCCCCAAGCTTGGCAGTTGCCAAGGGGATTGCCCATACCCATGTGATTATATATCTTTTTTTGGTGAAGGAGATGGTGGTGATGACGGGTAGTCGCACATCGAGCGTAGGAGATCCTCCAATTTGCGAATAATGCCCTTGAGTGTGGTGATATGCTCGTTCAACAAAATATTTTCACGCGTGAGATACTTATTTTGTATGCGCCCTAACTCAATCATGTTGAAAGCTTCAATCTCCGTTGGGGTAAGAAGATTGTGATGAGGTTAGAGGATGTCTTCATCTTCTGCTGCCGGAACTTGGTCCCCCATGGCCTTCTTGATCCCATCATCCTTGTTGATCTCCCCGGGTTCTTCTCTCTTCAGCTCTATCTTCATTAGCCAAGCATAGTTGTCACCATTGTTGGAGGAGGGGGACGACACGATGCCTGGCCTTGACAACTCTGGCAGAAAACAACTCAAAACAAAAACAGAGGATATTTGCGTGGTACGGTGGTCAAAACCTTCAGGAGATTATATAATGAAACTTTACCAACCAAAAGAAGTATCGTGCAAGAAAACGTAGTCAGGAGGGCACACGAGGTGCCCACGAGGTAGGGGGGCGCGCCCTCCACCCTCGTGGACGCCTCGTGTCCTTCCCGGACTACTTCTTATTTTCCTATTTTCTTAAATATTTCGAAACAGAGAAAAATTGCCATTAGAACTGTTTTGGAGTTGGTTTACTTACCGTACCACATACCTATTCCTTTTCGGAGTCCGAAGCGTTCTGGAAAGTGTCCCTTATGTATTCCTCCGGGGTTACAGTTTGAAGAACATTGGTTTCAACATTTATAGGATTACCTGAGATATACTGTTTGATTCTTTGACCGTTCACCACCTTCGGATTTGTGCCTTCGAAGTTGTTGATTTTTATGGCACCGGAACGATAGACCTCCTCAATAACGTAAGGACCTTCCCATTTAGAGAGAAGTTTTCCTGCAAAATATCTTAGGCGAGATTTGAATAGCAACATATAATCACCTACATTAAACTCGCGCTTTTGTATCCTTTTGTCATGCCATCTTTTAACTTTTTCTTTAAACAGTTTGGCATTCTCATAGGCCTGGGTTCTCCATTCATCAAGTGAGCTAATGTGAAATAACCTCTTCTCACCGGAAAGTTTGAAATCATAATTGAGCTCTTTAATGGCCCAATATGCCTTATGTTCTAGTTCAAGAGGTAAGTGACATGATTTTCCATAAACCATTTTATACGGAGACATACCCATAGGATTTTTATAGGCAGTTCTATAGGCCCATAATGCATCATCAAGTTTCTTGGACCAATTCTTTCTAGATCTATTAACAGTCTTTTGCAAAATTAATTTGATCTCTCTATTACTCAATTCTACTTGACCACTAGACTATGGGTGATATGGAGATGCAATTCTACGATTAACATCATACTTAGCAAGCATTTTACGAAATGCACGATGAATAAAATGTGAACCACCATCAGTCATTAAATATCTAGGGACTCCAAACCTCGAGAAAATAACTTCTTTAAGCATCTTATTAGAGGTGTTATGATCAGCTCTACTAGTTGGAATAACTTCTACCCACTTAGTAACGTAATCAACAACAACTAAAATATGTGTATACCCATTAGAGGAAGGAAACGGTCCCATATAATCAAAGCCCCAAACATCAAATGGTTCAATAACAAGTGAATAATTCATAGGAATTTCTTGACGTCTACTAATATTACAATTCTTGGACATTCATCACAAGATAAGACAAACTTACGGGCATCTTTGAAGAGAGTAGGCCAATAAAAACCAGATTGCAATACCTTATGTGCAGTTCTATCTCCAACGTGGTGTCCTCCATAAGCCTCAGAGTGACACTTGTGTAGGATCTGTTCCTGTTCATGCTCAGGTATACAACGTCTAATAACACCATCTACTCCTTTATAAAGGTGTGGGTCATCCCAGAAGTGATGTCTTAAATCATAGAAAAACTTTTTCTTTTGCTGGTATGTGAAACTAGGTGGCATAAATTTAGCAAAAATGTAATTAGCATAATCAGCATACCATAGAGCAGCACGAGAAGCATATATGACAGCCAATTGTTCATCAAGAAAGCTATCATCAATAGGTAGTGGATCATCAAGAACATTCTCTAACCTAGACAAGTTGTCTGCAATGGGGTTCTCAGCTGCCTTTCTATCAATAATATGCAAATCAAATTCTTGTACCTTTAATAGCAGCATGATCAGTGTGAATATTTAATTTAGAATCAACAATATAAGGTCTGAACTTATCACAAGCAAATACAACTGCTAAAAATTCTTTTTCAGTAGTAGCATAATTTCTCTGAGCATTGTCTAGAGTTTCACTAGCATATTGTATAACATTTAATTTCTTATCAACTCTTTGTCCAAGGACAGCACCTACAGCATAATCACTACCATCACACATAATTTCAAAGGGTATATTCCAATCAGGTGGCTTAATAATAGGTGCAGAAATCAATGCTTTCTTAAGTATTTCAAATGCTTCTACACAATCATCATCAAAGACAAAAGGAATATCTTTTTGTAAGAGATTAGTGAGAGGCGTGGAGATTTTAGAGAAGTCCTTAATGAACCTCCTATAAAAACCGGCATGACCAAGGAAACTTCTTATACCTTTAATGTCCTTGGGACACGACATCTTTTCAATAGCATCAACTTTTGCTTTGTCAAGTTCAATACCTCTTTCAGAAATTTTATGCCCCAAGACAATACCTTCATTAACCATAAAGTGGCACTTCTCCCAATTCAAGACAAGGTTAGTTTCTTCACATTTCTGCAAAACTCGATCAAGGTTGCTCAAGCAATCATCAAAAGAAGTTCCGTATACGGAGAAATCATCCATGAAAACTTCAACAATCTTTTCACAAAAATCAGAGAATATAGCCATCATGCATCTTTGAAAGGTAGGAGGTGCGTTACATAAACCCAAAGGCATACGTCTATAAGCAAAGGTACCGAAAGGGCATGTAAAAGTGGTCTTTCCTTGATCCTCTTTTGACACAGGTATTTGAGAGAAACTAGAATAACCATCTAGAAAGAAAAAATGTGTATGTTTGGATAGTCTTTCTAGCATTTGATCAATAAAAGGTAAAGCGTAATGATCCTTTTTAGTAGCTTTATTTAATTTGCGGAAATCGGTTACCATTCTATAACTTGTAATAATTCTTCATGGGATCAATTCATCTTTATGATTAGGAACAACAGTAATACCTCCCTTCTTAGGGACACAATGGACATGACTTACCCACTGACTATCAGCAACGGGATAAATTATACCTGCCTCCAGAAGCTTTAGTATATCTTTCCATACCACTTCTTTCATCTTAGGATTTAACCGTCGTTGGTGATCAAAAACTGGTTTAGCGTCTTTCTCCAATTTTATTTTGTGTTGGCATAGAGTGGGACTAATGCCCTTAATATCATCAAGAGTATATTCAATAGCAGCATGGTGCTTCTTCAGAGTTTTCAATAATTTATTTTCTTCATGCTCTGGAAGGTTAGCACTAATAATAACAGGATATATCTTCTTCTCATCAAGATAAGCATATTTAAGAGTATCAGGTAATGGTTTAATTCAAACACGGGATCACCCTTGGGTGGAGGAGGATCCCCTAGGATTTCAACAGGCAAGTTGTGTTTCAAGATAGGTCCTTGTTTAAATAATACTTCATCTATTTCCCTTCTTTCATTCACAAACATTCTTTCATTCATAAACATATCATTTTCATGGTCGAGCAAATATTGTTCTAAAGGGTCATTAGGAGGCACGGCAATAGAAGCAAGACCAATAATGTCATCTTTACTAGGCAATTCCTCGTCACGGGGTTGTCTACAAAATTTAGCAAAGTTAAACTCATGAGACATATCCCCCAAACCAATAGTAACAACATCCTTTTTCAAATCTATCTTAGCGTTAGAGAAACTCTAGCAGACCCCACATTTTGCCGACCTGTAAAATGTGTTTGAAGGTCGCACGGGGGCGGTTATGCAGGACGAAATTTGCGGCGGCAGACTAGAAACCGCAAACAAACCCCTAAATTTTAAAAAAAGTTGTTTCACGCGGGAAATTTAAGCAACAGCTCGCCGGAGCTCACTCACATACATGGTTCTTCTTCGCATAATAAGTTCATACACGCCACATACATACATAAAGGTTAGATATGCTAGACAGGGCATACTCTACCGCACCACTTCAACAAAATTGAGCTCACCGGAGCTCCTGCTTTAGCTGCCCATCGGCGGCGATCAGTCAGAGTTGGAGGAGTCGGAGCCGAGGTCGACGAAGAGCTTCGCCTGCTCCTCCTTCATCATGCGTAGGTTGGCCTCCTTCGATGCCTGCGCCTGCGATGTCGTGAGGCCCGTCTCAAGGAAGAATCGCTCGTACTCAAGCTCGTGCCGGATACACTCTTCCATCTCCTCTAGATCCCTTGCCGACCGCTCGAGGACGACGCGCTCGAGGAGCTCCTCCTGCCCTGATGGGAGGTAGTCCTCGGGTCCGATGATGCCTCGGCATGGCGGCGCATCGGGCACGGCCTCCTCCGGCTCCCTCTTCACCAGAACGAGCCGCGAGCTCAATGCGCCCACGAATGAGCTGCCCGCAGACCAGTGGTCGGATGAGCTCCCCGCGGACCAGTTGTCGGAGGAGGCGCGGCGGCGACGGGCGCGCTCGAGCTCGAACTCGTCGAGCTCGCGCCGTTCGAGTGCTGGCAGCGGCCGGGCTCCCTGGTTGAGCCACCGACGCGCCCCCGCTTCTTGTGGCGTCGAGATCTGCAGCGGCGGCGCTCCGCCTCATCCCCCGAGTCGGCCATGGTGGTTCAAGGCTCACCGGGGGGATAAATCGAGCGGCGCGGTGGGGAATTGGAGGGGAACGCGGCGGAGGGAGGATATGGTTTCGACCCGCATCTGCCCCGCAAACCCACAGTTATAGTGGCTCGGGGGTTGCGTTTGCGGGCTGCGGCAAAAAAAATTACAGGCCGGACACCGATGCGGGCTCTGATGCAGCCGTAAAAATGGTGAGCACAGATAATCACCGGAATTATGCGGGTTTGCACCGGATGCGGGGTCTGCTAGAGTTGCTCTTAACAGTATTCAAGAAGGATCTACCAAATATGATGGGACAAAAGCTATCTTGCGGGGAACCAAGAACAAGAAAATCAGCAGGATATTTAACTTTCTCACACAAGACTTCAACATCTCTAACAATCCCAACTGGTGAAATAGTGTCTCTATTGGCAAGCTTAATTGTAACATCAATTTCTTCTATCTCAGCAGGTGCAATATCATGCATAATTTCTTTGTATAAGGAATGAGGTATTGCACTTGCACTAGCACCCATATTTCATAAGCCATGATAAGAATGATCTCCTATCTTAAAAGAAATAACAGGCATGCCTACAACAGGTCTATGTTTATTTTTAGTATCAGGTCTAGCAATTCTAGCAGCTTCATTGCAGAAGTAAATAACATGCCCATCAATATTATCAGCCAAGAGATCTTTAACCATAGCAACACTAGGTTCAACTTTAATTTGCTCAGGGGGTTTGGGTGTCTTAATGTTACTTTTGTTGACCACAGTTGAAGCTTTAGCATGATCCTTTATTCTAACAGGGAAAGGTGGTTGCTCAATGTAAGAAGTAGGAACGATAGGATCATTATAAGTGATAGTCTTTTCTTCAACTTTAATAGGTGCAACTACTTTTACTTCAATGGGAGGATTATATTTAAACCACTTCTCCTTAGGGAGATCAACATGAGTAGCAAAGGATTCACAGAAAGAAGCTACAATCTCAGAGTCAAGTCCATATTTAGTGCTAAATTCACGGAAAACATCGGTATCCATAAAATATTTAACACAATCAAACTTAGGTGTTATACCTGTGTAACATCCCAAATTTTCAATTTCGAATGTTATACACTAGATCATCAATGCATATCATATTTTCTTTCTTTTGACTCGATCCTAGAAATTTTACGCAACTCAAGGACCCACGGAGAGAGTTGGGAATTTCGTTATTATCATATTTGAGTTTTCTCAAATTTTGAAAATATGATCATTTGATTTTATTTATTTTATCTTCAATTATTTCTATTATAAAAATATGAGAGGGGGAATAAAATGACTTACCCAAAATGAAGAAATATTGAGGATTTAATAAGAAAATCAAATAAGATTTTATTTTGGAGTTTTTGGCTATTTTATTTGAATTTAGGAAAAACTGCACATTTTCAAAACTGCATTTTAGGGCCAAGAAAATGTTCATCTCGTTCTAAATTTTATTTAGACAGTGAAAATTTGTTTTGGCATTTTTAGATTTTTATTTAGTTTTCTAGGATTTTTTTTCTGTTCGGCGGAATTATTAAAAAAAAACTTCCAGCGCCCGACCGGGCCGAAGCCCAGCCGAGCCAGGCCGGCCCAACCCCGCGCCACCGCCTCCCCTCGCGCGCGCCGCCGTGCGCAGCACGGACGCCGAGGAGAGTCCGAGCCGGACTCCTCCCCGGGCGCCCCCTAAGCGAGGCCGCCGCCGCCGCCGCCTTTTATATAGCCGCCGCCCGCCCACCACCACCACCGCCACCGCCAACCCCGCCAGCCCCGCCGTCGCCGAGCCTCCCAGCGCCGCTGCCGCCGCCGCTGCTGCAGCCCGCGCCGCCGCCGAGCCCCGCCGCCCCGCAGCCCGCTCCCACCCCGCCGGAGTCCGACGAGGTAGTCGCACCGTCCGCCGTCGGTTTTTTAGAAAAAAAACCGATCCGATTTTTTCCAGAAACCCTAGGTTTTTTTAATTTTGTCAGATCGGTTTATTTATTTAGCGAGCGTTTGCTCGTTCATTCGTTTTAACGGACGAATTCACCGTTTAGTTTCGTTAATCTGTTCGTCAGTTTTCCTTTTTCTCGGATTTTCCGCGATTATTTCTGATCGCGATTTTCGTTTTAGTTTATCTTTTCGGTCGTTTATCGGAATCAAGCGATTCAAGCGCCTAGAGTTTTGTCTCGAAACCCTCTTTCTGTTTAACCAACTCAAACAAGTTTTTGCTTCTGTAAAATTTGAATTAGGTCCAGATTAGTAAACGAAGCTTGTTTCTTTCGCCGTTTGTTTTTTGTTGCTTTGTTTGTTTCGATTTTTTTTGCAAACCGGAGTTCTTAAGTTGAACTTTCTGGTTAGATCTTTTATTTGAGTTTTCCCTGTGCATTAGATGAGTACTTATTGTATGCTTGTTTGTTTGCGATAGAGTACCCGAAGTGCGCCGCTTGCTACTTCGAATCGCTAGGTTTCACGGATCATCAGCAAGGCAAGTAACAGTTTGATCATATTCCCTTTCATACCCAGTTTTTATGCATTAGATCAATCCTCAAACATTGCATGATTAGGATCTAAGTAAATTGTGGGTTTTGGGGAAGTAGATGAGGTAGTACCTATTACTTGTTTCATTATCAAACCCATGGGAGCTACTTCTATGTTTGCTTACATTGCCATGCTATGCTAGTAGTCGTGGATTGGGGAGTGTATCCATGACAGATGTGAGATTGTTATTTAATGGTTTACTTAAGGTGGCAACTTTAATACACATCTGGGTGGATTGAGGTACCTGGGTATTCCAGGATTGCATGCTTTTCTTTATGGACCGCCACACAGGCTCAAAGTGATCATGAGATTATTCATGCTAGAAACTTCCGTGTGCAGCCACAAGCTACTATGGGCTCTAGCATAGTTGATTAAGTCGTGCAAACTCTTATAGTGGTAGACTAGCAGATGTAGGGGAAAGTAGGTGTAACGGTCTACCCGATCGTAAGGTGCTAGCGCTTCTGAAAGACTATGTCTCGGTCATCCGTTTCTCAAACACCTTGTAGTGCGAGAATCCCATGGAGGAGATCGAGTCTTGTGGGGAAAAGTGCGAAAACCTCTGTAGAGTGTATAAACTAATCATGGTTAGTCGTGTCCCCGGTTATGGACATCTTGAGTATCTAGTACTTGGATTATCATGTGAATCTCATCATGTTACTTTAATTAATATTGTTATGTTTTAATGATGATGCTTAATTGGGATTGAGAATGCTGTCAACCATTCTCAATGTTTAACAACCACCATGATAGTTAAATAAAATTTATTCCTTTGTAGTAGGGAAAAATTGGCTTCACGTAAAACTGTAACCATAGAGCTTTCCACCAGCCATATATGCATGTAGTATAGCATTACTCTTTCATATACTCTCTATGTATTACATTGCCAGCATATTCCATGTGCTGACCCGTTTTCGGGCTGCAACGTTCATGTTGCAGACTTTTCGCAACGACGAGTAAGGTGCCTTTGGTCGTGGTTCTATACTCAGTGCTGCCGTTGGAGTTGATGGACTCGCTTATCTTCCAAGCCTTCCGCTGTTATCGTTATTAGATGGCCTTAAGCCATATTTATTGTAATAAGTTCTCTTTTGAGACATTCGATGTAATAAGTGTGTGATTGCTACTCTGTTATAAATCCTTCAAGATCTGTGCGTGTCAAGACATTCTTGATCTAGGGATGACACTAAAGCACGTAGATCGACTGCTTGAGGTCTGGTCGCTACAAGATGGTATCGAGCACACGACCGTAGGACACGACCACTAAGCTAAAGCCCTAGATCACTACTCTTTCTTCTCATTTCTGACTCCTCATCTTTTCTACTCTTTTAGGATGGCGGATGCAAGGAACAAGTTCACACAACCGGAGGATGATACACCCTTTGGACGTCACTTGAAGGAAGTCACTAGATACCTAAACATCGGAGTACCAAGCTTCACCGGTACCTACAATGCCACTTTACCCGAAGAGGAGCGCTGGATGATTCAAGTTCAAGTTCCAGGAAGGATGTTCGCGCCAGTCACGGAGCCCATAGAGTTTTCCTTTGATGCACCAACCTGGAGTCTAGGAAAGAGCATGGCAGCCCACATCACCATGGGACGTATTGGAGAAGTTTACCGCAATGATCTCAAGGATACTATATACTAGATTTGTGGGCGTCGAGATGAGCAATGGGAGATGATCAGCACCAGGAAGGATAGATCAATCGCAACTTTTATCCAGGAGTTAAACCAGCACATTCGACGCCAGGAGAACCAGATGCGCGCATGCATGATGGATCTGCAGAAGGCCTTGACCAAGATCACGGAGCTGGAAGAAGAACTCAAAGCTACACGTGAAGATTATATGGAGGAAATCGAAGTGTTAGTGGAGAAGAATGACGACCTAACCAGGAAGCTAGGAGTTTTCATGGGAGACCCCGTGCCAGGAGGGGAAGACGACGATTCCACTTGCCCGAATAACTATATCATCATCGACAACACCGACTCGGACCCAGACGACAGCGATGATGACTATGTTGATGAAGCTGGAGCGGATATCATGGAGTCTTCATCGGAGCAGTTTTTCTAGTTGACCACCATAACAGTAGTAGTATTTCCCCCATGTATCTAGTTTAGTCCGAGCACTTTTGTAACGATAGATAGACCGTTGTGTGCCTTTGTTTGAATTGAATGAAGTGATTTTGTTTGCATTTGTCTCATGTGCATATGGGTAGTTTTTTCTCTCTGGACCTCATTCTATTCTATATTCTCATCTTCTCTAAAACCCTCAGATGCCTCCGAGACGCGACACCGGATTTGTTTTCCCACTGGAGATCATTCAGTTGATTCAGCAGCATAATGTCTTGATGCAAGCACTAGTAAAGAACCAAGGCAACAACAACAACAACAACAACAACAACGACAACCCACCACCACCACCACCACCTGTTGACAATTTGACCCGTTTCTTGAGGCTGAATCCGCCGGTGTTTTCCAGTAGCACCGAGCCGATTGTTGCAGATGATTGGCTCCGCAAGGTTGGAAGGGAGTCGACCACTACAGGATGCACAGATGTGGAGAGAGTGCATTTTGCCGCACATCAGCTTGATGGACCCGCAGCATCATGGTGGGAGAATTACACAGCCACACACCCTCTTGACACTGTCACATGGGACCAGCCAAGAAGCTTTCCGTACTGCCCATGTTTCAGCAGGAGCTATGGCCATGAAGAAGCATCAGTTTCGCAACTTATGCCAAGGAGGACGCACTATAGGCCAGTATGTGGAGGACTTTAGTAAGTTAGCGCGTTATGCCCCAGATGACGTTGCTACAGATGCAGCTAAGCAGGACAAATTTCTGGAACGACTGAATGATGAGCTGAGCATGCAGTTGATGGTATCAACTTTCAACAACTACCAGGAGTTGGTAGATCGTGCTCTTATGATTGAAGGGATGCAGCAACAGATTGAAAACCGCAAGAGGAAGTATGGACAAGGGAAGTACAATTCTGGAGCTTAGCAGAAGCTACGCTTTACCCCAAAACCGGTAGGACATTTTCAGCATACCCATGGAGGAGGGAATTCGCATAATCACAATGGCTCCAAGAATGGTAACGGGAATGGAGGAAGCAACGGACAGAACCGTACCAACCCGTCAACCCCAGCCAAGAGAGACCTGAGCCAAGTCACTTGCTTTAAGTGTCAGAAGACTGGACATTATGCCAATGAATGTCCTGAAGCCCAGAATGGAAATGGCAATGGAAGCTCTGGGAAGAAGCCGAGCCCTTTCAACAGGAGACAGGAAAACCACGTTAACATGGATGAGGTTGAAGCCCAGCCAGATGCAATAATAGGTAACTTTTTGGTTAAGTCATTTACTGCAATCGTTCTTTTTTATACTGGTGCATCGCATTCATACATATCAAGGGGATTTGTGGACAAGTATAAACTGCCCACCAAGGTTCTTAGAACACCTATGTTAGTAAGCTCACCAGGAGTGGAGTATATGGCTAGTCGAGGATGTTTTCAAGTGCCATTGAGCATACGTAGGCATGTTTTCCCCACGGATTTAATCATTCTGGAATCACAAGGTTTGGACGTGATTCTAGGTATGGATTGGCTATCGATGTATGGAGGAAACATCAATTGCGCCAGTAAGTTGATTTTGCTTACCACCCCAGAAGGAAGAAGAATCAAGTATGTGTCACGACATGAGCCGAAGAGGACTCAAGTAAATTCCTTATCAGGAGTTGTGCAGGAGGAAGTACCAGTGGTGAAGGATTTCCCAGACGTATTTCCAGAAAAGTTGCCAGGTATGCCACCGGATAGAGACATTGAGTTTTTGATTGAGCTTTTGCCAGGCACATGGCCGATATCTAAGAGACCGTACCAGATGCCCGCACAAGATTTGGAGGAAATTAAGAAGCAGGTTAAGGAGTTACTGGATAAAGGTTTTATTCACCCAAGTTCTTCACCTTGGGGATCGCCAGTACTTCTAGTGGAGAAGAAGGATGGATCATTGAGAATGGTTGTTGATTATCAAGGATTGAATGAAGTAACTATCAAGAATAAGTACCTGTTGCCAATGATGAATGATTTGTTTGACCAATTGCAAGGAGCTAAGGTATTTTCCAAGACCGATTTGCGATCAGGATGACATCAGTTAAAGATTCGAGAGCAGGATATACCTAAGACGGCTTTTACCACCAGGTATGGGTTGTATGAGTATACCGTTATGTCATTTGGTCTGACTAACGCACCTGCCTATTTCATGAACATGATGAACAAGGTGTTTATGGAGTTTTTGGATAAGTTCGTCGTGGTGTTCATTGATGATATTTTGGTTTACTCAAAGAATGAAGAGGAGCATAAGGAGCATTTGCGTTTAGTACTTGAGAAGCTTAGAGAACATCACTTATATGCCAAGTTCAGCAAATTTGAGTTTTGGTTGAAGGAAGTTGGATTCCTCAGACACGTTATATCCGGAGAAGGTATAGCAGTAGATCCCACCAAGGTTGTCACTGTGACAAACTGGGAAGCACCAACGACAGTTGGAGAGATCCGGAGTTTCCTTGGACTGGCAGGATACTACCGAAGATTCATTGAGAATTTCTCGAAGATTGCGAAGCCCATGACGGAGTTGTTGAAGAAGGATACCAAGTTCAAATGGACTGAAGAATGTGAGGCTAGTTTCCAGGAGTTAAAGAAACGTTTCGTTACATCATCAGTGTTGATTCTGCCAGATCACAGCAAAGATTACGAGGTATATTGCGACGCTTCATGTCGAGGACTTGGTGCAGTGCTTATGCAGGAGGGAAGAGTTGTTTCGTATGCTTCACGACAACTTAAGCCCCGTGAGTTGAATTATGCCACACATGATTTGGAATTAGCAGCAGTAGTGCATGCATTGAAGACTTGGAGACATCTTCTCATTGGAAACCATTGTGAGGTGTACACGGATCACAAGAGTTTGAAGTACATCTTCACGCAGAAGGAGTTGAATCTCAGGTAAAAGAGATGGTTGGAGCTCATCAAGGATTATGATATGAGATTGCATTATCATCCCGAAAAGGCTAACGTAGTAGCAGATGCGTTGAGCCACAAGAGCCGTATCAACACACTAATGACCGGAGATTTACCAAAGGAGTTAGCCGAGGATCTTCGAGAGTTATGTTTGTAGATAGTTCTGAGAGGCTATGTAGCAGCATTGGAGATTCAGTCTACTTTGATGGATAAGATCAGAGAAGCTCAGAAGACTGACAAGGAGATGGCCTCTATAAAGGAGAAGATGAGCAAGGGAAAAGCTAAAGGATTTCGTGAGGATGAACACGATACCTTATGGTTTGAGGACCGCGTTTACGTGCCTAATGATCCGGAGATCAGAAAGTTGATTTTGCAAGAGGCCCATGATTAGCCGTACTCGATTCACCCAGGAAATACCAAGATGTATTTGGATTTGAAGGACACTTTCTGGTGGACCGGTATGAAGAAGGATATTGCGGAGTATGTAGCAGTTTGTGCTGTATGTCAGAGAGTGAAGGCAGAACATCAGAAGCCAGCAAGATTGTTACAACCATTGCCGATACCCGAATGGAAGTGGGATAAACTAGGCATGGATTTTATCACGGGATTGCCCAGGACCCGTTCAGGCTATGACTCGATATGGGTCGTAGTTGATCGCTTGACGAAGGTAGCTCATTTCATCCCAGTGAAGACCACTTACACCAGTGCTAAGTTGGCTAAGATATACATGACCAGGATATGTCTGCATGGAGTTCCGAGGAGCATTGTATCTGATAGAGGAACCCAGTTTACCTCAAAGTTCTGGAATCAGTTGCACTAAATTTTGGGTACCAGGATAGAGTTCAGTACAACCTTTCATCCGCAGACAGATGGACACGCCGAGAGAGTCAATCAGATTTTGGAGGATATGCTGAGAGCTTGTGCACTAGATTATGGATCAAGTTGGGATGACAACTTGCCATATGCGGAGTTCTCTTACAACAACAGTTATCAATCTAGTTTGAAGATGGCCCCTTTTGAAGCCTTGTACGGAAGGAGGTGCAAAACACCATTGTGATGGGATGAAGTTGGAGACCGCCAGTTGTTTGGACCAGATTTGATTAAGGAGTCGAGCGAAGGTGAAGTTGATTCGCGATAGGCTCAAGGTAGCCCAGTCCGAGCGGAAGAGCTATGCAGACTCTAAACGCAAGGAGACAATTATGCGAAGTCGGAGATAGAGTCTATCTTCGAGTATCTCCACTTCGAGGAGTTAAGCGCTTTGGAGTTAAGGGGAAATTAGCGCCACGTTTAGTGGGACCATACAAAGTTTTGGAGCATATGGGAGAAGTTGCTTACAAGTTGGAGTTTCCCGAAGGATTGTCAGGAGTTCACGACGTGTTCCACGTTTCCCAGTTGAAGAAGTGCCACGCAGAAATGGCTGATATACCGCCAAGAGATACAGTGCCGCTGGAAGTGATTCAGTTGGATAGTGATTTGACCTATGAGGAGAAACTAGTCAAGATTCTTGAGTATGCCAGCCGAGTCACCCGCAGCAAGGTTATCAAGTTTTGCAAAGTTCAGTGGAGCCATCACACCGAGGATGAAGCCACCGGGAGCGAGAGGAAGATCTGAAGGACCACCCTCACCTATTTTCTAGCCAACCCGAATCTCGAGGGCGAGATTCATCTTAAGGTGGGTAGGTTTGTAACATCCCAAATTTTCAATTTGGAATGTTATACACTAGATCATCAATGCATATCATATTTTCTTGCTTTTGGCTCGATCCTAGAAATTTTACGCAACTCAAGGACCCACGGAGAGAGTTGCGAATTTCGTTATTTTCATATTTGAGTTTTCTCAAATTTTGAAAATAGGATCATTTGATTTTATTTATTTTATCTTCAATTATTTCTATTATAAAAATATGAGAGGGGAATAAAATGACTTTCCCAAAATGAAGAAATATTGAGGAGTTAATAAAAAAATCAAATAAGTTTTATTTGTGAGTTTTGGCTATTTTATTTGAATTTAGGAAAAATTGCACGTTTTCAAAACTGCATTTTAGGGCCAAGAAAATGTTCATCTCGTTCTAAATATTTTATTTAGACAGTGAAAATTTGTTTTGGCATTTTTAGATTTTTATTTATTTTTCTAGGATTTATTTTCTGTTCGGCGTAATTGTTTTAAAAAAAACTCCCGCGCCCGACTGGGCCGAAGCCCAGCCGAGCCAGGCCGGCCCAACCCCGCGCCGCCGCCTCCCCTCGCGCGCGCCGCCGTGCGCGGCACGGACGCCGAGGAGAGTCCGAGCCGGACTCCTCCCGGCGCCTCTTGCCCAAGCAGCCGCCGCCCCTTTATATAGTCGCCGCCCTTAGCCACCACCACCACCACCACCGCCTTTCATGACGCCAGCCCGCCATGAGCCAGCGTCGTCGCTGAACCTCGCCAGCGCCGCTGCGCCAAGGCCACAGCAGCCCGCCCGCTGCCTTGTCAGCGCCGAGCCCCACCGCCCAAGCCGCCTCACGCCAGCTCCCACCCCACCGGAGTCCGACGAGGTAGCCGCACCATCCGCCGCCGGTTTTTCAGAAAAAAAAAACGATCTTGTTTTTTTTTCAGAAACCCTAGGTTTTTTTGTTTTGTTAAATCGGTTTATTCAGTTTATTTATTTAGCGAGCGTTCGCTCGTTCGTTCGTTTTAACGGACGAATTCACCGTTTAGTTTCAGTTAACGAACGTTCGTTCGTTAATCTGTTCATCAATTTTCCTTTTTCTCGGATTTTCCGCGATTATTTTTTATCGCGATTTCTGTTCCGATTTTCGTTTTAGTTTATCTTTTCGCTCGTTTACCGGAATCAGGCGATTCAAGCGCCTAGAGTTTCTTCTCGAAACCCTCTTTTCGTTTAACCAACTCAAACAAGTTTTTACTTCTTTAAAATTTTACTTAGGTCAAGATTAGTAAATGAAGCTTTTTTCTTTCGCCGTTTGTTTTTCGTTGCTTTGTTTGTTTCGATTTTTTTGCAGATCGGAGTTCTTAAGTTGAACTTTCTGGTTAGATCTTTTATTTGAGTTTTCCCTATGCATTAGATGAGTACTTATTGTATGCTTGTTTGTTTGTGACAGAGTACCCGGAGTGCGCCACTTGCTACTTCAAATCGCTAGGTTTCACGGATCATCAACAAGGCAAGTAACACGTTGATCATATTCCCTTTCATACCCAGTTTTTATGCATTAGATAAATCCTCAAACATTGCATGATTATGATCTAATTAAATTGTGGGTTTTGGGAAAGTAGATGAGGTAGTACCTATTACCTGTTTCATTATCAAACCCATGGGAGCTACTTCTACATTTGCTTACATTGCCATGCTATGCTAATAGACATGGATTGGGTGAGTGTAGCCATGACATATGTGAGATTGTTATTTAATGGGTTACTTAAGGTGGCAACTTTAATACACATCTGGGTGGATTGAGGTACCTGGGTATTCCAGGATTGCCTGTTTTTCTTTATGGACCGCCACCCAGGCTCAGAGGGATCATGAGATTATTCATGCTAGAAACTTCCGTGTGCAGCCACAAGATACTATGGGCTCTAGCATAGTTGATTAAGTCGTGTGAACTCTTATAGTGGTAGACTAGCAGATGTAGAGGAAAGTAGGTGTAACGGTCTAGCCGATCGTAAGGTGCTAGCACTTCTGAAAGACTATGTCTCGGTCATCCGTTTGCTCAAACACCATGTAGTGCGAGAATCCCAACGGAGGAGATCGAGTATTGTGGGGAAAAGTGCGCAAACCTCTGTAGTGTGTACAAACTAATCATGGTTAGTCATGTCCCCGATTATGGACATCTTGAGTATCTAGTACTTGGATTATCATGTGAATCTCATCATGTTACTTTAATTAATATTGTTGGGTTTTAATGATGATGCTTAATTGGGATTGAGAATGCTGTCAACCATTCTGTTTAATAACCACCATGATAGTTAAATAAAATTTATTCCTTTGCAGTAGGGAAAATTGGCTTTACGCAAAACTGTAACCATAGAGCTTTCCACCAGCCATATATGCATGTAGTATAACATTACTCTTTCATATTTCTCTCTATGTGTTACATTGCCAGCATGTTCCATGTGCTGACCCGTTTTCGGGCAGCAACGTTCATGTTGCAGACTTTTCGCAACGACAAGTAAGGTGCCTTTAGGTCGTGGTTCTATACTCAGTGATGTCGTTGGAGTTGATGGACTCGCTTATCTTCCAAGCCTTCCACTGTTATCGTTTTTAGATGGACTTAAGCCATATTTATTGTAATAAGTTCTCTTTTGAGACATTCGATGTAATAAGTGTGTGATTGCTACTGTGTTATAAATCCTTCAAGTAATCGTATGCGTGTCAAGATTCTTGATCCAGGATGACAAGAAGCACGTAGATCGGTATTGGAGGTCCGTCGCTACAACCTAACTCCTTACCTTCGTCGAGATCCCAATCTTCAGAGTTGCATTTAATTCTTTCCAATAAGTCCCATTTGAATTCAATAGTCTTCATCATAAAAGATCCAGTACAAGAAGTATCGAGCATGGAGAGATTATTGAGAGAAAGCCGAGCATAAAAATTCTGAATAATCATTTCTCTTGAGAGCTCATGATTGGGGCATGAATATAACATTGACTTAAGCCTCCCCCAAGCTTGAGCGATGCTTTCTCCTTCGCGAGGCCAAAAATTATATATATAATTACGATCACGATGAACAAGATGCATAGGATAAAACTTCTGATGAAATTCCAATTTCAGTCGGTTGTAGTTCCATGATCCCATATCATCACATAGCCAAAACCATGTCAATGCCTCTGCCTTAAAAGATAAAGAGAAGACCTTCTTCTTGAAAACATCCTCGGGCGCACCTTCAAGCTTAAATAATCCACAAACTTTATCCACATAGATTAGGTGCAAATCGGGATGTAACGTTCCATCTCCTGTAAAAGGAATAGCTAGCAGTTTCTCTATCATACCCGAAGGAATATCAAAGTAAACATTTTCAGTAGGTTGAGGAGAAACTCTTTGCTCTACTAGTCGGGGTGAAGATACCCCGAACAAGCCCCTCAGAGGATTACTTTCCATAGTAACAAGTGACAGTAAATTTCAGCACACTATATAAATTTTTCTTTACCAAATTCCACCTACCAAGCGCTTCACTTCCCGGCAACGGCGCCAGAAAAGAGTATTGATGACCCACAAGTATATGGGATCTATCGTAGTCCTTTTGATAAGTAAGAGTGCCGAATCCAACGAGGAGCAGAAGGAAATGACAAGCGGTTTTCAGTAAGGTATTCTCTGCAAGCACTGAAATTATCGGTAACAGATAGTTTTGTGATAAGGTAATTTGTACCAGGTAACAAGTAATGAAAGTAAATAAGGTGCAGCAAGATGGCCCAATCCTTTTTGTAGGAAAGGACAAGCCTAGACAAACTCTTATATAGAGAAATCCCGAGGACACATGGGAATTATCGTCAATCTAGTTTTCATCACCCTAATATGATTTGCGTTCGTTACTTTGATAATTTGGTATGTGGGTGGACCGGTGCTTGGGTGTTGTCGTTTCTTGGACAAGCATCCCACTTATGATTAAAACCTATTGCAAGCATCCGCAACTACAAAAGAAGTATTAAGGTAAACCTAACCATAGCAAGAAACATATGGATCCAAATCAGCCCCTTACGAAGCAACTCATAAACTAGGGTTTAAGCTTCTGTCACTCTAGCAACCCATCATCTACTTATTACTTCCCAATTCCTTCCTATAGGCCCAAATAATGGTGAAGTGTCATGTATTCGACGTTCACATAACACCACTAGAGGAGAGACAACATACATCTCATCGAAATATCGAACGAATACCAAATTCAGATGACTGCTTATAGCAAGACTTCTCCTATGTCCTCGGGAACAAACGTAACTACTCACAAATCATATTCATGTTCATAATTAGAGGGGTATTAATATGCAATAAAGGATCTGAACTTATGATCTTCCACCAAATAAACCAACTAGCATCAAGTACAAGGAGTAATCAACACTACTAGCAACCCACAGGTACCAATCTGAGGCTTTGGGATAAAGATTGGATACAAGAGATGAACAAGGGTTTGAGATGAGATGGTGCTAGTGATGATGTTGATGGAGATTGACCCCCTCCCGATGAGAGGATCGTTGGTGATGACGATGGCGATGATTTCCCCCTCCTGGAGGGAAGGTTCCCAGCGAACAGCTCTGCGGAGCCCTAGATTGGTTGGGCAAGGTTCCGCCTCGTGGCGTGAGTTTCTTCCTAAAGCTTGCTTATGATTTTTGTAGGGTAAAAGACTTCATATAGCGTAAGATGGGCACCAGAGGCCTGCCAGGGGTCCACGAGGCGAGGCACGCCCGAGGTAGGCGCGCCCCACCCTCATGGCCAGGGTGTGGGCCCCTCTGGTGGATTCTTTTGCCAGTATTTTTTATTAATTCCAAAAATAACACCCGTGAAGTTTCATGACTTTTGGAGCTAGGCAGAATAGGTCTCTACTATTTGCTCCTTTTCCATTGAGAATTCCAATGGCATTCTCCCTCTTCATGTAAACCTTGTAAAATAAGAGAGAATAGGCATAAGTATTGTGACATAACATGTAATAACAACCCATAATGCAATAAATATTGATATAAAAGCATGATGCAAAATGGACGTATCACCTCCCGCCTTCGGGCGGCGGTGGCGGAGCGGGTGATGACCCCGGCGGTCGACGGTGGGCTGGCGGCCGCGGCGGCCAACAACGGGGTGGCGGCCACGACCACCACCTCCCGCCTCCTGGCCGTGGTGGCGGAGCGGGTGATGGCCACAGTGGCCGGCAGTGGGGTGGCGGCCACGACGCCGGAGCGGGCGATGGCCCTGGCTTTCGACGATGGTGTGGCGGCAACGGCGGCCGGCAACAGCTGCCGACGGGCACCGACGGCGGAGCATGTGCTGGGTGTTCCGCGCACAACCAATAGGGACGCCACGTGCACTACACTACACCGGTGTCGGTGTACAAAAGTAGGGGCGCTCCTTTTTACCCCTTTACTTGTGCATGGACAGTTGGAGCCGCACCCACGGCCACACTAAGCAAGACAGGGGAGGGAAGCTGGAGAGAAGCCAAAGGCACAAGGCGATGAGAGGCAACGCCAAGACCAGAAACACAAGACAACAAAGGGCGCGAGGTGGACGGCCCCAGCAAGACCCTTGCCGGGGCGGCTTCCGCGGCTCCAGCAAGACCCTTGCCGGGGAAACTTTCCCAACACCAACAGAGCGAGCCATCCTTCAGCCCACGGGTTCCAACCCAACCAACTACGTTGGATCCAGGGCTCGGGAGGCACCTCCATGGTGTCATGGAGATGTTTGTCAAGACCATAGATATGTGAGATCAGATTAGGATCAGAAGACGGCGACCCTCAGCCGAGGGAATCCACAAGGCCCCCGGCAAGCGTCTTTCCAGGGACGACTGCCACACCAATGCAAGACCCTTGCCGGGCCCTAAGCAAGGCCCTTGCCGAGGGCGCCAGCAGGGCCACTGCCAGGCCCGCACCTACAAAGACTCCGCCGCCGTTCGCATGAAGCTGCTAGCCCAACCAGCTGGGCAGGCACCTGCGTGGCAACATGCAGCTTCCAGGCCAACTCAGCAAGCACCTGCGTGGTGGCATGCAGATCTTCGTGAAGGGCCTAGCACCGCGCCACCTCAGCTGCTTGCATGCCTACATGGCGTGCATGCATCGCTGGCCTGGGTGCGTGTCGAAGCGAGGTGGAGCGGCGACGGACGGGACGGGCCTCGTTCCCGTCCCCGATAGAGCTAATGGACACCTAGGTAGCGCATTTAATGCGCTTTGTCCATAATGTTGTGCGATAAGCTCGCGCAATGTAGGCCTTTCCACCTCCTGTGTGCCTCTATGGCAACCCCTTTTCCCTATAAAAGGAGGCTCGAGGTGATCAGGAGAGGGATTCGGCTTTTTGGAACTACACAACCACCGTAGCTAGTTCGAAAGCTCAAGAACACTCAATACATCCACCAAAGCAGGACTAGGGTTTTACGCATCCTCGCGGCCCGAACCTGGGTAAACGAACCATGTGCTGGCTCCTAAACCTGCTCTTCTCACGACCCCGCGCCTGCCGACCGTAGAAGGGATCCCAGTGATCCCATAGTTGTTGTTCCGACCGACATCTTTGGCGCGACAGGTAGGGGGTCGCAGTTGTGACAATCTGGTTTGGCGATTAGCCTACCAGTTCTTCGTTGCCATGGCTCCCAAGAAGAAGAAGGCCACGGCCGTCGGTTCATCGGGGGCCAGACGACCCGTACCGGTGAGGGCGAGTAGTGGGCCGGTCGCGGACAGGACCCGAGGCGCGGCCCGCGAGCACCAACATCGCTCTGGCAGTCAGATCCTGGCGAGCGGCGTCGTTTGTGCGGAAGACGGCGGGCCGCATGCCACAAAATCCAGAGATGGAGTTGGGCCCCCCCGCAGGCGGTGCAGGGCCCTCCGGGGTCGCCGCGGTGCCACCCATGGACGGCGTGATGACCTCCAGGACGCCCACCCCGGCGCACATAGCACGCTCTTCCCATGTTGTGCGCGACGAGCAACGTCGCCAGCCGGTGACCCTTGGCACCGCCATGGGAAGAGCCCTGTGCATCATCTGCAGGACGAAGGAGGCCAGCATGCTCGCCGAAGCGCTGGCGACAATGGCACGCAGCCGTTGGGCTGTTACAGTGCTCCTTCTAATGTGGTTAGAAGTCGAAGCGCGCCACGGTCCACGCAGCTTTCGCCACCACCCACGCCAGCAGAAGCTTTGGCGCGCGCACAGCTGCTCCTCGACTTCCCTCCTGCTGCGGAGAGGCTCGACGAGTGGAGAGACACCATCCGGAGCCTCGTAGCCGTCGCCAACAAAGACGAGACACCTCCGGCGGGGCCCTCGGGCTGGCGCTCCGTCGAGCCACCACATGCCAGCGGTGGAAGAACCGGGGGAGCTGCAGCCACAATACACTCTCCTCCCCTACGCCAGACGTCGCCGGTGCCGGTCCGTCGTGACGACGCATATGATAACGTTTCCATTGCATCGTCCGACCCACGGACCCACCGCGACCAGCGCCAAGTTCTTCGAGAACGAGCCCATGAAGACGGTCGAACCACTATCGAGCGCCGGCACGATACGCGCCACAAGTCGGATAAGCGGTCGGGACCCGCTATGGACCACCCAGCACCCGGGGGCTCCGACGGACTACCTTACGAGGTGGGTTGCCCAGGCTAAAACTGTGAGCTGCGGCAGTTCCAGTGGCTGTCCCACCGCACGTTCAAGCCCGACGTCGGCGAGAAGTACAACGGCAAGACCCATCCGTCAGAGTTCCTCAGCATCTACGCCATCGCGATGCAAGCTGCCGGAGCTCGCGACGACAAGGTGCTCGCCAATTACTTCCCGTTGGCACTGAAGCCCAATGTCATGTCTTGGTTGATGCACTTGCCGGCGGATTCCATTTCTTGTCGGTCGGATATGTGCCATGAGTTCGTTGGTGCCTTCACCGGAGGCCACCAAGCTCGTGGCCAGTCCAGTGATTTGCATATCATTCCCCAGAAGGAAGGGGAAACCATGCGCAAGTACATCCAGAGATTCAGCCGGGTGCAGTACAACATCCCCGATGTTCATCCCGCCGCCATGATTAGCGCGTTCCATCAGAACAGGCGCAACCGCAAGATGCGCGAAGAGCTGGCGATGAACAAGGTTAAGGATGTGGCCGAACTTCATGTTCTGGCCGATAGGTGCGCCCGGGCTGAAGAGGGAAGGAAGTACCCCGGCGAGGACGCCGTCGTGGAAACCGACTCTACTGATGAAGGCACCACCGCCCCAACGAAGAAGGGCCGGCGTCGCAACAGGAAATGCAAGGGCAAGGCCGTGCTTGCCGTCGAGGGATCAGACGACACCGGCACCGCCAAGAAGGCCAAGGCAGACGACCCCGGCAAGGAGATTGCCGGGTGCACCGCTTGCTGGGCCTTGGCGGCCGCCGACAAGCCAGGAGGCTCCGACAAGCAGTATTGCAAGATACACCGCACCAAGGGCCACGACCTCCAGAAGTGCCGACAGGTCGAGCTGCTTGCCGAAAAGCAAAAGGCCGAGTATGAGAGGCGGGACAAGGTGAAGGGTCAGGATGGTGCCGAAGGATCCGGCAAGAAGCATGGCGGCCAAGGAGGAAGCCGCGGCAAGGATAACCAGCAAGAGAGGCCCGCTCGGGGACGCGACAAGAAGCAGGAAGACGATGATCATGACGAGGACGACTAGTCCGGCGAGCAAGAGTTTCAGAAGGTGACGGAGGCCATGTGCGTCGATGGTGGCGCCTCGCTGCACACTTATCACCGCCAGCTCAAGCACTGGGCGCGTGAGATTACGGTAGCAGAGCCATCGTTCGACACTCAGAAGCCACTGAAGTGGTCCAGCACGCCCCTCATCTTTGACACCGAGGACCACCCTGGGCGCACAACTGCGGTCGGGTGTTTGCCGTTGTTGGTCTCGCCAACGATATGCAACCTCAAGGTGAACAAGAGGCTAGTTGACGCGAGGCCGGCCTGAACTTGATCTCGCCCGTCGTGATCCAATGGCTGCAAATTCCTAATGGAGACCTCGAGGAAACGGGTACGTTTCAAGGGGTCAATCCGGGAAGGAGCCAGCCAAAGGGGAAAGTCACATTGCCTGTGATGTTTGGAGGCGAGTTGAACTACAGGACGGAGAGTATCGTCTTTGATCTGGCCGAGATCCCCTTACCCTACAATGGTATCCTCGGCCGCCCGGTGATGTCTACTACGCAACCTTCTTCTTCTAGACGTTGTTGGGCCTGCAAGTGCACAGGTTTGTAGGACAGTAGCAAATTTCCCTCAAGTGGATGACCTAAGGTTTATCAATCCATGGGAGGCGTAGGATGAAGATGGTCTCTCTCAAGCAACCCTGCAACCAAATAACAAAGAGTCTCTTGTGTCCCCAACACACCCAATACAATGGTAAATTGTATAGGTGCACTAGTTTGGCGAAGAGATGGTGATACAAGTGCAATATGGATGGTAGATATAGGTTTTTGTAATCTAAAAAATATAAAAACAGCAAGGTAACAAGTGGTAAAAGTGAGCGTAAACGGTATTGCAATGATAGTAAACAAGGCCTAGGGTTCATACTTTCACTAGTGCAAGTTCTCTCAACAATAATAACATAATTGGATCATATAACTATCCCTCAACATGCAATAAAGAGTCACTCCAAAGTCACTAATAGTGGAGAACAAACGAAGAGACTATGGTAGGGTATGAAACCACCTCAAAGTTATTCTTTCCAATCAATCCGTTGGGCTATTCCTATAAGTGTCACAAACAATCCTAGAGTTCGTACTAGAATAACACCTTAAGACACAAATCAACCAAAACCCTAATGTCACCTAGATACTCCAATGTCACCTCAAGTATCCGTGGGCATGATTATACGATATGCATCACACAATCTCAATTCATCTATTCAAACCAACACATAGAACCTCAAAGAGTGCCCCAAAGTTTCTACCGGAGAATCACGACAAAAACGTGTGCCAACCCCTATGCATAGGTTCATGGGCTGAACCTACAAGTTGATCACCAAAACATACATCAAGTGAATCACGTGATATCCCATTGTCCCCACAGATACGCACGACAAGACATACATAAAGTGTTCTCAAATCTTTAAAGACTCAATCCGATAAGATTACTTCAAGGGGAAAACTCAATTCATTACAAGAGAGTAGAGGGGGAGAAGAAACATAAGATCCAACTATAATAGCAAAGCTCGCGAAAAATCAAGATCGTGCCAAATCAAGAACTCAAGAGAGAGAGAGAGAGATCAAACACATAGCTACTGGTACATACCCTCAGCCCCGAGGGTGAACTACTCCCTCCTCGTCATGGAGAGCGCCGGGATGATGAAGATGGCCACCGGTGATGGGTTCCCCCCTCCGGCAGGGTGCCGGAACAGGGTACCGTTGGTTTTTGGTGGCTCTGGAGGTTTTTCGGTGGTGTAACTCCCGATCTAATCTCTGTTCTGGAAGTTTTATGATACGTAGGTATATATGGGTACAGGGGGTACGTCGGTGGACCGAAGGGGGGGCCCACGAGGCAGGGGCGCGCCCCAGGGGGGGTGGGCGTGCCCCACCCTCGTGAGCACCTCCCTTCTTTCCTGACGTGCACTCCAAGTCCATCGGGTGGCTTTCCTTCCAAAAATAACTTCTCCAGTTGATTTCGTTCTGTTTTGACTCCGTTTGATATTCCTTTTCTTCGAAACACTGAAATAGGCATAAAACAAATCACAGGTTGTGCCTCCGGTTAATAGGTTAGTCCCAAAAATAATATAAAGTGGATAATAAAGCCCAATATTGCCTAAAACAGTAGATAGTATAGCATGGAGCAATCAAAAATTATAGATACGTTGGAGATGTATCAAGCATCCCCAAGCTTGATTCCTGCTCGTCCTCGAGTAGGTAAATGATAAAAAGATAATTTTTGATGTGGAATGCTAGTTGGCATAATTTCAATGTAATTCTTCTTACTTGTGATATGAATATTCAGATCCGAAAGATTCAAGACAAAAGTTCATATTGACATAAAAATAATAATACTTCAAGCATACTAACAAAGCAATCATGTCTTCTCAAAATAACATGGCGAAAGAAAGTTATCCCTACAAAATCATATATCTGGCTATGCTCCATCTTCCCCACACAAAATATTTAAATCATGCACAACCCCGATGACAAGCCAAGCAATTGTTTCATACTTTTGACATTCTCACAAAATTTTCAATCTTCATGCAATACATGAGCGTGAGCCATGGATATAGCTCTATATGTGGAGTGGTGGTTGTGGAGAAGACAAAAGGAGGGAAGATAGTCTCACATCAACTAGGCGTATCAATGGGCTATGGAGATGCCCATCAATAGATATCAATGTGAATGAGTAGGGATTGCCATGCAACGGATGCACTAGAGCTATAAGTATATGAAAGCTCAACAAAAGAAACTAAGTGGGTGTGCATCCAACTCGCTTGCTCACGAAGACCTAGGGCATTTGAGGAAGCCCATCATTGGAATATACAATCCAAGTTCTATAATGAAAAATTCCCACTAGTATATGAAAGTGACAAAATGAGAGACTCTCTATCATGAAGATCATGGTGCTACTTTGAAGCACAAGTGTGGTAAAAGGATAGTAGCATTGCCCCTTCTCTCTTTTTCTCTCTTTTTTTATTTTTTTATTTGGGCCTTTTCTCCCTTTTTATGGCCTCTTTTTTTCTTTTTTTTTCTTTTTCGTCCAGAGTCTCATCCCGACTTGTGGGGGAATCATAGTCTCCATCATCCTTTCCTCACTGGGACAATGCTCTAATAATGATGATCATCACACTTTTATTTTCTTACAACTCAACAATTACAGCTCGATTCTTAGAACAAAGTATGACTCTATATGAATGCCTCCGGTGGTGTACCGGGATATGCAATGAATCAAGAGTGACATGTATGAAAGAAATATGAATGGTGGCTTTGCCACAAATACGATGTCAACTACAAGATCATGCAAGCAATATGACACTGATGGAGCGTGTCATAATAAACGGACCGGTGGAAAGATGCATGGCAATATATCTCCGAATGGCTATGGAAATGCCATGATAGGTAGGTATGGTGGCTGTTTTGAGGAAGGTATATGGTGGGTGTATGATACCGGCGAAAAGTGCGTGGTATTAGAGAGGCTAGCAATGGTGGAAGGATGGGAAAAGTGCGTATAATCCATGGACTCAACATTAGTCATACAGAACTCATATACTTATTGCAAAAATTTAGAAGTTATCAAAGCAAAGTATTACGCGCATGCTCCTAGGGGGATAGATTGGTAGGAAAATACCATCGCTCGTCCCCGACCGCCACTAAATAAGGAAGACAATCGATAAATAAATCATGCTCCGACTTCATCACATAACGGTTCACCATACATGCATGCTACGGAATCACAAACTTTAACACAAGTATTTCTCAAATTCACAACTACTCAACTAGCATGACTCTAATATCACCATCTTCATATCTCAAAACAATTATCAAGTATCAAACTTCTCATAGTATTCAACACACTCATAAGAATTCTTACAAATCTTGTATGCTTAGCATATTAGGATTAATTAAGAAAATTACCATGCTATTTAAGACTCTCAAAATAATATAAGTGAAGCATGAGAGTTCATCTATTTCTTCAAAATAAAACCCCCACAGGCTCTAAAAGATATAAGTGAAGCACTAGAGCAAACAACAAACTACTCCAAAAGATATAAGTGAAGATCAATGAGTAGTCAAATAATTATGCAACCATGCGAAGACTCTCTCTCATTTAAGAATTTCAGATCCTGGTATTGTATCCAAACAGCAAGCAAAACAAAATAAAATGACATTGCAAGGATAGCACAACTCATGTGAAGAAGCAAAAACTTAGGCTCAACCGATACTAAACCGATAGTTGTTGAAGAAGAAAGGTGGGATGCCTACCGGGGCATCCCCAAGCTTAGATGCTTGAGACTCCTTGAAATATTATCTTGGGGTGCCTTGGGCATCCCCAAGCTTGAACTTTCGTGTCTTCTTAATTCCCCTCATATCATGGTTTCTCTTTTTATCAAAAGCTTCATCCACACCAAACTCAACAAGAACTCGTGAGATAGGTTAGTATAACCCAATGCAAAATCTTATCATTTTCTACTGTAACAAATCACTAAGATTATTATTCAACATTGCATACTAAATTCCTCTGCATATTTAATACTCCTATCCTCAAATAGAATCATTAAACAAGAAAACATATTCAAACAATGCAAACACAACAACAATCTGTCAAAACAGTATAGTCTGTAAAGAATGCAAGAGTATTAATACTTCCCTAACTCCAAAAATTATGAACTGAAATTCCCACTATAATAAATTTATCAGATCTCAATATGCAAATAGATTCAACATTATACCACTCTCTGACTTTTCTAGGGAATTTTTGCAACATCAGTAAACTTTCTGTTTTCAAACAGCAACATGCATACTTGCAAAATAAGCATGGCAAAGGCTATCCTTGACATTTTTATTGAAACTAGAGATGAAAAAAACTAATCTAAATAACATCAAGAAAATACTAACAAAATAAAATGACGCTCCAAGCAAAACGCATATCATGTGGTGAATAAAAATATAGCTCCAAGTAAAGTTACCATGAACGAAGACGAAAGAGGGGATGCCATCTGGGGCATCCCCAAGCTTAGGCTCTTGGTTATCCTTGAATATTAACTTGGGGTGCTTTGGGCATCCCCAAGCTTAGGCTCTTGCCACTCCTTATTCCATAGTCCATCTAATCTTTACCCAAAACATGAAAAGTTCACAACACAAAACTTAACAGAAAACTCGTGAGCTCCGTTGGCGAAAGAAAACAAAACACCACTTCAAGGTACTGTAATGAACTCATTCTTTATTTATATTGGTGTTAGACCTAATGTATTCCAACTTCTCTATGGTTTATAAACTATTTTACTAGCCATAGATTCATCAAAATAGGCAAACAACACACGAAAAACAGAATCTGTCAAAAACAGAACAGTCTGTAGTAATCTGTAACTAACGCAAACTTCTGGAACTCCAAAAGTTCTAAAATAAATTGGTGGACCTGAGGAATTTGTCTTGTAATCATATTCAAAAAGAATCAACTAAATAGAACTCTCCAGTAAAAAGTTGAAGCAAATCTCGTGAGCGCTAAAGTTTCTGTTTTTTACAGCATGATCATAAAGACTTCACCCAAGTCTTCCCAAAGGTTCTACTTGGCACAAACACTAATTAAAACACAAAACCACATCTAAACATAATCTAGATGGATTATTTATTCCTAAACATAACCAAAAAGCAAGAAACTAAAATAAAATTGGGTTGCCTCCCAACAAGCGTTATAGTTTAACGCCCCTAGCTAGGCATGATGATTTCAATGATGCTCACATAAAAGATAGGAATTGAAACATAAAGAGAGCATCATGAAGAATATGACTAGCACATTTAGGTCTAACCCACTTCCTATGCATAGGGATTTTGTGAGCAAACAACTTATGGTAACAATAATCAACAAGCATAGGAAGACAAAACAAGCATAACTTTAAAACTTTAAGCACATAGAGAGGAAACTTGATATTATTGCAATTCCTACAAGCATATATTCCTCCCTCATAATAATTTTCAGTAGCATAATGAATGAATTCAACAATATAACCAGCACCTAAAGCATTCTTTTCATGATCTACTTGCATAGAAAATTTATTACTCTCCACATAAGCAAAATTCTTCTCATTCGGAATAGTGGGAGCAAACTCAACAAAATAACTGTCATGTGATTGAAGATTAAGATCAAGATGACAAGTTTCATGGTTATCATTATTCCTTAAAGCATACGTGTCATCACAATAATCATCATAGATAGGAGGCATGTTTTCATCATAGTAAATTTGCTCATCAAATCTTGGGGGACTAAACATATCATCTTCATCAAGCATAGCATCCCCAAGCTTGTGGCTTTGCACATCATTAGCATCATGGATATTAAAGGAATTCATACTAACAACATTGCAATCATGCTCATCATTCACATATTTCATGCCGAGCATTCTATGTAATTATTCTTCTAGCACTTTGGCACAATTTTCTTTTCCATCATACTCGCGAAACATATTAAAAAGACGAGCGTATGAGACAAACTTAACTCCATTTTTTTGTAGTTTTCAATTATAAACTAGACTAGTGCTAAAACAAGAAACAAAAAGATTCGATTGGAAGATATAAAGATATAAATTCACTTACCTAGCCTCCCCGGAAATGGCGCCAGAAAAGAGCTTGATGTCTACTACGCAACCTTCTTCTTGTAGACGTTGTTGGGCCTGCAAGTGCACAGGTTTGTAATACAGTAGCAAATTTCCCTCAAGTGGATGACCTAAGGTTTATCAATCCGTGGGAGGCGTAGGATGAAGATGGTCTCTCTCAAACAACCCTGCAACCAAATAACAAAGAGTCTCTTGTGTCCCCAACACACCCAATACAATGGTAAATTGTATAGGTGCACTAGTTTGGCGAAGAGATGGTGATACAAGTGCAATATGGATGGTAGATATAGGTTTTTGTAATATGAAAATATAAAAACAGCAAGGTAAGAAGTGGTAAAATTGAGCGTAAACGGTATTGCAGTGATAGTAAACAAGGCCTAGGGTTCATACTTTCACTAGTGCAAGTTCTCTCAACAATAATAACATAATTGGATCATATAACTATCCCTCAACATGCAATAAAGAGTCACTCCAAAGTCACTAATAGTGGAGAACAAACGAAGAGATTATGGTAGGGTAATGAAACCACCTCAAAGTTATTCTTTCCAATCAATCCGTTGGGCTATTCCTATAAGTGTCACAAACAGCCCTAGAGTTCATACTAGAATAACACCTTAAGACACAAATCAACCAAAACCCTAATGTCACCTAGATACTCAAATGTCACCTCAAGTATCCGTGGGCATGATTATATGATATGCATCACACAATCTCAATTCATCTATTCAAACCAACACATAGAACCTCAAAGAGTGCCCCAAAGTTTCTACCAGAGAATCACGACGAAAACGTGTGCCAACCCCTATGCATAGGTTCATGGGCGGAACCAGCAAGTTGATCACCAAAACATACATCAAGTGAATCACGTGATATCCCATTGTCACCACAGATACGCACGGCAAGACATACATCAAGTGTTATCAAATCTTTAAAGACTCAATCCGATAAGATTACTTCAAGGGAAAACTCAATTCATTACGAGAGAGTAGAGGGGAGAAGAAACATAAGATCCAACTATAATAGCAAAGCTCGCGATACATCAAGATCGTGCCAAATCAAGAACACGAGAGAGAGATCAAACACATAGCTACCGTACATACCCTCAGCCCGAGGGTGAACTACTCCCTCCTCGTCATGGAGAGCGCCAGGATGATGAAGATGGCCACCGGTGACGGGTCCCCCCTCCGGCAGGTGCCTAACAGGTCCCGATTGGTTTTTGGTGGCTCTGGAGGTTTTGCGGCGGCGGAACTCCCGATCTAATCTCTGTTCTGGAAGTTTTACGATACGTAGGTATATATGGGTGCAGGGGGTACGTCGGTGGACCAAAGGGGGGGCCACGAGGCAGGGGGCGTGCCCCAGGGGGTGGGCGCGCCCCCACCCTCGTGAGCACCTCCCTTCTTTCTTGATGTGCACTCCAAGTCCATCGGGTGGCTTTCCTTCCAAAAATAACTTCGCCAGTTGATTTCGTTCCGTTTTGACTCCGTTTGATATTCCTTTTCTTCGAAACATTGAAATAGGCATAAAACAACAAATCTGGGCTGGGCCTCCAGTTAATAGGTTAGTCCCAAAATAATATAAAAGTGGATAATAAAGCCCAATATTGCCTAAAACAGTAGATAATATAGCATGGAGCAATCAAAAATTATAGATACGTTGGAGACATATCACCCGGCACCAGCGAAGTTCATGGCGGCGTCGCACTACGCCTACAACACGCTGAAGATGCCTGGGCCGATGACCATCATCACCGCCCCGACAAGAAGGATGCTTGACATGTACCGACCAACTCTATCGAGAAGCGATATGGCAGCCGCCAAGGTACTTGCTCCCGCTGTTGAAGCCCCGGGAGGGAAGAAGAAGACCGCCAAGACCTTTCGCACCCACTCCGGCAAGCCCACCTCCTCGGAGAGTTGTGCTACCGTTGAGGACGTGCCCGAGAGCTCTACCGACAAGAGCAAGAAATCCAGAGCTGCACCACTAGAGACCAAGAGGGTGTCGCATGGGAGGGGCTTTCACCATAAGCTCCACCCTCATCAAATAGGAAAGCGCGCTCGCCACTTTCCTGCGGGCGAATGTCGATGTGTTTGCGTGGCAAGCATCCAACATCCCCGGCGTTCCCAGGGAAGTGATTGAGCACCACCTTGCTGTCTGTCCCCATGCGCGACTCGTCAAGCAGAAGGTCAGGAAGCAAGCTTTGGAACGACAGGAGTTCATCACAGAGGAGATCAGGTAATTGGAAGCGACAGGTTTGGTGAGAGGAGTGCTCCATCCGACGTGGTTGTGATCGGGTGGTGATGCATAAGGCAAATGGGAAGTGGAGGATGTGTATTGACTACACGATATTAATAAGGCTTGTCCTAAGGACCCCTTCCGTTGCTGCGCGCCGACGAGTTATTGTTGACTCCACGGCCAGGTGCGATCTGTTGTCATTCCTCGACGCCTACTCAGGCTACCACCAGATCTTCATGATAAGAGAAGATGAAGAGAAGACAACATGTATGACCCCATGTGCTACGTATTGCTTTTTACGGATGCCTTTCGGGTTGAAGAGTGCTGGCTCGACATTCGCAAGGGCGGTCCAGATTGGTTTTGAGCCCCAGCTACATAAAAATATGGAAGCTTATATGGATGACATAGTAGTCAAAACCAAGGACAAGGCGACCCTTGTACAAGACTTAGAAGAGACGTTTGCCAACCTACGCAAGATCAACCTGAAGCTGAACCCTGAGAAGTGCGTCTTTGGCGTTCCGTCAGGAAAACTTCTCTGGTTCTTTGTGTCACAACGAGGGATCGAGGCAAACCCAGACAAGATCAAGGCTATTGAGCAGACTTAGGCACCCAAGAAGATCAAGGATGTGCGCCGGCTCACTGGCTGCGTCGCCGCCATGAGCAGATTCGTCTCCAAGTCCGCTGAGCCTGCCCTTCCCTTTTTCAAAATCTTGAAGAAAGCGGGCCCAATGGAGTGGACCCCAGAGGCCGAGGCGGTGTTGCAGGATCTGAAGAAATACCTTTCCTCTACGCCAATACTGGTTGTGCCTAAACCACAAGATTCGTTGCTGCTGTATCTGGCGGCAACGAATCAAGTGGTCAGTGCCGCACTAGTAGTGCAGAGGGAGGTCGACAAAGAGGCAGTGGCAACGGCAGGGCCGGTGGATGGCAAGTCAGAGATTCCCCCGGCAGGGCCTGGTGCTGGCAAGGCAAGGCCCCCGGCAGAGTCTGACGCCATCGGGGCAGGGCCCGCGCAGCCGAGTGAAGTGGTGCAGAAGAAGAAGATGATGCAGCACCCGGTTTACTTTGTAGCCTCCCTCTTGCAGGGGGCCAGGTCAAGGTACTCCGGTGTGCAGAAATTGCTCTTCAGCCTCCTTATGGCCTCGAGGAAGCCGCATCATTACTTCGAAGCCCACGAGATCACTGTCGTCACTCGCCTCCCCTTGCAACCAATACTGCACAACCCAGATGCAACCGGAAGAATTGTGGAGTGGGCCTTGGAGTTGTCAAGCTTTGGGTTGAGGTTTGAAAGTACTTCGACAATCCAGAGCAGAGTCTTGGCGGAGTTGATTGCAGAATGGTGCTCAAGGCCTCATGAACAAATTGAGGAGACCGCTCTCCCCCGCAAGGAAGCAAGTCGTGACTGGATCATGTACTTTGATGGGGCTTACTCGATGCAAGGCGCCGGTGCCGATGTGCTGCTTGTCGCACCCACCGGAGAGCACCTCAAGTATGTGATCCAGACGCACTTTCCCAGGGAGATGTCCACAAACAACACTGCTGAGTACGAGGGGCTGCTTGCCGGTCTCAGGATCGCGTCAGACCTCGGGGTGAAGAACCTCATCGTCAGGGGTGATTCACAGCTTGTCGTCAGACAAGTCAACAAAGATTACCAGAGTTCGTTGATGGAGGACTACATAGATGAGGTGAGGAAGCTGGAGGATCACTTTGATGGAATACAAACGGAGCACGTTCCTCGAGCGGAGAACGACATCGCTGACTACCTGTCAAAGCGCGCTGCATTCAAGCTACTCGTGGAACCAGGTACCTTTTTGCTTCGGTTAACTCAACCATCCGTCGAACCGTCAACGGAGAAGAACAAGCAGAGGAAATCAGGCCCCGACAAGTACTTTCCCGCCGAGTCCCCAGGGGCCGCTGGCAAGGGTGTTGCCGTGGACTCTGAGCCTGCCGAGGAGCGACCGACTCCGGCAGGCCGTCAAGCCCTGGCCGTAGAGACGACCGCTCCCATGGCAGAAGAAATGCCTTTGGTCCTTGTCGTCGAGCCCCAGGCTCCGGCATGGGCACAACGTACCGTCCGATTCCTCCAAACAAGGGAGCTTCCTGAGGAGCAGGAAGAAGCAGAGAAGGTAGCCCGTCGGTCTGCCATGTATCAGTTCGTCGATGACATCCTGTACACGAGGAGACCGAACGGTGTGAGATTGAAGTGCATTCCCCGGGAGGAAGGACTGGAGCTGTTGGCGGAGATACACGGAGGCATATGTGGCTCCCACATAGGGTCGAGGGCCCTTGCTGCCAAGGCGTTCCGGCAGGGTTTCTTCTGGCCCACTGCCCTCTAGGATGCAACGGCGCTAGTAACCAAGTGAGAAGCGTGTCAGTTCCATTCGAAGAAGCTTCATCAACCAGCTTAGGTCCTTTAGAAAATTCCTCTCTCCTGGCCATTTTCGGCCTGGGGGATCGACATACCGGGCCCTTTCCCCTGCGCTGTCGGGGGCTTTGAGTACTTGTACGTTGTGATCGACAAGTTCACAAAGTGGCCGAAGGTGGAAGTAGTGAGGAAGGTGACAGCACAGTCAGCCGTCAAGTTCTTCAAGGGGCTAGTGTGCCGTTTTGGTGTGCCAAGCAGGGTCATCACCGACAACAGCACGCAGTTCACGAGCCACACCTTCATGCAATACGTGCAAGACCTCGGCAGCAAGGTCTGTTTCGCTTCCGTGGCACACCCACGGAGCAACGACCAGGCAGAGAGGGCAAATGCTGAAGTGTTGCGTGGCCTGAGGTCAAAGACATTTGACAGGCTGCACAAGGGCGGAAGGCGCTGGATCGATGAGTTGCCGGCGGTTCTTCGGTCAATCAGGACGACGCCAAATCGAGCTGCCGGCTAGACACCCTTTGCCCTGGTATACGGGGCAGAAGCAGTTCTCCCCACGGAACACATATATGGGTCACCTTGAGTGCACGCTGACGACAAGCTTGAGAAAGAGCAATTGCGGCAAGATGACGCAATGCTCCTTGAGGAAGATCGTCTTCGGGCGGCTGTGAGAGCGGCATGCTACCAGCAAGCCTTGCGCCGCTGCCATAGCCGCAAGGTTCATGCTCGAAGCTTTGAGGAAGGCAACCTTGTTCTTCGGTGCGTTCAGTCGGCCAAGAGTTCCAACGAGTTGACGCCGAAGTGGGAAGGCCCTCATCGGGTAATACGAGTCACCAGGCCCGGCGCAGTCCGCCTGGAGACCGAAGATGTTGTCCCAGTGAGCAACTCCTGGAACATCGAGCATCTTCGCAAGTTTTACTCATAAGGCGCGGCTTGCCGGGCCTCCCGGCAAGCCATCTTTTGTGCAAGCCTTGCCGGCAAGGCATGTAACCCTCTGTACAAAGCCAGGCGTAGACCCTGAGCATAAATAAACGAAGCGCGGGAGCCCTAAGTTATAGCATGCATGCTAGGTTAAGTCTCGCCCTCGGTTTGGGTTGATAGTGCTTAGCGGTGACTAACCCCTAGCCTAGAGGTCGAGTGTGCGTCTTTCTATTCTCTTTGGTTCGCAGGGCACGCGGACACTTCTGCTGAGCCGTTTGGGAAAAAGAGAACGAACCGGCACTCCGGTCCCGACAGGCCAAGACTGCCGGGGGCTGAAGATACAAGGATCCAACCACGGCAAGACAAGGTTGCTGGGGGCTGGAGATTCAGATAAGTCTTCCATCCCCCTGTTATGCGTTTCCGTATAGAACTGGGACATGTGAAACCTCGTTTATATTCTTAAACCACCGTGCTCCCCCTTTCCTGTACCCAAGAGCTACCTCCTGGGTCGGAATTTGGTAGTAGTCGCGGTGGCGAGGAAATGAATGAGGGGCCTAACTCTACTTTGCCCCTACCTCCGCCAAGAGCGCGAGAATGGTCGACTGCAGTGGGGATACGGCAAGGCCTGTTGCCGGGCGACAATGTTTGTCTTAAAAATAACAAGGATTTATCCTTGGCATGAGCCTCACTCACGCACAAAGAACCCGACAAGCACCCTTTTTCATTAAAAACATCCCATACAGGTACAGTTCATACGGAATCAAAAACATGAGCAAGGGGATTACAAGTCTTAAAATTAACAAGTGCCCGCAGGCTTACAGACTAAAAGGAGATAAGGTGCCCATAATCCCTTTCTTGTCCCGCTCTACAGAAGGTGGAACAAGGCAGCGGGAGGGAAAAAAGAGCGCCTAGGCAAGGTACGAGGAGCAGAAGGCACCAAGAGAACATCTTGGTGCCGGGAAAGGAGCTAGAAGACGAGGCAGCGGGCCGGAGATATGCGACGAAGGCGTCGGTGCCCGTGTACTCTGATTTGACGGCCGCCACCCGCCTTCTTCGCCTTCTCCAGCCCTCCTACGCCAGCCGCCCAAGGAGATGATGGGGAGCACCCCGATGGAGAGCTTGGCGAGGATGGCCCTTGGCAGGATCCGTGGCCGAGGGAGGGACGGCGCGATCAGTCGAAGTCGGGGTCGGCATCCTGCCGCTCCACTCCCTCGTCGTCGCTGTCATTGTCCTCCTTGTCACTCCTTCTTGAGGAGGAATCTTCATCGTCGGAGGAGCTCTCCACGCAGCACTTCATGCGAGTTCCAAGATCTCCGAAGACCTTGACGAAGATCAAGCCGCCCTCCATTAACTTGAAGTAGAGGACGAGCCCCACCGTCAGGCTATGGATGCGAGCAAATTTATTCCATCTGCGACAGAGGTACATAACATGAGTAGCGGGGAAGTCGACGTCGACCCGCGTGCCGCCGGTCCCGCAGCCCCTCATGTGCAATCTGAGGGTCTGGGGCGGATCGAGCTCCATTTCCCGAGCGAAGGGGGTGGGGAGACGGAGACGACGACGCAGTGGCCGGCGCAGCCTGATGAAGAACTCACGGGGCTAGTCTCCGACGTGACCCTCCGTCGCAGGAGGCACCGCTGGCGCAGGCACGGCCATCGCGCCGCCTCGTCCCCCTCTCTCCCGACCGCTGCGGCGACCTCGGCCACGCCCCCTCCCCCTTCCTCTCGTGATTGTCTCCGCTGCTGCGGGCTCTTGGGAAGGAGGAACGCGCTGACGAGCAGCAACCCTCGCCACCATCGTCGAAGGCCCAGCACCTCTCTTGCCATGGCAGGTGGAAAAAAGGAGCGAAGGTGGAGGAGGATGGATACTGAAGGAATGTGGTATGACGCCCCCTCCTCCTCCTTATAAAGCGGCGGGGTCGAGGCTCGGCCGCCCCACTCAGCCAATCCAGCCGTCAGAGGCGCAGGGAATCAGGACCGACCCGCCGCCCCAATCAGCGACGGCCCGGTTTCTCGCCTCCATCGTCCGCCACATGCATGGAGGACGTGTGGCGAGCGAGCACAATCGAGGGGACAGGTGAGGCGACCGTTCCCCGCCTCGTGATCATGGGGCATGGGCGCCTTGAAGACCGCGACCCGAGTCCACTCAGTAAATGAGCCGCACCTCCACGCCTCCCTCTTTTTATGGGGAAGGCGCGAGTGTCGGTGTCAAAACCGGCGGATCTCGGGTAGGGGGTCCCGAGCTGTGCGTCTAAGGCGGATGGTAACAGGAGGCGGGGGACACAATGTTTACCTTGGTTCGGGCCCTCTCGATGGAGGTAATACCCTACTTCCTACTTGATTGATCTTGATGATATGAGTATTACAAGAGTTGATCTACCACGAGATCGTAGAGGCTAAACCCTAGAAGCTAGCCTATGGTTATGATTGTTGTTGTCCTACGGACTAACCCCTCCGGTTTATATAGACACCGGAGGAGGCTGCTACGTCTTGAGCTTGCGTTGGTTTTCCCCGAAGAGGAGGATGATGCAGCAGAGTAGCGTAAGTATTTCCCTCAGTTTTTGAGAACCAAGGTATCAGTCTAGTAGGAGGCCACGCGCGAGTCCCTCGTACCTACACAAAGCAAATAGCTCCTCGCAACCAACGCGAATAGGGGTTGTCAATCCCTTCACGGTCACTTACGAGAGTGAGATCTGATAGAGATGATAGATAATATTTTTGGTATTTTTGGTATAAAGATGCAAAGTAAAAAAGCAAAGCAATAATAAAGCGTAGGAAGATTAATATGATGAGAATAGACCAGGGGGCCATAGATTTCACTAGTGGCTTCTCTCAAGAGCATAGGTAATTTACGGTGGGTGAACGAATTAATGTTGAGCAATTGACAGAATTGAGCATAGTTATGAGAGTATCTAGGTATGATCATGTATATAGGCATCACGTCCGAGACAAGTAGACCGACTCCTGCCTGCATCTACTACTATTATTCCACTCATCGACCGCTATCCAGCATGCATCTAGGGTATTAAGTTAATGAAAACAGAGTAACACCTTAAGCAAGATGGCAAGATGTAGAGGAATAAATTCATGCAATATGATAAATACCCCATCTTGTTATCCTCGTTGGCAACAATACAATACGTGCCTTGCAACCCTTTCTGTCACTGGCTAAGGACACCGCAAGATTGAACCCAAAGCTAAACACCTCTCGCATCGCAAGAACTACCAATCTAGTTGGCCAAACCAAACGGATAATTCGAAGAGACTTGCAAAGATAACTCAATCATACATAAAAGAATTCAGAAAAGATTCAAATATTGCTCATAGATAATCTTGATCATAAACCCACAATTCATCGGTCTCAACAAACACACCGCAAAAAGAAGATAACATCGAATAGATCTCCACGAGAGAGGGGGACAACATTGTATTGAGATCCAAAAAGAGAGAAGAAGCCATCTAGCTACTAACTATGGACCCAAGGTCTGAGGTAAACTACTCACACTTCATCGGAGAGGCTATGATGATGGTGTAGAAGCCCTCCGTGGTGGAATCCCTTCCGTGAGCTCGAACAGGCCCCAAGATGGGATCTCGTGGATACAGATTCTTGGCGGTGGAATTAGGTTTTTGGCTCCGTATCTGATCTGTTGGGGGTATGTAGGTATATATAGGAGGAAGAAGTACGTCGGTGGAGCCTCGAGGGGCCCATGAGGTAGGGGGCGTGCCCTGGGGGGGGGCGCCCTCCACCCTCGTGGCTTTCTTGACGGAGGGTCCAAGTCTCCTGGGTCTTATCTGATGAGAAAATCACGTTCCCAAAGATTTCATTCCGTTTGGACTCCGTTTGATATTCCGTTTCTTCGAAACACTGAAATAGGCAAAAAACAACAATTCTGGGCTGGGCCTCCGGTTAATAGGTTAGTTCCAAAAGTAATATAAAAGTGGAAAATAAAGCCTAATATATTCCAAAACAATAGATAATATAGCATGGAGCACTAAAAAATTATAGATACGTTGGAGACATATCAGGCATCCCCAAGCTTAATTCCTGCTCGTCCTCGAGTAGGTAAATGATAAAAAGAGAACTTTTGATGTGGAGTGCTACTTGGCATAATTTCAATGTTATTCTTCTTAATTGTGGTATGAATATTCAGATCCGAAAGATTCAAGACAAAAGTTCATATTGACATAAAAATAATAATACTTCAAGCATACTAACTAAGCAATTATGTCTTCTCAAAATAACATGGCCAAAGAAAGTTCATCCCTACAAAATCATATAGTTTAGTCATGCTCCATTTTCGTCACACAAGAATGCTCTCATCATGCACAACCCCGATGACAAGCCAAGCAATTGTTTCATACTTTAGTAATCTCAAACCTATAAACTTTCAAACAATATATGAGCGCGAGCCACGGACATAGCACTATGGGTGGAATAGAATATAATGATGGGGGTTATGTGGAGAAGACAAAAAAGGAGAAGGTCTCACATCAACGAGGCTAATCAACGGGCTATGGAGATGCCCATATATTGATGTTAATGCAAGGAGTAGGGATTGCCATGCAACGGATGCACTAGAGCTATAAATGTATGAAAGCTCAACAAAAGAAACTAAGTGGGTGTGGATCCAACTTGCTTGCTCACGAAAACCTAGGGCATTTGAGGAAGCCCATCGTTGGAATATAAAAGCCAAGTTCTGTAATGAGAAATTCCCACTAGTATATGAAAGTGACAACATATGAAACTCTCTATATGAAAAACATGGTGCTACTTTGAAGCACAATATATGAGACTCGCTATATGAAGAACATGGTGCTACTTTGAAGCACAAGTGTGGAAAAAGAGATAGTAACATTGGCCCTTTTTATTTTTTTGTTTTTTTGGGCCTTCTTTTTTTTTCCTTTGGCCTTTCTCTTTTTTTTAGGACAATGCTCTAGAAAATGATGATCATCACACTTCTATTTATTTACAACTCGATACTAGAACAAAGTATGACTCTATATGAATGACTCCCATATGCATCGGATATGCAATGAATCAAGAGTGACATGTATGAAAGAATTATGAACGGTGGCTTTGCCACAAATATTATGTCAACTACATGATCATGCTAAGCAATATGACAATGATGAATGTGTCATGAAGAACGGTATGGTGGAAAGTTGCATGGCAATATATCTCGGAATGGCTATGGAAATGCCATAATAGGTAGGTATGGTGGCTGTTTTGAGGAAGATATAAGGAGGTTTATGTGTGAAAGAGTGTATCATATCACGGGGTTTGGATGCATCGGCGAAGTTTGCACCAACTCTCAATGTGAGAAAGGGCATAAGCTCCACCCTCGGTAGCAAATAGGAAAGCGCGCTCGTCGCTTTCCTACGGGTGAACATTGATGTATCACTGTATAGGCCCTGGTCCTCTCCCCAAATATTAAGCCTCTGAAGGAGCTCTCCACCTACGGTGTTGTCTAGCTCTACCTATATAGGCCCTGGTCCTCTCCCCAAATATTAAGCGGGAAGGGAGCCCACAACGGCGGGCAATTTGAAAGGGGACAACTAGTACAAGCTAACAAAAGTGGTCTTCGCCTGCAAAAGGCTTTGGTGGTGACGCCGTCTTGGGCTCCATGGTGACCTCCATCTTGCCGTCCTGCTGGTCTTGGTCTCGTTGCACTGATATGGAAACCTTTGCTTGACGCCTCGTACTCCGCGCCTGCGCCTGCCTGCTTTGCACCAAAGAGGAAACAAGGACGCTGCGCACGCTGGCGCCCGCCTGGCGCTCGCCTTGTGTCAATCGTCATGGCTCACGTCACGAGAGACTCGCGAGGTTTGCCCCGCCTTGATATTTCTGCTCCTCGTGAGCCTGCCTGGCGAGGCCGCTCCTGAGGAGGTCTTGCGCTGTCCGCCCCGTGAGGCTTGGCCCCTCGTGATGGTCTTGAACGCCTTGTTGATGAAGATGGTTCGTACAGGCCTGCTCACATAGCCACGCCGTGGGCCGCAGGCAGGCAAGTCTAGGGACCCCCGTTCCCAGAACGCTGACACCCGGTGTCCCCAGGGAGGTGATTGAGAACCATCTTGCTATCTGTCCTCACGCGCGACCCGTCAAGCAGAAGGTCAGGAAGCAAGCTTTGGAGCGACAAGAGTTCATCATTGAAGAGATCGGGAAGTTGGAGGCGGCAGGCACTACAAAAAAAGACACTTCAGTGATGATACGTGTTTGTCACAGTAGGTCACGTTTTCTGTCATGCATGTACATCCATGACAAACTTATGACAGAATCAAGATAGTCATACATCTGCTGTCGTAGAAGTGTTCCATGACATTACCAAAATTATCATCACGGAAGTGTCCACTTTCATGACGATAAATCGCGCGTCATAGAAGAGCTTTCGTCAAGGGTGAACGACACGTGGCATCCACCGTAACGGGACGCCGTTAAGCTATCGGGTCTGGTTTTGGATCCGATAACCTGTTAACAGCCCGGACCAATGGGAACTTTCCACGTGTAAAATTCTCATTGGCCGGAGGAAACACGTGTCGGCTCAACGTTCGGACAGATGTCATCCACTCATTGGACAGGAGGCGCCTATGATACGTCGACATGTGGCACGACCCAACAGAGGCCCATTCCAGTGAAAAGGCCGGCCCATTTGACTTGGTCAAAAGGTAACGGGCTGGCCCATGGAAAGCCTGTTAACGACCTGTTCGTATATAGCCCATTTACGGCCCGCTTACTACCGGCCCGTTATGGCCAATCGGAATTAAGCCCAGTAGCTTCATCCGGGCCATCCAATATGATTCTAGCCTGTTGTAACTTCTGGCCCATGTATGGCCCATGATGTCTTTCGGCCCATATGAGGCCCTTTGTAACTCTTGGCCCATTAAAGGCCCAAGATGAAACTGGCCCATAATGAACAGTGTATCGCTTTATACCCATTAACGACCCATTATTCCGTCAGCCGTTTCCAGCCCGTGTTAACTTTCGGCCTTCTAAGGGCCCATTTATTCTTGGGCTCATTTCTAGAATTCGGTTCGATACGGTCCATTACTGGCCTGTTCCATTTGTGGGCCAAATACAGCCCGTTTTTACATTCGGCCCGTTTGTGGCCCGTTAACCCGTTGGGCTGTTTTCATAGCGTTATCTAATACGGCCTATTAACGACCCATTATGGTCCACGAATAGTACGACCCATGTTTGGCGAAATGATTATACGCCCCGTAGAAGGCCCATGGATCCTACGACCCGTCGAAGACCAATGGATCCTACGGCCCATAGAAGGCCCATCGATCATACGGCCCGTAGAAAGTCCATCGATCCTACGGCCCGTAAAAGGCCCATGGATCCTACGGCCCGTAGAAGGACCACGGATCATATGGCCCACAGGACGCCCATGGTTACAACAGTCTGTGTGTTGCCATGATTATCGTGGCCTAGTTACCAAAACTAGGTTATTGTGGCCACTAAAAGACACGGAAAAAGAACTGCAGTGACTACAAGCAAACAACTAAACAAGTTAATAATGAAATAAATAAGCAAGCAACTAACGCTAGCGTATTACAACTATTACACATATTACATCCACTGGGCATCAAAGTTCTCCACCAGTGCAAATATAGGGAACAAAGCGAGATATTACATACATGGCCGTCAAAATTGGCCACCAAAGGCAAATAAGCATAGCAACAAAACAAGTCCTTAACTGAAACAACTTCATTAGAGCTCAAGAAACGTTATCCTGGGTACCCACCATGCTGGCAATAAGCTTAGCAAGCTTATTAGCTTTGTCCTGTTTGGCGCTAAAATCGTCCAACGCTTTGTCATTGCACCGTAAAGTATGCATCCGAATGCTCCAGGACTTCCGCAGTCCTTCCGCTTCTTGTCGCAAACCGATCGATGTCTTTCAGCTTGTAGTTGAGACTCAAGAAACCGAACTGATTCAGATAGTGAGTTTGAATAGCTTGTGCAAGCGGTAGTGGCCAGTAACTCAAATAGTAAACCAAGACAGGACTTTGGGGTTGCCTCACTGTCTTCAAGATAGTTTTCCTTAGCTGTTTTATCAGCTTTGTTGGAGACCAACAAGGATGTCTCACGATCTTGAACCTTATCTGCATTACTTCCTTTATCATTGCTTAATAAGGCACTCTTCCCCAATATTATGTCAGCGTTCTAAAAGAAGAAACAAGCAGACACATAACAGGTTTAGCATGTACTAGTATATGAGACTCATTTCGGTGAACCAGTTCATTAGTACGGTGGACAAGATTAAACTACCAAGTCTTCTATTGCCAAGTAGTACATTATGAAAGCATCAAAGAAACATATATCTGTGTCCTATCGTCACTGCATTGTCTTGCCAAATCAAAATAGAGACACGGTTCAAATCATATCAGTTCAAGAGAAAGCAGCACTGAAAGAATACAAAGCGTGGGAAACTAAACGTCACAACAGGATTCCAGATGGGTACCACGGGTCTACATGTACAACAACACTATTGGCCCTGTTATGATGCTAGTAATGTGCATGATATGAGAAGTCAACTGTATACACAATTGAAATTGAAATCAACAGAGCTATTTATAAGAGCAAACCTGTTAAAGAAACATGCGTAAACATACTTGTTGTGCCATTGGAGTTTCCATTGGATAGTTCAATTTAATAATAAGTTTGTATGAGTAAATCTGATGATACAAGAGCAAAGCAGTATGCACGATAGCAATGGAATCTTAAATGAGAACAGTTGTTCTTCAGGTGTAAGCACTTGTTCTACATGAACAAAGTACAGTAAGACGCAAGCATATAGTACTTCAAATAAAATGAGCTCATAGACCTTACCACATTCTTGGTTCAGGACCAGTAAAGAACAAGGCGTTCCCAGTCATCAACCAGTAAATGTGTCTCAGGAGAACGTAAGGGAATTTGATGAGTTTCTTTGCTAGTGAAGTACGTTTTCTTTAGGTAATTCCGATACTGCCACCAAGTATTCTTGAAGATAGCAGAGGTATTATCACAGGTTAACTCATCCAGAGTTTCCAAGTCGGTCCTTCTCTATAGAGAAAAATGGGAATATTTGATGTATTATAACCATCATGGAGGTAGAATGTATGGGACAAAGCAAAGTAATTGCCATTACTTACACATAACTCCTGGACAAACACCTGCAACTGGCATTTTCCTTCATCTTCAGTATAATATTTCCATGATGGGAAGATAAGCACATAGGATTTAACAACATCAAATGCGATTGATGCTAAACTATGAATGGCTGGTTGTGCTTCCTCCACAGGAATAGGTCTACTAACTGGTGGAGTTGGGATTCACCGTGGTAGTACTGACGCTTTGGGCACTGGAGCTGTCTTACTAACTGCTCTTGTTTGGGAGCTCTATGGTGGAGGTGGCGTTGTGTCAACATGAACTGGGTTACTATCTGCTGGGGTTGGGGTTAGATTGGGTGAAGCTAGTTCTCTGTCCATCGCAGTAGGGGTAAAATTTGTGAGAGTCTGGGTTATGTGTGGTAGGGCTGGTTCTCGTGCATGTTCAACCGCGGTGCTATCTCCACCAAGAGGTAGCACTGTTTTATTTGAAGACCATGTTTTTACTCTGCTAGATACTACCATCACCCGCTCCAATTCAAATGGTTGATAAACAGGAAACATAATTGAATGTACAGACATTTTATGAGAGACAGATGCAATAGATAGTGTGGAAAAAAGAGGGCATTCAATAGTTAACATGTATATTGTTTAACTAAAATGGATAGCATGACAAAATTTCACATATATGATGTCTATCTAAACTGGATAGCATAGCATAACATAATTCAAAGATATGATGACTAACTAAACAGGATCACATGATATAATTCACATACATGTTATCTAAGTAACCAGGATCGCATGATTTAATTCACATATGTGATTTATATGCTAAGCGGAGGGCATTCGCATATATGATGTCTGAACTAAGAACATGGTGTTGAATATTGTGTCTATGATGTCTAAACTATGCAATGCAAGACACCATATGCATGATATGAGCAGTAGAACCGTGCCAAGTTAGAGCATACACCTCGGTGGGGGAATAGGACTGGTCATCATCTGCGAATCCATCTACGAGGAGCTATCGGGACCCAACAAGAGATCTGCTTGACAGGTAGTAGCATCGCCTCTGAAGGCCTTGTTTTCACTCCAGATTTTTCCATCACCCACTCAAATGGCTGATTCACAGGAAGAGTAGTTTAATGTACAAACGTTATCGACAAATGGAAATTTAATGAAGAAAAGGATGTGCTCGATATCATTAAAATATATGATGCCTAGTTAAACGGGATGGCATTGCATAATTCCCATATATGATATTGAAACTAAATAGATGACATATATGATGTCGAAAGTAGGCACTGCAAGGCAACATATGCATGATATGACTAACATCATCATGCCAAGTTAGAGCAAACACCATGGGGGGGGGTAAATAGGAGTGGTCAGCTGCGTCTGAATCCGCCTCAGAATAGATATCTTCCTCTAGATTACAATCTGGAGAGGGGGGAGGGTTTGCCATTGAACCTACCATGGAGCAATGTCTGCATGACATTGTATTTCCGCGCAAAACTCTTCTCTTTTTCTCAACATATTCAGCATGACTGTGTACAATATCTGACATGCATACAAAAAAATATAGTGAGATTATGTAAGGAGAGCATGCAGAAATCTAGAGTAATGTTAACAACCAGAGGATGGATCCAAAAATAATGATAGCAGGCTGATGATTGCTTTAATTTAATAAAAAACAGATGATGATTGCTTTAATATTTGTTTCCCACCCAAGATGAACAACATAGGCATACCCTAGGTGAACCAGATATTAGACAGAGATACTATTCATTGCTACCTCGATATGTGCCCCACAACTAATTTAGAACTCAAGTTTGAACATCAATTTGGACCTGACTTGGAGTCTAAGAGGTGAACAGGACAATAAAGTAGCAGGTAATATTAAGCAATGCATAACATAAGCAGAAACAAAAGAGTGCGACCTCTCTTGTGGACCCGTGTACTCCTCAGGTTCATCTGCTAAGTCGATGATGGTGATGTCGTTGCAGTGGGCGCCGGCGGCAGGGAAGGAGATCTGAGGCGGTGAAAGACGGTCAGGAGTCGTGATGTCTGGTTTGGTGGATGCTTCTGTCGATGGAGCAGCTCAGGTGAGGTGGACGACGTTGCGGCAGGAGCAGGAAAAACCACACAAAGTTTTCTTCGACACCTACCTATAACCGAAGTAATTCTGTAAGGGCTCATTTGGCTTGCATGATTCTAAAAACAAAGGGATAGGAGGAAAAACACCGGAATAGGATAGGAATGCACATGGGAAACAGAGCATTTGTGAACACAGGATTTCTGTCAACTTGGGTGTTTGGTTCACAGGAAAAGGAGGAGCAAAGGAATGCAATGAATCATGGCCAAAATAAAGTGAAACCATATGAAAGCGTGTACAGTTAGAATGTTATTCTGCCACTAATGCACTTGGTCTTGTTTTCATGCATAGGATTTCGAAAAGTAGGTCCAGGTGGATGTTTTGCTCCATTCCTTTGAACAAAATGCATGAATAATTGAATAGTAGAGTGCCATAGGAAAATTTCCTATTGCTATGTTTTTCCATTGAACCACAATAGCCCTAATGGATCGACATGAATGTAGAGTTAAGTGATGCGACAAGTGTAAAACCTCTTTGCCATAGCCGTGTCGACCTCAGCATCATTGGGTTGGTCGCTGAAGAAGTTGAGGCAGAGGTGGCTGTCGGAGGTGTGGAGGAAGATCTGAGGAATCTATAGACGGCGTCAAGGGCACTGCTCTGTTGTGATGGATCGTTCCATCCTTGGAGCAGCTACGGTGAGCCATAAGACGTCAAGGCTGAAGCAGCACAAGACAGACATCGTTAATCTCATGTGGGATTCTAATAGCATCTCCAATAGATGATGTAAAATGCATTACCAAAAAGCGATAGATGTAAAATTTACATCACCAAAAACCACCAAACTACAACAGATGAGGTAAAAACTATTAACTCTGAACTTAACTGTCGAAACTGAAATTTACTATGGAATATGAATGTTACTGTCCAAACTGAATGCAATGGTAGTAGAGAGGCACTTCACATGGGATAGTTTAGTGAGGGCCTGCAGTTCATCTTCAACCTGCACCCCCTGAGCCGCCAGCCACCACCGGCCGAACCCCACGCCGCCTCGCCGCCCCGAAACAACTCCTCAGCGTCGGTCCGCCGCCGGCCCGGCCAGCCCTCTAGCCCCCCCTCCTTGCGCCAAGCTATTTCTCCGGCGATCCCCACGCCACCGCCCCATCACCGCGCCCCCCCCCCACCGCCGGTGAGTAGCACCCCACCCAGAACCCTAATAGATAGTGGGGTACCTCTCCTGCGAGCCCCCCTCCCCGCAGCGGGTGGTTCTTCCTTAACTCCAGCGAGACCAACCACCCCCTAACTGACCCACCCAAAAGTCGATTCAGTCGACTGAAGTGTAGCTAAATCAGAGCAGAGCAGCAACATGAAACAGGGGGAGCAAGAAGCGAAGCGAGAGCCGAGCAAGAAGCAGAAGCGAGCGAGAGCCCGGGCAGCAGCAGCAGTAGCGCGAGCGAGCGAGCAAGAGCCGGAGCAGTAGCAGCTGGGCGAGCGAGCGAGGGTGAGCCGGAGCAGCAGCAGCAGCGCAAGTTACCGAGTGACAGCCGGAGCAGCAGCAGCAGCGCAAGCGACCGAGCGACAGCCGGAGCAGCAGCAGCAGATCCGGCTGGTATGGACGCCGCCGCCAAAGGGGCCTCGCACTGGGGAGAGCCGCCATGGAGATGTCGCCCGCGGCGCCGGCTTCGAGGTAGCTGCTCCATGGGGGTGCGGGATGGAGTACCGTCAGCGCTGGGAGGTCGAGTTAAGGAGAAGGTGCGATGCGATGAGTGCACAACCTCTTTGGTGGCGCCGAGTAGGCCTCGGCTTCGCCCGAGGAGTCGGTGAGGATGCTGCGGTTCCGGTGGAGCAGGTTAAAGCAGCGCTGTGGGGATGGAGCAGCCGCGATAGATGAGGCGATCGTCGGAGCAGCTCCTTGGAGGTGGAGGACGGGGCGGCTGAACCGGCGGGACGACGGGATGGACGACGGATCCTCACCCGCGGAGACGGATGAGGGACGTCGAGCTGTTGCGGTGGACGGCATCATCGGGGAAGAGGCTCCGGCTGGGCAGCGGTGAGGTGGCATACGGAGGAGGGTGGGGTTTCGCGGCTGGAGCGGAGAGGTTATGGCGGCCAGATTTCGAATGGAGAAAAGGAGGCGATGGGAGGGGGAACCATGACTTAGGGACGCGCTTGTCCAAAATGTAGGGTGTGTTACAAAAGTACCCCCACCGATTTGAACTAGCGGCCCTCTCAGCTCAGGGTTAGAAGGGGGATTATGTGTGTCGGGATTTGGCAGCTGGAGGGAGTTTTCGCGCGCGTTGTAATTTCGGGTTAGCAAGGCGCGGGTTGTGAAGGCGCCAGTTTAGGGAGCAAGATATCCGAATTTTCGGGATATAACAAGGCGCGGGTTGAATTTTAGGGACAAGCCTAACGTCTAATATTGTACTTGTACGTACCAAATCAATTCACACTTCCCTCAACGAAAAAAAAAACGAAAAAATAAAACTATTCACACCACACAAAGAGAGAGTCTTTTCCCGTTTTACTATACAAATGCTAATCAAAGCTACACAAAGAGAGAATATGAATCCATGTTATGTCCAATTAAATTTTTTTGCTGGCTATATAATGCATGTAACCTACTCATACCAACATTTTAGTGCATTCCAAATGTTTATACTACCGCTGCAATTTGAACTGAATTTGAATTTGTTTCTCCATTTCAATAAGAATCTACAATCATGATTGTTGCCAACTTCAACCATCATTCGTGTATTACCTTAACAACACACCACATGATTACTATAGAGATAGATATGAACTATGTGTACTATATGAACTCGAATTCAATCTTTTGAATACACTTGATGTTGATTCCAAATAATAGTACATTTGATGTACTAACTATATATTCATAATCTAAACCATGTTCCATACGTACACCGTATTTATCACACAAAGTATAGTGCCCCGCCCCCTACATTATGACAAGTATTTAGCCCTAAGCTGCAAAAGCCACACATTAGCCCAAATTATAATCAATGTTCTATATAATATATGTATTACTAGAAAGATGCCCATGCGTTCCACGGAACATCAACATGATCAAGGGGAGGCCTTATTTGCAAATATGGAGAGGGGTGTGGGTATCTTTTTTCAAAATTTCCATAGTTTCCTTCCTATCCGTCAGATATAAATCGGACATCCTATATTGCAGGATGGCAGGCACACCATCATCAACAACTCTGTTTTTTATAAGAGTAGAGATAAAATATATTATATGTAGTATAACATGTTCATAACCACACCATGTGTATCACTGTTATATATTCACGCATGCGTCGGTTTAAAACACTATGATAAATTCTTCAAATATCTGAATTCGCTTTTTATAATGTATTGTGATCTCTATTCGTCTTTTACACCCACACAATCCTCTTATCTTTGTAGCTAGCGCTAACTTTCTCCCATGCATGCACACGCCCGCATCCCTCTCACTCTCCCTCAGCATTCTCTAACTCCATCGCGCAAATTCGTATTTTCACTTTAGGTCGTTCACTCACGGTGTGTGTAAGCCCCCCAGCTCCTTCTTTACGGCACACGTCGATCGATATGCCTCTCTAGCTAGGTGTGCCTACCACAAACACAAGTTTCCCCTCTTCTCTTCTCACAGAATATAAAAAGATTTTTATGGAGAAAAAGGTAGTCTGTCGGCGTCCTGGAAACGGGGGTCCCCAGACTTGCCTGCCTGCGGCTCAAAGTGCAACTGTCCCTAGGTGGTTTTGGTAATTCATAACAACATATAGCTCATTGAGCTAATGCTATTCCAAGACAAATATTTCAGGAAAGCTCAATGAATTGCATGGCATGGATGATGGAAGTGGATCACTCAAAATATCAAGGACAAAGGATTGGCTCAAGCTCAAAAGCTCAAGACTCTACATTTTACATTTTAGTGATCCAAGATCACATTGAGTCTATAGGAAAAGCCAATACTATCAAGGAGGGATGAGTTGTTTCTTAATGAGCCTCTTGCTTCAAGTACTTAGTGATATGCTCCAAAACCCTCCACTACTTTCTCACATCCACATATGACCTAAACCCAAAGTCAAACTCGGCCCTACCGATTCTTTCTATCCGGCGCCACCGAGTTCAAATGTCATAGCCACTGCCACAAACCCTAGGCAAATCGGTCTCACAGATAGGGATCTCGGTCTCACCGATGGGATTGTCATCTCTCTGTTTCCCTTCGTAACGTTTCGGTCTAACCGAAGTGAGCGATCGGTCCCACCGAGATTGCAATGAAAACTCTCTGTTTCCCTTTCGTAATTTTTCGGTCTCACCGAAAGAGCGAATCGGTCCCACCGAGTTTACCTGACCAACTCTCTGGTTAGCTAATTACCAAAATCAGTCTCATCGAGTTTGTGTAATCGGTCTCACCGAGTTTACGTTATGCCCTAACCCTAATCATATCGGTCCTACCGAGTTGCATGTCAGTCCCACCGAAACCCTAACGGTCACTAGGTTTACTAAATCGGTCCGACCGAGTTTGATGATTCGGTCCCACCGAGTTTGGTAAATTGTGTGTAACGGTTAGATTTTGTGTGGAGGCTATATATACCCCTCCACCTCCTCTTCATTCGTGGAGAGAGCCATCAGAACAAACCCACACTTCCAACTTACCAGTTCTGAGAGAGAACCACCTACTCATGTGTTGAGGCCAAGATATTCCATTCCAACCACAAGAATCTTGATCTCTAGCCTTCCCCAAGTTGCTTTCCACTCAAATCTTCTTTCCACCAAATCCAAATCCTGTGAGAGAGAGTTGAGTGTTGGGGATTCTATCATTTGAAGCACAAGAGCAAGGAGTTCATCATCAACACACCATTTGTTACTTCTTGGAGAGTGGTGTCTCCTAGATTGGCTAGGTGTCACTTGGGAGCCTCCGACAAGATTGTGGAGTTGAACCAAGGAGTTTGTAAGGGCAAGGAGATCGCCTACTTCGTGAAGATCTACCGCTAGTAAGGCAAGTCCTTCCTGGGCGATGGCCATGGTGGGATAGACAAGGTTGCTTCTTCGTGGGTTGATCCCTCCGTGGACTCGCGCAACCATTACCCTTCTTGGGTTGAAGTCTCCATCAACGTGGATTTACGATAGCACCACCTATCGGAACCACGACAAAAACATCTGTGTCTCCAATTGCGTTTGAATTCTCCAAACCCTTCCCTTTACTTTCATGCAAGTTGCATGCTTTATTTTCCGCTGCCTATATACTCTTTGCATGCTTGCTTGAATTGCGTGAAAATTGCTTGACCTGCTCAAAGATAGCTAAAATCTGCCAAAGTCTAAAATTGGGAAAAGCATGAGTGAGGGCACTAGTCCCTCTAGTAGCTTAGATGAGGGGAGCAGAAGCACTCCCAGCAATCTGCCCAACGCTGCCACAAGGACAAGGAAGAAGAAGACCTCAGAGTCTGAGGATGAGGATTATGTGGTAGTTGAGGATGAGGCAAGTTCAAAGAAGAAAGTGCTCAAGAAGGAGTAAAGCTCAACTGCAGTAAAGCCAAGCATGAAGATCAAAAGGCCTGCAGGTAGACAACCAACGTCCAAAGCCAGAGTCTCCACTCAAGCCTCTTTGGAATCCCAACCCAAAGAACCTGCTGCTGCTGAAGGAAAGAAAAGGAAGGAAAGGGTCAAGAAGACCATGGCCAGAGTGATTGGGAAGCCTTCTATGATGGAGGAAGAGGAAGAAGAAGAGGTTCCTGAGCCAACACCCAAGGCACAAGGCGATGGGTGATGCCATAAAGTCGAGGCTGCAACTTCAAAGCCCAAAGCTGCCCCCAAGCCCAAGAGTGCACCAAAGAGGAATACCAGGAGTATACCAAAGAGCTGAGAAGAACAAGGCCCCAATGCACGATGTTGTTCTTGAGGAAGATGAAGAAGGGCAGGTCTTAAGGAAGCTCAAACCCAAGATTCCAGACCACAATGATGCTCATCCTGTGGTCGAGAACATGAAGATCGAGAGAGATCTAGGGTTGAGGCTATGGAGAGATTCAGATCCATATGCCACCGGGAGAAGGACTGCTGTAGATTACAGGTTCCACACCAAGGAGCAGCAGGACTTCTATAAGACCATCTTATTGGATAAGAAGCCCATAGTTTGTGATATGAGGTGGGTCGACTGGACCTACATTCAAGAGAATGCAGAACACTATCCTGGAGTATATGACAACTTCAGTGCGTGTGGAGTTGCAGATTTTGTTGGGCAGAAGCTCACAAACTGGAATGACGAGCTCATTATGCAATTCTATTCCACGGCACATTTCTATCCAGATGGCAGGATAGTTTGGATGTCTGAAGGAACAAGATACCAATCAACCATAGAGGAATGGGCAAGTCTGATCAATGCCCCCAAGGAGAGTGAAAACGACTTGGACATTTATGCCAAGAAGAAAATGGATCATAACTCAATGTCACCGATGTACAAGGAGATCCCTGATGATGCACTTGAGACTTTCAAGTTTGGATCAGTTCATTTTCTTCTGTCAGGGCTGCCTACGATCAACAGGATCCTAAGGCACACTCTGTTGCCCAAATCAGGTGACCACAACATGATTAGAGGGCATGCAATTAATTTGCTTCACATTTTTGATGTGCCCCAGAAATTCAAGGTCATGAGCCTCATAGTTGAAACTATCAAGAGGACAGCAGTAGACCAAAAGAGGAGTTGTGGATATGCCCCACAGATTCAGGAGTTGATTAACTTAAAGATGGGCACAGTGAATATCTGTTGGATATGGAACACTTGGTTCTCTATCCTGAATTTGAGGACAATCAAGTTGTCATGACTGAGAATGAACCATCATCAGTACAAGCCCAAGAGAAGAAGGAAAAGGCAAGGAAAGAGAAGGCTGCCAAGATGCCAACTCAAGCGAGGCATCTGAGTACTTCTCAAGAACAAGCGAGGAGCAGCTTGGTTACTTGATAGCATCAACTCTGCGGATTGAGAAGGGTTGGCCACCCTAACTCAAAACCGTGAGAGCACGGAAAGAATCATGGAACAAAAATTCTATCATCTTGATGTCAAGGTAACTGAGATTCAAATCGGTGTGGAGCAGCTACAGGATGACATGCACGGAGAGGAAGGGATGGACAACAAGCGATGCATTTGCCGAGTGCCTCGAGCTCGGAGATCAGCTGCAGAGCGATTACCAGTCACGGAGTTACTTCATCAGCTCCAGCTACAGTTCAGCGCAACTAGCTCCAAGACCCAATCCTTGACTCCTTCCACATCGATGAAGCCTTCGTTCTTGGAGTTCTCCGGACACCACCACACGAAGACCAAGCCCGAGAGGCGATATAGTCCTATGCATTTTCTAGGAACTTTTTGGTAACTTGTTGCCAAAGGGGAGAAAATGTATAGATCATAGGCTTCGAGAGAGAGATTTGCTTACATTCTCTCTTGTCTTCTTGGTTGAACTTTGTTTGCTTTTGATTGCTTGAGATACTATGCAATTACCTGTGAGACATTGATGATCATGTGTTTGATCATAAGCTACACTTATGCTTGTTATATGTTATTATCTTACTTATCCTTATATGATCATTCACTTTGCTTGGTGATGAGTGCATGTGTTCAATCTTTATTATTTTGAGCGCTCCATCAAGGTGTATGTGACATGGAAGAGTAACCCATGAGCCTAATTCCTTCTGCATTTGCAGTCCAAAGCAAATCTTAAAATAGGCACAAATTTAGGGGGAGCTCTTGCTTATCACATACTTCTCAAAGCGACGATGTTTTTCAATCTAATTATCATTTGTTGAAGCTTTGATCTATATGTTGTCATCAATTACCAAAAAGGGGGAGATTGAAAGTGCAACTATCCCTAGGTGGTTTTGGTAATTCATAACAACATATAGCTCACTGAGCTAATGCTATTCCAAGACAAATATTTCAGGAAAGCTCAATGAATGGCATGGCATGGATGATGAAAGTGGATCCCTCAAAATATCAAGGACAAAGGATTGGCTCAAGCTCAAAAGCTCAAGACTCTACATTTTACATTTTAGTGATCCAAGATCACATTGAGTCTATAGGAATATCCAATACAATCAAGGAGGGATGAGGTGTTGCTTAATGATCCTCTTGCTTCATATGCTTAGTGATATGCTCCAAAACCCTCCACTACTTTCTCACATCCACATATGACCTAAACCCAAAGTCAAACTCGGCCCTACCGATTCTTTCTATCCGGCACCACCGAGTTCAAATGTCATAGCCACTGCCACAAACCCTAGGCAAATCGGTCTCACAGATAGGGATCTCGGTCTCACCGAGATGGGATTGTAATCTCTGTTTCCCTTCAGAACGTTTGGTCTAACGAAGTGAGCGATCGGTCCCACCGAGATTGCAATGTAAACTCTCTGTTTCCCTTTCGTAACTTTTCAGTCTCACAGAAAGAGCGAATCGGTCCCACCGAGTTTACCTGACCAACTCTCTGGTTAGCTAATTACCAAAATCGGTCTCACCGAGTTTGTGTAAATCGGTCTCACCGAGTTTACGTTATGCCCTAACCCTAATCATATCGGTCCTACCGAGTTGCATGTCGATCCACGAAAACCCCTAACGGTCACTAGGTTTACTAAATCGGTCCGACCGAGTTTGATGATTCGGTCCCACCGAGTTTGGTAAATTGTGTGTAATGGTTAGATTTTGTGTGGAGGCTATATATACCCCTCCACCTCCTCTTCATTCGTGGAGAGAGCCATCGTAACAAACCTACACTTCCAACTTACCAGCTTAGAGAGAGAACCACCTACTCATGTGTTGAGGCCAAGATATTCCATTCCAACCACAAGAATCTTGATCTCTAGCCTTCCCCAAGTTGCTTTCCACTCAAATCTTCTTTCCACCAAATCCAAATCCTGTGAGAGAGAGTTGAGTGTTGGGGATTCTATCATTTGAAGCACAAGAGCAAGTAGTTCATCATCAACACACCATTTGTTACTTCTTGGAGAGTGGTGTCTCCTAGATTGGCTAGGTGTCACTTGGGAGCCTCTGACAAGATTGTGGAGTTGAACCAAGGAGTTTGTAAGGGCAAGGAGATCGCCTACTTCGTGAAGATCTACCGCTACTGAGGCAAGTCCTTCGTGGGCGACGGCCATGGTGGGATAGACAAGGTTGCTTCTTCGTGGACCCTTCGTGGGTTTATCCCTCCGTGGACTCGCGCAACCGTTACCCTTCTTGGGTTGAAGTCTCCATCAACGTGGATGTATGATAGCACCACCTATCGGAACCACGACAAAAACATCCGTGTCTCCAATTGCGTTTGAATTCTCCAAACCCTTCCCTTTACTTTCTTGCAAGTTGCATGCTTTATTTTCCGCTGCCTATATACTCTTTGCATGCTTGCTTGAATTGCGTGAAGATTGCGTGACCTGCTCAAAGATAGCTAAAATCTGCCAAAGTCTAAAATCGGGAAAAGGTTAAGTTTTTAATTGGTCAAGTAGTCTAATCGCCCCCCCTCTAGACATACTTCAAGGTCCTACAAGTGGTATCAGAGCTACGGTCTCCATTTGCTTTGATTTCCATAGCTTTTGATGGTCATAGCCTTGGTTTCACAACCTAGAAGAGTATGGTGTCTAGCGAGGGAAATTATCACCGTAGAGGTCCTTACTTTGATGGCACTAATTTTGCTAGTTGGAAGCATAAGATGAAAATGCATATTCTCAGACATAACCCCGCCGTTTGGGCTATTGTGTGTATTGGTTTGCAAGATGAATTCTTTGATGGGAGAGAACCGAACCGTGAAGCTAAGCGGAAGAGTTGAAAATGCTGCAATACAACGCTCAAGCTTGTGATATCCTCTTCAATGGCTTGTGCCCAAGAATTCAACAAAATCAGCCGTCTTGAGAATGCAAAGGAAATTTGGGATACTTTGATTGATATGCATGAAGGTACCGACTCCGTCAAGGAATCCAAGTTGGATGTGCTCCAAAGTCAGCTTGACAAGTTCAAAATGAAGGATGGTGAAGGTGTCGCTGAAATGTACACTAGGCTTGCTCTTATCACAAATGAGATTGCCGGCTTAGGAAGTGAAGAGATGACCGACATATTCATCATCAAGAAGATCCTAAGAGCATTGAATGGAAAATATGATATTGTGTGCACATTGATCCAAATGATGCCAAATTACAAAGATCTCAAGCCAACGGAAGTCATTGGAAGAATTGTTGCTCATGAGATGTCACTCAAGGATAAGGAGGAACTTCACAACAAGTCAAGTGGTGCTTACAAAGCCTCATGTGAAGCCCCCGCATCATCAAGTGAGAAACAAACCTTCAATGAAGAATTCAACTTAATGGTGAAGAACTTCAACAAATTCTACAAGAGTAGAAGCAAAGAAAGAAGCTTCAAGTCAAGGTCCTACAATGACAAAAGATCTTCTAGTCGAGAGCGAAATTGCTACAATTGTGGGAGACCCGGACACTATTCCAATGAGTGTACGACACCCTACAAAAGAAGAGAAGATTCTCCCAAGAGAAGAAGTAGAAAAGAAGAATCACCACCAAGAGAGAGAGGGAGTAGAGATGATCGTTATGAACGAAGACCCTCACGGAGAAGCAAGGATTCGGAAAGGAAGGACAAGTCCTCAAAGAGCTACACAAAACGAAGACATCAAGCTCATGTTGGTGAATGGGTATCCGGCTCCGAGCTCCGACAATCACTCCGAGAGAAGATATCACTCCGACTCGAATACACTCAAGATGAAGGTGTTGCCGGTCTAGCACTTGTGTCAACCAACTCCTACGACATATTTGAATCACCAAATGAAGGAATTGGAAGATGCTTCATGGCCAAAGGTCCTAAGGTAACACACCCGAGTATGTTGATTTTAATAGTGATGAAGATGACTTGTTAGGTGATGATGATTTACTTATTGACAACTCTAGTGATGAATACTATGATGAAACGTTAATTAATCATGCTAATCAAGATGAAACGAATGACAATGATAAGGAGAAGATTGAGCGTCTAACTAAAGAACTAAACATTCTTAAGTTAGCTCATGAAACTATCTTCGAAGATCATCAAGAACTTTTAAGGGCTCATGAGAAGTTACGCTTTGAAAAGCTCAATCTTGAGCAAGAGCATGAGTTCCTAAAAGCGATCAATGATGATCTCCGTAAGAAAAGTTCTTCTTATATTGCCAAGCGTTTACTCTTATCTACTTACATGCCTCAAGTCAAGTCTAGTAACAAGAACAAGAAAGATTCTTCTTCTAGTAGTAACAATAACAATGCTAAACCCAATATTGTTGCTTCTAATAGTTCTCTTGATTCCACTAATGATCCTCTTAGCCAAGTTACATTTGAGCAAGAAAACAGCTTATTGAAGGGAATTATAGAGAAAGGCGTATACAAGAGTATTGCCGGGAGTAAGCAATTTGAGGAAATTGTACGCAAGCAAGGAAGGCACCGGAAGAATCAAGGTGTTGGTTTTGAATGGAAGTTCAATGCCAATGGAGTTGAGTGGGAAGAAGATCAATACCCCAAGACGAAGTTTGTTCCTCAACAAGAGAAGTATGATCCTACTTCCTTGAAGGGAACAAAAGCACAAGATGATCTTCCACCACAAGACCACAAGAACAAAGGCAAGGACAAGCTTCAAGAGGAGATTGATGCATTTGAAGAAGCACCTAAGGCCTTGCTCAAGTGGGTTCCCAAGACTACGTCAAGTTCTACTTCATCAAGCACAACTACTACACCAAGGATTCCCATCAAGATGATGTGGATCCCGAAGAAGAAGAACTAGAGAGTTCTTGAGGGTGACTCCGCCAACATTTTTCGCTCATATCATTATGGCAAGGACAAGTGCAACCACCTTCCATATCTTGCACTAGTTCAAGGAGTCACAAACCCTCATGTTGGTAAGGCAAGGGACAAGGTAACCTTATGTTTTCATGGACATCATTTGGTGTGTGCATCACTCTATATATATGGATATTCTTGTTTGTTCCTTGTGGGACTAACCCATGTAGGTATTGAAAGTGCAACTCACTCCAAAGGATTGCTCCAAAATATCTACATCAACATTTAGCATTCACATCTTCAACACCTACATGAAGTCATCATCGACAAAACCCAAGGTTAGTTTATCCCTCTAAGGGGGATCTCACATCTAGGGGGAGCTTAACTCTAAGAATTGAGTCAAAGCAACTCTAATGATGTGAACACATAAATGCTTTATGTAAAAGTGGTAACCCCACTTGAGCTTAAACGATGAGTATGACCTATGATCAAATGTTTTCATTTGACTCCTAAGTCAATATACTCATATATAGATGACCTAGTCATCGCCAATTGTTTGATAGATGCTAGAATTGGTATTGCATGCTTTGTCACATATTTCATTTGTCATTTTATTGTGTGAGCATGTTGGTTGCATATTTTACTCATTCGAGGACATCCACTTGTTGTTTTGATTGATTGGATTCTTTTTCTTTGGCCAAGTGGATGGACAAGAATGCCTAAGAATCTTCCCTAGCTATCTATGTTTTTCTCGTCTCAAACTCTATTCATGCTACATCACAAAATTTGATCAAGTCAGATTCGAACCACTCTGTGTGAGGAGCACTCGGAGTCCCCGATTCATCATAGACTTAAACTTCCAAAACTTCTTTGTGATTTTTGGTCTGACCGATTCCTCCATTTCGGTCATACCGAGATCACTAAGTCAATCTAGGTTTTCATCTCGGTGCAACCGATTTGAACTTTTCGGTCACACCGAGTTGTCAGAATGCATCAGTTATGCATCTCGGTGCCACCGAGTTGTTCCACTCTGTCACACTGACAGTGTCTGGCTATATATTTACACGGGCAAATTTTGGAAAACTTCTCCGAAACTCCTCGCCCGCGCATAGCTCACTCTGCCTACTAGCTCTCTGGATCGTCGACCTACTTGGCCACCGCCTCTGTCGTTGGTCTCACGCCACGTCAGCGAATTCTTCTCCGCCGTTGCCGCCGTAGCGAGTTCACCGCCGAACTAGGGTATGAACTCGATCATAGTGCTATCCTCGTCTGATTCTCAGCACATTGTGATTGTAATGCATCTTGCCACGATTGAAACACTTCTATCCAGTCAAAACGATCCTTAGAATAGGTGTGATTCGAAAATTTAGGGTTAGGTTTCCGCCGAAATCATCTCGGACCTACCGAGTTGAAAAACTCGGTCCCACCGATTTGGCTAACACCATTGCACTGTAAGACTCGGTCTGACCGAGAATTACAAATCGGTGTGACCGATTTTAGAACTTTGTGAAACCCTAGCAGTCTCGGTGCCACCGAACTATGACTCGGTATGACCGAGTTCACTAGTTTAGGTTCCAAAACTGCTTCGGTATCACCGAGTTTGAAAATCGGTAGATCCGAAATGCTTTTCATGGAAAACTAAAACTAAGTTTTTGAATCATTCTTTTGCAAAAATCTCTGCATTTTGTGATGCTCATCCACTCTACCTCATCTATAACTATTCACGAATGGTCGCATCGGTGTGTGCAGCATGTCGGACCAAAGTGACACTGAACAAGTCAAGAGCAGATTCACATGAGTGAGGGCACTAGTCCCTCTAGCAGCTCGAGATGAGGGGAGCAAAAGCACTCCCAAAGAATCTGCCCAAGGCTGCCACAAGGACAAGGAAGAAGAAGACCTCGAGTCCGAGGATGAGGATTATGTGGCGATTGAGGATGAGGCAAGTTCAAAGAAGAAAGTGCTCAAGAAGGAGTATAGCTCAACTGCAGTAAAGCCAGGCATGAAGATCAAAAGGCCTGCAGGTAGACAACCAATGTCCAAAGCCAAAGTCTCCACTCAAGCTTCTTTGGAATCCGAACCCAAAGAAACTGCAGCTGCTGAAGGAAAGAAAAGGAAGGAAAGGGTCAAGAAGACCATGGCTAGAGTGATTGGGAAGCCTTCTATGATGGAGGAAGAGGAAGAAGAAGAGGTTGCTGAGCCAGCACCCAAGGCACGTAAGGCGATGGGTGATGCCATAAAGTCGAGGGGCTGCAACTTCAAAGCCCAAAGCTGCCCCCAAGCCCAAGAGTGTACCAAAGAGGAATACCAGGAGTATACCAAAGAATTTGAGAAGAACAAGGCCCCAATGCCCGATGTTGTCACGAGGAAGATGAAGAAGGGCAGGTCTTAAGGAAGCTCAAACCCAAGATTCCAGACCACAATGATGCTCATCCTGTGGTGAGAACATGAAGATCAGGAGAGATCAAGGGTTGAGGCTATGGAGAGATTCAGATCCATATGCCACTGGGAGAAGGACTGTTGTAGATTACAGGTTCCACACCAAGGAGCAGCAGGACTTCTATGAGACCATCTTATTGGATAAGAAGCCCATAGTTTGTGATATGAGGTGGGTCGACTGGACCTACATTCAAGAGAATGCAGAACACTATTCTGGAGTGTATGACAGCTTCAGTGCGTGTGGAGTTGCAGATTTTGTTGGGCAGAAGCTAACAAACTAGAATGACGAGCTCATTATGCAATTCTACTCCACAACACATTTCTATCCAGATGGCAGGATAGTTTGGATGTCTGAAGGAACAAGATACCAATCAACCATAGAGAAATGGGCAAGTCTGATCAATGCCCCAAAGGAGAGTGAAAACAACTTGGACATTTATGCCAAGAAGAAAATGGATCATAACTCAATGTCACAGATGTACATACTTCTCAAAGCGACGATGTTTTTCAATCTTATTATCATTTGTCGAAGCTTTGATCTATATGTTGTCATCAATTACCAAAAAGGGGGAGATTGGAAGTGCAACTATCCCTAGGTGGTTTTGGTAATTCATAACAACATATAGCTCCATCGAGCTAATGCTATTCCAAGACAAATATTTCAGTAAAGCTCAATGAATGGCAGGGCATGGATGATGAAAGTGGATCCTCAAAATATCAAGGACAAAGGATTGGCTCAAGCTCAAAAGCTCAAGACTCTACATTTTACATTTTAGTGATCCAAGATCACATTGAGTCTATAGGAATAGCCAATACTATCAAGGAGGGATGAGGTGTTGCTTAATGATCCTCTTGCTTCATGTGCTTAGTGATATGCTCCAAAACCCTCCACTACTTTCTCACATCCACATATGACCTAAACCCAAAGTCAAACTCGGCCCTACCGATTCTTTCTATCCAAATACCACCGAGTTCAAAGGTCATAGCCACTGCCACAAACCCTAGGCAAATCGGTCTCATCGATAGGGATCTCGGTCTCACCGAGATGGGATTGTAATCTCTCTATTTCCCTTTGTAACGTTTCGGTCTAACCGAAGTGAGCGATCGGTCCCACCGAGATTGCAATGTAAACTCTCTGTTTCCCTTTTGTAACTTTTCGGTCTCACCGAAAGAGCGAATCGGTCCCACCGAGTTTACCTGACCAACTCTCTAGTTAGCTAATTACCAAAATCGGTCTCACCGAGTTTTTGTAATCGGTCTCACCGAGTTTACGTTATGCCCTAACCCTAATCATATCGGTCCTACCGAGTTGCATGTCAGTCCCACCGAAAACCCTAACGGTCACTAGGTTTACTAAATCGGTCCGACCGAGTTTGATGATTCGGTCCCACCGAGTTTGGTAAATTGTGTGTAACGGTTAGATTTTGTGTGGAGGCTATATATACCCTCCACCTCCTCTTCATTCGTGGAGAGAGCCGTCGAACAAACCTACACTTCCAACTTACCGGTTCGAGAGAGAACCACCTACTCATGTGTTGAGGCCAAGATATTCCATTCCAACCACAAGAATCTTGATCTCTAGCCTTCCCCAAGTTGCTTTCCACTCAAATCTTCTTTCCACCAAACCCAAATCCTGTGAGAGAGAGTTGAGTGTTGGGGAGACTATCATTTGAAGCACAAGAGCAAGGAGTTCATAATCAACACACCATTTGTTACTTCTTGGAGAGTGGTGTCTCCTAGATTGGCTAGGTGTCACTTGGGAGCCTCTCGACAAGATTGTGGAGTTGAACCAAGGAGTTTGTAAGGGCAAGGAGATCGCCTACTTCGTGAAGATCTACCGCTCTTGAGGCAAGTCCTTCGTGGGCTTACGGCTATGGTGGGATAGACAAGGTTGCTTCTTCGTGGACCCTTCGTGGGTTTATCCCTCCGTGGACTCACAAGAACTGCTACCCTTCTTGGGTTGAAGTCTCCATCAACGTGGATGTATGATAGCACCACCTATCGGAACCACGACAAAAACATGTGTGTCTCCAATTGCGTTTGAATTCTCCAAACCCTTCCCTTTACTTTCTTGCAAGTTGCATGCTTTATTTTCCGCTGCCTATATACTCTCTGCATGCTTGCTTGAATTGCGTGAAGATTGCTTGACCTGCTCAAAGATAGCTAAAATCTGCCAAAGTCTAAAATCGGGAAAAGGTTAAGTTTTTAATTGGTCAAGTAGTCTAATCACCCCCCCTCTAGACATACTTCAAGGTCCTACAAGTGGTATCAGAGCTACGGTCTCCATTTGCTTTGATTTCCATAGCTTTTGGTGGTCATAGCCTTGGTTTCACAACCTAGAAGAGTATGGCGTCTAGCAAGGGAAATTATCACCGTAGAGGTCCTTACTTTGATGGCACTAATTTTGCTAGTTGGAAGCATAAGATGAAAATGCATATTCTCAGACATAACCCCGCCGTTTGGGCTATTGTGTGTATTGGTTTGCAAGCCATGACGAATGGAGCCAGGCGGGCGCCAGCGCGTGCAGTGTCCTCGTTTCCTCTTTGGTGCTAAAGGGGCAAGCGCTGGCGAGGAGTCCCGAGGCATCAGGCAAAGGTTTCCATATCGGTGCAACGAGACCAAGACCTGCAAGACGGCAGGACGGAGGTCACCATGGAGCCCAAGACAGCGTCACCACCAGAGCCTTTGGCAGGTGAAGACCACCTTTAGTCAGGATAACTTGTACTAGTTGTCTCCCTTCGAATTTGGTCGTTGTTGGCTCCCTTCCCGCTCAATATTTGGGGAGAGGACTAGGGCCTCCATAAATAGGACTAGCCACCACAGTAGGAGGCAACTGATTCAGATCATCCTCACCCACACAAACTCATCTTGGACTAGATCCATTCCATCCTCATACTCACCAAGCACAAGAACACCTCTCCTCAGGAGGTTGTTCTTCCCTTGTACGGTTCATCCTTAGCCCAAGAGGCAATCCACCACACCACACTGGATTAGGGTATTACACCACAATAGTGGCCCGAACCAGTATAAATCTCGTGTCTCTTGTGTTGCGGGTTCATCGAGCTAGGCTTTGAGATCGGGTGAGGCTGAGGGCATGATTAGGTAGGGGAGAGATCTTCGTGCGCACCCAAGTGTTTGAACCTCAAGGGTTTTGCCGGAACCCGAAATCCGACATTTGGCACGCCAGGTAGGGTTGCGCCGGAGCTTTCCTTCCGCCAGTTGATCCGCCGACACTCCGCGGTCCCGATGCCTGGCGACCCGAGGGCCAACACCGACCGTTGGGCAGCTTGGCCAGCCCGGGCTGCCCAAGAAGACCTCAACCCTGCGCCCCAGGCAGCATGCGCACCATCAAACCCTACGGGGCGCGGGCGGCGCGGTCACATGTCGTGTGCCCTTACTTCACGACAAGCACGGGCAGCCGCAAGGGCCTCAAGCCACGCTGAGGCCACGACGCTGCACACCCGACGGGAACAAGCAAACATGAGTGTCGCGCTCACGGTGGCTCGGGAGCTGCTGCGATGCCGGTTAATGGAGAGCGGCCGGGATGCATTGCTGGAGCGCGTCGCTGAGCTCCTGGACGCCGCGGCCTCAGGAGCACCGCCCTTCTGCTCCCTGCTTGCGCCTCGGACCGCGGTCGGATCGCATGGCGGGCCACGCCGCACCAGCGTGCCCCGGGCGCACCAAGAGGCTTCATCAACACCGGCGCGACCAGCAGCACCAGACGCCCAATCGCACCCGCGCCACCTCCGATCAGCGCGGGCACGAGCGTTGCCACCTATGGCCCCGGCGGGATGCCGCCCTACCATCCTCAGGGCGGTGCGTTGGGGCGGGCAACGTGGAGCGTGGGGCACTTCGGCGAGGTCTTGGAGGCGACGGCCTCGGAGGCCTACGTGCCCCGCATGGTGGACCAGGAGCACACGCTGGAAGACGACCCTGGTTCGTTCCTAGAGCCAGGCTGGGAGGAGGAGGCACTAGAAGCTGAGGCCTTCCAGGAGCCTCCCGGGAGCCTCACCAACCGTGCGGGCGACAACAGCTATAGGGTACCACTAATCTCTAAGGAGCAAACTTACGCTAACCATGGGTCGCACGAGGATCAGGTCACAGCGACGAATGGCGGCCCCAGCTCGACGGCCTCCCTTCTGCTAGGAGGAGCACACTGGGGGCTGCAGGGGAGGGGCCGGGAGCAAGGCCCCTCCCCGTGCTGCACGGAGCAGGGTGCCCCCCGAAGGTAGGCCCTCTACCGGGGAGGCGCTGGTGAGCCTTCCCCCGGCAGAGGACCCGTGATCGTCGAGGGCGCCGCTGGTGTCCCCTTTGCCCCTTGGCATCGTCCTGGTTTCCGGACACCCCCAATGGTGGTCGAGGGTGGCGCAAGGCGGGGCCCTCGTCCGGCGATATGAAGTAAGGCTCACGCCTGTGAAGGTCTCCGCTCGTGACACTCTCACATAATAATGAGTAGGGTTGTGCACGGCCCGGAGTCTCAGGAGTGCCTCCCTCAGGCCTCGGGGGCTCCCTCCCACGTCCTAGTGGTAGCACTTAGCTCCGCGCTGGTGAGAAGATAAGAAGACTAGACTAGGTGCCGGACGCGGCCATTTGCTTTTAACCTCTTTTATGTAGCCCTGCTTTCTGGCTTTGGATTTAAGTTTGAAGTCGATTTTTCATTGGTGTGCGCGGGGGGTGCCTTTTCTCGTTTGTGCGATTTCTTGCAATCTGGTTCCTTGCCTTGATTTGGAGTTTGCACCCGCTGTCTCCCCCTCGCGAGACCCTCGTGAGCGGGGGCTGGGCATAGCGCACGCGCTGCACACAGGCCCTGCTATGGCCGGCGCCTGATTCTCGTGAGGCCCTCTCGGACGGATCGGCAGGCTCCTCAGAAACTCCCAACCTCATGACCAGTTCGGGACCTGTCACAGCTAAGGTAAACTTCTGGCAAAAACCCGCAGCAGGACTCACAGGCTCATGAAGACACATATCCAGCTTGGCCTAAAGCATAGAGGCAGTAATCTGTTTACATGAGGGGCTTCCCCTCCCAAAATGCTCTTACAACTTCCAGGGCTGCGCCCGAGTTTTCGCATGCAGGATAAACAACAAGGAAGCACGGGTTCAGTCAGACATGTCGCTCACTGCATCCCCCGGGTCGCCTTCAGACGAGTCGCTGGCGTCATTGTCGCTATCGCTGGCATCACCATCACCGTCGCCGGCGCCGCCCTCGCCGTCGTCGACCACGTCGCCTTCATCTGCCGCAACCACCACCGGGTCGTCATCAGAAGCGAAGGCCCTGACCAGCGCATCCACATTATTTTCCACCCATCACGCCAAGTCGCCCTGGATGGCCTCGGGTACGGGGGAAATGGCGGCATCAAAATCAAAGTTGGGGTAGATGTTCTGGAGGTGGCTGAAGACGCGGGAGAACGCGCGCCCGAGCAAGCCACGACTCCTCTCTTCAATAAGCTGGCGAGCCCTCTCGGGTCGGTTCTCCAGACGCATCACCACGTCGGTGAAGAAGCGGAGGTGACTGGCATAATCGTTCGCGTGGGGATGAGGGGCATTTTCGTCGCTGATGTTGCCCAGCGCCGTGTTGGCCCTGTTCCTGAGGCCTTGGAGCATGGGGGCGTGCACGCGCTCTAGCATTCGCCGCTGAAGAACTTCCTCCCTGCTTTGTTGCGTGAAGGACTCGGCGTTGGCGACTCTCTGCTGAAGAGAAAGCAGCTCGGCGCGGGTGGAGGCCAGCTCAGCCTGCGCTGAGACCAGGGCGGCCGCGGTGGCCTTCTCGCGTTGCTCCATCTCAGCCAACACCATCCTGAGGGCAGTAGTCTGGCCCACAGCTTCGGCTTCCATAAGCTCCAGCTTCAAGTCGTACCTGCCGACAAGATCTGCGCGCCTCGGCCACCTTGCTGTCGACCTCCTTCTGGATCCTCGCCTCGCGCGCGTTAGCGGCATCCTCCCCTTGGGCAACCTAGCGCTCCCTCATCTCCAACCTCTCAAGCGCAAGGCTACGCTCCATGGCTTCCAGCGCTAGCGCTTCCTCGCGCTTCAGGATCTCTTCCTCCTCAGCAGGCGTCCCCCTCATCGACGCAAGGGCAGCCTTGTGCGCCTCCACTTGCTGCTCGAAGGAGGCGCCCCAGGCTTGGAGCTCCCACGCACATTTCTCTGCGACCTCGCGAAGACGGTCAGCTTCCCGGGCCACTTCCAAGGCCCGAGTACAGGCCTTACGCGAGGCCGCAAGATACACCTCGGCCTTCGCATTATCAAGCTCGCGCTGGTGGCACCCGAGGTTGATGGCAACCTTTAGTTTATGCCGCTCCTCCATCAGCCGAAGACCCATCGGCCTCGAGGCGCCCGTCTACATCCACGAGTTGTCTGCCGAGCCGGCTCATCGCGCCCATTGCCTCCTGAAAAAGCTCGTGGCGGACGACACTCCGTTGATGCGCAAGCTCAAGCGCGCGACCGATCCCGTCCTCTGCGGTGGGGATTGCCGACGGGACCCGAAGCGTCTCGCCGTCGCCGACTGGACTTTGGTGGGAGCCCAGTCAAGTTGAGGCTCGCCTCTCAAAGAGGAAGCCAAGACCGAAGCCGTCCAGCCGCCGTCCACAACCAGAGGAGGAGCCCTTGGCACACTCGTCGCACCTCCGGCGAGGCCACAAAGAAGAGACAGCAGGAGCGAGGGTTCGAGACGCCAAGCTGGCGTGTCTGTCTCTCCGGCCGACCTCGCGCCAGGGGCGGCATGCTGGCTCGGGACGCTCAAGGCCAGCGGGAGATTCGAGGAAGGAGGAGGCTGCTTCCTGGGAGGCTTCATGACCTTAGCAGAAGGGATCCTGAAGAGCCACCGTCAGGAAGGGAAGCGGCACTCAAGGGATCACAAAGATAAGTTACTTACTCATCTATGGTGATGTACTTCCTCTGTTTCAATGGCCGTAGGGCGCCACTGCTGCAGCTTGGGGACCCCTTCCTCTTGCGGAGCGTTTCGAAGTCCACACGGAGGCTGCCGAAGCGCTGGACGTGGCGGCAGCACAGGGCGCGATTGGAGAAGCGCCCAAGGAGACGACCTCAGGGGCGCCGAGCTAGGAAGAGTTGTCGGGCTCCACCTCGCGATGGCTCGTTGAGGCCTCGGGAACTTCAGCCTCAGGAGCAGCGGGTTGCGTCACCTCCTCAACTGCCGCCCCAGGGCGAGGGTCACGGGTTCCCGAGGATGGCGCCTCCGGAGCCTCGGGCAGCGTCGACACCTCGGCACCCGCGCATCTGGCCTCCAGCGGTACTTGCCCCCTGCGTCCACTCTTGGACAATTTCAGCACCAGCGACAAGGAGAGAAACCACGGTGACGGGGTTCTCACGAGGCCCCACAAGGCCAACTGGACGCAACCTCCGGCCGGTGACCCCCCACGAACTCCACCTTGTTCGAGCAGCTGTACAAGAGACAACCCTCCTATGGCAAATCGCCTGGCGAGCGGTCACCGGCCAAGACATCGAGCACCGTTCTTCGTGCCTCGACCAGGAGCCCCGACTCCTGAAGGCTCATGTGATCCTGGTCGCCGGTCAGGGCCCACATTGGTTGGGAATGGCGTTGGAGTGGGGCGATGCAGCGTCGGAGGAACTCCTTCATCACCTTGGGCGCGGTCACACCAAGGTCCTTCAGCCTCCTCAACCGAAGCCAGACAAATGCAAGACGGGAGCCCGCGATCTTCTCGTGACCCCAGCCGGAGTTGGGGACAGCGGGTTCGACGGCCGGAGGCGGGCTGTCCAAGGACAGGGGCTTCTTCCCTTTCTCCGTCCGGTTCGCCGCCATGACGGTGGAGAGGATTGAGCTCGGGTCGGATTGGAAGAGGAAGCTGAGGTTCGAAGAAGCGGAGAAGTTGGGGAGTGTGTTGCCAGCAAAGGGGAAATAACTGTGCAGAACACCGTGGCCGCCTAGCCAGGCGGATATCAAGGCTGCGTGGGGAAATGAGGTTGCCCACGTCCAATCAATCGCCATGCATCAACCAAGGCCTCAGGCTGTTGGGGCCTGTGACGCTCCGCACTTGCCCCTTGGGTTCGCCTCGAAGCCAAGTTCGAGCGCGCCTTGGGCCCGGGGGCTACTGTCGGCATCCTGGGAACAGGGGTCCCCAGACTTGCCTACCTGCGGCCCACGGCGTGCCTCCACCAGTGGCCCCGTACGGCCCATCTTCACCAACAAACACTAAAGACCCTCGCGAGGGGCCAAGCCTCGCGAGGCGGACGATATAAAACCTCCTCGGGAGCGGCCTCACCGGGCTGGCTCGCGAGGGGCGGAGAGATCAAGGCAAGGGACACCTTGCGAGGTTCATGTGACGCAAGCCATGACGACTGGAGCCAGGCGGGCGCCAGCGTGCGCAGTGTCGTCGTTTCCTCTTTGGTGCTAAAGGGGCAAGCGCAGGCGAGGAGTCGCGAGGCATCAGGCAAAGTTTTCCATATCGGTGCAACGAGACCAAGACCAGCAGGACGGCAGGACGGAGGTCACCATGGAGCCCAAGACGGCGTCACCACCAGAGCCTTTGGCAGGCGAAGACCAGCTTTAGTCAGGATAACTTGTACTAGTTGTCTCCCTTCAAATTTGGCCGTTGTTGGCTCCCTTCCCGCTCAATATTTGGGGAGAGGACCAGGGCCTCTATAAATAGGACTAGCCACCACAGTAGGAGGCAACTGATCCAGATCATCCTCACCCGCACAAACTTATCTTGGACTAGATCCATTCCATCCTCACACTCACCAAGCACAAGAACACCTCTCCTCAGGAGGCTGTTCTTCCCTTGTACGGTTCATCATTAGCCCAAGAGGCAATCCACCACACCACACTGGATTAGGTTATTACACCATAACGGTGGCCCGAACTAGTATAAATCTCGTGTCTCTTGTATTGCGGGTTCGTCGAGCTAGGCTTTGAGATTGCGGTGTGGTTGAGGGCATGATTAGGTAGGGGAATGATCTTCGTGCGCACCCCAGTGTTCGAAACTCAAGGGTTTTGCCGGAACCCAAAATCCGACATAGTACGATCCACTATATACAATGGAGCCTACCTGCCTGGGTTTGTCTCTCTTTAGAGTATCTCACACAAGGCGACGGTGGCCTCTCTTTCTCTCACCATTGGTCACTGATCCGGCCGCATCCCGTCCGCCGGTGGAAAGGGAGGATGTGCATCGTTTCTCCGTTCCATGGCACCGAGGCAGCACGTCCCGATCTGTGGTACCCGTTGTTCTCTCTGACTAAGCTCCGGCGCGGTAGGGCCTATGCCACCTGCTCGCTGCAGCAGTATGGGCAGATCCCGCCCGCCGCCGCTCACCTAGTTACATCTCGACGACCCCCAGGTATCCCCTTTGGCTTTGCTCCACTGCCCGTCTTCCCACGTCGCCGCATGTGGAAAATCTTGCATGTGGATCTAAGATAGTTCTTTGCCCAAAACATAGCTCGTCCGGCGTACTTTCAATATTGCAATCTCATCCTCACACCATTTTAGACAAACACAACCGGGTTGTTATCTCCCCTTAGGACATGGAATATGCTTCTTCTTTTTCGTCGCATGTGTCATCAACTGTTATTGGCCAATAATTGTTTCCATTCTACCTCTTTTTTTGCAAACAGGGCTATCCATTTCACCTCGTTGCTATTGCGACCTTTTGGTGAACTGCACAAATCACTTCTTTCTTAAGAGTGTTTTGTGCAGTTGTACTAAATGTCACACGGGCAACATCTACATTTCAGTGCGACTACACAAAGGGAGATTGGTTTTGCTCTATCCTCCTCATCCAACTCCGAGCCTAATCTTCTCCAACTATTTGCTTAATCTTCTCCAACTAGTTAGTCTTAAGAGAGACTGCAAAGGTGACCGGCTTCTATTAGTGTGTTTATTGTTTCATCAGCAGTCCTCTATTATCATAATCACACTTAATATCTTTGGAACAGGGACGCTCGGATCTATTTTAGTGGAACTGCACAAAATGATCGGAATGTTGCATGCCCCAGACAGCTACTTTTTTCCCAACATGCCTTGTTGATTTAGACAGAGCTGGGGGGACGTTCCTGCCAATGAAAGCATGGATCAATTTTAATTTAACACCTTCTCATAACTTTGTCTTCAGTTGTGATGTATTAGCTATGATCTGCTAATCATTGAGATGCATTAGCAAGGAAGTTAGTTTTTTATTGTTTCTGAAAGAGCATCAATGGCAAGACACATGAAACAAAAGCTTAAAGCTCAGAGCATTGTACAATTTCATGTCGCTGGAAAATTATTTCTATAGTACGTCAATTATGTAAACAACTGCTGGAATCTTGATAGCATTGCCAGAAGCCCCTTCAGCATACAGGTCCATGTGCCATGCATAAAATTATACTTCCTCCGTTCCTAAATATTTGTCTTTTTACAAATTTCAAATGGACATACTTTAGAGTGTAGATTCACTCAGTTTGCTTCATATGTAGTCACTCGTTGAAATCGCAAGAAAGACAAATACTCCATAGTATATTTAAGAACGGAGTGAGTAGTGCACAACCGCATGGGAGACTCAGCCCGGTTGTTGCGCCGCACTAATGGTGAGTAGTAATGAGCAGTCAAATCATAAGCCCCACCTTTCCCACTGTAAGTTGCTTGGAAGAATCAACCATCAATATGCTCTAAAGTCTCTCTGGTGGTGGAAATGCATGGAGAGAAATGCATTAGAATGAAGCGTGCCCTGTAAACTGTGACGGAGGGAGGAGTAGTATGAGGCCCTGTTTGGATCACCGTTTCTCTTTTGAATACACTTGTAAAAAATAAACACCTGCGCCCGTCGTTTCAATTCCGGCTGGAATTTGCACAGCGGCCAGTAACTTACAGGTGTAAGTTATACGCCTCCGTATTGAAATACAACCATTCCAAGCATGGCCTGAAGGTGCAAAACCAAGTACGCGTATGGCCAGTCGGTCAATGCACTTCCTCTTGGCATATCACTGACATGTGGGACCAGAGTGTGAGCAAACCGATCTCAATTGACGGCAAAATGGCCAACCCGCCGTTCCTTAAGAGAGATGAGGAGCAAGAACACATAGACGGGCTCGCATGGAGGCCAAGATATATTCGAGTATGGTTGATCGGTATCATCATTACATGTTCGATGTTTTTTAACACTACCATTGGGCTGCCGTTTTCCGCCCTTCTCATGAATAAATGTATGCGTTATCAGAGATTAAAATAAAATAAGAGTACAGACACTCCACCATGCGGTTCTAGTAGTACTACTACTCGTACAACTATAAACCTTGCGCTTGGCTCTTCGCCTCTTCGTGAAGTCAAACAATGATGGTACTCCGCATGTTGGGTACTATAGTGTATGCCTGTGGCAATCTGACACCGAATGAACTGCTGCATGTCCACCGCCTGGGCGAGGGTAGGTTGCATTAGTCAAAAGGCGTAAGCGAGCTTCACCTTGTCCTGCAAGCTTCTCCTCGCTCATGAGTTGACGGGACACACCAAAAAAGTAGTGCTAGTCCATACTCCCTCCTTTCCGGTTAATATGGCTTAATCTTTTTTCCGGGTAAATGAGAGAGCTTTATTCATATATAAGCATTCTTAGGACGATCAGCCAAGAGACTAGTCACTAGGAAGCGAGGTACCTCGCAAAAAAAGAAGAAGGAAGCGACGTGTTTCATCAAGCCAGCTCTCGCCCACATTCAAAGTGCAGCAAGCATGGTTCACACAAAGATGCGCCGCAAGGTTTGCTGGCCTGTTTACATGCTGAATAACAAAAAAAGAGGAAATATTACCGAGCGCTCCTATTTGTAAAAGGATCTGAGCCAGAATTAAGCGAGAATTGTGGCGAGTGTTCCATGCAATCAACTTCCATTATCACATGCGAGATCCCTCGAAGAGAACCAAATGTGTTGAAGATTGCTTTATCACATTTTTGAAATATAATAAGAGTGCAGACGCTCCTCCATCCAGTTCCTAGTCTATAGTATAGTACATACCTCTATAGTAGTAGTAGTTGTACTAGTAAACTTTGTGCTTGGCTGTTTGCCTCTTCAGGAAGTCGAACAATAATACTACTACTAGTATAGTGTATGCTTCTGGCAATCTGACACCGAATTAACTGTTGCACGTCCACCGCCTGAGCGAGGGAGAGCTTGCATTAGTCAAAAGTTTCTCCTAGTCCTGCGAGCCACCGCACGCAAGCTTCTCTCGTCCTGCAAGCTTCTCCTTGTTAGGCAAGTTGACGGGACACAGCAAAGTAATGCTAGTCCATACTGCCTTCTTTCCGGTTAATATGGCTTAATTTCAAACGAGATAAACACACTATCTGTCACTATATATTTGTAAAAATACGGCCAGTGGACTTCATAATATGCTCATTGCGCTCAATATATACATTTTCCGGTGTTTATACGGTCGCTTGCTCACCCTTGCTGAGTATGTGTGTGCATGCACGTGTAGGTTGAGCACTTGAGCGTGACCGTGTGTGTTCTGTCATGTGCTCGGACATGCATGCATTAGGGCGTCGCGCACGTTTTTGCGTCCATGTGTACATGTGACTGTTCCATGCATGCACGAGGTTGTAGTCCCTTACATTCACATGTTCATAAGTCAATGCTTTGTCAAAACGTTGCATGCAAGGTTTAATCACTCGTTGTTCATGCATGCATTCCCGATATTAATACGTTGGTGAAGACAATTTCTTGAGGAAAATGAGCCCATGAATTCAGTACAAAGGGGATCAATAAGCCAGGATGGAGGGAGTACCAGTAGTGAACCGGAAGGAGGGAGTAGGTACTAGTAGTACAGTACTACGTAACAACGTGCAGTTACAAAATTCCTCTATGTGCATCCTGTCTACTCACGTGTAATGCAAGAAAATAGAGATAAGTACAAGTGAGACTCAGGAATGGTCATACACGTAGGGGGAGTACGTGTAGGGGCCACTAAGGAGCAGTTAAATCACACAGTAAGTTAGTCGGAAGAAGCAACCATCATTTCACTCTTCAATGACACGTACGCAATATAAAATGGTTGATATGGAGAAAAAGAAAACCACTATATATACACTAGCAGGAGCCTAAGCTACAAGCCTGCTTGCTTGGGTTCTCTCTTCACAAGCATAGAACAACGGTGGCCACACACTGGTCACATATCCGCCTGATCTACTTGTTGGGAAGGGAACAATGTTACGTGTAGACGCGGTGCGACATCGGGCGAGGGAGAAAACCCACGATACCGGTAAGGCCCCAATCGGGGTCCATATGGTATGGGATGACGTCGCGTCCCAACCGCCCTTCTAGCTACGGCCCGACGTCCCAGGTAGTACATATTTCTTTTGGAGCCAGCTTGCTCCACTGCCGCAGCTCCCCACGTAGCTCCATCTCCATGTCGATCTTTCTCTACTTCTACCGGGTTCTATTTGTGATGAGTTTATGTCTCATGAACTAGTGCCAGTACTATTATTCTAATCACACTTCTACAATATCTTTGCCATCAGGGATGCTCAGCTCGATTTTAGTGGAACTGTACAAAAGCATCGTATGATCCGAGGGTGCCAGTCGTCTTTCCTTTGACGGGTTCTACCTAGCCAGGAAATAAAATCATGTTTAGGGTTTAGGGTTTAAGTCGTAGTGACCCCATCAGTAGTTTTTCTTTTGTACACGCTCTCACAACTTTTGTATTTAGTTGTGAAGTAAATATTGGCTATGATCTGTGAATCATTGAGATGCATCAGCATGCGTGTTAGTTTTCCTTTGTATTTAGTGGAATGTTGTAACGGGGCAACCTTGGATTAGGAATGAAAATGGAGTTGAAAGTTTCTAATTTTCCGGAGAAAAAATGGAAATGGAGAGAAACCAACGTTTCGTTTCGTTGGATCACGCCATCGAGCAAAACCAACATTTAAATCACGTCTGTCGCGTTCGTGTCTCACCCTCCTCCACGGCTCAACCCCACATGGTCGCTCAGCATGCCACTCACCCCAAACCGAGTATATGATAACTTTCCCGCCTGCTTGTCGATGGATCGCACCATGGAGTACTAGCACTACTGGAAGAGATTGACGAGTTGGGGGAGGACAACTAGTCTGTATACGGACTCCCAAGAACTTTTTACATGCATGTTGTGGCGGTTATTGCGACCTTTGAATGTGGAAGCGATCGCGTGCACTTAGGCGGCGGGCAACACTCTCTCGGCCGTAGCGCCCGCTCAATGCCGGGCGCCAATGAGAGGTCACGTCCGCTCTACTTTGGCATGAATGTGGCCTGACCGTTTGGGCGGGAAGCACGCTACGGTGATGAAGAGGGTATGGGTTGGTCGGGGAGGCGTGGCAGCGGTCCGCAGCCCGCAAACAAGAGATGTTGTATGTTAATATTGCTGCGTATATAATTAACAACGTAAATAATGTGCCAGTTGGACAAATATGATTGGAGATGGAGATGGAGATTGAATTTTACGTAAACACGGATATGCATGTCTATGTCTTTTTTTTTGCGGGAACAAACTTGTATTACTCACGTAGCCAGGCTACACTCGGAGTTACAACGTTCGACAATGCCATCAGGGCCTGAACCTAGCCAAACAGCGATACGGCCACTAGTCCTACCATGATGAGCTAAAGTATGACTGACAATGTTGCTGTTTCGTCGAACATGAGCAATACAAGTATTTTGGAGTGCCATGAGCGATCTAATCTCACGCACCAAAAAACCAAATCGAGATCTATCAAGATCTTGATTCCTAATCCTCACGATATTTGTAGCTTCAAGGCAGTCGATCTCGATATTGATATTTGGAGCTTAGACTCCCCGTGTACTTTATTATATTAATATAATTTACCGTAGAAATACGGTGTGTGGGTCAAAAAAAGATTACTCCACTGCAATACGAGTGACAAACCCTCTTTGATGGCCAACAATTCTACTTCCAGTGCGTTCGCACAATAACACAAGCTTCTACGTGAAGAGAAAATTATAGCACCCCCATGATCCCTTAGTATCATGCCTGTAACAGCAGTTCCGTTCTCTGGCAAGAAGGAACCATCCATATTCAGTTTTACCCAGTCATCCTCAGATGCATATCTATGTCTATGTGTGTGTGCGCGACGACTCACGCGACTTGGAAGCGGGGGTGTGTTTTAAATCGAGTTTTCTTTCTTGGTACGTTAAAAAATTGTCCGCCAGTTTTTGTTTCTTTTTTACGGGAACGCGCATATTCTATTTAAAACTAGTGCTATGGAGAGATTTTTTTACTCCATTGTATATATAGCCTCTTGTTTGATAGGGTTTCTCGCGTCTCGCTCTCTCACCCTCTCCATATCAAAACAAGATGACAGTGTCCACTCTATCTCTCTCCTCACCGATGGTCACAGATCCGGCTGAATACCGTCCGCTGCGGGAGGTGAGGAGGTGCAGCGTTGACGTTGTCGCCGTCGGTGATGGAGGAAGCGGACGCGCCTGACCTCTCGGAGTTGGAGGCCGGGCCGAAGGTCCTCCGCGCCCTTGTTCGCTGCCGTCGTGTGGGCAGATCCCGCCCGCCCGCCTAAGCGACATCTCGCCCACCTAAGGTATAACTTCTTGTACTGGTCCATCTCCCCAGGTCACTGCATGCGGGTTTTCTGCTATGCGACTACTCCCCAGCTCCCCATGTATATTAGCTAGGGTTCGTCGGCTGGCCCAACATCACCTACTATTATAGAGGAAATGCCACTCAAAAAGTTGTCCTGATTTATGTCTCGGTGGAGGTATACATGTTGTTTCGACAAAAAGTACATGGTGGTTGTGTGGTCATTGTCCATATGCTCCTATTGCTGCTGCTAATCTAGTACTATCCTTTGGTTAAATGAAGAAATGCTTTTTTTCTCGGGTATCCTGGTTTAGTTCCCATCAAGATAATCATGATGCTTCTGTTTGTTGGTGTACTTTTCATTAATTCTTATTGACAATTGAGATATCATTGTTAATCTTGTACCACTACCAAAACAAAGTAACAACACTATATCCCTTTTTTATATTTTTGCAAACAGTGATGCGTATCTCCATACTCGGGCATGTCTTCCTCAATTTTAGTGGAACTGCACAAAATTGGATAGCCATTGTTGTTCCGCCTCACTGTCCTCTGCCACGTGGTTGTTCCTTCCTCGATCTTGATTAATAAGAAACAAACCATGGTGAGGATTTGTCGAACTTCATAGGTTCCTCACCCAAACTTGATGCCAAATGGATGATGCATCACCACGATGACCTATCGATGCTCATGCTTGCGCCTCATAGTTGCATCGGCTGGTGAAGCTAATCGATTTTCCACGAAAAACAAGCTATCTTCCATCATTTCTCTTTGCTTGTTACCCACAAAGATGATATCCTTCATCAGTTCACCTTGGTTGCGTTGGAGATGCAGTCGTCTTTCACGTTGGTGCAATTTTATCACACAATTGGCTATGAACCAAATGTTTCCTCGAAGAAGGATCGATGTTGGCACTACGAGCATAAGTTTTGTATTGATTTCTAAGCCTTCTCACAACTTTATCTTCAGCTCCCATGTAATTTCATTTGTCCAGCTATTAACTTTGATTAAAAAACTGGTGTGGACTAAAAACCCGAATGGACGTAGTAGCCCTCCATTTTTATTTACTCTGCATATTAGATTTGACTGAAGTCAAACTTTGTAAAGTTTGACCAAGTTTAGGCCGAACACAACAAACCATATTTATTGAAAGAGGGCAAACTGTACGTACTCTCAAACCTTTCCGATAATTAAAATTAAAATTCTTTATTTGTACACACTCTCACACATTTCCGATAATTTGGCGCATGTGTGGTTGTTCACTTAAGGGAGGGTAGTGTACTGCACATGAAGGACAGGAAGTGCGACCAGGACGCGTGGATCGTTAGTTCAGTAGTTTTCTTCACTGGTACGTTAAATAAAGAGTTTCGTTTCATACTTACACAATTTAAAACGATTGTTATGGAGAGAATAAGAAAACCACTCCGCTATATATTAGTACTCCCTCCATCTAGGTGTATAAGTCATCTTAGGTTGTGCACCACGACCAAGGTAGAGGGGAAAACGAGAGAATTTAATGTTTTTTCGCTAATTAATAGCATTGCATGCAATGAACTAACCATAGCGTGTCATGTATAGTAGTCTCAAGTCATTGAAAGCATGCATGACCCACATCTCTTATTGGTTGATATGTCATGAAACAAGAAACGAGAAGGGAGTTAATGTACCGTGCCTAAGTGTTTTGGGGTTATTTGGTTTTTGTAAGGTGACTTACAAACCTAGACGGAGGGAGTAGTACACACGAGTACTATATGGATGTAGCTTCATTGACTTAGTGCACCTGCCTTTGGGTGTATGATAGGTGGGCCCAAAATGTGGCTGGCCCACCTGTCATATAGCCAAAGGCAGGTGCAGTCACTACCAAAAAAACACTTCCGTGATGATACATGTTTGTCACAGTAGGTAACGTTTTCTGTCATGCATTGTACATCCATGACAAATTTATGACAGAATCAAGATAGTCATACTTGTGCTCTCGTAGAAGTGTTCCATGACATTACCAAAATTATCATCACGGAAGTGTCCACTTCCATGACGATAAATCGCGCGTCACAGAAGTGCTTTCATCAAGGGTGACCAACACGTGGCATCCACTGTAACGGAACAGCGTTAAGCTATTGGGTCCGGTTTTGGATCCGATAACCCGTTAACAGCCCCGACCAATGGGGATTTTCCACGTGTAAAATCATCATTGGCTGGAGGAAACACGTGTCGGCTAACCGTTGGGACAGATGTCATCCACTCATTGGACCCAAAGCGCCTATGATACGTCGACATGTGGCACGGCCCAACAGAGGCCCATCCCTGTGAAAAGGCCGGCCTGTTTGACTTGGTCAAAAGGTGGCGGGCCGGCCCACGGCAAGCCTGTTAACCGCCTGTTCGCAAATAGCCCATTTACAGCCCACTAACCCAGGGCCCGTTTACGGCCTATCTGAATTAGGCACAGTAGCGTCATCTCGGCCGTCCAAAATAATTCCAGCCCGTTTTAACTTTCGGCCCATGTATGGCCCATGACGTCTTTTGGCCCATATGAGGCCCTTAGTAACCCTCGGCCCATTAACAACCGGTGGTAAAACTGGCCTATAATGAACAGTGTATCACTTTATACCCATTAACGGCCCATTATTCCGTTGGTCCGTTTCTAGCCCATGTTATCTTTCAGCCTTCTCAGGGCCCATTTATTCTTGGGCTCATTTCCAGCATTCTTTTACTTTCGGCCCGTTACTGCCATTTTTTGCTTGTGGTTACAGTCGGCCCGTTTGTGGACTGTTAATACGTTGGGCCGTTTTCATAGCGTCATCAAATACGGCTGATTAACGATGGCCCGTTATGGTCGGCCCATGAACGGACGATTTCAACTCTTGCCCATTTACGGCCATAATGTGGTCTGTTATTGGCCCATTTTTGGCCAACCGATCATATGGCCCGTAGAAGGCCCATTGATGATACAGCCCGCAGAAGGCCCATTATGTCTACGCTCCGTAGAAGGCCCATTGTTTCTACAGCCCTTAGAAGGCCCATTTTTCTACGGCCCGTAGGAGGCCCATGTTAACTACAGTAAATATGTAGCCCATTGTTAATGTGGCCTAGTTTTGAAAAATAGGTTATTGCGGCCACTAGCAAACCACGGAAAAAGAACTGCACTGACTACAAGAAAACAAATAAACAAGACAATAAGGAAATAAATAAGCAAGCAACTTACGCTAGGCTATCACGGCTATTACACATATTACATCCACTTGGCATCAAACTTCGCCACAAGTGCAAATATAGGGAACAAAGCAGCATATAAATGCCGCAGCAAAACAAGTCCAGAACTGAAACCACTTCAAGAGAGCTCAAGAAACAATATCCTGGGTACCCATAATGCTGGCAAGATGCTTAGCAAGCTTATTAACTTTCTCTTGTTTGGTGCTTAAATCCTCCAAAGACTTGTCGTTGCACCGTAAAGTATGCATCATCACGAGGACTTCCTCGATCCTTGACTTCACAATCGCATAACATCGATCGATGTCTTTCAACTTGAAGTTGTGACTCAAGAAGCGAACTGATTCAGCAAGAAGTTCAAGAGCTGGTGCCAGCAGATAGTAGCCAAGATGCTCGAACACTACATCAAGACAGGACTTTGGGGTTGTCTTGGTGTCTTCAATATAGTTTTTATCAGCTTTCTTGGAGAACAATAGCGATGTCTCACTATCTTGAACCTTATCTGCATTACTTCCTTTACCATTGCATAACGGGGTACTCTTCTCAAATATTTTATCTGCGTTCTAAAAGAGAAACAAACAAACACATCATAGGTTTAGAATGTAGTATATGAAACTCATTTTGGTAAACCAGTTCAGTAGTAAGGTGGACAGGATAACAGCATGAAACAAACATATATCTATGTAGTATGGTCCTTTGTATGGTCTATATCATTCTAGTTTATGTTGCCAAATCAAGATAGATACAGTTCGAATCATATCTATTCAAAACAAAGCATCATAGACAGAATATAAGTGTGGGAAACTACACAGCAATAACAACACTTGTAATGTGCATGGCATGAGAACATAACTGTTTATTCAATTGAAATTGAAATCAACATAGAGCAAGTTACAACAACAAACACGTTAAATAAAGAGGTTTAAAACATACCTGTTGCGCCATTGGAGTTTCAATTGCATCCTTCAAATTTGAAATTAGTTGGTATGAGTAAATAAAATGATGCAAGAGCAAAGTAGTATGGACCATAGCTACGGAACCTGACCTGAGAACAATTCTTCTTCTGCTTTAAGCATTTACTATGGGTTAGGAGTGGTGGTACTCGTGCTTTGGGCACGCAGCTTGCCTTACTAACTGCTCGTGTTTGGGTGCTCTGTGGTGGAGATGATGTTGTGTCAATGGGAGCTGGGTTACTATCTGCTGGGGTTGGGGTTAGAAGGGGTGTAGCTGGTTCTCTGTCCAACTGGGTAGGGGTACAATCTGCGTGAGTCTGGGTTATGTGTGGTGGGGCTGGTTCTTGGGCAAGTACAACCATGGTTCTATCTCCATCGATAGGTAGCACGATCTTTTCTGAAGACCGTGTTTTTACTCCCACAGATACTGCCATCACCCCTCCAATTGAAATGGCTAATAAACAAGAAAAGTAATTGAATGTACAGACATTGTAAGATAGTCAGGTGTAATGGATAGAGGGAAGAAAACAGGGCATGAAATAATTCACATTTATGTTGTCTAACCAAACAGAATAGCAGGACATAATTTCACATATATGATGGCTAACTAAACAGGATAGCATGACACAATTTCACATGTATGATGGCTAACTAAACAGGATAGAATGATATACTTCAAAATATGATGACTATGTAAACAGGATGACATGATATAACTATACGATGTGTCTATTAAAGTGGTTGGCATGCCATAAATCACAAACATGCCTTCGATGGAAACATGATGGCATGATATAATTCAAGGATAGAATGACATAATTCAAAATATGATGACTATGTAAACAGGATGAGATGATATAACTATATTATGTCTTTAGAAAATGGATTGGCATGCCATAATTCAGATACATGCTGTCTATGTAAACATCATGGCATGATATAATTCAAATATATGATTTATATACTAAGGAAGTGAGCAGAGGGCAATCGCATATATGATGTGTCAACTAAGGAGATGGCATTCGGTATCGTGTATATGATGTAAAAACTAAGCATTGCAATACAACATATGCATGATATGAGTAATATAACCCTACCAAGTTTGAGCATACACCTCAGGGGGGTAATAGGACTGGTCATCTGCCTCTGAATCCTCCTCTGAAGAGCTATCTATAACCAGCAAGATATCTGCTTCAGCAGGTAGCATTGTCTGCTTTGAAGACCTTGTTTTCACTCCAGATTTCTCCATCACTAATTCAAATGGCTGATGCACAGGAAGAGCAGTTGCATATACAAACATTGTCGACAAAAGCAATGAGAAATACAAAAAAAGGACAACATGATATAATTCACATATATGACACTTGGCTAAACAGCATGGCATTGCATAATTCACATATATAATGCCTTGAAATAAGATAGCATTGCATAATTCACATATACAATGTCTTGCAACAAGATGGCATTGCATAATTCACATATATGGTAATTAGACACTAAACAGGTGGCATTCACACAAATCATGTCTAAACTAAGCAAATGTCATAGCAACGCAAGATACCATACGCATGATATGAGCAACATAACCATGCCAAGTTAGAGCATGGACCTCGGGGGGGGGGGGAATAGGACTGGTCATCTGTCTCTGAATCCTCCTCTGAGGAGCTATCTGTAACCAACAAGACATGCGCTTCGTCAGATAGCATTGTCTGCTCTTAAGACCTTGTTTCCACTCCAGATTTTTCCATGACCGTGCTGAATGGCTGATGCACAGGAAGAGTAATTGAATGTACTAAAATTGTTCACAAATTTAACACGTAATAAAAAAAATGATGTCATGATATAATTCACATATAAGATGACTGGCTAACCAGGGTGGCATTGCAAAATTCACATATATGATGCGTGGCTAAACAAGATGGCATTGCATGATTCACATATACGATAAAGAAACTAAACAGATGGCATTGACACAAAGCATGTCTAAACTAAGCAGATGACATCTTTGATGTATACAAGAAGCAATGCAAGGCACCATATGCATGATATTACCAACATCGGCATGCCAAGTTAGAGCGAAGACCTCATGGGTAAATAGGAGTGGTCTTCGCTTCGAATCCCCTCGAGCAGTTATCTTCCTCTTGATTATGATCCGAAATGGGTGGAGGGGGGACTGCCTTTGCGCCCATCATGGAGCGACGTCTGCATGAAATTTTATTGCCACGCAAGGCTCGTCTCTTTTGCTCTACATGTTTAGTTCCATTGTGTACAATAACTGACATGCATATGAATAAAACATAGTGAGATTATGTAAGGAGTGCATGCACAAATCCAGAGTGAAGGTAGCAAACTTTGGATAGACCTAAAACCAATGATAGCAGGCAGATAATAGCTTTAGTTAAAAGTTACAGATAATGGCTCCTTTAATGTTTGTTTGAACCCAACATGAAACTCATAGTAGACACCCGAGATTAACCAGATAGTAGACAGATAGTACTGATTGCTGCCCCAATATGTACCCCACAACCATTTAAAAACTCATGTTTCAGCATACGTAAGCAGACACGGAAGAGTGCGACCTCTCTTACGGACCCGTGTAGTCCTCAAGGTCATCTACTCAGTTGATGATGGTAATGCAGTTGTCGTGGCTGCCGGTGGCGGGGAAGAAGATCTGAGGCGGCGAAATATAGTCTGGATAGCGGATCCCTGCTGTGGTGAACCCTTCCGTCGTTGGAGCAGCTGAGCTGGGGTGGAACACGGCACCGCGGGAGTAGGACAAACCACACAAGGTTTTCTTTGACACATATCTGTAACGGAAGTAATTGTGTAAGGGCTTGTTCGAATTTGAGGATTCTAACAATGCAGGGATAGAAAATAGACAGGAATAGGATCGGAATGCACGTGCAAAACAGAGAATTTAAAAACAAAGGATTTCTGCCAATCTAGGTGTTTGGTTCACAAGAATTAGAAGATCACAGGATGCAAAGAAGCATGGTGAGATTAAGTCAAACCACAAGAAGTGTACAACCTCCTTGGCGAAGCCATGTCGATCTCAGCATGATTGGGTTGGCCGGTGAGGATGCTCCGGCTGACTTGGCTGTCGGAGGAGGGGAAGAAGATCTTAGGTGTCTGGAGATGGAGCCCGAGGTACTGCTCCGCTGTGATGGAGGGTTTCGTTGTTGGAGCAGCTCCGATGAGTTGTACGACGCCGAGGCTGAAGCAGGACAAGAGAGACAACGTTAACCTGAGTGGAATTCTAATAGCATCTCCAATAGATGACATAAAATACATAACCACAAAGTACTAGATGTATACATCAGCCGCTCATCTCTGAACTTAACTGTTGAAACTGAATTTAACTGTTGAAACTGAACTTTACTGTCGAAACTGAATTTTGCTGTCGAAGCTGAATTTTACTATCGAAACTAAACGCACTAGAGGTGAGGCTACACATGAGTTGACTGACTTTTTCATCTCTGGTCAGTCGATTTTGCAGCCGTTGGATACGAAATCAAGGGCCTGTAGTTCATCTTCAACCTCCACCCCCCCTGAGCCGCCAGCCACCACTGGCCAAACAGCCACCCCCGGCCGCCCCGCCCGCCCCGTAAACACTCCCCACCGCCGGTCCGACGCCGCCCCGTCCATCCCTGTAGGCCCCCCGTGCCGAGCTTTTTCTCCGGCTATCCCCACGCCACCGCCCCACCACTGTCGGCGACCACTGCCCCCACCCTGAACCCTAAGATAGATAGTGGGGTACCTCTCCGTGAGCCCCCTCCCATTGCGGCTGGTTCTTCCTTAACTCCGGCGAGCACCCCACCCCCCACCCCCTGAAAATCGACTGACCCAAAAGTCGATTCAGTCGACTAAAGTGTAGCTAAATCGGAGCAGCATTGCAACCAAGAGCAAGAGCGAGAGCAGCATCTCGAGCAAGAGCAAGAGCAGACAAGACACGGGAACGAGAGCAAGAGCAGAGCAGCTGCGCGAGCGAGAGATAAAGCAGCAGCAGCTCCTACTGATGTGGACGTCACCACTGAGGGAGCGATGTCGTGGAGGAAGTGGTCGGCGACGCATCCGTGGATGGAGCCGCGCCGTGTCGGCTCGGGACCGAGTGCCAGCAACACCGTGAGATCGAATCAAGAAGAAAATGCAGCAATTAGTGTACAACCTCTTTGGTGGCGCCGATTAGGCTGCAGCTTCATTCGAGGAAACGGTGATGATGATGCTCTTCCGGTGGTGCAGGTGAAGACGGTCGTGTGGGAATGGAGGTGGCGCAAAAGATGAGGGGAACGTCGGGGCAGCTCCTTGGAGGTGTAGGAAGGGGTGGCTGAACCGGCGGGACGACCAGATCGACGACGGATCCTCATCCAGTACGGTGGATGAGGGACTTCGAGGTGTTGCTGTGGACGACGTCGTCGGGGAAGAGGCTCCGGCTAGGTAGCGGACGGAGGAGGGTGTGGGGCTTCACGGGTTTTCCCGGCCTCGGTGTACGAATGGGTGGGTGGATGGGATGGGAGTGGGGAACCATGGCTTAGGGACGCGCTTGTCCGAAATGTGGGGTAAGTTACGAAAGTACCCCCACCGATTTGAGGCGGTTCTTTCGGTTCACGGGTATCACGAGCATTTCGCGTGTCGGGATTTCACAGGAGGTGGGAGTTTTCGCGCGTGTTGTAATTTTGGAATAGCAAGGCGCGGGTTGAGATGGAGGGAGTTGTCGGAGCACAACGAGACAAAGATATATCTTAAATATTTCTGGCTAACAAGGCGCGGGTTGAAATTTCCGGACAAGGCTAACGTGTACTGTACCAAATCAATTCGCACTACAAATGTCATTCAAAACTTTGAATTCATGTTATGTTCAATTAAAATATTTCTCTACGTGTATAATGCATGCAACCTAGTACTCAAACGAACGTTTTAGTGCATTCCAAACGTATATGCTACCGCTTCAATATGAACTACATTTGAATTTGTTTCTCTATTTGAATAAGATCTACAATAATGATTGCTGTGAAGTCAAAGCATTTGAATTCGTTTCTCTGTTTTAATAAGATCTACAATCGTCATTATTGTCAAGTTAAACCATCATTTGTGTATTATCTTCACAGCACACCACATGATTAGTCTCGAGTTACATATGAACTATGTGTACTATATGAACTCGAACTCGATTGAATCCACTTTATGTTGATTTCAAATCATAGTACATTTCAAGCTCTAGCTAGATCTTCACAAACTAAACCATGTCTCAAATGTATAATGTGTTTATCACATTATGTATGGTGCCCCGCCCCCTATGCCTACAAGTATTTAGATGTGAGTTGCAAACACTACACATTACCACAAATTCAAATAAAATGTGAGAATGTTCGATATATAGTATTGTTTAGATTGTTCGATATTTAGTTGTAAGCTACAAATGCCACACATTATCACAAATTCAAATAAAACGTGAGATTGTTCAATGTATAGTATGGTTTAGATTGTTCGACATTTAGCTATGAGTTGCAAACGCCATGCATTGTCACATTATGGTATAACATGTGCAAAACCACAACACGCGTATCACCGCTATATTCATGCATGCATATGTTTGAAACACTATGATCTCCTATTCAAATATATGAATCCACTTTCATATCAAATTATAATCTTTGTTAGTCTCTTACACCCACACAATACTCTAACCGTTGTAGCTACCACTAACTTTCTCTCGTGCATGCACACGCCCTTCTCGCCCTCCCCCTCCCTCAGCATTCTATCCATCACGCACATTCATTTTTTTTCTTTAGGTCGTTCTCCCACAGTCTCCACAACTCCTTTCCGACACACACCGATCAATAAACCTCTCCAGCGATGTCTACCTACAACATACACACGCACCTTCAATCTCCTCCTTTATGTGTCCTTGACTCGTGTCTCTCATACAGTCCCACACACGTGTAAACTCTCGCCCCTCTTTTCATCGATCTCACAACCGCACACTCCTCCCCCTATCTAGCTAGTAGCTGGGCCTCTCGAACCACCTCCTAGCTCCATTCTCTCTGTCTATCCATCTCGTCGGGCCTTATTTGCCTCTAACAAATGGACGTACACCGACCGATCTCCCGCTATACATATAGCTAGCTAGGTCCTTATAACTCGTTTTTTCCCACGCGTCGATTATCTACCTCATTAGTTATGTCTCTCCCTTCCTCCGGCAAACGACAATTGATTTACCGATCTAGTTAGGTTTGCTTACCAAACACATGGTTCCCCTTCATCATCCATGGATGTGTCCCGACAGATCTATCACGCACAGGCACACACAGAAATACATCCCCACTCTTATTGATAATATTGCAGTTCCACCCTCAGTTTGTCTAGTAGGCCTCTCCCACCATCTTCAAGAAGCAACTCCATCACCCATCCAGCACTCTACCCCTCTCCCTCCCTCTCTCTGTCCCATCTTATTTCCCGTCCATCAGTTATGTATGGATGTCGACTGATCTCCCTCAAGACATAGCTGGGTCTCTCCTTCTCAACACATATACGAGTCTTTCTACCTCTATAGTTAGGCCTCTGCCTACCCCTCCCCCTCCCCCTCCCACACACACACCGATACATCAAGCGCTCGAGTCATGTCTCCCTGCCACACACAAACTTGAGTTGTGCCCTCTGATGTTCAGTAGCTAGGTCGGGCCGCCCTATATCTTTGACTTGCACACACACACAATTTCGACGGCTCTCTTCATCGATCTCGCACCCACCCACTTGATCCTCTCTTCGACTCTATCGATATCTATGACCCCTCCCTCTCTTCTCGTGGATCGACCGACCCTCTATATATGATACGGATAGGCCTCCATTTCACACACATTGCATGCAAAATTTTGTTTGAGATGTCATCGACACATATTCCCACAAATACATTCACGAAATCAACCTCCCCCCCCCAAAACAAAAAACACTCACGAACGCACAAGCCATTTGTCTAGGTTTGTATCTCTCACACACACCCACGTAGGTGGGGGACGTGCACGAAGAGAAGAGGTGCACGCACGGCGCACGTACTCCCGTCTCTTTCCCAACTACCCCGCGCGGGTACATGGTGGAGCTCATTTCTGTACGAAAAGGCAGCCCACGTGGTAATTTGACACGTGTACTGATTGTCCACTAGATCGAGGGAAGATCTTCTACCACGGGTGAACAAAAAAATTGTGACTTGACGCGTTATGTTAAAAAAGAGGCAAACCATGTGGGGCCTACCTTAGAGGCAAGGCTCTATACACTGGAGTACTTTTGATGTGTCCTGTCAACTCCCAGAATGACGAGAAGCTTGCTTAATACACTGTCTCCCCCGCCCATGGGCGCGGTGGCTCGCAGGATGAGGTGAAGCTTGCTTACTAGTAGTATAGTATTGTACGCCTTTACGCCTCCCTCCTCGCCCACGCCTTGATGGCTCGTGGGGACGAGGAAAATTTTACTACTCCCTCCGATTACTCCTCGTCCCTACTACCTTGGTTAGAGAGATTATCATATTGTTTGGAATATATATGTCCTTTAGTAGATTTCAATATGAAGTACATACTCCAAACACTGATGTATATAGACTTATTTTAGAGTGTAGATTCACTTGTTTTGCTCTGTATGTAGCATAAAGTTGAGACACTTATTTTGGAACGGAGGGAGTACATATTTTCTATGATTTGTCAATCATTGAGATGCAATAGCATGCATGTTAGTCTCCTTTGTATTTGATGAAATGTTGCAACGGGCAACCTTGGATGCAAGATACATGTAACAGAAGCTGGAAGCTTCATAGCATTGTACTATCTCGCTGATAATTTACAATACGTACTATACAAGTACTTCCTCCATTCATAAATATAAGTCTTTGTAGAGATTTCACCATGTACCACATACGAATGTATATAGATGCATATTAATTGTAGATTCATTCATTTTGTTCCGTATGTAGTCCACCTAGTGGAATATCTACAAAGACTTATATTTAGGAACAGAGGGAGTACTATGTAAAGAGTTAGGTGTCGCACGGTGTCCAGAAAATATGGTGATAGTGTGAGGTGGGCCATGTAATCACTGAGCGTGCGTGTTTTCACTGCTCGTTCACTCCTCCGCCGTAAGAATGGAGAAAATTGTAATCTAGTAGTACCTCCTTTCACCGAAAGCGTGGGACATCTAGCAGTCCTACCACCTCAGTAATAATGACCAATGAGCCATCAAATCACATAGACCCAGCAGTAAGTTGGACGGACGAAGCAACCATCACTGTTGAATCTGCTTCTCCCTTCAACGCAGGCGCCAGTGAGAGGTCACGTCCGCTCTGCCCGGGCATGAATGCGGCAACGATTCTTTGGAGCGGTGCTGACCGTTTCGGGTGGGAAGCGCGCCCGGACGATGGAGGGGCTTTGGGTGCTCTAGGCTGGTCAGGAGCGGGCGTGGCAGCTGTCCGCCTGTCCCTACCGGACGGCCGGAAATGAGAGGATGCACCGACTCTCGCGGCTAAAATCATACACTACACACCATCTCTCTGTAGGAGTAGGTCGATCTGTCGCTCTCTCTAACACACACACATGCTATTAGACACACACGCACACGCACACACAGGTTCATAGAATAGGAAAACCGTGCGATTGCGAAGCCACAAGAAGTGAGATACAGATGGAGTACGTACAAGAAGAGAAGAGGTGACGAATATTCCATCAAACCTGGGCTGAGGAGTAGTACTCCCTCCTTCTAGGTGTTAAGTCATCCTACGGAAATCAGATATTCCCAAAATGTTTAGGCGTCGTCCATTAACTTCTCATCTCAATCCCCTCCTGGCCTTGTTGCTAGCGAGCGTTGTTACTTACGGAGCATTTGGATCCTTAGCAAGAACAGCTTATAGCATAGCCGGGCAAGGTTAGGTGTTTGGAACTATTAAAATATGTTAGCTTTTGTGGGCTAGCTGGCTTGGGTGGGCTAGAAAAACCTTGCTAGCTCAGGAGAACCAGATCGGCTCGCTTCCGACGGCAAACTTCGCGTAGTAGTAACATAGACTAGTAACATATGCATGTTACTAGTCCAAGTTACTCACCACTATGACCAGCCTAAGCAATGTAACCAAACGCTCCTTACTCTGCCTTGTTATCTCCCCCGGAAACCCAATGCATGGAGCGCAACTACGCGTTGATCAGTCAAGAAATCAAAGTCGGCTTGCATGCGAGTTAATACGTGGCCCTGCATGGTAGCTAAAACGGCATCTCTTAGTTGTTTGGATTAATTGTTGTGTTTAGAGACAGAAATCAGGGCCTTGATTGGAGGAATGACCGGTCAAGTTTCTCCTTCTCCTACAATCTGCTTGCACCTTGGTCCCGCTGCACCTTCTAACATGACTTATTACACCTAGACGGAGGGAGTCGTATGAAATACGGTGGCACACTGACTTAGGTCGAATATAAGTGCCCAAAATTGTGTGCATGTTATAATAAGGATTCACTTAAAATAGTACGTGAGCGAACAAAGGGGTCAACTGGACAGTGTTCCCGGCGATGGCGAGATGTGTTAGGTAAGATACACCGCTGGCGCTTTTAATTTTTCTTATTAATTTGTTTGTTTCACCCTCTGACTGGTGGGACCCAACGTACTACGTGGAGAGAGGTAAGGTGACTAAGGCTGCATTATTTCTGCACCACTATTGATAGTCTTGCCACCAAAGCCACATGACACGATTATGATTTAAATCCCAATGACTCCCACACACACAAAAACACGACATGCTTGTCACACGAATGCAGGAATGTATAAAAGGTTATTTTCCTCTCATTGAACATAACGGGAGGGCTGTGTAGCTGGTTAGCCTGTTCGCTCATCAAACTTGAGGTCTCGGGTTCGATAACTACACTTGAGCATAATTCGTGCCAGGAGGATTCTTTGACTGGTCAAAATGGATGGATACGGAGCTATACGATCTCGTAGTGACCGTATAATCACCTCATCACGTATAAGATGCAGCCTCGGCGCTTGTCTTCTAGGGTTTGCACTCTTCACACTCTCTCCAGTATATATATACACCGGAGCCTCGGTAGCTTGTAGTTGCTCTCTTCACACTCTCTCACCCTCTCCAGATCTAAACAAGACTTTGTTGGCCTCTCTCTCCCCTCACTGCTGGTCTTCTTGTAGTTGCTCTCTTCACACTATCTCACCCTCTCCAGATCTAAACAAGACTTCGTTGGCCTCTCCCTCTCCCCTCACTGCTGGTTGCTACCTCTTGAGAACTGCGTTGGTTTACCCTTGAAGAGGAAAGGGTGATGCAACAAAGTAGCGTAAGTATTTCCCTCAGTTTTTGAGAACCAAGGTATCAATCCAGTAGGAGGCTACGCACGAGTCCCTCGCACCTACGAAAACAAATAAATCCTCGCAACCAACACGATAAGGGGTTGTCAATCCCTACACGGTCACTTGCGAGAGTGAGATCTGATAGATATGATAGGATAATATTTTTGGTATTTTTTATGATAAACATGCAAATTAAAGAAAATAAAATAAAAACGACGCCAGAAATAGCTTATTGTCGGGAGATTAATATGATGGAAAATAGACCCGGGGCCATAGGTTTCAATAGTGGCTTCTTTCAAGAGCATAAGTATTTTACGGTGGGTGAACAAATTATTGTTGAGCAATTGACATAATTGAGCATAGTTATGAGAATATCTAGGTATGATCATGTATATAGGCATCACGTCCGAGACAAGTAGACCGACTCCTGCCTGCATCTACTACTATTACTCTACACATCGACCGCTATCCAAAGATGCATCTAGAGTATTAAGTTCATAAGAACAGAGTAACGCTTTAAGCAAGATCACATGATGTAGAGGGATAAACTCAATCAATATGATATAAACCCCATCTTGTTATCCTCAATGGCAACAATACAATACGTGTCTTGCTGCCCCTACTGTCACTGGGAAAGGACACCGCGAGATTGAACCCAAAGCTAAGCACTTCTCCCATTGCAAGAAAGATAAATCTAGTAGGCCAAACCAAACTGATAATTCGAAGAGACTTGCAAAGATAACCAATCATACATAAAAGAATTCAGAAGATTCAAATATTGTTCATAGATAAACTTGATCATAAACCCACAATTCATCGGTCTCAACAAACACACCGCAAATGAAGATTACATCGAATAGATCTCCACAAGAGAGGGGGAGAACATTATATTGAGATCAAAAAAGAGAGAGGAAGCCATCTAGCTAATAACTATGGACCCGATGGTCTGAGGTAAACTACTCACACATCATCGGAGAGGCTATGGTGTTGATGTAGAAGCCCTCCGTGATCGATGCCCCCTCCGGCGGAGCTCCGGAACAGGCCCTAAGATGGGATCTCATGGGTACAGAAGGTTGTGGTGGTGGAATTAGGTTTTTGGCTCCGTATCTGGTTGTTTGGGGGTACGTAGGTATATATAGGAGGAAGGAGTACGTCGGTGGAGCAACATGGGGCCCACGAGGGTGGAGGGCGCGCCCGGGGGGTAGGCGCGCCCCCCTACCTCGTGGCTTCCTGGTAGCTTTCTTAATGTAGGGTCCAAGTCCTCTGGATCATGTTCGTTCCGAAAATCACGTTCCCGAAGGTTTCATTCCATTTGGACTCTGTTTGATATTCTTTTTCTGTGAAACTCTGAAATAGGCAAAAAAAACAGCAATTCTGGGTTGGGCCTCCGGTTAATAGGTTAGTCCCGAAAATAATATAATAGTGAATAATAAAGCCCAATAATGTCCAAAACAGAAGATAATATAGCATGGAGCAATCAAAAATTATAGATACGTTGGGGACTTAACAAGCATCCCCAAGCTTAATTCCTGCTCGTCCTCGAGTAGGTAAATGATAAAAACAGAATTTTTGATGTGGAATGCTACTTGGCATAATTTCAATGTAATTCTTCTTAATTGTGGTATGAATATTCAGATCCGAATGATTCAAGATAAAAGTTCAATATTGACATAAAAATAATAATACTTCAAGCATACTAACTAAGCAATTATGTCCTCTCAAAATAACATGGCCAAAGAAAATTCTTCCCTACAAAATCATATAGTTTAGTCATGCTCCATTTTCATCACACAAGAATGCTCTCATCATGCACAACCCCGATGACAAGCCAAGCAATTATTTCATACTTTAGTAATCTCAAACTTTTTCAACCTTCACGCAATACATGAGCGTGAGCCATGGATATAGCACTATGGGTGGAATAGAATATGATGATGGGTGTTATGTGGAGAAGACAAAAAAGGAGAAAGTCTCACATCAAAGAGGCTAATCAATGAGCTATGGAGATGCCCATCGATTGATGTTAATGCAAGGAGTAGGGATTGCCATGCAACGGATGCACTAGAGCTATAAATATATGAACCTAAGTGGGTCTGCATCCAACTTGCTTGCTCACGAAGACATAGGGCACTTGAGGAGGCCCATTGTTGGAATATACAAGCCAAGTTCTATAATAAAAAATACCCACTAGTATATGAAAGTGACAAAACAAGAGACTCTCTATCATGAAGATTATGGTGCTACTTTGAAGCACAAGTGTGGTAAAAGGATAGTAACATTGTCCCTTCTCTCTTTTTCTCTCATTTCTTTTTGGGACTTCTCTTTTTTTTATGGCCTTTCTCTTTTTTTTATTCCTCACTTGGGACAATGCTCTAGAAAATGATGATCATCACACTTCTATTTATTTACAACTCAATGATTACAACTCGATACTAGAACATGGTATGACTCTATATGAATGCCTCTGGCGGTGTACCGGGATATGCAATGAACCAAGAGTGACATGTATGAAAGAATTATGAACAGTGGCTTTGCCACAAATACTATGTCAACTACATGATCATGCAAAGCAATATGACAATGATGAACGTGTCATGATAAACGGAACGGTGGAAAGTTGCATGGCAATATATCTCGGAATGGCTATGGAAATGCCATAATAGGTAGGTATGGTGGCTGTTCTGAGGAAGATATAAGGAGGTTTATGTGTGAAAGAGTGTATCATATCACGGGGTTTGGATACACTGGCGAAGTTTGCACCAACTCTCAATGTGAGAAAGGGCAATGCACGGTACCGAAGAGGCTAGCAATGATGGAAAGGTGAGAGTGCGTATAATCCATGGACTCAACATTAGTCATAAAGAACTCACATGCTTATTTCAAAAATCTACAAGTCATCAAAAACCGAGCACTACACGCATGCTTCTAGGGGGGTAGATTGGTAGGAAAAGAACATCGCTCGTCCCCGACCGCCACTCATAAGGAGGACAATCGAAGAACACCTCATGTTTCAAATTTTGTTACATAACGTTTACCATACGTGCATGCTACCGGACTTGCAAACTTCAACACAAGTATTTCTCAAATTCACAACTACTCAACTAGCACAACTTTGATATCACTACCTCCATGTCTCAAAACAATCATCAAGCATCAAACTTCTCTTAGTATTCAAAACACTCATAAGAATTTTTTTACTAATCTTGAATACCTAGCATATTAGGATTATTTAAGCAAATTACCATGCTATTTAAGACTCTCAAAATAATCTAAGTGAAGCATGAGATATCAATAGTTTCTATAAAACAAATCCACCACCGTGCTCTAAAAGATATAAGTGAAGTACTAGAGCAAAACTATATAACTCAAAAGATATAAGTGAAGCACATAGAGTATTCTAATAATTTCCGAATCATGTGTGTCTCTCCCAAAAGGTGTGTACAGCAAAGATGATTGTGGTAAACTAAAAAGCAAAGACTCAAATCATACAAGACGCTCCAAGCAAAACACATATCATGTGGTGAATAAAAATATAGCTCCAAGTAAAGTTACCGATGGAAGTAGACAAAAGAGGGGATGCCTTCCGGGGCATCCCCAAGCTTTGGCTTTTAGGTGTCCTTAGATTATCTTGGGGGTGCCATGGGCATCCCCAAGCTTAGGCTCCTTCCACTCCTTGTTCCATAATCCGTCAAATCTTTCACCCAAAACTTGAAAACTTCACAACACAAAACTCAGCAGAAAATCTCGTGAGCTCCGTTAGCGAAAGAAAACAAAAGACCACTTAAAGGTACTGTAATGAACTCATTATTTATTTATATTGGTGTTAAACCTACTGTATTCCAACTTATCTATGGTTTATAAACTATTTTACTAGCCATAGATTCATGAAAATAAGCAAATAACACACGAAAAACAGAATCTGTCAAAAACAGAACAGTCTGTAGTAATCTGTAACTAACGCACAATTCTGGAACTCCAAAAGATCAGCCAAAATAGGACGACCTAGACAATTTGTTTTTTGATCAGAAGCATTTGGAATCAATATTTTATCACGTTCTGGTGATTTTTAACAATTATTTTCGTGAACATAAAGTTTCTGGAATTTTCTGCAAGATCAAATAACTATCATCCAAGAAGATCCTATAGGTTAAACTTGGCACAAACAATAATTAAAACATAAAAACACATCTAACAAGAGGCTAGAACAAATATTTATTCCTAAACATAAGCAAAAAGTAAAAAAAACTAAAAATAAAATTGGGTTGCCTCCCAACAAGCGCTATTGTTTAACGCCCCTAGCTAGGCATAAAAGCAAGGATAGATCTAGGTATTGCCATCTTTGGTAGGCAATCCATAAGTGGCCCTCATAAGAGATTCATATGGTAATTTTATTTTCTTCCTACGGAAGTTTTCCATGCCTTTTTTTAATGGAAATTGGAATCTAATATTCCCTCCTTCATATCAATAATTGCACCAATCGTTCTAAGGAAGGGTCTACCAAGAATAATAGGACATGAAGGATTGCAATCTATGTCAAGAACGATAAAATCTACGGGCACATAGTTCCTATTTGCAACAATAAGAACATCATTAATACTTCCCATAAGTTTCCGCAAGGTGGAAGTTTAAAGAGCAATCATCAAAATCATGGAAACCTAGCAAATCACACAAAGTTTTTGGAATCGTGGAAACACTAGCACCCAAATCACACAAAGCATAGCATTCATGATCTTTAATCTTAATTTTAATAGTAGGTTCCCACTCATCATAAAGTTTCCTAGGGATAGAAACTTCCAACTCAAGTTTTTCTTCATAAGATTGCATCAAAGCATCAACGATATGTTTGGTAAAGGCTTTATTTTGACTATAAGCATGAGGAGAATTTAGCACGGATTGCAACAAGGAAATACAATCTATCAAAGAGCAATTATCATAATTAAATTCCCTGAAATCCAAAATAGTGGGTTCATTAATATCTAATGTTTTGATCTCTTCAATCCCACTTTTATCAAATTTAGCATCCAGATCTAAAAACTCCGAATTTTTGGAATGCCGTCTAGGTAAAGGTGGATCATATTCAGTCCCATCATTATCAAGATTCATATTGCAAAACAAAGATTTAATAGGGGACACATCAATAAATTTTAGATCTTCATCTTCATTTTCAAAGTTTTCCGGCTTAGCGGCCATCTTATTAACTAAGGTAGCCTGCTTATCTGATATTTCAGCTATTAACTGCTCAAGATGAGCAATTTGGGATCTCAAACCATCAAATTCTTTAGACATATCATCGAGCTCTTTATTCATTCCTTAAGCTCGTTTCTAAATAAATTATTATGCTCAAATTGTAAGACCATAAAACTCCTGACATTGCCTTCGATCTCTTCCAACCTTTTAAGCTAAAGATCACCAAATTTAGGCAGAGCCATCGTGACAAACAAGCAATCCAACACACGAGCAAACAAGAAGCAAGCAAAAAAGAGGCGAACGGAAAAGAGAGGGCGGATAAAACGGCAAGGGTGAAGTGGGGGAGAGGAAAACGAGAGGCAAATGGAAAATAATGTAATGCGGGAGATAAGGGTTTGTGATGGGTACTTGGTATGTTGACTTTTGCGTAGACTCCCGACAGCGGCGCCAGAAATGGCTCATTGTCGGGAGTCCAAATCTTGACTTGACCTTGCGTAAGCCTCCCCGGCAACGGCGCCAGAAATCCTTCTTGCTACCTCTTGAGCACTGCGTTGGTTTTCCCTTGAAGAGGAAAGGGTGATGCAGCAAAGCAGCGTAAGCATTTCCCTCAGTTTATGAGAACCAAGGTATCAATCCAGTAGGAGGCTACGCATGAGTCCCTCGCACCTACACAAACAAATAAATCCTCGCAACCAACGCGATAAGGGGTTGTCAATCCTTACACGGTCACTTACGAGAGTGAGATCTGATAGATATGATAGGATAATATTTTGGGTATTTTTATGATAAAGATGCAAAGTAAAGAAAATAAAATAAAAACGGCGCCAGAAATAGCTTGTTGTCGGGAGATTAATATGATGGAAAATAGACCCGGGGGCCATAGGTTTCAATAGTGGCTTCTTTCAAGAGCATAAGTATTTTACGGTGGGTGAACAAATTACTGTTGAGCAATTGACAGAATTGAGCATAGTTATGAGAATATCTAGGTATGATCATGTATATAGGCATCACGTCTGAGACAAGTAGACCGACTCACCTGCATCTACTACTATTACTCCACACATCGATCGCTATCCAGCATGCATCTAGAGTATTAAGTTCATAAGAACAGAGTAACGCTTTAAGCAAGATCACATGATGTAGAGGGATAAACTCAATCAATATGATATAAACCCCATCTTGTTATCCTCAATGGCAACAATACAATACGTGCCTTGCTGCCCCTACTAACATTGGGAAAGGACACCACAAGATTGAACCCAAAGCTAAGCACTTCTCCCATTGCAAGAAAGATCAATCTAGTAGGCCAAACCAAACTGATAATTCGAAGAGACTTGCAAAGATAACCAATCATACATAAAAGAATTCAGAAGATTCAAATATTGTTCATAGATAAACTTGATCATAAACCCACAATTCATCGGTCTCAACAAACACACCGCAAAAGAAGATTACATCGAATAGATCTCCACAAGAGAGGGGAGAACATTGTATTGAGATCCAAAAGAGAGAGGAAGCCATCTAGCTAATAACTATGGACCCGACGATTCTGAGGTAAACTACTCACACATCATCGGAGAGGCTATGGTGTTGATGTAGAAGCCCTCCGTGATCGATGCCCCCCTCCCGTGAGCTTCTAACGTGCCCCAAGATGGGATCTCACGGTCTGAGAAGGTTGCGGTGGTGGAATTAGGTTTTTGGCTCCGTATCTGGTAGTTTGGGGGTATGTAGGTATATATAGGAGGAAGGAGTACGTCGGTGGAGCAACATGGGGCCCACGAGGGTGGAGGGCGCGCCCAGGGGGTAGGCGCGCCCCCCTACCTCGTGGCTTCCTGGTAGCTTTTTTGATGTAGGGTCCAAGTCCTCTGGATCATGTTCGTTCCAAAAATCACGTTCCTTAAGGTTTCATTCCGTTTGGACTCCGTTTGATATTCTTTTTATGCGAAACTCTGAAATAGGCAAAAAGACAGCAATTCTGGGTTGGGCCTCCGGTTAATAGGTTAGTCCCAAAAATAATATAAAAGTGAATAATAAAGCACAATAATGTCCAAAACAAAAGATAATATAGCATGGAGCAATCAAAAATTATAGATATGATGGAGACGTATCACTGGTCAAAGAGCCAGCAGGATTCGTCCGCCGGAAAGGGAAGGAGGCTTAACGCTGTCGCGTTCGGTGAGGGAGGGAATCCACTACCGGTAGCGGTGTTCACTTTCACCCAACAAGGTAGCGGGAGGGCCTCCGACCCCTTCTTCTTCATCGCCAGACATAGTGTGGGTCGAACGGCCTCCGGTCGCCCACCGAACCACACCCCAAGAACCTTAAGGTATAATTTAATTATTCCACATGCATTGCTCTAGCTGTATGTGGGCTTTTTCCGCTTCTGCACTCGAATCTAGGCATTGGATCAAACAGGAAAGTAGTGGGGAAAGTTCTATACCATGAATCTTGGACGTGGTTCAAATACGAAAGGAATGGGGGAAAGTAGTGGGAAAAGTTGTATAGCATGAATCTAGGACATGGTTCAAAAAGGAAAGGAGGGGGAAAGTTGTATCGCATGAATCTAAGGCATGGTTCAAATAGGACAGGAATGGGGGAAAGTAGTGGGGAAAGTTGTATAGCATAAATCTAGGACGTGGTTCACAGAGGAAAGGAAGTGGGGAAAGTACTAGTACAAACTGGCTATCCAGCACCTATGTTGGTCGAAAAGGGAAAACAATGACAAACGCAGATGCGCACATCTCATAATAAACTGATCTTTTGTTTTGGGGGACAAGGTCAGAGAGTTTGAGCAGGACTAGATTTGTCATACTCACATAGGGAAAGGTGTCTAAAGGTAACAAAATTGGGACCAACACAAATATGCTCCTTGGTTGTTTGTTCTTTGTTGCAACAGACTTTGCATCACCCCAGTACATCGGTAGATGCACTTGGTGCTGGTGCGTCCACTATCCCATGCAACTCTTTAGTTGTTGTTAATCTAAGGCCCTGTTTGGTTAAAAACTCCCTAGTCCCTACCTGCTTGGTTCCAGGGACTAAACATGGACTAGAGGTTATTAAATGACATGCTAAAAGACCATGTTACCCCTACTAATGAACTAATAATCGAGACCAGTTGCGATGCAGGGGAGGGGGAACTGTTGGAAAAATTCCCAAAAAGACTCTCCCTCGGGGTCTTCTTTCTTTAGTCCCAAATGCCCACTTTTAGTCCCTAAAAGTCCCTCCTGTTTGGTTAGATGGGACTGACGCGGAGTTTTTTTAGTCCCTCCACCAAAATTTCCATGTAAACAAACACCCTCCAATAATGCCGCTGGAAAATTGATGCAATGCCAAAGTTAAAAGCAAATTACATGTTTAACGAATTTTATTGTTAATATAATCTCTCGGTTAATATTAATCAATGCCACTGTTTCAGAAATGCTACTGTCTTGCTTTCTTTCCCATTTAGATAAGGTAGATGCATCTTTTTGTTGGCTTCTATGTCATCCACCGTTATTGACCACTAGTTGTTTCCTTTTCACCTCTGTGTAAACAGGGTTATCTACTTCACCTCGTTGCCATTGTAACCCTTTGTTGCAGTGCACAAAACACTTTTGTTTTAAGAGTGTTTTGTGCAGTTCAACCAAAATGTCACACCGACAACATTGCTTGATTGCTTGGTCTTAGCGGAACTGCACAAGAGGAGATCATACTTCCTATCTGTGTTGCAAATTTGGTTCATATCTTCTTCTTGTGAGTTGTTTGAATTACGCGTCACGAGAGGTCCGTACTAGCCTTCTTTCACATGATTCTGTAGTGTGATTTCATATGTTGTTCTACTTGTACGATAGTGTTGCTTGATTTTAGTGAACTGCACAAATGGAGACAAGACTTCCAATCTGTATGTGCACTGCAATATACCATTGAGGTAAGATAAGGATATTTCACAACTGTTGGCCTGTATTTTGCCACTTTAATCAGAAAATTAATGTCATTGTTTAGTGCTATACTTGTGCAACCTAATTGACATGCCAAATCTTACATTGAAGGCGAAGCTTATGCATTATTGAACCAAGTAATGAAGGGAAGAACAAGCGGAAGAAAAACAAAATCAACTCCTGGTGCGTAATGAAACCTTTGGGCTGTGATGACACAAGTAATGATATAGTTTTACATCTTAATTTATTGCTATGGCTGGAACGAGCAATTGTTTTGCCACTGATTTGATGCCACTCTTAATGTAATACGTAATTATCTCTACTTGTGCAAACAGGGATCTTCTTTGAAGATACCATATATTTTAGTTGAACTGCACAAGAAGATGTTGGAAACATTAAATTAATTGAGGAGTATATAGTAAGCATGGCCACCACACTAGATACCAACAGATGGTTCCGAGAAGTGCTTCATCTCAGATGCTCTACACAATAAGCCTGACAAAGGTTGGTACTCGCCCACTGATTTCATCCATATGACTGAGATTTGTCATCTCTATTGGTGTTGTGCTACTGTTTAGATACTGTCATCAAAAAGTGGTATTGTCCTTGAGAAGTGCTTCATCTGTGTTGTTTTAAATATTTCATTTCCTTTTTTCGAGCAAACATGGATGCTAGCATTTAGTTGTCCTCTTGTCTTTGCACAACAGGATCATCCTCCTCTAAAGAAGAATATGGAGTACGTGAAGTGACTAGTTCCGATTATGCCAAAGATGAAGAAGCCCTGTCTATCTTCTCATCAGAAGGAGCAGTTGAAGGATGGTTACATTACCCCCCACAAGACCAAACTAACTTCAGCTCAGAAGGACTGACAAATCTCCATTCTCTTGCTGTGATGCGGGAGTACAATGTTGTTCAAGGATTCTTTCCGGTGAGTTCCATTTTTCTTAAAGTGTGCTCTGCATGGACCATGTAGGTGCCTGTTTAAACTATCAATTCATAGTACAGTTTGCTTTATACTAATCACTTCGTTTGTATTTGTGCAAACAGGGGTGCTCAGCTTGATTTCAATGGGAACCGCACAAAATGTTCATGAATACATCGAATCATTCATTTCGACCACAAGAAAGGAGGTGCCAATAAGAGGCATTGCAACATATAAGGGCGAAATCATACAAGCTACGCGCGAATTTGGTTGATTTTGGTGGAACTGCACAAAAAGAACAGCTGGTTTATTTAGCACGAGGTGCCATGTCAATGTCTGAACTGATGGCAAACCCTGACCATTCCACTATCGTAGGCATTTGATATTTTGGAATGGGAAAACCTTGTCAAATTTTGCTCATTGATTTTAGCAAGAAGACATGTGTTTGATATTTTTGAATGGGACGCCCTTTGCTGTCAGCAGCGTCGATCCATTTTTTCTTTATTCTTTAGTTATGAAGTAAAAATTGGCTCTGACATGTGAATCGCTGAGATGCATAATCATCGATTGTTTTGAATGTTCTCTATGAATTGCCAGGCCTGTGTGTTTGATCGCAATGTACAAGAACGCTAAAAAGCTGCTCAAACTCTTTGTACTCCTTCTGTTCCTTTTTACTTCGCACATTGTGAAAGTGCATACTTTTTTTATAAGATTGGTCAAAGTAGAGATACTTTGACTGCAGACAAAACTTGTATGCGGACTAGAAAGGACCGGAGGAAGTACATGTGAAACTGCCGCGAACGAGGTGATCACCCTGGGAATAATGCTAGTACGTATTGTTTTGCATGTTCATCCAATGCCAGTGATACAAGAATCCGAACTAATCGAAATAAATTCATTCATACACTGTTGGATTTCATATAAACATGCCAGATTTCATTACATTTCATACATTCTTCAACTAAAAAGGGGTGCGCTGGAGGTATAATTAATTAACCGAAGCTACCCACCTATGTCGGTGAGCGAACAGAAGCTTGATGACTTAACTGCAGGTGCAGTTCGTAATCGACATGTGGCCCAGATGCCTGTTGGGTCCACATGTCGATCGATAACTACACCCGATTAAGTAAGCAGCAGTCCTTCTCCAACATAGCTCTCCGACTCCACGTCGCCGCCAAGAAGCTAACCGGCCGTCAGTGGTCAACCCGCCTAGCTTGTCATAGGGATTAGGGCAACAAGGAGCCTAATGATTAGGATCCCCACATGACAAACACCTTTCTTCTTGTCATTCTTCTTCTTGAAGTTCGTGTGTTGCATAGCCTTGTTCTTCCCATCAAACTTTGCTTTACCATCAAACTTGCCCTTGTTCTTGAACTTGTGGGGCTGGAAGTTCTTCTTCTGTACCAGATTGGCAAAAGATCCTCCCTCAATTCCTCGAGCACGTGTGTCCTTTGCTCTCGCCTTTTCTTCCACATCAAGAGTGCCAATGAGATCCATGAAGGAGGAAGCTTAGTGATGATACCTCCGGCAACAAACTTGTCCAGTAGCATACAACTGAAGTGCTCAAGTTCTCTAGCAATGACTGTATCTCATGAGCTTGCTCAACCACGGTGCGCTCTTCAATCATCCTGTAATCATAGAATTGCTCCATGATGTACAGCTCAGTGCCAGCAACCGGAGGGTAGCAGCGGTGGCCTTACTTGGACCCGAGCGGCGGCAACCTACTGTGTTCTACTCTTCCTTGTTTTCTATGTGCCGCGGCCTCGTTGGCAGCGGGGCGGGGCCTCGGCAGAGTCGGCGATGTCCTCTGCCTCGTTGTTGGCACCACGGGGCCTCGGCGGAGCAGGGCCTCGTCGACGCCAGCGGAGCGGGGACTCGTCGGAGCCGGCATTGGCCTCTGACTCGTCCTCGGTCTCGCCAAACAGCGCCTCGCCCGCTTCATCGCCCTCTTTGTAGGCAGCCGCTGCCTGCGCCACCCGCATGCGGTACCGCCAGGGCTCGAGGTGGCCCTTGCGGGCGGAGCGGTACGAGTCGAGCAACGCCTCCGGCTCCGCCCGCTCCGCGGCGATCTGCTCCCTCACTTTGTAGGTGCTCCCGAGGAGATGGTGGTTGTAGGCGGCGTCGGCCTGTGCCTCCCGGAACTGCTCCTCATGCTTCTGCCTCACCGTGTCCATATATTGGGCACGGGCCTCGCCGATGGTCATGGTGCAATGCACCAGCGAGGATGGCGTGGAGAAGGGGTTTGGCACCGGATCGTCGAATACCATGTTCTCCATTGGGACGTCGTCGTCCCCTGGCTGCATGCCGGCCAGCCAGTCGGCAGCAATGGCTGCCATCTCCTTGTGGTTCTCGTCCACCCGTCCCGAAGAGCGCTGGAGCGCGAGGAAGCCATGGTGGGCAGTAGTGGTGTGGACAGGAGAATAGGAACGGATGCAGATGACTGCGGCTATGGCCGGCGCAGCAGTTTATATAGCAATGGTGGGTGGCGAAGGGACGGACGTGTGGCGCCGGAGTAGCCGCCTCAGCAACCGTGTATCATTAATGTGGGCGGTAGAAGAAAGGACGGATGACACTTGTGTTGTTTGAAGGCGGAGCAATCGCATGCACCGGGAAGCGGGGCGAGCGGCGCTGACCGTTTTGGGCGGAAAGCGCGCGTGGGCAAGGGAGGCTGTCTGGGTGGGCCAGGGCAGTCAGACTCGTGCTTGGCAGCGGGTCGGTCCAGCAGCCGGACATGCTGTGTCACGAGCTACCTCGCCGAGCTGTGCGACGACAATCAGACGATGGACGTAGCTTCCGACCAGGAGCCGGCGCCACTGTCCAAGCCGGTTCATGCCATGTTCACCATAGAGCAGGTGCGAACGCACTTCGACGCCCTAATGGCAGAAGAGCTACCAGCGTAGGAGGACCTGTGCTGCAACCTTCGTCTCCTCAACGAGCACCAGTGAGCAAGCGAACGACAATGCCGTCGCGGACGTGTGGCCCTATGATCCTGGCTTCCTGAATGAGCAGCGGGCGCTGTGTCTGACAATCCATAGGGCCTACAAGGCCCTCTTCGTCATCCTTCGAGTTGTTGCGCTCTCCATGGTGCCGCCGTCTCGCGTTGTCAACATGGTCAACAGACATGAGGATGAGGATATGACTTTACTTGGAGAGGATGACAGTGGGGACCCACCAAGGCCATAGCCGCACATACGCAAGTGCCTCCTTATTAGTATATAAAACTATAATTTTTTTGCTTCCTCCTGGTTTCCTGATGTCACGGTCCCACACCATTGTCAACCTATGTAGTCAATAAACGAGACAATTGCACAAGAAGCGGCCGACAGATGGGACCAAGCAGCTCGAGCAGTATTTGTGTTTTTTAGGTGTGAGCACTGCAGAGTTTTTCTTGAGTGATATTTAGCCCAGATATTAATTTTTCTCCTCTGAACAACGACGAAAATATCCCTGCAGCAATTATCTGGGCGGGCTGTGGCCCGTCTAGCCCAGCCTAGATATTAATTATTTTCAAGATGAAAATGGCTAGCCCAGCTATACGTTTTTTAAGAATACCCAGGCAAGGTCAAGTTGTTATTCTCCGCCCCGCTGGGCTGCAAATCTTTCCTAGGAGGGATGCATTAAGCTTAATAAGAAAATGGGGTTCAAGAAATAATAAATGGGATGTAATTATAAAAACTGGGCAGTAACTATAAAAAATTGCACCAAACACATAATTACTTTATAAAATATAAATTCTGGATATTGAAAATTTTAATTTCATTAATTGTTGCGAGCGCAACGTTTTGTTGGATTTTTACGTAATATAAATTTATATTGAAATTGTATTTAATCTGACTAGAAATTTCGGGATAAAAATATTTCGGTTCCCATCAAAATGTGGGAAATTTTATTGAATTCTGTTTTGAACGGTTGGTTGAAATGGGTTGTACTTTTAACAAACTGTAAATGGGTTGTAGTAAATTCCATTAGAATTCAAAAATTGGCTGCACATTCTTATAAATCTCAAATGGGCTATAAGTTCTACGCCACACACTTGTGGCCGTACTAAATTGACACGTCCCTAAAAAAGAGAGTTTACGGCGTATGCAAGGCTTTGTCAACTTATAGTCAACACACGGTTCTAGCGGCGGTGGCGTTGGATGTCCATCCAACGGATGTCATGCTTCTTCTTCAATCTCGGATATTCTAACTTCACCCGCCCAAAAAATGATTCCTCCCCCTGACATCTGGGGCGCACCATTTCGGAAGATGACCTGTGGGCCTACTAAGTTGACGCGTACCAAGGGCTTTGTCAACTTAGTCAATATAAATGATTCTAGCTGTAGTGACCGTACGATGTCCATCCAATGGCCGTCGTGCTTCTTCAACCTCTGGTCTTGTTGCTCCAGCCACCCAAAGCAGCGCCGGTCGTGCCGCCTGCTCCTGCCTCCTGTGGCCGGCTGTGCAGCCGCAGAGGCCTCACCGCCCCCTACTACTCCCACCGCTGGCCAGGCCATCCCTGCACTCACCCACACCCCCTGTTATTCTGCGGCGACGGCAGCCTCACACCGCAGCCGAACCAGTGAACCCTCGTACTCCTCTCCGTGTGGGTATCCACTGTTGCGTCTTCCTCGGCTCCGCGTCGTCCCGTTCCTAGGCCTCGCCGTCGTCCACTGCCGTGGTGCTCTCGGCGCGGCATGGTCAATGTGGTCAACGACCGACTTCCATCGAAAGAGTACTGTACGTGGAGAGGCTGATAGCTGGGTCCACGGCCGCAGCAAGGAAGTGCCTCTTTATTACGTGCAAAATAATTATTCCTCCACCTGACAGCGCGGACCCACCGGACGGCCCACCGTATTTCGCAAAGAAAATGTTTCCCCCTGACTGCTGGGACCCACCAGCTACATCTTTGCACGCAAGGAAGTGCATCCGGGAAAAAAACAATTCGCCCCCCTGACTGCTCGGACCCACCAGCTACATCTTCGCATGCAAGGAAGTGCCTGACAGTCGGGACCCACCTGGTCGAAGCGTAGGTAGCGTTGTCATTCAGTCGCATGGCGATATGCGTACATACTGGTCGATGTAGAGGCACGCCTTTGTCGTAGTAGAGGCGCCGCGTAGCATGTACACGCGTCGTACAACGGCCAGGGTGCAAGAAAGTAAATCTGACCCACGTCACGTACATATGGGCGGTGTCAAGAACGCCTACTACGGCGCATCGTCTGGCCGGGGCTCGTGTACATGGCTAGGTCGGAACGGAGAAACTGCGTCGTCGTCGTGTTCATGGGGAGGCAACGGAATGCGTCGTGTTCATCGGGAGGCAACGAAATGTTTGACGCCCGGATAATTAAGCTACAGTAATCCCCCGCTAATGGTGCCATGTCATCACATTACTGTTACTAATCCTCACTTGATCCAAATCATGATTCACATTCAAATTCAAATTTAAAGTCAAAAATCCAAGTTTGTCAAACATGAAAACTAAAATGTTCAAAATGTGGAAAATAATCCTTGGATATTTATCAAGTTGGAACCAACCTCATTTGAGTTCCCAAAATGCCCCTGGGATTTTATCTTGTGGCCAACAATAATTAAATTGGCCTTTCCAATTTCTGAAAATGGTTAGCCAACTCCTTTTGACCCCAAACTTTTTTATGCAACTTCACTTTGATCCTATCTATTTTTGTGAAAAGTGCAACATTTAACAAAAATTATTTCAGTAGCTCGCTTAAATAGAAAACATAGGCAAATCAGAAAAAAGGGGAAAAGAACCCCCGGGCCAAACGGCACAGCTGGCCCACTGCCCAGCCAGGCCGGCCCATCCGCCCCTACCTATAACACCCACTCCCCCAATCGAACTCTAGAGCCCAACCCACTCCCCCACGATCTCCACCCTCTCCCAACAGCGACGTCACAAGAGAGAGCACTTGACCCCCCCCGATCCACATCCCAACCCCCACGATCCCCTCTCTCTCTCTCGCACGACCCCCTGCCCCGCTCGATTTGGACGCCCGCCCGCACCCAGGGCGCCCGTCTCCGTCACCGTCGCTGCCCCAGCTCGCCCGATGCTCGTCCACGCGTCGCCTCGTCCCCTCCGACTGGGGCTCGGCCTCGACGCCGCCGCCGCTCGAAGACCCCCTCGCCGGAACCACGATGCCACCAGACCGTCCCCGTCGTCCTCCCCAACGGCTCCCTCGAGCTCGCTCCCACCTCCCTACGGCTCCGATGTGAGCCGCCGGTTGTTTTCCCCCCTTTCCCGCCTCTTCCCCCTTCCGTGTCTTGCGCCGTTGGACGTCGTTCGTGTACGCCTCGACCGCGTCCGTGCCGCACCGGCCACGCTCGACGCGCGTGCCCGCTTACCGCTGCCCTCCCAGTAGCGCTCACGCGACCCCGCATTGCCTTCGCCGGTGTCGCGTCGTCTGCCGCCCGCGTAAATCCTCCGCTCCACCACAACCGCTGTCCGTCTCCCCCTAGCGCCGTGCCTGCCACGAAGCCACCGCCGCCCGTTGCTTGGCAGCGCTGCCCCCTCTCGCCCTGCCTCTGGCGCCTCCCTAACGCTGGCGTCGCGTTTAGTGCGCCCGAACGTCGGCCTTGGTTTGGGCATCGCTTGCATCCGCCGCCCGGTAGCCCGCTTGACCTATGACAGATGGAGCCCATGCCCCAGTAGTTTAAAAGAAAAGGAGAAAAAGAAATTAAAACTTAGTTAAAAATAATTATTAATTAATTAATTAATTAACGAGTTGTTTAACTTAATTAATCCTGACATTTAACTTGCTAATTACCTGTTAATTAACTATGGCAATGACAGCGGGACCCACATGTAACTTTGACCCAGTCAACAGCCATGTTGACTGTTGACATCATGCCGACATCATGATGATGTCATAACCCTGTTTTCCATTTATTTTAGTCTGTTAATTCCAAAATGATTTAAAAACTTTAGAAAATCATAGAAAATAATCCGTAGCTCGGATGAAAATACTTTGTACATGAAAGTTGCTCAGAACGACGAGACGAATCTGAGTACGCGATCCGTTCGTCTGCCACATGCCCCTAACTACCTGAACATGCAACTTTTCCCCTCCGTTTTATCTGTCCGAAAATGCTAAACCTGGGGAAACATTCCCGGATGTTATCCCCCTTCGCCGGTAATGTGTAGCACCGCGTTAGAACACGTCTAGCTCTGTCTGTTGTCTTGTCATGCATATGTTTGCTATGTATTTACTGTTTCTTCCCCCTTTTCTCTCCGGTAGACCCCGAGATCGCTGCTGATGCCCCTGTGATCGACTACGTCGACGACGGCCCCTCCTTGCCAGAGCAACCAGGCAAGCCCCCCCTTTTGATCATCCCGATATCGCCCATTCCATTCTCTCATGCTTGCATTAGATTTTGCTACTGTTATTGAATGCTCCTATTCTGATGCATAGCCTGCTTTTGTACCTGTTGTTGTACCTTACCTGCTTATCCTAAACTGCTTAGTATAGGTTGGTTAGTGATCCATCAGTGACCCCCACCTTGTCCTTGTTGCCCTGCTTCATCATCACGACTCGATCAACGTGATCGACGACCAGAGCCCGACACCTCATATCACATCACGTCCCTTCAGTTGCTCGACTCTGCAGAACTACTATCGGGTGCCAAGGGTGATCCCTCATAACGCACTCCTGATCATAATTCTGTAGTGTAGCTATTCGGTCGTGGTCATCAAGGGTGATTTCCTCTTTCACCATTTCCGACGGCTCAGTCGTGCAACACCTCAAGTGTGAACCTCGAGGGTGGTCCCTCTTACGTTCGCCTTGATGATTACATTGAGTGGAATCCACCGGGGGTGATTCCTCGGGTTTTCCCCTTGATGTCTAGACACACGGTTACTTTGACTTTACTTGAGACTTTGAGGAAAGTCGGGCGGGATAGTAGAGCACCCGCAAGATGGTTACGAGGCACGGCCGGGCAGGCAGGCCGCCCCCGAGTGGGCTGGGCTAGCCCTTGCCGTATTTCCTCGAGACGGGGCGACGGGGTCACATTATCGTGAGTCTCTTCTTGTCTCCGCATGCTAATAATACACTATGGTTTGGGTATTTGTTCTGAGTTGGCCTTTGGCCTTTATGCACTAACCACCATGCGAGAATAGTTATGGGCCTCGACGACGTAGTATCGGTAGAAGCTTTGTCGGGGCGTCGATTCAGCATTGCGGCATGGTCGGATCGTGCTGGCCATCCGAGGCGGTGCCGGTATTCACCCTGCACGCAACGATCTGGAGTGCAACGGGCGATGGGCCCAGACCCCTGAGTGCTTAGGATGTAGACCGGTGGGGACCTCTTTGCTGAGCCTAGGTAGGGCTACGCTGTGTTGATTTTCCGAGGCCGGGCATTGACCCCAAAAAGGTGTGTCCGGCCAGAGTGATCGAGCGTGTTGGAAAACATGGTGCACCCCTGCAGGGAAGATCTTTATTCGAATACCGTGTCCATGGTAATGGACTTTCAGACTTATATCTTGATCTAATACAACTAGAAATGGATACTTAAGATATGTGGCTCCGGGATTGCTTCCTCGCAGGGAGTCGAGGAAGGATCTCTAGGATTTATTACTACAACATGTTTGTTAAATGTAAACTGCTATTCTTTACTCTTCTACATGCTGCAAGATGCTTGGAGCTGCTTGAAGATGCTAGTCTTCGATAGGCTAGGCCTTCCCCTCTATTCTGGCATTCTGCAGTTCAGTCCACAGATACAACCCTTCCATTTGATACCAATGCATACTTAGTTTAGATCAATGCTTACGAGTACTTTGGATGAGTACTCACGGTTGCTTTGATACCCCTTTTCCCCCTTCCTTCTTCTTTTCGGTTGATGCAACCAGATGGTGGATTCTTGGAGCCAGATGCCACTGCCGATGGACACTACTACATGGAGACCGTCGACGACCAGGAGTAGTTAGGAGGTCCCAGGCAGGAGGCCTTGCCTCTTCGATCGTTGTTGCTTTTCTGTTTGCCTTCTTAAGGCATCCTTGTTTAACTTATGTCTATACTCAGATATTGTTGCTTCCGCTGACTCTTGTGAATCGAGCTTGTATTCGAGCCCTAGAGGCCCCTGGGTTGTAATATGAAGCTTGTATTATTTGAATTTGTGTCTAGAGTTGTGTTGTGATATCTTCCCGTGAGTCCCTGATCTTGATCGTACACATTTGCGTGCATGATTAGTGTACGGTCGAATCGAAGCGTCATAGAAACGATGTAAGGAGCCAAGCGGCTTGGGACGGAACAACCGATGGAAGCGAGGCACGGCATACCGCAGAATGGAGGAAGCGGCCTTGTGTTCGACCGACCCACGTTAAAGCGGGATCTTGTTCATCGAGAGGGTGCAGGAGTGCGCAAAGCGGAGGAAGCGGACCTCCCTACGGTCGAAGCAGGGGTCCTGTTGATCCGGAGGGTGTAGCGTATGGCAAAAGCGAAGAAGCGGACTTGTGTTGGGCGCTTCTGATCAACAGGGGTCCTATTCATCGGGAGGGGTGTGGCGTACCGCAAAATGGGACTCCACGGGATACTGTTCATCTCCACCGTTGACCCCCTCCAGCCTCCATGGGCTACTGTTCATCCATCGTCGACCTCCTCCAGCCTCAACCTGCAACTGTACATCCACGGGCTCCTGTTCATCCAGCCTCCACCGCGCGCTACTCCATCGGCTACTGTTGAACCAGCCCTCTCCACGGGCTCCTGTTCAACCACCCCTCCACGGGCTACTGTTCATCCAGCCCTCCACCGTCAACTGTTCATCCAGCTCTCCATGGGGTGGTCCTATTCATCCAGCCCTCCACGTGGTCATGTTCATCCAGCCCCAACCGGCTCGATCGATCGGGGTCCTGTTCATCCAGAGGCAACACCACGGGGTCATGTTCATCCACCCCCACCGGGAACTGTTCATCCAAACCCCCCCAGCAACGCTCATTGTTCTTTTAGAGGCAGCATCGATCGGCTTCAGTTAGCAGCAGTAGCGAAGGAATCGCTCGATCGGGTTTAGTTAACAGCCATCGATCGATTGCTCGAGTTCGATGCTTGCGTAGCACTGCGATTCAATCGCCGGGTTCGATTAGAGCCCAACGCCTACGCGACGCAGCAGCGTCGTGTCACGAGATTAACGCGCATCGCTCAGCCCACGACCACCCACAGTAACCGGGAACTCCCCGAAATTTTCCTCGTCCTCGCTTCTACCACGGTTTTTTCCGTCATGGACGGCCCAAAGAATGTCATGCAACTGAGTCTCCGGCCCGCCCAGGACGAAAAGCCCATTTTTTGTTATGATTTTTTGTCATAGAAGTAGGAGCCCACCACATCTATGATGATACCGGGTTTTGTCACAATTTTCGTCATAGAAGTGTCATAAGTATGACAGGAAAAAAATTCGTTCGCCCCAAAATGTCACGGATGTGTCTTTTTTTGTAGTGAGTTAAGGCACTGGAGCTCAGTCTGTAATACAGTATATATGTAGTACACTATATAAACTGGAGCCTCAGTGCGTGTTCGCTAGGGTTTGCACTCTCCACACTCTCGCCGCACTACATATATATACACGCTGGAGGCTCAGCATTCCTTTGCAGTTTGCTATATTCACTATCTCTCACCCTCTTCACCAGATCTGAACAAGACTGCATTGTGGCCTCTGTCTCTCACCCCCCTCACAGCTGGTGAAGGCGGCGTCCGGATCCCGTCGCACCGGGAAGGGGAGGAGGTGTAGCGTTCACTCTATCGCCTTCGGCGAGGGAGGCAATCCACTGCCGGCTGCGCTTTTCTCTTTCACACAGCGCCTGTGTGGGAGGGCCACCGACCCCTTCTTCCTCGTTGTTGTACGTAGTGTGGGAAGATCCGGCCTCCCGCCACACGCCTTGCCACATCTCGACGACCCTAAGGTATAAGTTTCTTTGAAACCGTCATTGCTCTAGCTGCATGTGGATCTTTTTCGATTCTGTAGTCGAATCTAGGTCTTGGTTCAAAAAGGAAAGAAGGGTGCGGTGGGGTGGAGCATGAATCTAGGACGTGGTTCAATGAGGAAAGGAGGGAGGGAAAGTAATATAGACTAGCTATCCAAATTCGCTTTGTTGGTCGAAAAGGGAAAAATGGGGTAACCCAGTACACACATCTGTAAGGAACCGATCTCTTTGTTGAAAAGGGAAAGAAACTGGGCGGTCGGGTAGTTTGTGCAGGACTAGATTTGCTGCCCTCACATAGGAAAAAGTTTCAAAGAGAACACATATGGGACCAACGCAGATATCTTTGCTTGGCTACATACTCTGCATCACCCATTTATACGTGTGGATGCACATGGTGCTGGCATGTCCGGTGTCCCATGTCATGTCCCATACAACTATTTTGTTGTTGTTAATCTAAGAATGCTGCTCGAAAATTGAAGCAATGCCACTGTTAAAAGTAAATTACATTCTTAACGAATGTTGTTTTAAGAGAATGTCTCTGTTAATATGAGTCAATGCAACCGTTTTAGAAATGCTACTTTCCTACTTTGTTTTCCATCAAGATAAGTTAGATGCATCTTTTTGTCGTTGTTTGTTTCATCCTCCTTCATTGGCCAGTAATTGTTTCCTTTTTTGCCTCTGTTAAAACAGGGATATCTATTCAAGTTGTTGCCTAGCAAACTTAAACGTCACACCAGCGACTTTGCTTGATTTCAGTGCAACTGCACAAAACGAGATTGGATTTCCGACTCGTGTTGGCAGATTCGTAGGTGATCTTGTGTGCGTCATGACAGGTTGGTACTTGCCTTCATCCACATGATCATGCAGTGTGTTTTGAGATGTTGTGCTACTTGTATTGGTAATGTTTTGTAACATACCAAAATTCTAAATTTTGGAATGTTATATTAAATTAATAGTTATGATTGGTTGTTGTGTGATTGATTGACTAAAAGTGAGTGGAATTTGAAACTTCTGAAAGTTAAATGAGAGGGAATAAAAGGACTTTCCCAAACTTTCATTCTGCATTAATGATCTCCGTGAATTCAAATTCTTTTCACCACAAAACCTTGGAGAGAAGATGACATGACATTTTCCATTTAAATAAATGAAAAGGGTTTCAAAAAGATTTGAGTTATATTTGGAAATATTTTCCAATTCAGAAACTTTAAGCAACTCAATGATTTTCATGAGACAAGATAAAATGACTTCTTCAAAACATATGAAATATGAGTTGGGAGTTTCAAAGAATAAAATTTAGAGTCCCTTTGGGGATTATTTTCAATTTGGAGTTATTTGGGTTTTATTCAAATTATTTTCTCCAAAAATAAAATATATGGAAATTAGGGTAAAATGATTCCTACAATAGAAAATTGGAGGGAAATAAATTTGAAATTATTTTGGTATTTTTAAAATGTTTTTTATTTTATTAGAGCAGAAGCACTGTTTGATTTATTTGAACTTTTGTAGATTTTATTTGACTTTGAAATATGTTCACATTGTAGAAAATCTTTTTATGAAAATTTTGATACGCCTACATAAAAATTTATTATATTTTATTTATTCGGTTTTCCTTCTGTTTCTATTTAAAAAATTGTATGTGCGGCCCATAATTATTTGTCGCCCACACGCGTAGCATAGTGGCAGCGGGCGCCTCCTCTTACTTTTTTTTCTCTTAAATGGGCCAGGCTCAGCCAACCTTTTTCTTCCTAGATTTTTTTTGTTCTTTCTTCCTTTGGCAAAAAAAAAACTGCAGATCGTACGCGCTCGGCCGGCCGATGGCCTTTAGGCCCATGGGAGGCGTTGCGATTTTCTCCCTGTTTCGTTTATTTTTACGTCTAAGTTTAGTCCCACATTGCCTAGCCTTAGATGTTCACGCTCTTTAACCTATAAATATAGAGCCATAGAGCCTCCAAAAATCATCCGATTGTGGTTAAATCAATATATTTTGGTTTGACTAGATTTATTAAAAAAAAATCTCCTCTCCGGCGGGACTTCTGGAAGTTGTCTCCTCTCTCCGAAGTCGTCTTTTCTCTACCTTAAAAAGTATCTTTTCTCGTTTTTTTATACTTCTGTAGTTTAGTATTTCCAGACTAATACGGTAGAATAATTAGATTATCAACTAGTCTCTGTATTTATACATTAGACCAAGAATTCTTTTAGTCATAGCTATTTTTTCTTTCGTAAAACGGCTTGGCCTTGATTTTTCAAATAGCCATAACTTTTTACTCGTTCATCTAAATTAGATGAAACCGAAATCTATAGTTTCGTCTTGTTTTCACATATCCAGTGAACCTGTCACATCAACTTTTTGAAATTTTCAAATTTCGAAATTTGTTCAGATTCATATTCAAACTTCTTTTGATCATAATTTGAGTTTTGTAACTCCGGTTAGGTTGATTCTTTTTGCAAATCGAAGCTCTTGACCTAAACTTTATGATAAGACCAAATCCACCTAATTTTGGTACTGTTAGAAATTGTTTTCTGTTAAAAGAGTTAATTGGTTGTTTTTGAAGTTTTCCGAAGTCTTTTCTTCGATTATTTTGCATGAGTGCTTATGTATGCAATTGCTTACTCGCGATAGATTGACCGGAGTGTGACGAGTATAACTATCAGGAGTTATGAGTGCGAATCATCTTCATCAACAGTACAAGGCAAGTTCACACTTTGATCATACTTTTCGTACCCAGTTTTTATGCATTAGTTTCAACCCTCAAACATTGCATGAGTAGGATTGATAACATGTGGGTATTGGGAAGTAGTTGATGAGGTAGAACCTATGGTCTTATATTCAAACCTTGGGAGTTACTACGTTATGCTTACTACTATGCTATGCTCGTAGACGTGGTTTGGTTTTGAGAGAATTCATGAAAGATCTGAGAGTTATTGTTAACTAAGGTTTAACTTAAGGTGGCTACTTTAATACACATCTGGGTGGATTGGTTGGGGCACCCTGGAGCACCCAGTGGTTGCCCGCACACTGGAGAACCCAAAGGTTTGCTTCAAGGGGATCTCTGAGTACCCGTGTGATCACCCTATGGAATGCCACCCAGGCTCAAAGGGATCATAAGATTATTCATGCTAGGAACTTCCGTGTGCAGCCACAAGCCATTATGGGCTCTGGCATAGTTGAGTATGTTGTGTCACCTCTTTCAGTGGTAGGCTAGCAGATGTAGGTGGTACTGTCTACCCAGAGCAAAGAGTTAACGCTTCTGAAAGACTGTGTCTCGGTCATCTGTTTCTCAAACATCATGAAGTGCGGGAAATCCAACGGAGGAGATCGAGTCTTGTGGGGAAAAGTCCGCAAACCTCTGCAGAGTGTACAAACTAATCATGATTAGCCGTGTCCCCGGTTATGGACATCTTGAGTCTCTGGTATTTGGATTATCATGTTGATCTCATCACTTTACATAATTAATTTGTTGGGTTATAACTATTATTTTGGGATTGAGTTGGAGGAACCTTCTCAATGTTTTCAACAAGCTTTGTAGTTAAATAAAATATATTCCTTTGAGGTAGGGAAAATTTGGCTTTATGCAAAATAAACTTAGAGCTTTTCCACCAGCCAAATATGCATGTAGTGATAGCCATTATTCATCATTGCTCTACGGTGTGAATTTGCCAGTACATTCAATGTGCTGACCCTTTGTGGCCGCAATGTCTCATGTTGCAGGAATCTTACGACAAGTAAGTGATACGTTAGGGTTACGATTTCTACACTCAACTTTGTCGTTGGTGTTGATGGGAATCCACAACCTTGTTGTTACTTCCGCTATTTGGATTGAGGTAATAGTATTTACATTACTTTATACATGTGATTTACCTCTGTTATAAATCCTCGAGTACTGTGTGTGTCAGCATACCAATCCAGGGATGACACTTAAGCACAGAGACTTGATCCATTCGGGTCGGGTCGCTACATGTTTTAAATAAATGTTGAATTGAAGCTATTGTATTGCTCTCTTTTCCCATTAAGTAGTGAACAAAAATGGTACCAACCAAGACATGATGCTTGTTGCTTTGTTACAACAAACTTTGCATCACCCCCATTATAAGTAGATGGAAGCACATGGTGTTGTTACGCCACTCTCCCCTCGAACTGTTTATGCTTTTTCTTAATCTAATGCTGATGGTAAAATTAAGCAATGCCACTCTCAGAATTAACTACTGAACTGTTTTAAGAGAATTCCTCTATTAATATGAATCAATGCAACCGTTTTAGAAATGCTATTGTCCTATACTTTTTTCCATCAAGATAAGGTAGATGCTTCTTTTTGTGGCCGCATGTTTCAACCTCCTTTATTGACAGTAATTGTTTCCTTTCTTGCCTTTGTTAAATCAGGGATATCTATTCAACTTGTTGCTATACCAAACTTAAATGTCACACCGGCGACTTCGCTTGATTTCAGTGCAACTGCACAAAACAAGATTGGATTTCCTATTCGTGTTGGCAGATTCGTACGTGATCTTGTGTGCGTCATGACATGTTGGTACTTGCCTTCATCCACATGATCGTGCAGCGTGTTTTGAGATGATGTGCTACTTGTATTGGTACTGTTTTAAATAAATGTTGAATTGAAGCTATTGTATTGCTGTCTTTTCCCATTAAGTAGTGAACAAAAATGGGACCAACCCAGACATGATGTTTGTTGCTTTGTTACAACAAACTCTGCATCACCCCCTTTATAAGTAGATGGAAGCGCATGTTGTTGTTGCGCCCACTCTCCCCAGGGACTGTTTATGCTTTTTGTTAATCTAATGCCGCTGGTAAAATTAAGCAATGCCACTCTCAGAATTAACTACTGAATCTTATTTCAAAACTGCAACACTTGTTAGGGATTGGTAGGATTACCATTTTTGTGGCCACATGTTTCATCCTCCTTTATTAGCTAGTAATTGATTCCTTTTTTGCCTCTGTTAAAACAGGGATGTCTATTCAACTTGTTGCTATTGCGACATTTTGCTTCGCTTAATTTTGGTGGAACTGCACAAAATGAGAGCGGATTTCCATATATGTGTTAAGATCTCTTTGAGATCTTCCTCACGAGTTGTTTCAAATCTTGGTCTTGAAAGGTCAGTACAGACTTTCCTCAGAATTAACTACCGAATCTTAGTTCAAAACTGCAACACTTGTTAGGGATCGGCGGGAGTACCATTTCTATTAAGGATCGGCCGGAGTACATGTTTAAGAAATGTATTGTTCAGATAATTTCTCTGTTATTATATATCAGTTACAGTGTTTTACAAATGGTACTGTAGCGATCCGACCCGAATGGATCAAGCCTCTATGCTTAAGTGTCATCCCTGGATCGGTATGCTGACACACACAGTACTCGAGGATTTATAACAGAGGTAAATCACATGTATAAATAACGTAAATACTATTACCACAATCCAAAATAGCAGAAGTAACAAGGTTGTGGATTCCCATCAACACCAACGGCAAAGTCGAGTGTAGAAATCGTAACCCTAACGTATCACTTACTCGTCGTAAGATCCTGCAACATGAGGCGTTGCAGCCACAAAGGTCGATTACATTGAATGTACTTGCAAATTCACCTATTTGTGAAAGCAATGTGGAAATATGGCTATCACTACATGCATATTTGGCTGGTGGAAAGCTCTCTGATTCTGATTTCTTGAAAGCCAATTTTCCCTCTTGCAAAGGAATAAATTTATTTAACTATCATGGTGGTTGTTGAACATTGAGAATGGTTGACAGCATCCTCAATGTCAACTAAAAGTACTCATTAACAACCCAACAATATTAATTAGAGTAACATGATGAGATTCACATGATATCCAAGTACTAGATACTCAAGATGTCCATAACCGGGGACACGGCTAACCATGATTAGTTTATACAATCTGCAGAGGTTTGTGCACTTTTCCCCACAAGACTTGATCTCCTCCGTTTGGTTTCTCGCACTACATGGTGTTTGAGAAACGGATAACCGAGACATAGTCTTTCAGAAGCTCTAGCACCTTATGTGTGGGTAGACCGTACCAACCTACAACCCCTACATCAGCTAGTCTACCCGTAAGAGTTCGCACAACTAAGTCAACTATGCTAGAGCCCATAGTAGCATGTGGCTGCACAGGGAAGTTTCTAGCATGAATAATCTCATGATGCCTTTGAGCCTGCGTGGCGGTCCCAGGAAAAACAGGCAAGTCCTGGAAACCAAGTGCCTCAATCCACCCAGATGTGTGTTTAAGTTGCCACCTTAAATAAACCATTAATTTAACAATCTCACATCTGTCATGGATACACTCACCAAATCCGCGTCTACTAGCATAGCATGGCATAATAAGCAACGTAGAAGTAACTCCCAAGGGTTTGAAAATAAAGCAGGTAATAGGTACTACCTTATCTACTTCCCATCCCCCAATTTAATTAGATCCTAATCATGCAATGTTTGAGGATTGATCTAATGCATAAAAACTGGGTAGTAGAAAAGATATGATCAAAGTGTGAACTTGCCTGCAATGTTGATGAAGATGATTCACACTCAAAACTCTTGATAGTTCTACTCATCACACTCCGGCCAATCTATCGTAAGCAATCAATAATAACCACACATAAGCAATCACTCAAAAGATCAGAAAGAACGAAAAAGACGATCCGAAAACATCAAAACCAAGCAAATAACTCTTGCAACATAAAACAATTTCTAATAGTACCAAAATTATGTGAATTTGGCCTTATCAGAAAGTTTAGGTCAAGAGCTTCGATTTGCAAAAATAATCAACTAAATCGGAGTTACGAAACTCAAGTTATGATCAAACGAAGTTTGAATACAAATCTGTTTGAATTCAAAATTTTAAAAATTTCAAAAACATGTTTGAGTTGTATTACTGGATAGAGGGGATCATAACGAAGAAGTAGGCGTTGGTTTCGTTGGATTCCGACTTACGAGCAAAAAGTTGTAGTCATTTGAAGAACAGGGACTAAACTGTGAAGAAACTATTTACATATGGGTCCCTAGCAGAAAACTAAAATAAAAGAAAAAGACTAAATAGCGAACGTTCGTTACCGATTGCTACCGAACGAAAATCGTTCGCTACCGAACCCTAGCTAATGAACGCTCGCAAATCAAACTAATCTAAAATATAAAAACCGCTCTAGAAACTTTAAAGAAAAACCGGGCGGGTTAGCGGTTTATACCGGTTCACCGAATAAAACCCGTGGCGTGAGCGAACTCGGCCCAATGGCGCGGCTCCAGCTTTGAGCGGGAGGCAACTCCGGTGGTCATCGTGGCCGAAGTAGGCAGGAGGCGTGCTGAGTCTTGGTGGTGGCGTCGGCGATCGGCGGCAACGAGCGGCTAAGCGGCGGTGGTGGCAACCGACGGCGGCGTGACGAATCTGGCGGGCGCGAGAAGAGAGGGTCCGGGCGATGTATTTAAGGAGGAGGAGCCGCGATGGCGTGGGGAAGGGTAAGTGGCCGAGTCGAGGCGAGTCTGGTAGCGGGCGTGCTTGCTCGGGAGACCCTCGAGACTCGGGGGACGCTGGCCATTTGGGCTGGGTGGGCCGTGGCTGGCTGGCTAAATTGGCTGCCCGGTCGTGAAAGTCTTTTTTTTATAAATAAAACAGACAAACAAAAATAAAAACAAAAGAAATAGAAATATTATATAGGCATATTATATATCAAAATTTTCAGAAAAAGATTTCCTACAAGCTGAATATTTTTATAGAGTCGAATAAAATACACACAAATTCAAATAAAGCAAAGAGTGCTTCTGCCCTAGTAAAATCCCGTAAAAATCATTTTAAAAATACCAAAATTAATTCAAATTTATTTCTCTCCAATTTTTACGATGTAGGGAATCATGTTACCCTATTTTCCATATATTTTATTTTTGGAGAAAAATAATTTGAATAAAACTCAAATAACTCCAAATTGAAAATAAATTCAAAAGAACTTTGAATTTAATTCTTTGAAACTCCCAACTCATATTTCATATGTTTTGAAGAAGTCATTTTATCTTAGCTCGTGAAAATCATTGAGTTGCATGAAGTTTCAGAATTGGAAATATTTTCCAAATGAAATTCAAATATTTTCAACACCCTTGTCATTTAAATAAATGGAAGAAGTCATGTCATCTTCTCTCCAGGGTTTTGTGGTGAAAAGAATTTGAATTCATGAAGATCAGAAAAGAAAATGAAAGTTTGGGAAAGTCCTTTTATTCCCTCTCATTTAACTTTCAAAAAGGTTTCGAATTTCACTCAATCAATCAACTCTATCTATTTATTATAACATTCCAAAATTTAGAATTTTGGGATGTTACAAATCTACCACCCTTAAAATGAATCTCGTCCTCGAGATTCGGAGAGGCTAGCAAGAAATAGGTTAGGGTTCGGGGGTCTTCAAAATCCATCGATCGTCTCTGGAGGTCTGGGGTTCTACCACCCTTAAAAACATGGTTACTGTTCCATCAAAACTCATATACTCCATCCTTATTACTGACAGTGTCGGTCTTCTCAGATCTTTAGGATAATTCCTTCTCTGGGCTCTTCCGGTAGTGGCATAACCTTTTCCTCAATTCTGTTGTCCTTTCATCTTGGTAAGGTTATCCGGCTGGGTCCTCTTAGGCAGCCAGATGCAGCGCCAATTCTAAACAACTTCTCGATATCTCATGGTGGTCATCAATTTATGGTTTGTCCTGCGGGAAATGGAGTGCAGGTTGAACGACCGTATAACCTCTGATTGGCAACAACGGCCGTGTACAAGGAAAAAATTCTTATACCATTCTAAGGTTCAAGCAGGGTTTTTTGTCGGATTGTACTAAGTAGGGGTACCTTAGTACTCCGGAACTTGTACCTTGAGCCGGTCATGAGCGTCCCCGTGGCAAGCCTCGTAGGGCGTCGCCAAGACCCTCAGCCTTCGAGAAGACAAGACCCGGCAAGAGGAGCTTGCAGGAAGGCCTCTCTAGGCACGAAGAAGGCCCGGCAAGAGGAGCTTGCGGAAGGCCCTCGAACCTTGTGAAGACAAGGCCCGGCAAGAGGAGCTTGCTTGGGGAAGGCTCAGGCGCGACAAGTCTCCGGCGCGACAAGGATTCGGCATGGCAAAGGCGCTTGCCCGGCGGCATGCAACTTCTCTCCGTCTCGCTCCGGCTCACCCAGCGGCGATATCGCCATGGGACCGTTCCATGCAGCAGCGTGTCGGCGGCTGTGCAGCCAGTGGAGGAGAAGCAGCGATAGCGGCCCAGCAGGCTGCGCCATCGTGGCGGCGGAGGCGCCTGGCAGTCTCTGTTACCTTTGTTTGGGCGATGACGGGCATTTATTGCTTTTGTCCCTTGCCGTCGAGTTAGGTATTTAACGCGTGGTACTGTTCAAGTAGGTGTACCAACTCTGTTTTTACATTTGTACCCCTGCCTATGTTGCCACTGTCGGAACCCTTGAGCATATAAAAGGAGGCCGAGGTGCAGCGTGAAGGAGGATTCGGTTCGCGAGGTTCATGAGTTAATTTGGTTCGGTTCATTCGGTGGCCATAGACTAGACACACACTCACGCTAGGTTTTGTAGCTACGCATTGCTCCCTAGCAAGAACACAATAGATCAAACAAGCAGCGTGATGGGGTTTTATCTCTCGGGCGCCCGAAGCTGGAGTAAACTGCTCGTGTGCCTGCCTCGATCCAGCTCTTGGTGCGATCTCCGCCCCCCTCCGAACCACAAGGGGCCGGTCCGCCCGTGTCCCATAGGTGTTCAGTGCGATCGGCCTCCCGGCGATGTGGGAGGCTGATCGCCATCCACGGACTGAGATAAAGCGTGAGCCCAGGAGCTTGAGCTGATGGCGTCGGCAACCACAGCAGGCACTGGCGATCATAACCAGGCGAATAAGGCGCGAGAAAGCGCTAGGCTGCGGCCTTGAAATCCTTGCCGGGCCGATCAGCTGCGCTTGGTAGCCTTGAGGCGTGCACACTCCTCTTGAACCTATCTTCGTGCCTAGAAGGCCTTCGGCAAGCTCCTCTTGCAGGGGTCTTGTCTTCTGAAAGGCTGCGGAGGTCTTGGCGGCGCCCGTGAGGCTTGCCGCAGGGGCCTTCTGTTGCCCGTGCACAAGTTGAGTACCCCTACTTTTCTACCGGCAAAACAGTGCAAAGCCATACGGTCTTGCGGCTGTTGGGCGAGGCCAAAAGCGAGGCTGATCAGCAGTGCAGGTCCAAACCAAAACCACTCCCGTATCGCCGCGTTCCCCGTAGCAGCCGCAGCGTCGATTGCTGGCGTCGTGGGGAAGTGGGCGGCGTCTTGAGATCGCTTCACCCGTCGCCTCAGTTCTGCATCCCCGCCACGTGGTTCCCATGCTCTTGGGGTCGCGGACGATGGAAGTGGAAAACTGGGCCGTTACGAGCAGAGGCAGCAGGTTCGCGAGGTTCGACTGGCCATAGACTAGACACACTCATGCTAGGTTTGGTAGCTCGCATTGCTCCCTGGCAAGAACACAATAGATCAAACAAGCAGCAGTAGGAGTTTTATCTCTCTGGAGAGCTCCGAAGCTGGGTAAACTGCTCGTGTGCATCGCCTCGATCCGCTCTTCGTGTGATCTCCGCCCCCCCTCCGAACCACAAGGGGCCTGCTCCGGCCCCATAGGTGTCCGTGATGCGATCAGCCTCCCCGACATCTGGCGCGCCGGTAGGGGCGTGAGGCCGTGTGAATCTGATCCGGCGTTCACACGAGCAGCGCCATCAACATCTTCCTCGGATGCCACCGAAGAAGAAGGCTTGGCCCGGCGAGCCGTCGCGTCGTACCCACCCTCACCGCAGCAAGCGGGTGGTGGGGCGGGAGCTGGCCCGAACGAAGCGCCGACGAAGGTGTTCGCGACGTTGCCAAGTCAAGGACAAGGCACCGCAAACCTCGGCGTCGCGCATCCCCGCGCCCATCTCGAGAGGCGGGACCAACAACGTCATGGCGTTCTGGCGCCATCGTTAGATTGGATCGAGACCCTCAAGACCAGCATGCGGCGTAACATGCTAGCCACAGGTGAGATACGATGCGCCCGGACGGGCTGCTCCTTCTAACGTGGTTAGAAGTCCGGCGTGTCCCGCTCCTCGCACCGTTCTCCAATGCCGCCTACTACTCCAGTGAAGCTCGGCGAGAGCTCAGCTGCTCCTCGACTACCCTCCAGCGGCCGACAAAGGTCGACGAGTGGAGGGCCACTATCGAGCCTCATCGGCTTTGCCAGCAGCGGCGCCCGCCGGCAACCAACCCCATCGTTGCAGCGGCGAGGCGACAAAGGCACGAGCCGGTGGCGACGAGATCGTCGGAGGTGCAACCACCGTGCACTCTCCACCAAGAGGGCCAAGGTCGCCGACTCACCGGATCCACCTCGGCGGCGACTCCGCTGCGTCGTCGGATCAGCGAGCTTCGCCAGCGATCGGCGCCAAGTTCTTCATGAACGACAACAAGAGGGCCTTCGAACTGCGCCAGCGCGCCCGAAGAAGAAAGCGACATCGATCCGACAAGCTGGGCCTGGCCTGTTGACATGCACGCGGCCGGAGGGCGAGCGACTTACGTCTGGCAGGCGTCGAGGCGTGTGAATCTGATCCGGCGTTCACACGAGCAGCGTCATCAACATCTTCCTCAACATGCCACCGAAGAAGAAGGCTTGGCGGCAGCAGAAACCGTCGCGTCGTACCCACCCTCACCGCAGCAAGCGGGTGGTGGGGGCGGCTGGCGGAAGGGACGAACACCGGCGAAGGTGCTCGCGACGTTGCCAAGTCCAAGGACAAGGCACCGCAAACCTCGGCGTCCGCGCATCCCCGCGTCCATCTCGAGACGCGGGACCAACAACGTCATGGCGTTCACTGGCATATACGTTCGCTGGATCGAGACCCTCAAGACTAGCATGCGGCGCCAACATCTTTGCACGAGTGAGATACGGTCGCCCGGACGGGCACAACTCCTTCTAACGTGGTTAGAAGTCCGGCGTGTCCGCTCCTCTTCCGTTCTCCAATGCCGCCTACTACTCCAGCGAAGCTCTGGCGAGAGCTCAATGCTCTCGACTACCCTCCAACGGCCGACAAGGTCGACGAGTGGAAGGCCACTATCGAGCCTCATCGGCTTTGCCAGCAGCGACGCTCGCGGCAACCAACGCCATCATTGCCGCGCCGTGGCGACAAGGCACGAGCGGTGGCGACGAGACTGTCGGAGGTGCAACCACCGTGCACTCTCCGCCAAGAAGGCCAAGATCGCCGACTCACCGGATCCACCTCGACAGCGACTCCACCGCATCGTCGGACCCTTGAGCTACGCCGCGATCGGCGCCAAGTTCTTCATGGCGACAACAAGAGGGCGCTCGAACTTCGCATCGGCGCCGAAGAGAAGCGCGACGTCGATCGACAAGCGCCTTTGGGCCTTCCGTCGACATGCGCGCCCGGAGGAGCAGGCGACTTGCCGTCTGTGATAGGTTGCCCTGCGTTCACTCGTGAGCTGCGGCAAGTCCAATGTGCCCACCGGAAAAACTTCAAGCCATACGTGCGGAGAAGTATGATGACGGGGCGCACCCGTCGGAGTTCCTCGGCATCTACACCATCGCGGTGCGAGCTGCGGGGGCGGGGCGACAAGATCCTCGCCAACTACTTCCCGCTCGTCCTCAATCCCAACGTCGGATCTTGGCTCATGCACTTGCGGACAGCTCCATATCCTCTTGGGCAGATCTGTGCCATCGGTTTGTTGGCGCCTTCACGGTGGCCACAAACCTCATGGCCAAGAGAGTGACCTTCACTTGCTGCGCCCGGAAGGAAGGAGAGTCCCTGCGCAAGTTCATCCAGATTCAGCCGCGTGCACTACAACATCCCGGGCGTCCACCCTGCGCGGTGATCGGCGCATTTCATCGAATGTGCGGAACCGGGATGAGGGAGAAATGGCGATGTGCAAAGTCAAGGGCGTCGATGAGCTGTACGCCTTGGCCGACAAATGTGCACGCTATTTGAGGAAGGAGGAGACTCGAGGAGAGAATGCGAAGCAGGATCGGCGGTGAGGACACCGCCCAGAAGAAGGGCCAAGCGGCGAGGCAACAGGAAGAAGAAAGCCGGAGAAGTGCTAGCGGTCGAGCAGTCCGGCAATGGAGGTGGCGACAAGAACGCCAAGGCTGGTGGCTCCGGCAAGGAGGTTGCGGCACGCCAACCACCAGTCGGTGGCGGCCGCCGACAAGCAGGACAGCTCCGGCAAGCAATACTGCAAGATCCACCGGACCAAGGGCCATGACCTCCAGAGCTGCAAGAAGGTCGAGCAGCTTGTCGAACATCAGAGGGCTGAGTACGAGCAGCGCGACAAGGAGAAAGGCCCGTGAAGGTCTTTGGGGAGCAAGCAAGAAAGCGTCCGGCGGGGAGGGGCCAAGGCAAAGCCAAGCAGCGGCGGCAAGGAGATCGACCTCCCAGCGGCGCGACAAGGATGAAGATGAGGGCGACAACGAAGATATGGAAGACGGCGGCGCCCGACGAGCAGGAGTTTCAGAAGCAACAGAGGTTCTCTGCATTGACGGAGGTGCTTCCTGCATACCTCCCACCGCCAACTCAAGCGGTGGATGCGGGAGGTCAATGCAGCGGAACCATCCAAGTGAGTCACGCAAGCCTCTCAAGTGGTCCAAGACGCCTATCATTTTTGATATTGAGGACCACCCTGATCGCATAATCTGCGGTCGGGTGCTTGCCGATGTTGGTCTCACCAACCATCCGCAACCTCAAGGTCACAAAGATGTTAGTTGTGGCGGGGCGGCTTGAATCTGATCTCCTCCGCGGTGCTCGGAAGCTTCAAATCCTGACGGCGAGCTCGAAGAGGCCGGTACCTTCCAATGAATCAATCCGGGAAGGAGCAAGCGAAGGGAAGATTACGTTGCCGGTCACATTTGGCGCCGAGCTGAACTTCGGGATCGAGAGGGTTACATTCGGCGTTGCCGATGTCCCATTGCCTTACAATGGGATACTTGGCCGTCTAGCACTCGCCAAGTTCATGGCAGCCTCTCACTACGCTTACAATCTACTCAAGATGCCAGGCCCGATAAGCGTCATCTCTGTCCACGGCGACAAGAAGGATGCCCTTATCTGTGCCGACAAGATCGTCCGGATGCGGCGGTCGCGCAGATCGCCAAGCACTCGCCGCTGAAGCTCCCGGGGTGAAGAAGACCAAGTCCAAGTCCGACAAGGGCTCTGATGCTCACTCCGGCAAGCGCACCTCTTCGGAGTGCTGCGCTACCGTCGATGACGCACCATCGAGCTCCACCGGCAAGTGCAAGAAGATGGTGGCTCCGCCGAAGACCAAGAAGGTACCGCCAAGGAGGGCGGCATCCGGTGGTACCTTCACCATCGGTGCCTCTCTCGACCCTAAATAGGAAGGCGCGCTCGTTGCTTTCTCATGGGCGAATGTCGACGTATTTGCATGGCAACCGTCTGACATCCCCGGTGTTCCCAGGGAAGTGATTGAGCACCGCCTGGCCGTTTGTCCTCATGCGTGGCCCGTCAAACAAAAAGTCAGGAAGCAAGCAGTGGAGCGCCAAGTATTCATAGCCGTAGAGATCAAGAAACTGGAAGCAGTGGGCCTTGTCAGAGGAGTGCTCCATCCTACGTGGTTGGCCAATCCTGTAGTCGTGCGCAAAGCAAATGGAAAATGGAGACTTTGTATTGACTTCACGGATGTTAATAAAGCTTGTCCCAAAGATCCATTTCCCTTGCCGCGCATTGACCCAGATTGTTGACTCCACGGCTGGATGTGATTTGCTTTCGTTTCTTGATGCATACTCGAGATACCATCGAGATCTTCATGGCTGAAGAAGATTAAGAGAAGACCGCATTCATCACACCATGTGGCACATCTTTATTTCATCACGGATGCCCTTCGGTTTGAAGAATGCCGGTTCAACATTTGCAAGGGTAGTCCATGGCGCTTTTGAGCCGCAGATGCACAGAAATGTAGAAGCCTACATGGATGACATAGTGGTCAAGAGCAAGGACAAAGCAACTCTGGTTCAAGATTTGGGCGAGACCTTTGCAAATTTGCGCCAAGATCAACCTCAAGCTCAACCCCGAGAAGTGCGTGTTTGGAGTCCCTTGGCAAGCTTCTCGGGTTCTTCGTGTCTCAATGAGGATTGAAGCTAATCCCGACAAGATCAAGGCCATTGAGCAGATTGAAGCACCAAAGCGCGTCAAGGATGTACGAAGACTTGCGGTTATGCGTGGCTGCTCTCGGCGGAGTTTATTTCTAGGTCTGCTTTGAGCAGCGCCAGCCGCTTTTTCAAAATTCTGAAAAAGGCAGGTCGATAAAATGGACTCCCGAAGCGGAGGGCTGCAGCTGCGAGACTTGAAGAGATACCTGTCCTCCACTCCAACACTTGTCGCACCTAAACCACAAGAGAAGTTGCTGCTATATATTGCGGCAACCAATCAAATGGTTAGTGCTGCGTTAATGTAGCGGAGAGGGAGGCGGATGACGAAACCGACAACCACGGCAAGCACATCCGGCGACAAGCGAGGGCTTCGCCGAGCAAGCTCTGGTCCCGACAAGGATGAATCAGCGCAGACACATGAACAGATCATGAGAAAAGGATGGTGCGGCGCCCGATTTACTTTGTCGGTTCCCTCCTGCGGGGGCTAGGTCAAGGTACTACGGTGTGCAAAAATTGCTTTTCGGCCTCCTCATGGCCTCGAGAAAGCTGCGCCATTACTTCCAAGCACATGAGACCACAGTTGTCACTCGCTTTCCCGAAGAGGATCTGCAGAATCCGTAAGCGGCAGGCGGGGATTGTCGAGTGGGCCTTTGGAGCTGTCAAGCTTTGGTCTTAAGTTTGAAAGCACATCAACCATCCAAAAGCGAGGCGTTGGCGGAACTCATAGCGTAATGGGCGCCAACGCCGGATGAAGAGATTCCGGAGGCGAGCATCCCCGTCGAAGAAGCGAGCAAAGAGTGGGCGATGTACTTTGATGGTGCCTTTTCGCTGCAAAGGCGCCCGGTGCAGCGTCTTATCGCACCACGAAGAGCACCTCAAATACGTCGTCGGATGCACTTTCCCAAGGAGCAAGCGACAAACAATACTGCGCAGTATGAAGGTTTGCTTGCGGGTCTCGAGATCGCGATGGACCTTGGGATCAAGAAGCTTATTGTCGTGGGTGACTCAGAACAAATGCGTCCGCCAAGTCAATAAAGATTACCAGAGTCCGTTGATGGAAGCCTACGTTGATGAAGTGAGGAAGGCTGGAAGAGCGCTTTGACGGCCTGCAAATGGAACATGTTCCAAGAGCTCGTAATGATATTCTTGACGGCTTTGTCAAAGTGCGCTGCACTTAAGTTACACAATGGAACCCGGGGATCTTCGTGCTCAAGCTGACTCAACCCACCGTAACACCATCAACGAGGACAAGGCAAGAAGAGGAAGTTGGCCTCTCGTGAATACTTTCCGGCAGAGCTTCCCGAAGCCGTCGTTGCAAAGGTCCCCAAGATCAACACCAGCGGTCTTTGAGGAAGCGGTCTGCTCAAGCTGCACCCCGAGTTTGTTTCGTTGAAGCAGACGCTCCCGACAAGTCTTGCTCCGGCAAGCTTGTCGGGGACCATCAAGCTCGGCGGGACCTCAGGTCCTTGCCGTGGAAGCTGATGTTCCCAGCAGCCAGATGTGCCTTTAGTCCTTGTTGTCGAGCCACAAGCTCCAAAGATGGGCGCAGCCGATTGTCCATTTCCTTGAGACAGAGAACTTCCGAAGAGCAAGAAGAAGCGGAAAGAGTAGCCCGGCAGTCAAGTATGTACCGGTTTGTCGACAAAGATACCGCATGTAAGAAGACTCAACGGTGTGAAATTGAAGTGTATTGCCGGGGAAGATGGACGTAAGCTGTTGGCGAGAGATACATGGAGGCATATGTGGTCACCACATAGGCGCAAGAGCACTTGCCGCAAAGTTTTCGGCAAGGTTTCTTCTGGCGACGACAGCCCTCCAGGATGCAACTGCACAAGTAACCAAGTGTGAAGCGTGCGATTCCATTCCAAACAGATACACCAGCCGGCTCAAGCTCTCTAGACGATCCCTTTATCCACGGCCATTTTTGGTGCAGGGGCTCGACATCCTCGGCCCCTTCCCCGAAGTTGTCGGGGCTTTGAGTACTTATGCGTCGCCATCGACAAGTTCACAAAGTGGCCGGAAGTGGAAGCGATGAGGAAGGTGACAGCACAATCAGCGATCCAAGTTCTTGGTCAATTGTTTGTCGCTTTGAATCCCTAACCGGATCATCACCGACAACGGCACACAATTCCACGAAGTCGCACCTTCATGCGATGCGTCCAAGACCTTGGCGCCAAGGTTCGCTTTGCTTTCATTGCTCACCCGAGAAGCAGCGGTCAAGCGAAGAGAGGGCAAATGCTGAAGTCTTGCGGCGCTCAAGACCGAGAACTTTCGACAAGGCTGCACAAGTGCGGAAGAAAGCTGGATCGAGGAGCTGCCGGTGGTTCTTTGGTCGATCAGACGACGCCAAATCGAGCCACCGGCTAGACACCCTTTGCTCTAGTCTATGGAGCAGAGGCAGTTCTCCCACGGAACTTCGTGATACGGATCGCCTCGAGTACTCGCTATGATGAGCTTGAGCAAGAGCAGCTGCGACAAGATGACGCTATTTGCTCCTCGAGGAGGATCGTCTTGAGCCGTTGTGCGAGCTGCTCGCTACCAGCAAGCTCTGCGTCGCTACCATAGCCCTTGAGGTTAATGCCAGAAGTCTCGAGGAAGGCGACCTTGTTCTTGGTAGCGTTCAGTCCGCCAAGAATTCAAACAAGTTGACGCCAAAGTGGGAAGGCCCTTATCGGGTGAAAGCGAAGTCACTAGGCACAAGGCGCTGTCGCTTTGAGACCGAAGATGGCATTCCGGTGAGCAACTCTGGAACATTGAGCATCTTCGTAAGTTTTACCCATAGGGCGCGGTTGTCGGAACCGTTCCGGCGACCACCTTTGTACAAGTCTTGCCGCGATTGCATGTAATCCTTTGTACAAAGCCGGGCGCAGATTCCCGTGCATCGATAAAAGATCATGCGTTGCGCGCACAACTTGTCAAGTTCATGCTTTCATCAATTTATTGCATGCTTTGGCTAACACTTTGTGCAGCAACCACACCCGGTAAGCAGAATCGAGCTGCTGGGCTCCATAACGTTATTTCCTCTTCTTTTTCTTTTCTCAAAGAAAGGAAAGCTCCCTCGCGCACAAGTTAACCAGGGGGGAAGGAGGAGATAATACTATGGACCAGACACCGCTCGAGGAAGATTCACCTCATCGGGAAGCAAGAGACCGAAAAGCTAAGTTGCCAAAGTTTGAGCAATCAATTTTTAAATTTTTAAGTTATCTTCCTCGAACGATAGTACTTTGTATGGAAAACCCATGCGCAGAGGAACCAACTCATGGCTAGTCGCGCCCTTACTTTGTTTCGAGTCCGCTCACCAACTTAAGTGAGCTGCGGCTAGTCGCGACAAGGTTGCTTGTCGGAGGCGGCATCGCCGAATCTTGACGTTCACTCGGCCTTTCAACATGACAAAAGTGCCCGCACCGACAAGTCCCCTAAATGCGTAAAGCGTAAACGTACAAAGGAAGAAATCAAATAGAGGAAATAACGTTGCATTGATCGATTCACCTAAGATAAAGTTATATTACAAAAATAGCTTATTGCAGCACTGGCTAAATCGTTCTCAGAACTGAAATAACAGCGAAGAGGAGAAGAAGGGCGCGCCGACACCCAAGCCCCGGCAAGCCAGAGCTGCCGGGGGCTGCGGCAAGCCAGAGTTGTCGGGGGCTGCGGCAAGCCAGAGTTGCCGGGGGCTGCGATATCAGATAAGCCCTTCGTCCCTTTTCAAGCATCCCTTTTTCATTAAAAACATTCTACTCGGATACAATCCGTGGAGAATGAAAAACATGAAAGAGAAGATTACAAGTTTTAAATGCGGATAAGGCCGAAGGCTTACAAATTAAAAAGATAAGATGCCCGTAATCCTTTTTCTGTCCCTCTCTTGGGAGGTAGGTCAAGGAGGCGAGAAGGGCAAAAGAAACGCCTAGGCGAGCTACAGGTGCCAGAAGGCACCAAGGGAACATCCCGGGAGCTCCCCAAGGGCTTGACGGAGATGGCAGCGCCGGAAGCGGGGCTCGAAGACGGGGCGGCAGGCCATCCCTCTCCTCACCCACACCCTATGTTATTCTTCGGCGATGGCAGCCTCACACCGCAGCCGAACCAGTGAACCCTTGTACTCCTCTCCGTGTGGGCATCCACTGTCGCGTCTTCCCCGGCTCCATATTGTCCCCTTCCTAGGCCTCACCGTCGTCCACCGCCCTGGTGCTCTCGGCGCGGCGTGGTCAACATGGTCAACGAAGGACATCCATCGGACGTGGACTATACGTGGAGAGGCTGACAGCTGGGTCCACGGCTGCACACAAGGAAATGCCTCCTTATTACGCGCAAAATAATGATTCCTCCACCTGACAACTGGGACCAACCGAAAGGGCCTCTGTATTTCGCGAAAAAAACGTTCCCGCCCCTGACAGCTTGGACCCACCAGCTATATCTTCGCACACAAGGAACTGCTTCCTTATTACGCACAAAAAAATGAATACCCCCTGCTAGCTGGGACCCACCATATGGGAGGCTGACTTGTGGGCCTACTAAGATGATGGGAACGGAGGGCTTTGTCAACTTAGTAAATATGAACGATTCTAGCTCTAGTGACCGTACGATGTCCATCCAACGGCCGTAGTGCTTCTTCAACCTTTGGTCTTCTTGCTCCAGCCGCCCAAACAAGCATCGGTCGTGCCGCCTGCTCCTGCCTCCCATGTCCGGCTGTGCTGCCACTGCTGGCCATGCCATCCCTCTATACTCACCCATACCTCCTGTTATTCTCCGGCGACGGCAACCTCACACCACAACAGAAGCAGTCAACCCACATAGTCCCCTCCGCGTGGGCATCCACTGTCGCTCTTCCCCGGCTCCGCGTCGTCCCCTTCCTAGGCCTCGCCCTGGTGCTCTCGGCGCGGCATGGTCAATGTGGTCAACGAATGGCTTCCATCGAAAGAGTACTGTACATGGAGAGGCTGACAGCTGGGTCCATGGCCGCAGCAAGCAAATGCCTCCTTATTGCATGCAAAATAATGATTCCTCCACCTGACAGCAGGGACCCACCGGACAGGCCATCATATTTCGTGAAAAAAATGTTTCCCCCTGACTGCTGGGACCCAGCAGCTACATCTTCGCATGGAAGGAAGTGCACCCATATTATGGGCCAAAAAAATTGATTCGCCCCCCTGACCGCTGGGACCCACCAGCTACATCTTCGCACGCAAGGAAGTGCCTGACAGTCGGGACCCACCCAGTTGAAGCGTACATAGCATTGTCATTTTGGTCGCGAACGTGTATGCATACCGGTCGATTGGTGCATCTGCGAGGCTGCAGCGATGAACCATGGCCGTGTAAGGAAGGGCACGCGTCGTAGTAGTAGCGGCGCGTAATGTCGTAGTAGAGAAGCGCGCACGTAGCATCTGCGTCACGTCTGTTGGACTAGGGTGCAAGAAAGTAAATCTGACAGCAACGTACATTACCGCGGGTCTCGAACACCTACTCGCGCATATGTACGGCCAGGGCTCGTGTACATGGCTAGGTCGGAACAGAGAAACTGCGTCGTCGTCGTGTTCATGGGGAGCCAACCGGCTGGATCGGAACGGAATGCGTCGTCGTGTTCATTGGGAGCCAACTGGCTTGGACGGAACAACCGATGGAAACGAGGCCTGGCGTACCGCAGAACGAAGGAAACGGCCTTGTGTTCGACCGGCCACGGTCAAAACGGGATCCTGTTCATCGGGAGGGGTCTAGTTTACCGTAAAATGGAGGAAACGGACCTCCTACGGTCGAAACGGGGTCCTGTTGATCGGGAGGGGTGTGGCGTACCGCAAAACAGAGGAAACGAACTTGTGTTGGAGCGCCACGGTCGAAAGGGGGTCCTGTTCATCGGGAGGGGTGTGGCGTACCGCAAAATGGGACTCCATGGGATACTGTTCATCTCCATCATTGACCTCCTCCAGCCTCCACGGGCTATTGTTCATCCACCGTCGACCTCCTCCAGCCTCCACATGCGATTGTTCATCCACGGGCTCCTGTTCATCCAGCCTCCACTGCGCGCTCCTCCACTGGCTACTGTTCAACCAGCCCTCTTCATGGGCTACTGTTCATCCAGCCCTCCACCGGCTACTGTTCAACCAGCCCTCCACCGGCTACTGTTCAACCAGCCCTCCATGGGGTCCTGTTCATCCAGCCCTCCACGGGGTCCTGTTCATCCACCGGCTCGACCGATCGGGGTAATGTTCATCCAGCGGCAACGGCCTCTACTACCACGGGTTCCTGTTCATCCAACCCCCACCGGGAACTGTTCATCCAAACCCCCCAACATCGTTCACTGTTCATCCGGAGGCTGCATCGATCAACTTCAGTTAGCAGCAGTAGCGAAGGAATCGCTCGATCGGGTTCAGTTAACAGCCATCGATCGATCGCTCGGATTCAGTAACGCGTAGCCTGCAGTGTAATCGCTTGGGTTCAGTTAGAGCCCAACGTCAGAGCGCAATGCCTCGCACACACGCACGTACATACGAGAGAAACGCGCATCGCTCGGCCCCCGACGACCCACCGTAACCGGGAACTCCCCCGATATTTTCCTCGCCCTCGCTTCTACCATGGTTTTCTCGTCATGGACATCCCAAAGAATGTCGTGCGGCTGCGTCTCCGACCCGCCCAGGATGAAAAGCCCATTTTCTGTCATGGTTTTTTTCATAGAAGTAGGAGCCCACCACATCTATGATGATACCGGGGTTTGTCACAATTATCGTCATAGAAGTGTCATAAGTATGACAAAAAAAATTCGTTCGGCCCAAAATGTCACGGATGTGTCTTTTTTTGTAGTGAGGCCTGGTTAGAGGAGTCCTCCACCCCTCGTGGTTGGCCAATACGGTGGTGGTGCATAAAGCGAATGGGAAGTGGAGGCTGTGTATTGACTACACAGATATCAATAAAGCCAGTCCAAAGGATCCTTTCCCTTTGCCATGCATCGACCAGATTGTAGACTCCACTGCCGGGTGTGACCTGCTGTCATTCCTCGACGCCTATTCAGGATACCACCAGATCTTCATGATGAAGGAAGACGAAGAGAAGACCGCATTCATCACCCCATGTGGTACATACTATTTTGTATGAATGCCATTCGGGTTGAAAAGCGCTGGTTCGACATTTGCTCGGGCGATCCAATTTGGTTTTGAGCCCCAGATGCATAGAAATATGGAAGCCTATATGGATGAAATAGTAGTCAAGACCAAGGACAGGGCCACGCTCGTACAAGATATAGAAGAAACATTTGCAAATCTGCGCAAGATCAACCTCAAACTCAACCCAGAGAAGTGTGTGTTTAATGTCCCATCCGACAAACTTCTTTGATTCTTTGTGTCTCAATGCGGAATCGAAGCAAATCCCGACAAGATCAAAGCCATTGAGCAGATTGAGGCGCCGAAACGAGTTAGGGACGTCCGCAGGCTCGCCGCTGCGTTACTGCCCTGAGTAGGTTCATCTCCAAATCTATTGAGCGCGCCATCCCCTTTTTCAAAGTTCTGAAGAAAGGCGGGTCCAGTAAAATGGACTCTGAAGGCAGAGGCAGCGCAGCAAGATTTGAAGAGGTACCTTTCCTCCACGCCGATACTATTCGCACCTAAACCACAAGAGCCATTGCTGCTATACTTAGCGGCAACAAATCAAGTGGTCAGTGCTGCGCTAGTGGCGCAGAGGGAACTCGAGGGAGAAGCAACAGTAGTAGTGGAGCCGTCAGATGATGGATCGGGTCCCTCCCCGGCGGGGCTTGACGCCGGCATGGTGGAACCCCCGGTAAGGCCCGGTCCCGGCAAGGCGGAGTATACGCAAATGGGCAAAGTTGAACAGAAGAAGAAGATGGTGCAGCACCTGGTTTATTTTGTCAGTTCCCTCTTGCAAGGGGCTAGGTCAAGATATTCTGGTATGCAAAGCTAATTTTTGGCCTCCTCATGGCCTCGAGAAAGCAGCGCCATTGTTTCCAAGCACATGAGATCACCGTTGTCACCCGCCTCCCGTTGCAATGAATCTTGCAAAACCCAGATGCAACTGGGTGGATTGTGGAGTGGGCATTGGAACTGTTGAGCTTTGGCCTCAAGTTTGAAAGTACTTCAACAATCAAGAGCCGAGCCTTGGCAGAATTCATCGCAGAATGGACCGCAATGCCAGACGAGGAGATTCAAGAGACCACCGGTGGCACCCCGGCTCAGAGAAAACCGGAACGCCCCGTATTCCAGCCTAGAGATCAAGGAGAAGTATTCTGCAATACGGCACTACTTAGCATAGAACAAACCAGCTTTCTATTGTTACACGAATATGATTACAAGGTCTCCGATATTACAATGAATAACATCGGCACGGCGACACTACGCCATCCTCAGTTGCTCTATGCAAGCAGCAGAACAACTCGAAGCAGCGGAAAAACTTCTAGCGGCGTAACAACGACAATGGTGGTGAACTCCACTCCGCAGGGACTTTGGTTGGAACGCTTATCCTAGCTCGCGAACACAGGAACAACACCAAACAAGCAAGAAATCCAGGCACGACCTACAAGCTGGCATGACACGCCAGGTCAGTACATTGAATGTACTTGCAAGCTCACAATTAACCAGAAGCATTCAAGACAAACAACGGATGGCAATTACAGGTTAAGCAGGAATTAACATGAGATCATCAGAATAACATGGCATGAACAACATGAACATGATACAGGTAGAACAACATGAGCATGGCATAAACATATAGATTTGACGCTACTAGCATGCAACATGATGACACTATATGCACTATTTATTCTGCGCGGGGTAACCATCACATGCATCACTTACCAACCTCGGACATCACATGATTATCTCGGGATCAAATCAAGCTTGGTATAAACAATATCGTAGTAATCATTAAATGACCAAAAGGAGCTTGACCTTTACCCACGATTCTCGTACAATATCTCGAATATCCAACAACTCGGTATCCTCGATACCACGGTGATCATTCCGGCGATCACAACCATGACCAATACTTGGTCTCAAACGGTGATCTTTCCGGCGATCACAACCAACTTCTCTCATCATCGCACTGGGGTTGTTATTTAGCACATTATTATTAATACTGTTGACTCATGGTGGGACCGACACGAACTGGGCCCTTATCCGCGGGCGCAGCTATCGACAGATTTAATATACACTCTGCACAGGTAGCACATTGTACCCACACCACGGAACCCGTGGCCTTGCAGTCCCATTCGGGTGGACCAACGGCGTTCCGACAAAACTGATCTACTGTCGTGACACTCTCCCGGCCACTCCGACCCACTCCCAACTGGGCTAGTCCTAGGTGGCCCCGTGTCTACCAAAGACACCCCGGCCACCGTCATGGTCAAACGTCCCTCACGGGGACTTGATCCATAAAAATAAAAACAACGGGCACACAAGGTTATGTCCGCCTACCTGAACAGGGTAAGCACGCCCATAACCTTCCCTCGCGGGAGGCACCGGCGAGATGCACGACAATAGACCCAGTTAGGACCTTCCCATAAGGTAAGCGTGGTTGCACTGGTCAGTTTCGATATGGTGGCACCATGACTCAGCCAACAGTTGTTCAAGTTCAATTAAATCCGGTTAAACTTGAATGCAATATGCTAAGCCATGATAACATAACATGATGCATATACAAAGCATGAGCATGATATCAACATAAGCACGGGATGCAACATAACTATCCACCATATCAACTATGAAATAATCTACAACTGAACATGGCATAATGACGAGCATAAATATTACAAGTGCAACACTACTCGTAGAATAACATTACCACTAGCATCAACCATAAATAACATGCAAGAACTCATCAATAACATTACCGAGTAAACACTTGACCAACTAGTAGTAAAGGAACAATGCATATTAACAGTACTCGGTAACCGATGTTAGTCATGCACCGAAGCACATGACCAACCCACCATGTACGACTATCAAGCATGGCAATATGAAAGTAATACTAGCAACTAGCAGGGCATGATAACCAAGTGCATAACAACATAGCAAACAAGTAATCACTAACCCACAAGCATTACCAAAACAACGATAACCATATTTTAAACAAGCAATCATTTAATAAATATTCAAATTGAAAACCATGGCTACTGCATGACTATCATGCAAGTGGGTATTGTGGCTTGCCTGGGGTGAAGAAAGCACCGGGAAGAAGTGTGGTGAAGCCGCGAAAAGATTTGCCGGAAACAGTTCTCTCTCGGAGGGGCTGTTTACGTGCAAGGGCAAAAAGGTCATTTTCACAGTGTCAAACCATAGTGAAAATGAGGCCAACAGAACAGGCTCGATGAGACGAAGAAGTGGGCTTTGGAATTACCTCATTTGGAGTTGTGGTTAAAAAGATATGAGGTGTTTTCTGCCAGGGACCTATCTGTAAAAAAAATATTTACAGACTGGGCCAAAATAGAAAAGCTGAAAGCGCATTCCAGGAACTATGCTTTTGGGATAGTGAAGGCATATTTTCGGCCGAAGCCGCAGCTGTTTACGCTTTCACTGAAACGAAAGCGTATTCGTGAGATTACGCTTCCACTTAACCACGTGGACAGTGGAGGGGCCGGGCGTGGGTCGCTGACGTGCGGGTCCCGCGGGGTGGGACCCGTCACTTATCCACGTTGGCACCGGGGTCAACGCATGCAGAGGCGGGGACGGGCCGGAGTGGCTGCCAGGTGGGGTCAGGGAAGGGGAGCGGGGCCCGCCTGGCCCTGTCTTCTTCCTCCTCTCGGCTCCTTCTTCCTCCTCCCGCGCTCAAAAGAGGCAGAGGCGAGGCCGGCCGCCTCGACGATGAGTCCCGGCGACTCCGGCCATCCCCCGCGGAGCTCGGCACACCGGCGTGCTCCGGCGCATCGGATGGCGTGGGGCACAGCCACCGAGGAGCACCGAGGCGAGGGCAGCTTCGAGGACGACGGACGGTGGCTACCGGCGACGATGGACTTGACACTCCAGGCCACCCGAGGAGGAGGAGAAGATGTGGGGAGGTTCGGGATGCTCCGGGCTGTCTATTGGAAGTGGAAAGAGGGAGAGGGAGGCTCGGACTCGAGCTAATTTAGGAGGGAGGCCGCGGCGGCCATGGCGGCAATGATGGCCACCGAGAGCTCCTTGAGCTCGTTTGACTGGCTGGGCAGGGGTAGTGGAGGGCGTGAGGTCGAGTGGTGAGCTCGAACGAGGCTGGGGTGGGCTTATATAGCCGTGGGCGAGGAGGCCGAGCTGTCACCGCCGCGGACGTGTGTCCGGCGCCGCGGACACGTGTGCACGCACTCGAGCTCGAAGGTAGACGATGGGGGAGGCACAGGGGAGAGCTTCACGGGGCAGAGGCGACCAAGGGAGCGCGAGGACGATCCGAACCCCATTACTGCCTTGTCGGCACTGTGCGCTCGTGAACGCGCGGCGGCTTGCGTCGGTGAGGAAGCGGACGGAGGGGGAGAGGGGTCCAGGTGATCGGCGACGAAGAGAGGAAGACAATGGACATGCTCAGGCGCGCTAAGACGACGAGGGGGAAGCGGACGAAGCAGAAACGGCGCCCTCGACGCGGCCACTGCACATAGAGCGCGTGCATAGGCACGCCATTGTCGTGGTCACCACGTGAACGGCGGCATTCAATGCTCAACAGCACCCAAAATGTTGTCTAGCAGATAGTTCTTCCAAAGTAGGTTGTAACTGTGGTGGTAGTTTGGTTAAAAGTGACATGGTTAAATGGCAGTTAACACCTAAAGTTTACTGCAGTAAACTTGATCGTGTACTGCTGCTCAACAGGGAGGTGATTGGGTCAAATGGAGTTGTCTGGGAGGTTGATGTAAAGAAGGACTTTCATCCTAGTAATTGTGAGAAGATTTGGATCAAGGATTAATGGAGTTGCTTTGCAACTGCCAAATCTGGTCAGAAACTAGATTAGGATGATGCACTCACATGGAGTGTCAAATTGAGCTCAAATTGGGCAAGGCAGAGTCATTTGGTCATATGAAGATGCTCAAAAAGGTTTCATACCAATTGGATAAACCAAAATGGTACTTCCTTCATAAACATTTCCACTGACCAGAAACTTGCAAAAATTCTAGAGGAATAATTGCTTGGTGAAACATGCCCAAAATGGGTGGAGGTAGGTTATATGGATAATAGAAGGCCTAGAAAAATTGGCAGCCACAATGGAGCAAGATAAAATATACTTGCTTCACAAACTGAAATTTTGGACAGAATCAAAGAATTGAAGGTGAGCTCATATGGAGGCATGACATGAGCTCTACTTTGGTGGATAGTGATGATATGATGATATGAGGGGTCATGCAAAATGGCAATTCATTTGGATATGCCTAGCTTGTACTTCCTTCACAACCACTTCCCTCAGACAGGAACTTTGAAAAATTGCTCAGGAATATTTACTAGGCAAATGAGGTTGCACTTTGGCATGTGGCAATTATATGGACATGAAAAGGTGTCCAAGGAGTTTGAGGTCCATTTGGAAAAGGAAAATAGCACTTGCTTCATATTCTGCCATTTAGGGCAGAATAGGAAATGAATTATTTGAGCATGATGATAAACATGACAAATGAAATATTTTGCCATATTTGAGAAATATATGACCCAAACAATTTATGAGAATTATTTGGGAATCTTAGGAGTGATAGAAATATAGGTTGCTTCACAACCTAGGGCAAATTGGGTTATTCCTTTAATAGAAAAGGAATATTCCCAATAAAAAGAATATTGGGATTTGGTCTAGGATGAAAATGACAGGGTCTAGGGAAGGAGTTGGGTATGACAAGCCACTCTGGAAGCAAAGAAGAGTTCATCTTCTTCACTTTCCAGACCACAAAGCCACGGAAAAAGAAAACTCAAGCAAACACCTCAAAACACACAAGAAAACGACAGGGCCAAAATCAGGCTGTCACAAACCTTACCCCCTTAAAGAAATCTCGTCCTCGAGATTTGGTTGCTCAGGGAACAAGTATGGAGATAATGTCTTAAGGAAACCGTTTCCAACTCGGGTATCCTTTTTCTTATGTTTTTTGTTCCCACTAAATTTTTATCTGACTGGCCCTGGGGTGGTTTGCTTTAATATACCCATACTCTGACAGATCTTACCTTGCTTGTTCATGCTTATACAGGCTCCAATTTTTTGTAGATCTGCTGACTTAGCTGATGGTGATTGGTCCTCACGACTGAAATATATGTCGGTCTCACAAATCCAAGAGTGATTTCCGCTGGGTGTGTCATCCGGCACTGACAATCTTTCATGAAGTGGTGATCAGATTTTTCTAGTGGTCACCCAAGCTCTAACTCCTTGCGTTGGGTTTCTCCACTAAATGCAGGTCCTTCGGGTTCCAAACAGTGAGTTGGGTCATAACTTCTTTCCTGACAGATTCTGGCTTATCGCGGAAGTTTCTGAATCATCTTAGCTGGTTCCACTGTCTTGAGTATCGGATCCGTACCAAATATTTGATTGTCGCCTGTCGTGGCTAGCATAAGAGTTTGACATGTATGATAATGTTTGCAGACTTGACTGACTGTGGTTCTGCACCATGCGGGTCTTGCAACAATTTTCATACCCACGTCACTGGTCTTGCTCCTTCATTATCGTTTTCTTGGTCTGGACCATTGGCTGAAAGAGCTGGGTCATATTGCTTCTTTGTATCACCATAGGTATGGTCGGTACAATTTTTTTCAGCAATCGTAGCCTATCCTCATTTTTCTGACAAGGTACCCCATTAAATGGTAGGTTCAACACCCCTCAAGTTCGGACCACAGGAAAATGATCATTCGAAGCTTTGCAAGAAATCGGCAAATAAATCAGTAGCCACCAGAACGGTCTTTACAACTCAGCTCTGGGACATTACTGAAATAACTCAACCACGGCTCAGGACGGCCGAAAAGCAGCTCAGAACTCGTGACAGTCATTGGAGAGAGAAATAAAAATTGGCATCCACCCCGATAGCTAAAAAACAACTTAGATCACAGGTGGGGTGCCGTCATCGGAGAAAAAGAGACAAGGACTCATCAGGATCATTTTCCAGGTTCACAGGTACTTGTATTGAGCTCATTGATGTCGCCAATCCTCATAATCCTTTGTCACACTTTGGTGTATACTGGCTTTCTTCTCTTAACCATCCTCACGTGGTTGTTAGATCCTCATCAGAGTGACTTGTAAGATCCTGGTGGTATGCTCACCGCATATATATGAGAATTTGATTCCCGAGACAGACGTGTATTCTGACTAATTCTTGCTTCTGACCAAAATGTTGCGGATCTGACTCTTGGGATTAACTGCCATATGCTATCAATTCGCAGCGTACTACCTTGTACCGATGTCTTACTGAGGAAGATTGGCTGGCTTGTGCTCAAAACTTTCATCGGACAGCTTGCCGAAGAAGACTGGGTTTCGTGCTTCAGAAGCTTACCCCCTTAAAGACTTTGCTGGGAAAAGACTCAGTACCTTATGCCAGAAGCTTTTGCGGTTGCTTACTGAAGAAGGCAGAGTACCTTGTATGGGAAATCATCCATGTATTGTACTGAGGAAGATAGATGAATCTTGCCTTGGAAGCTTCTCGGGTATCTTGCAAGGGAAGATTGCGTTGCTTACACGAGAAGCTTCTTATTGTGATATGCGGACCGATTTCCACACATATAACCATCTTAAAAATTTTGATTTCTTGTATGAAACGGGGTTTTGTAGGACTATCCTCCTTTCTGAGGACATGCCATATTTTTGCTTGCTTCCAGGTACATCGGGTTCCAAAATCATCCTCAATGAAAAATTAAACTTGTTTCTGAGCCATACTTTTGATCATATTCTGTCAACCTTGCACACAATTTATCTTCTTGCTGATTTGATCATTTCTGCTATGAGGAGTGCACGCTGAGGGAGACTTGACACTCAGTAACATGATCAAATATCCCCCAATCTGAATGCGATCAATTTGAGAATTCCATCTTGTTGTGAGGAGTGCACGTTAATGCAAACTTTATACTGACATTCCATCTAGGATTTCTTTGGTATTCAGACGGGCTATTTCCAATTTCACTGCAGTCTGCTGACAATTACATTCTGTTTAGCTGAGTTTCCAAATATATGTATTCCTTGCTGACTCTTCGGGTCCGGTGTCAGCTGATGAGCAACTTTAATAGGGGAAAATTTGTAACACCGAAGGCCCAAAGAAAGAAACAAAAGAAGTGACTAAAGAAAAAGCACACAAGCATACTACTAATATACATAATCAAGCAATCATCACATATTACTGCTACTCACACAATAATATGCATGCACACCTAAGCACACAAATCTTGCAGAAACTCAGGTATTACGGTCTAATATGATGTGGCGGCGTGCACAAAAATTATATCCATGTGTGGAAGGAGTTGGCATAACCGAAGCTACACCAAGCATTAGTTGAACGGTGGCTGGATCTGGATGGATACACATGTGAGAACGGACTGGACGGTCAAGTAGCGAGAAACAAAAGTCACGACCACCTCATTATCAAGCGTACGAAGGGAATCGTACCCGTCCAAAGAATGAAATGACATGGCAAGATAACAGTGGAAGATTGGGTTTATTGGCATTGCCCTTTTCTGATAACAAAGATCAGCAAGGGTTGCCAAGGGGACGAGATGGAGGGCAATGGATGATGATGTGGTCGGATCACACCGAAGAGCAGGCATGCTAAGAAAGATGGTGCAGGCGGTGGACCGAAAACGATGCCACCTACACTCACAAGATTAACCGTTAGTGACAAAATAACAATCTATATGCATGCTATGCGACAAACAAATGCAACAATCAAGTGCAACACACCAACTGGGGTCTATACTACCGCTTTCTAACGTTCGCGCGGACTAGGGCATCATACAGCCAGACCTGCTCTGATACCAAGCGTTGTGGCACCCCGGCTCAGCGAAAACCGGAATGCCCTGTATTCCAGCCCAGAGATCAAGGAGAAGTCTTCTGGAATACGGCACTACTTAGCATAGAACAAACCAACTTTCTATTATTACACGAATATGATTACAAGGTCTCCGATATTACAATGAATAATATCGGCACGGCGACACTACGCCATCCTCAGTTGCTCTATGCAAGCAGCAGAACAACTCGAAGCAGCGGAACAACGACAACGGTGGTGAACTCCACTCTGCAGGGACTCTGGCTGGAACGCTTATCCTAGCTCGCGAACACAGGAACGACACCAAACAAGCAAGAAATCCAGGCACGACCTACAAGCTGGCATGACACACCTGGTCAGTACATTGAATGTACTTGCAAGCTCACAATTAACCAGAAGCATTCAAGACAAACAACAGCATGGCAATTACAGGTTAAGCAGGAATTAACATGAGATCATCAGAATAACATGGCATGAACAACATGAACATGATACAGGTAGAACAACATGAGCATGGCATAAACATATAGATCTGACGCTACTAGCATGCAACATGATGACACTATATGCACTATTTATTCTGCGCGGGGTAACCATCACATGCATCACTTACCAACCTCGGACATCACACGATTATCTCAGGATCAAATCAGGTATAAACAATACCGTAGTAATCATTAAATGACCACAAGGAGCTTGACCTTTACCCACGATTCTCGTACAATATCTCGAATATCCAACAACTCGGTATCCTTGATACCATGGTGATCATTCCGACGATCACAACCATGACCAATACTTGGTCTCAAACGGTAATCTTTCCGGCGATCACAACCAACTTCTCTCATCATCGAACCAGGGTTGTTATTTAGCACATTATTATTAATACTGTTGACTCACGGTGGGACCGACACGAACTTGGCCCTTATCCGCGGGCGTGGCTATCGACAGATTTAATATACACTCTGCAGAGGTAGCACACTGTACCCACACCACGGAACCCATGGCCTTGCACTCCCATTCGGGTGGACCAATGGCGTTCCGACAAAACTAATCTACAGCCGGGACACTCTCCCGGCCACTCCAACCCACTCCCAACTGGGCTAGTCCTGGGTGGCCCCGTGTCTACCAAAGACACCCCGACCACCGTCGTGGTCAAACGTCCCTCACGGGGACCGGATCCATAAAAATAAAAACAACGGGCACACAAGGTTATGTCCCCTACCTGAACAGGGTAAGCACGCCCACAACCTTCCCTCGTGGGAGGCACCGGCGAGATGCACGACAATAGACCAGTTAGGACCTTCCCATAAGGTAAACGTGGTTGCACTGGTCAGTTTCGATATGGTGGCACCATGACTCAGCTAACAGTTGTTCAAGTTCAATTAAATCCGGTTAAACTTGAATGCAATATGTTGAGCCATGATAACATAACATGATGCATATACAAAGCATGAGCATGATATCAACATAAGCACGGGATGCAACATAACTATCCACCATATCAACTATGAAATAATCTACAACTGAACATGGCATAATGACGAGCATAAATATTACAAGTGCAACACTACTCGTAGAATAACATGACCACTAGCATCAACCATAAATAACATGCAAGAACTCATCAATAACATTACCGAGTAAACACTTAACCAACTAGTAGTAAAGGAACAATGCATATTAACAGTACTCGGTAACCGATGTTAGTCATGCACCGAAGCACATGACCAACCCACCATGTACGACTATCAAGCATGGCAATATGAAAGTAATACTAGAAACTAGCAGGGCATGATAACCAGGTGCATAACAACATAGCAAACAAGTAATCACTAACCCAGAAGCATTACCAAAACAGCGATAACCATATTTTAAACAAGCAATCATTTAATCAATATTCAAGTTGAAAACCATGGCTACTGCATGACTATCATTCAAGTGGGTATTGTGGCTTGCCTGGGGTGAAGAAAGCACCGGGAAGAAGTGCGGTGAAGCCGCGAAAAGATTTGCCGGAAACAGTTCTCTCTCGGAGGGGCTGTTTACGTGCAAGGTAAAAAAGGTCATTTTCAGAGTGTCAAACCATAGTGAAAATGAGACCAATAGAATGGGCTCGATGAGACGAAGAAGTGGGCTTTGGAATCACCTCATTTGGAGTTGTGGTTAAAAAGATATAGGTGTTTTCTGCCAGGGACCTATCTGTAATGAAAATATTTACAGACTGGGCCAAAATAGAAAAGCTGAAAGCGCATTCCAGGAACTATGCTTTCGGGACAGTGAAGGCGTATTTTCGGCCGAAGCCGCAGCTGTTTACGCTTTCACTGAAACGTAAGCGTATTCGTGAGGTTACGCTTCCACTTAACCACGTGGACAGTGGAGGAGCCGGGCGTGGGTCGCTGACGTGCAGGTTCTGCAGGATGGGACCCGTCACTTATCCACGTTGGCACCGGGGTCAACGCATGCAGAGGCGGGGACGGGCCGGAGTGGCTGCCAGGAGGGGTCAGGGAAGGGGAGCGAGGCCCGCCCGGCCCTGTCTTCTTCCTCCTCTCGGCTCCTTCTTCCTCCTCCCGCGCTCGAGAGAGGCAGAGGCAAGGCCGGCCGCCTCGACGGCGAGTCCCGACAACTCCGGCCATCCCCCACGGAGCTCGACACACCAGCATGCTCAGGGAGGAGCGGCACATTGGATGGCGTGGGGCGTGGCCATCGAGGAGCACCGAGGCGAGGATGGCGGACGGTGGCTACAGGCGACGATGGACTTGGCACTCCAGGCCACCCAAGGAGGAGGAGAAGATGTGGGGAGGTTCGGGATGCTCCGGGCTGTCTACTGGAAGTAGTAAGATGGAGAGGGAGGCTCGGACTCGAGCTAATTTAGGAGGGAGGCCGCAGCGGCCATGGCATCAATGATGGCCATCGAGAGCTCCTCGAGCTCGTTTGACTGGCTGGGGAGGGGTAGTGGAGGGCGTGAGGTCGAGTGGTGAGCTCGAACGAGGCTGGGGTGGGCTTATATAGCCGTGGGCGAGTAGGCCGAGCTGTCACCGCCGCGGACGCGTGTGCACGCGCTCGAGCTCGAAGGTAGACGACGGGGGAGGCACAGGGGAGAGCTTCACGGGGCAGAGGCGACCAAGGGAGCGCAGAGAGAAGGATCCGAATTCCATTAATGCATTGTCGGCACTGTGCACTCGTGGACGCGCGACGGCTTGCATTGGTGAGGAAGCGGACCGAGGGGGAGAGGGGTCCAGGTGATCGGCGACGAAGAGAGGAAGACAATGGGCATGCTCAGGCGCGCTAAGACGGCGAGGGGGAAGCGGACAAAGCAGAAACGGCACCCTGGACGCGGCCACTGCACACAAAGCGCGTGCACAGGCACGCCATCGTCGTGGTCACCACGTGAATGAGGGCATTCAATGCTCAACAGCACCCAAAACGTTTTCTAGCAGATAGTCCTTCCAAAGTAGGTTGTAACTGTGGTGTTAGTTTGGTTAAAAGTGACATGGTTAAATGGCAGTTAACACCTGAAGTTTACTGCAGTAAACTTGATCGTGTACTGCTGCTCAACAGGGAGGTGATTGGGTCAAATGGAGTTGTGTGGGAGGTTGAGGTAAAGAAGGACTTTCATCCTAGTAATTGTGAGAAGATTTGGATCAAGGATTAATGGAGTTGCTTTGCTACTGCCAAATCTGGTCAGAAACTAGATTAGGATGATGCACTCACATGGAGTGTCAAATTGAGCTCAAATTGGGCAAGGTAGAGTCATTTGGTCATATGAAGATGCTCAAAAAGGTTTCATACCAATTGGATAAACCAAAATGGTACTTCCTTCACAAACATTTCCACTGACCAGAAACTTGCAAAAATTCTAGAGGAATTGCTTGGTGAAACATGCCCAAAATGGGTGGAGGTAGTTTATATGGATAATAGAAGGCCTAGAAAAATTGGCAGCCACAATGGAGCAAGATAAAATATACTTGCTTCACAAACTGAAATTTTGGATAGAATCAAAGAATTGAAGGTGAGCTCATATGGAGGCATGACATGAGCTCTACTTTGGTGGAGAGTGATGATATGATGAAATGAGGGGTCATGCAAAATGGCAACTCATTTGGATATGCCTAGCTTGTACTTCCTTCACGGCCACTTCCCTCAGACGGGAACTTTGAAAAATTGCTCAGGAATATTTACTAGGCAAATGAGGTTTCACTTTGGCATGTGGCAATGATATGGACATGAAAAGGTGTCCAAGGAGTTTGAGGTCAATTGGGAAAAGGAAAATTGCACTTGCTTCATATTCTGCCATTTAGGGCGGAATTAGGAGTGATAGAAATAAAGGTTGCTTCACAACCTAGGGCAAATTGGGTTATTCCTTTAATGGAAAAGGAATATTCCCAATAAAAAGAATATTGGGATTTGGGCTAGGATGAAAATGACAGGGTCTAGGGAAGGAGTTGGGTATCTTAAGCCACTCTGGAAGCAAAGAAGAGTTCATATTCTTCACTTTCCAGACCACAAAGCCACGGAAAAGAAATTTCAAGCAAAAACCTCAGAAAAACAAAAGAAAAAGAAAGGGCCAAAAATCAGGCTGTCACACCACCCTTCCTGGCAAGGAGACGAGTAGTGAGTGGATTATGTACTTTGACAGAGTTTTCTCACTCCAAGGTGCTGGTACCGGCGTACTAATCGTCGCACCCATCAGGGAGCGCCTCAAGTACGTAATCCAGATGCACTTTCCCTGGGAAAAGTCAACGAACAACACGGCGGAGTACGAGGGATTGCTGGCCAGTCTCAGGATCTTGGCAGACCTCGGAATCAGGAAGCTCATCATCAGAGGTGATTCGCAGCTCATCGTCAAGCAAGTGAACAAGGATTACCAGAGCCCGTTGATGGAGGCCTATGTGGATGAAGTGAGGAAGTTGGAAGAGCGCTTTGACAGATTGCAAGCAGAGCATGTTCCCCGAGCAGAGAACAGCATTGCTGACGACCTGTCAAAATGCGCTGCTCTCAAGTTGCCTGTGGAACCAGGTACCTTTGTGCTTCAAGTAACTCAGCCATCTATTGAACCATCAGCAGGACAGAGCAAACGAAGGAAGGCGGGCCCCGGCAAGTACTTTCCCGCTGAGCTCCCAGGAGCCGCTGGCAAGGACATTGTCGGGTGTCCCAAGCTTGCCGAAGAGTAGCAACCCCCGGCAGGGCCTCAAGCCCTGGCCATAGAGGCAGTTTCCTTTATGGTCGAAGATGTGCCTTTAGTCCTTGTCGTCGAGCCCCAGGCTCCGGCATGAGCGCAGCCCACCATCCGTTTCCTCCAAACAGGAGAGCTCCCCGAGGATCAGGAAGAAGCAGAGAAAGTAGCCCGTCAGTCCAACATGTACCAGTTTGTGGATGATGCCCTATACAGAAGGAGACCGAACGGTGTGAAGTTGAAGTGCATTCCTCGGGAAGACGGACTGAGGCTGCTGGAGAGATACATGGAGGCATGTGTGGCTCTCACATAGGGTCGAGAGCCCTTGCCGGCAAGAAATTTCGGCGAGGTTTCTTCTGGCCACCGCTCTCCAGGATGAGACGGCACTAGTAACCAAGTGTGAACCGTGCCAGTTCCATTCAAAGAAGCTTCATCAACCGGCTCAAGCTCTTCAGACCATCCCTCTTTCCAGGCCATTTTGATGCAGGGCTTGATATCTTGGGCCCCTTTCCCCATCTTTGTCGGGGCTTTGAGTACTTGTACGTCGCAATTGATAAGTTCACAAAGTGGCCGGAAGTGGAGCCGGTGAGAAAGGTCACGGCACAGTCAGCTGTCAAGTTCTTCAAGGGGCTAGTCTGTCGTATTGGTGTGCCCAATAGTGTCATCACCGACAACAGCACACAGTTCACAAGCCGCACTTTCATGCAGTACATTCAGGATCTCGGCAACAAGGTTTGTTTTGCTTCTGTTGCTCATCCCAGAAGTAACGGCCAGCCTGAGAGAGCGAATACAGAAGTGTTGCAGGTCCTCAAGACCAGAACTTTTGACAAGCTGCACAACTGCAGAAGGCGCTGGATTGATGAATTGCCAACGGTTCTTTGGTTGATGAGAACGACACCAAATCGAGCCACTGGCCAGACACCCTTTGCCCTGGTATATGGGGCAGAAGCAGTTCTCCCCATGGAACTCATATACGGGTCACCTCGAGTTCTCGCTTATGATGAGCTTCAGCAAGAGCAGTTGCGTCAAGAGGATGCGATGCTCCTTGAGGAAGATCGTCTTCGGGCTGCAGTGCGAGCCGCTCGCTACCAGCAAGCCTTGCGTCGCTATCATAGCCGCAAGGTTCACGCCCGAAGCCTTGAGGAAGGCGACCTTATTCTTCGGCGAATTCAATCCGCCAAGAATTCAAACAAGTGGACTCCAAAGTGGGAAGGCCCTTACTGGGTAATACGAGTCACCAGGCCCGGCGCAGTCCGCCTGGAGACCGAAGATGGCATCCGATGAGCAATTCCTGGAATATCGAACATCTTCGCAAGTTTTACCCCTAAGTCGCGGTTGCCTGGAGCCCCGGCAACCCCCATTTTGTACTAGCCTTGCCGGCAAGGCATGTAACCCTATGTATAGAGCCAGGCGCAGACCCTGAGAATAAATAAATGAAGCGCTGGTGCCCTAAGTTTTAGCATGCATGCTAGGTTGAGTCTCTCTCTTTGTTAGGGTCGATAGTGCTTAGCGGCGACTAACCCCTAGCATAGAGGGTGAGTGTGCATATCTTTGTTCCTTCCCGTCCTTTCTTTTGGTTCATAGGATGCGCAGGTGTTTCTGCTGAGCTGTTTGGTGGAAAGGAAACAGGCCGACGCCCCAACCCCGGCAAGCCAAGGTTGCCGGGGGCTGCAGAATCCAGAGGTCCGACCACGGCAAGCCAAGGTTGCCGGGGCTACAGAATCAGATAAGTCTTTCATCCCCCACTCCACACTTCCGTATGGAACTTGAACGTATGAAGCTTCACTCACTCTTATACTGTCGTGCTCCCTCTTTCCCATGCCCAAGAACCTTTCTTTGGGCCGGAAATTGGTTGTAGTGTGATGGAAAGGGAACAAACGAAGGGCCTAAACCTACTTTGCCCCTACCTCTGCCGAGGGCATGAGTGTAGTCGAGCTATAGAGCAGGAGGACGACAAGGTCTGTTGCCGGGTAACGATGTTGTAGAAACTGGTATTCCTTTTCTGTGAAACTCTAAAATGAGGAAAAAACAGAAACTGGCACTGGGCTCTAGGTTAATAGGTCAGTCCCGAAAATCATATAAAATAGCATATTAATGCATATAAAATATCCAAAACAGATAATATAATAGCATGGAACAATAAAAAATTATGTAGGTTGGAGACATATCAAGTATCCCCAAGCTTAATTCCTGCTCGTCCTCGAGTAGGTAAATGATAAAAACAGAATTTTTATGTGGAATGCTACCTAACATATTCATCCATGTAATTCTCTTTATTGTGCCATGAATGTTTAGATCCTTAAGATTCAAAACAAAAGTTTAATATTGACATAAAAACAATAATACTTCAAGCATACTAACAAAATAGTTATGTCTTCTCAAAATAACATGGTCAAAGAAAGCTTATCCCTACAAAATCATATAGTCTGGGTATGCTCCATCTTCATCACACAAAATATTCAAATCATGCACAACCCCGATGACAAGCCAAGCAATTATTTCATACTTTTGACTCTCTCAAACTTTTTCAACTTTCATGCAATACATGAGCGTGAGCCATGGACATGGCACCATAGGTGGAATAGTCGGTGGTTGTGGAGAAGACAAAAAGAAGGAGATAGTCTCACATCAACTAGGCGTATCAACGGGCTATGGAGATGCCCATTAATAGATATCAATGTGAGTGAGTAGGGATTTCCATGCAACGGATGCACTAGAGCTATAAGTTTATGAAAGCTCAAAAAGAAACTAAGTGGGTGCGCATCCAACTTGCTTGCTCACGAAGACCTAGGGCAATTTGAGGAAGCCCATCATTGGAATATACAAGCCAAGTTCTATAATGAAAAATTCCCACTAGTATATGAAAGTGACATCATAGGAGACTCTCTATCATGAAGATCATGGTGCAAATTTGAAGCACAAGTGTGGCAAAAAGGATAGTAACATTGTCCCTTCTCTCTTTTTCTCTCATTTTTTTTATTTGGGACTTCTCTCATTTTTTGGCCTCTTTTATTTTTATTTTTATTTTCGTCCGGAGTCACATCCCGACTTGTGGGGGAATCATATTCTCCATCATCTTTTCCTCACTTGGGACAATGCTCTAATAATAAAGATCATCACACGTTTATTTACCTACAACTCAAAAATTACAACTCGATACTTATAACAAAATATGACTCTATATGAATGCCTCCAGTGGTGTACCGGGATGTGCAATCAATCAAGATTGACATGTAGAAAAAATGATGAACGGTGGCTTTGCCACAAATACGATGTCAACTACATGATCATGCAAAGCAATATGACAATGATGATGTGTGTCATAATAAACGGAACGGTGGAAAGTTGCATGGCAATATATCTCGGAATGGCTATGGAAAGGCCATAATAGGTAGGTATGGTGGCTGTTTTGAGGAAGGATATGTGGTGGGTTTATGGTACCGGCAAAAGTTGCGCGGTACTAGAGAGGCTAGCAATGGCGGAGAGGTGAGAGTGCGTATAATCCATGGACTCAACATTAGTCATAAAGAACTCACATACTTATTGAAAAAATCTATTAGTCATCGAAACAAAGTACTACACGCATGCTCCTAGGGGCTATATTGGTAGGAAAAGACCATCGCTCGTCCCCGACTGCCACTCATAAGGAAGACAATCAATAAATAAATCATGCCCCGACTTCATCACATAACGGTTCACCATACGTGCATGCTACGGGACTCACAAACCTCAACACAAGTATTTCTCAAATTCATAACTACTTACTAGCATGACTCTAATATCACCATCTTCATATCTCAAAACAATCATAAGGAATCAAACTTATCATAGTATTCAATGCACTTTATATGGAAGTTTTTATTATATCCCTCTTGGATGCCTATCATATTAGGACAAATTTTATAACCAAAGCAAATTACCATGCTGTTTAGAGACTCTCAAAATAATATAAGTGAAGTACGAGAGTTCATCAATTTCTATAAAAACCACCGCCGTGCTCTAAAAAGATGTAAGTGAAGCACTAGAGCAAATTTACCTAGCTCAAAAGATATAAGTGAAGCACATAGAGTATTTGAATAAATTACGGTTCATGCGTGTCTCTCCCAAAAGGTTTGTACAGCAAGGATGATTGTGGAAAACTAAAAAGCAAAGACTCAAATCAAACAAGACGCACCAAGCAAAACACATATTCGTTGGTGAATAAAAATATAGCCTCAAGTAAAGTTACCGATAGACGAAGACAAAAGAGGGGATGCCTTCCCGAGGAATCCCCAAGCTAAGGCTTTTTTACATCCTTGAATATTATCTTGGGGTGCCCTGGGCATCCCCAAGCTTAGGATCTTGCCACTCCTTATTCCATAGTCCATCAAATCCTTAGCCAAAACTTGAAAACTTCACAACACAAAATTCCAACAGAAAATCTCGTAAGCTCCGTTAGTATAAGAAAATAAATCACCACTTTTGGTACTGTTATGAACTCATTATTTATTTATATTCGTGTAATATCTACTGTATTCCAACTTTTCCATGGTTCATACCCCCCGATACTAGCCATAGATGAATCAAAATAAGCAAACAACACGCGAAAAATAGAATCTGTCAAAAACAGAACAATCTATAGCAATATGGATATTCCGAATACTTCTGTAACTATAAAAATACTGAGAAAATAGGAAGTCCTAGATAATTTGTCTATTAATCCTCTACAAAAATAATCAACTAAAAATCACTCTCAGCTAAAATTGAGAATTGTTTTCGTGAGCGCAAAAGTTTCTGTTTTTCAGCAAGATCAAATTAACTATCACCATAGGTTATCCAATAGGTCTTACTTGGCACAGGCACTAATTAAAACACAAAACCGCATCTAACTAGAGGCTAGATGAAATATTTATTGCTAAACAGGACCTAAAAAGTAAGAACAAAAATAAAATTGGGTTGCCTCCCAACAAGCTCTATTTTTTAACGCTCCTAGCTAAGCATAAAAAAATAGATCTAAGTATTATAATCTTTGGCATGCAATCCATAAGTGGTTATCATAATAGATTCATAAGGAAATTTAATTTTCTTTCTAGGGAAGTGTTCCATGCCTTTCCTTAGTGGAAATTGAAATTTAATGTTTTCTTCTTTCATATCAATAATTGCACCAATCGTTCTAAGGAAAGGTCTACCAAGAATAATAGGACATGTAGGATTGCAATCCATATCAAGAACAATGAAATATATGGGCAAATAATTCCTATTGGCAACAATAAGAACATCATGAACTCTTCCCATAGGTTTCTTAATAGTGGAATCCGCAAGATGCAAATTTAAGGAACAATCATCAAATTCACGGAAACCTAACACATCACATAAAGTTTTCGGAATCGTAGAAACTAGCACCCAAATCACACAAAGCATAGCATTCATAATCTTTAATCTTAATCTTAATAGTAGGTTCCCACTCATCATAAAGTTTTCTAGGGATAGAACCTTCCTATTCAAGCATTTCTTCAAAGGATTGCATCATAGCATCAATGATATGTTTAGTAAAAGCTTTGTTTTGATTATAAGCATGAGGATAATTCAACATGGATTTCAACAAGGAAATACAATCAATTAAAGAACAATTATCATAATTAAATTCCTTGAAATCCAAAAGAGTGGGTTCATTGCTATTTAAACTTTCGACCTATCCAATCCCACTTTTATCAATTTTTGCAGCAAGATCTAAAAACTCTGAATCATTAGGACCCCTTCTAGCTAAAGTTGACTCATCTCCAGTCCCATCTTTATCAAGATTTACATTGGAAAACAAAGATTCAATAGGAGTCACATCAATCACTTTAAGATCTTCATCATTATTTTCAGCCTCTGGTTTGGCAGCCATTTTGTTTACTAAAGTAGTTTGTTTATCAGAAATTTGACCTACTAAATTTTCAAGATGCACAAACTTTGATCTCAAACCATAAAATTCTTTAGACATATCATCAAGCTCTTTATTCATGTATCCCATAAAGATTTTCTGCTCCTTGAGCTCATTTCTAAAGAAATTGTTATGCTTAAATTGCAAAGACATGAAGCTTCTATCATTATTCTCGATTTCGTCTAACCTCCTAAGATGAGGGTCAACGTTCTTTGGAGGAGTCATCAAGAATAGGAAAGCAATCCAACTCACGAGCACTTAAGAAGCAAATGAAAAAGGCAGACAGAAGAGGGGCAAAGAAAAGGCGAATCTTTTCGAAAATTGTTTTAGAAGTGTGGTAGAGGAAAACGAGAGGCGAATGGCGAATAATGTAATGCGAGGGATGAGAATTTATGATGGGTACTTGGTATGTCTTGACTTGGCATAGATCTCCCCGGCAACGGCGCCAAAAATCCTTCTTGCTACCTCTTGATCTTGTGTTGGTTTTTCCCTTGAAGAGGAAAGGGTGATGCAGCAAAGTAGCGTAAGTATTTCCCTCAGTTTTGAGAACCAAGGTATCAATCCAGTAGGAGACAACGCAACAAGACACCGAATACTTGCACAAACAAACACCAACTTGCAACCAACGCGACAAAGGGGTTGTCAATCCCTTCACGGTTATTCGCAAAGTGAGATCTGATAGAGATGGATAAACGGTAAAGTAATATTTTTGGTATTTTTGGTTTATGTAACGGAAAGAAAAAAGATTGCAAAGTAAGGGAACGGTGACAGAAATGGGCAAGTTGACAGAAAACTAATATGATGTAAAATAGACCCGGGGCCATAGGTTTCACTAGAGGCTTCTCTGAAGATAGAAATTATTATGTTGGGTGAACAAATTACTGCCGAGCAATTGATAGAAAAGCGCAAAGTTATGATGATATCTAAGGCAATGGTCATGAATATAGGCATCACGTCTATGTCAAGTAGACCGAAACGATTCTGCATCTACTACTATTACTCCACACATCGACTGCTATCCAGATATCATCTAGAGTATTAAGTTCATAAAGAACGGAGTAACGCCTTAAGCAAGATGACATGATGTAGAGGAATTAACTCAAGCAATATGACAAAAACCCCATCTTTTTATCCTCGATGGCAACAATACAATACGTGATGGTTCCCCTTCTGTCACTAGGATCGAGCACCGCAAGATTGAACCCAAAGCTAAGCACTTCTCCCATTGCAAGAAAAACCAATCTAGTTGGCCAAACCAAATCGATAGTTCGAAGAGACTTGCAAAGATTCAAATCATGCATAAAAGAATTCAGAGGAGATTCAAATAATATTCATAGGTAAGCTGATCATAAGTCCACAATTCATCGGATCTCGGCAAACAAACCGCAAAAGAATATTACATTGAATAGATCTCCAAGAACATCGAGGAGAACTTCGTATTGAGAATCAAAGATAGAGAAGAAGCCATTTAGCTACTAGCTATGGACCCGTAGGTCTGAGGTAAACTACTCATGCTTCATCGGAGAGGCAATGGTGTTGATGTAGAAGTCCTCCATGATCGAATCCCCCTCCGGCAGGATGCCGGAAAAGGCCCCTAGATGGGATCTCATAGGTACATAAGGTTGCAGCTGTGGAAAAGTGGTTTCGTGGCTCCCCTGGATGTTTATGGGGTATATAGAGTATATATAGTAGGAAGATCTAGGTCAGCAGGTCTATGAGGGGCCCACATGGTTGGGGGTGTCCTACCCCCCTGGGCGCGCCCTCCACCCTTGTGGCCGCCTCGTGGCTCTTCTGACTTGCACTCCAAGTCTCCTGGGTGTCTTCTGGTCCAAGAAAAATCATCGCGAAAGTTTTATTCCATTTGGACTCCGTTTGGTATTCCTTTTCTGCGAAACTCTGAAACAAGGAAAAAAACAGAAACTGGCACTAGGCTCTAGGTTAATAGGTTAGTCCCAAAAATCATATAAAATAGCATACTGATGCATATAAAACACCCAAAACAGATAATATAATAGCATGGAATAATAAAAAATTATAGATACGTTGGAGACGTACCAATGCTAGTCTTCGATACGATAGGCTTTCCCCTTCTCTTCTGGCATTCTGCAGTTCAGTCCATAGATACTACTCATTTCATTGATACAGATGCATATGTATGTAGATCCTTACTTGCGAGTATTTGGATGAGTACTCACGGTTGTTTTGCTCCCTCTTTTCCCCCTTTTCCATTCTCCTTCGATGTCGCAACCATATGGTGGAGCCCAGGATCCAGACGCCATCACCGACGACTACTACTACCCTGAGGGTGCCTACTACTATGTGACAGACGCCGACAACCAAGAGTGGTTTGGAGGAACCCAGGCAGGAGGCCTTGCCTTTTCGAACTTCGATGCTTTTGTGCTAGCCTTCTTAAGGCAAACTTGTTTAAATTATGTTTGTACTCAGATATTGTTGCTTCCGCAGACTCGTTTGTATTCGAGCTTCTATATTCGAGCCCTCGAGGCCCATGGCTTGTAATATAAAGCTTGTATTATTTTAAATTTGTGTCTAGAGTTGTGTTGTGATATCTTCTCGTGAGTCCTTGATCTTGATCGTACACATTTGCGTGTATGATTAGTGTACGATTGAATCGGGGGCGTCACAAGTTGGTACCGGAGCCGACTGCTTGTAGGTAGCCCCTTCCAACTCCTTGACCGAAGTTGAGTCTAGTCTTTGGAAAACTTTTACTAACATTGTTGTGTGGCTTACGGGCCCACATCACAATTGGTTGGTATTATGATCTTTTATTCCTCGTCTTTACTCAGGGATTCTGATCTCTCTTCTTTTCGGGTAAAGGTTTTACTAACTCTAACTTCAGGTTCTCATAACTACTTCCTCCCAGACATCCCCTCATTCCAGATGATGGCTTGCTTCATTCGAAGACTCCAAAGATACTCTCCGATGTTCGCTTGAGAACTTGCCACTGGTACAGTGAGGTGCTATACAAACGGGTTTTAACCCCTTTCCGCGACGGTGTTCTGAACCGTCGCCTAGTGAGTGATTGCGATGGGGGGTCCATCCCACACGACCCAAAAACCATTGGGGATATGCCCTCCTGGCACACACGCTCGGCAAAATGAAGTCGTCTGCGAACGGCGAGCGATCAAATATGGTTATACGTACAGTTGTGCTAAAAACTACAATTGTACAGGCGAAATCATTTATGGTCGTAAGTACATCCCACACAGCTAGTCCCCGCTAAATGTTTCCATTCGTATGTACATTCCACACAGTTAATCCAAGGAATACGTTTCCGTTAGTATATACATCCCACACAGTTAATCCAAGAAGTATGTTTTCGTTCGTATATACATCCCACATAGTCGCTCCAAGGAAAATGTTTCCGTTCGCAGGTACATCATACATAATTTTCCCCATTAAATCATTTGTGATGGTGTTGCCACTGCACACGATATTAACAATTTTATCGTGTGCGTTATTGAATGCATCACACATGGTGCGTAGAAGAAACTGTGTGGCGAAGGATGTCCATCACACACACTTTTTATGTGGTAAACGTTTGCGCAAGGTGGCCTAACACAAACAGTTTTCAAGAGGATGTCGTGTGTGGTTGTTCATTGATCCAACACGGTTTATTCCTAGAAACTGTGTGTGTTGCCTGAGGTCATCACCCATGGTGTTTTCTCAATAACTGTTTGCAATAGGAAACCCAATTAGTAGGCTAATTGTCCTATTATTAATAATCCATTTATGAATCTAATTGACACTTCATATTAAGCACACAATATATTTCATTTCCATATTAAGGAAACAGGATTTCATAATTGAAATACATCAGAGTACAACATCATATAGCTTCAGCACTCAACTACCCCATTACACAACTGCACCAGTACCAAGTTTCACATGCAACATCTAGAACCTTTCGAAATTAGCATCATAGACGATACATAGACAGATGCATCTCATCTGGAAAACTGCTGGAATGTAAGGCGGATATTGAGCCTTCATTTATGTTGAAGGTCTTTGCAACTTTAGGCCAGTGCTTGTGGATGATTGACCATACATACTTCGTCCTCTTCAGGAACACTTCAATATTGAACCGTGGGTGTTCTATGAAAACCTTCCTTGCCTCCTGACCATAGAGGTGGTTTGCGAGGTAATCATCAGTGAACTGCTTTGGAAAGGCCTGAAAACAAGGATGTGCAAAAATATCTTCTCTATCTTGGAAACGGGGCAAAGGAATAAAAAAGGCAAGGTATAATAGTTAGTGCCATCTTGTAGTGAACTGATGTCTTCTTCATTGTGCAGTCTAAGATCTTGTTGTTTTTTGTCGCTAATTTATTTATCCTAACAATGTTTTTCTTGACTTGACTGATATTCATGGACAACTCATTTCCCCATATGCAAAAAGGATCGAACAGTGGGTCAAAATCTCTGACAGCAGGACCTACATGTGCAAGACCAAATTGTTAAAAACCTAAATATTAGAATGGTTCCTGCAATTGAACAACAATGTGCTATTAGACAAAGGACCATGCATGTGCAAACCTCGATTGTAAACCTCAGTGCTTTCCATTGTTTCCCTGCAACACATATAAGGTAGTTAGTCATCGGGTTAAGTGAGGGTTCGCATGCTATCAGTAAAATATATGGATGAAAAATAAGCACATTGCAGATTCATCAGATTAATTCAAGCCATATGGAAAACCCATTTATCCAAACCAAGCATGATTAAGAACTAGGAAATATAGCAGTTGTATATGTTTCTCATGTATTAAGTGCAACCAAATTTGATTTATTCCTCACATGCACAACAATACAAAATACTACCCACGACAATTGGATGTCGCATTGAAGAATTGAACCAAGCAGTTAACTAAACACCACAACAAATGAACCAAACATTAACTGAGCGCCACATTGCACAATATAACATACTCCTAATAGAAGATCAAAAAGTTAACCAAACCAAGCATGCTTAACAAGTTGGAAATATAGCAATTGTATTTGTTTCTCATGTATTTAGTATAGCCAAATTCAACTTATTTTTCACAAGGTATACAATAACAGAATGCCCCCACAATAATTGAACATCGCATTGCAGAATTGAACCAACCAGTTAACTAAACACCACAACAAATGAACCAAACGTTAACCAAGCACCACATTGCACAATATAACATACTCCTAATAGAAGATCATACAGCTAACCAAACCAAGATGCTTAACAACTTGGAAATATAGCAATTGTATTTGTTTCTCATGTATTTAGTACAGCCAAATTCAATTTATTTCTCACATGGTATACAATAACAGAATGCACCCACAACAATTGAACATCGCATTATAGAATTGAACCAAATAGTTAACTAAATACCACAACAAATGAACCAAACGTTAACTGAGCACCACATTGCACAATGTATAACATACTAGAAGATCAGACAGTTAACCAAACCAAGCATGCTTGACAATTTGGAAATATAGCAATTGTATTTGTTTCTCATGTATATTGTAAAGATAAATTTGATTTATTTCTCACATGGAAGGCAATACAAAATTGCAGCCTGAAGAATTGAACATCACATTTGCAGAATTGAACCAAACAGTTAACTGAAGATGACAACTAATTAACCGAACAGTTAATAAGTGAGCACCACATTGCACGACATATAGAACATATACACTAGAGCAATAGATTGCGTGGTAAAATTAGATAGCATAATTCACTAGAATTTGTTAAGGAAAGGCAGGAGCAGGACATGCAACGGGTAAATCGAGCATGCTTAACCGGTGTAGCTAGCAAACTGAAAATGGGTCCTTATAGCACTACAAAAAAAAGACACATCTGTGACATTTTGGGCCGAACGAAATTTTTTTCTGTCATACTTATGACACTTCTATGACGATAATTGTGACAAAACCCGGTATCATCATAGATGTGGTGGGCTCCTACTTCTATGACAAAAATCATGATGTAAAATGGGCTTTTCGTCTGGGCGGGCCGGAGACGCCTTGTTGCATGACATTCTTTGGGCCGTCCATGACGGAAAAACCGTGGTAGAAGCGAGGGCGAGGAAAATATCGTGGTGTTCCGGTTAGGGTGGGTGGTCGGGGCCGGCGATGTGCGTTTCTCGTGACACGCACGCTGCGTGGGTGCAAGGCGTTGGGCTCTAATCGAACCCGAAGCGGTTGCACCGCAGAGCTACAGCGTTCTCGAACCCGGCGATCGATCGATGGTACATTAATTGAACCCGATTGAGCGATTCGCCATCTGCCGCTAAGCAAGGCGATCGATGCTGCCTCTGGATGAACAAAGTGGCGTTCTTTGGGGGTTTGGATGAATAGTTCCCGGTGGGGGTGGATGAACAGGACCCCATGGTGTTGCCTCTGGATGAACAGGATCCCGATCGATCGAGCCGGTTGGGGCTGGATGGACAGGACCCCCCTGGAGGGCTGGATGAACAGGACCACCCCATGGAGGGCTGGATGAACAGTAGGCGGTGGAGGGCTGGATGAACAGTAGATGGTGGAGGGCTGGATGAACAGTAGCCCGTGGAGGGGTGGCTGAACAGGAGCCCGTGGAGAGGGCTGGTTGAACAGTAGCTGGTGGAGTAGCGCGCGATGGAGGCTGGATGAATAGGAGCCCGTGCATGAACAGTCGCAGGTGGAGGCTGGAGGAGGTCGATGGTGGATGAACAGTAGCCCGTGGAGGCTGGAGGGGGTCGACGGTGGAGATGAACAGTATCTCGTGGAGTCCTGCTTTTGTGCACGACACACCCCTCCTGATGAACAGGACCCCCGTTTTGACCGTAGCGCTCCAACACAAGTCCGTTTCCTCCGTTTTGCGGTACGCCACACCCCTCCCTATAACCAGGACCCCCGTTTCGACCGTAGGAGGCCTGTTTCCTCCGTTTTGCGGTACGCCAGACCCCTCCCGATGAACAGGATCCTGTTTCGAACGTGTCCGGTCGAACACAAGGTCGTTTCCTCCGTTCTGCGGTATGCCAGGCCTCGTTTCCATCGGCTGTTCCGTCCAAGCCCTCCCGATGAACACGACGACGCATTCCGTTCCGACCCAGCCGGTTGGCTCCCCATGAACACGGGCGACGCGGTTTCTCCGTTCGACCCAGCCATGTATACGAGCCACTGGCCGTACGTGCGCAGCAGTAGGCGCGTTCGAGACCCGCCCGTATATGCGTATGTGGTCAGATTTACTTTCTTGCACCTGGTCAGTACATACATGTACATGCTACGTGTGTGCCTCTACTACGACACGTGCGCGCCTCTACATCGACCGGTATGTACGTACACGTTCGCGACCAGAATGACAACGCTACGTACGCTTCGACCAGGTGGGTCCCGACTGTCAGGCACTTCCTTGCGTGCGAAGATGTAGCTGGTGGGTCCCAGCAGTCAGGGGGCGGATCATTTTTTTTTGCCCGGACACACTTCCTTGCGTGCGAAGATGTCGCTGGTACGTCCCAGCAGTCAGGGGGGAAACGTTTTTTTCGTGAAATACGGTTCCCCGTCCGGTGGGTCCCTGCTGTTAGATGGAGGAATCATTATTTTCCACGTAATAAGGAGGCACTTCCTTGCTCCGGCCGTGGACCCAGCTGTCAGCCTCTCCACATACAGTCCACATCCGATGGAAGCCGTTCCTTGACCACGTTGACCATGCCGCGCCGAGAGCACCAGGGCGGTGGACGACGGCGAGGCCTAGGAAGGGGATGACGCAGAGCCAGGGAAGACGTGGCAGTGGATGCCCACGCGTAGAGGAGTATGAGGGTTCACTGGTTCACTGCGGTGTGAGGTTGCCGTCGTCGCAGAATAACAGGCGGTGAGGCCTTCGCGGCATCGCAGCCGGCAATGGGAGGCAGGAGCACGAGACACGACCGGCGCTGGTTTGGGCGGCTGGAGCAAGAAGACTAGAGGTTGAAGAAGCACTACGACCATTGGATGGACATCGTACGGTCACTGGAGCTAGAATCGTGCATATTGACTAAGTTGACAAAGCCCTCCGTCCCTGTCAACTTAGTAGGCCCACAAGTCAGCCTCCCACTATACTGGGTCTTAGCTAGCAGGGGAGTATTCATTTTTTGTGCGTAATAAGGAGGCACTTCCTTGCGTGCAAAGATATAGCAGGTGGGTCCGAGCTTTCAACGGCGGTAACATTTTTTCATGAAATACAGAGGCCCTTTCAGTGGGTCCCAAATGTCAGGTGGAGGAATCATTATTTTGCGTGTAATAAGGAGGCATTTCCTTGCGTGCAGCCGTGTACCCAGCTGTCAGCCTCTCCATGTACAGTCCACTTCAGATGCATGTCGGTCGTTGGCCATGTTGACCAGGCCGCGCCGAGAGCACCAGGGCGGTGGGCGACGGCGAGGCCTAGGAAGGGAACGACACGGAGCCAGGTATGACTCGGCATTTGTTTCCCATGCGGAGAGGAGTACAACTGTACGAGGGTTTACTGGTTCGTCTGTCGTCGCCGGAGAATAACAACAGGTGTGGGTGAGTAGAGGGATGGCTAGGCCAGTGATGGGAGTATGGTGGGGTGGTGAGGCCTGCTTGGCGACAGCCGGCCTGAGGAGGAGGAGCAGCAGTCCACGGTGCTTGTTTGAGCGGCTGGAGCAAGAAGAGCAGAGATTGAAGAAGCACGACGGCCGTTGGATGGACATCCAACAGTCACTACTTGTGCGTCAACCATTTTTATAGGAAAGCCTCAAATCTTCGGAAAACAGCATACATCCCATCTTCCATTATTTCTAATAATTTACAGCCCATTTGCTAATTCTTAAGGTTTTTTTTTGGAGCCCATATTCTTTTTGTTAGCATTACAGCCCATATTGTGGCCACGGTTAAAAAATTATACCAAATTTTTCATATTTCGGTGCGGTCCAAACTGTTTTTAATCCCGAAATTTTGAGTCACATTCAAACTAATTTTAAGAATAAATGTATATCAATATAAAATCCAACAAATTGTCCACGCATAAAAATTAATGCAAAATGTGTTTTAAAAATGTACAACCCATTTCTCATTACTGATAGGCCATTTTCTCGGCCAGCCGAATGAAGCTCTCCTCGTCTTGAAAGATTTGCAGCCCAACAGACCTGACAAAGCGACTTACTTGGCAAATCGCAAAAAAACTAGGCTAGCCATTTTCAGAAAGATAAAAAACTACTGGGCTGGTCTGTGGTAAACATAAAAGTGAAGGTTGTCTAGACAGGCCAGAGTGCCCCGCATAGCCCAGTTGACACCCTGCTTCCGTCTCAAAAACAAATTAGATAAATGTCGCTCCAATTATGGCGATTCATAAAAATGCCACTGCAATTTCCAAACTTTGAAAAATGCCACTGCAATTTTTGCAAACTTTGGAAAACGCCACCGCAATTTGGAAACTTTGAAAATACCACTCCAGACTTCAAAAAATGCCACTGGAAATGGCATGAAATGACATTTTTCAAAGTTTGGAAATTGCAGTGGCATTTATCAGAAACACCAGATTTGGAGTGGCATTTATCAAATTAACCCAAAAGAAAACTGGGCGAGCTGCTGGGTCCCTGGTGTCAGCCGCTCGTTATGTAATTCTCTCGTTCATTGACTATGTTGACAATGGCATGGAACCCAGATGTCAGAAATCCTTTAGGAGGAGCCATTTTTTTATTGGCTTGAAATAAGGAGGCACTTGCTTGCATACTGCCATGACCTTGGCGGGTCCCTGTTGTCATCCTCTCCATGTACAATCATCTCCTGATTCTGTACGCGTCAACTTGGTAGGCCAACAAGTTAGCCTCTAAACCCGTGGAGGACAAATACAACCCATTTAAAAAAATAACAGCCCATTCCATACGTTCAAACTGAAAGTTCAACATTCAGAGAAAAGCAACAGGTCTGATCCACATATAGAGTACTGAACTTCCACGTTGACAACCATCATAGCCAAGTTAACTATCTACTCCCACTAATACTCTAGTAGCGTACAAGTACTAACTTACTCTTAGCTAACTAGACAATGCCGGCCGCCATCTGCGGTACACGCTAAACACCGGCACTGGCGTCCTCCGCCTCACCTCGGACTTGCCAGAGGTGCGATAGGGCGCGTTGCTCGCGCGCGTTGGCCCTTTCCATGCCGGCGTGATCCACCGAAGCTTCGGCTTCTAAGCTGGAAACCCACTTGACGATCTGGTAGTAGAAATCAGTGTCGCGAACGCGCGCGTGCCCAACAGCCTCCAGGGCTTTTTGCCGGGTGCCGGCCTCCATGTAGTCGGCCCAGTTGTGCGTGCTCTGCTCGCGACTCAGAGCGTCGGTGCGCTGCTGCTCCATGTCCCGCTGGCGGCACAAATCGGCGATACGCTACTCCTCTGCCAAGCGGTCGCGCTCCAAAAACTCCTGCTCCTCCGCCAGGAGGTCGCACTCCAACAATTCCTCGATCTCCGCATTGCCATCTAAAGACCGATAGAATGCCTCCTCCCTCCGTCTGCCTTCCGGTGAAAAACCGAATACTAGTTCCGGAGGTGACCGCCTCCGGGCCTCGCCTATCGCGGATGGGCGGGGGCATGGCGGACGTGGAGAGAGCGAGGATAAGTGGCGAGCCACGTCAGGCCAGTGGGGGCTTATGAGGATAGGGCGAGTTGGGTCATGGTGCCACCAGAGAAGGCTGGGAAACAGTACTTATAGGCGGAAGGTAGCGCGACGGTCATCGAAATTCAGTGCATAATTAAGCAGGTATGGCTTAGCACGCCAGCTTGCCGTGGAAAACTAGAGAAACTGAAATTATGACTGTGTCGTCCTGTCCGTGCTGGGTCGCACGCCGCCATGACGGTCAAACGAGTGCACTCGAATCATCTCCCTCCTTGTCAATAATGATTCCACGGATTTAAAAGGCCCGCAACAATTAAAGCACATTTTTTCGCATTAGTTAGCTGCCTTAATTACGGCCGGCTGCATGCAGGCACTCAAAATCGCTCGCAGCTAGTACGCGGAGCAGCATGCAACGAGTCGCAGCCGAGGGCATTAGTTGATGGACTTTAGCTGGGAGATAAGGCATTTGTGAACGTTTTACTGGCGGTTTCTTGATTCGCATGGCATTTTCTTCAGAGCAGCTTGTTAGTTTCTTCAGAGGTAGGCATTTTTATTCAAAAAACTGCCACTTCGGATCTTGCATCGCAACTAAAACTGCCAGGAGCGCATTAGTAGGCTAGCTAGTGACCGGTCAGTAACTTGTAAACACTGAGCGAACAGAAATAAGGAATTGTTAATGCATCTCAATGATTCACAGATCATATACAAATATGTAGCTCCAAAAGCAAAGATCAGCCACTTCAGATATTTCGTCGCGACTAAAACCAACTAGTACGATTCCCATACATAAGATCAACATGTTAATGCATCTCAATGATTCACGGATCATATACAAATATGTAGCTCCAAAAGCAAAGATCTAGAAAAAACATATGTTTTGCCTACTAACATGGATGCTTCTCCTGGCACATTCAGTACAGACCGAAAGACAAATTTGTTTGTGAAGTCTACATTCCTCTTGCAAACATAAGTGGTTTCACCAACAGCTGGAACCATGAGAATGAACTACACATGATGGAGGAACATCCACTGCAATATGATTTGGTCTTCTCTCGATCACACGGCAAGACTATTTTCGGAATACAAACTTTAACTTAGGCAAAATGATGCCCATTGTATAATCGCACCAAAGCAATGAAGCACCTAGTGTTGGCCAATAAATAGTACAAGATTACTTTTCTGCAGTCCACGAAGTGACTATCCAATCTTTTTGTGTCTATTTTCAAATGGCACTGCATGCAGTGACTATACTATTCTCTTGTGCAGTTCAACCAAAATTGCGGTCACTTTGTGTGTTTGCCAAATAGCAACGGGCATACATCTCTGTCTGAACAAATATCAAGAAGCTAGTAAACATATACCCCACCTTGTATTTTCGGTTTAAACATGTCTCTTCCGCTTAGCATCTGTCATGTTTTTACCTTTGGACAATTTGATACAGTCATGTTTTGCCCTGGACAATTTCATACTGAATTGATTTGCTAGTTCAGAGCAGAAATATAGCGCCTATTCTTCATCAGACTAAGGATATCCATGTTCGCAGTGATGGAAGAGGTGAAATCGATACAACCAAAATTGAGCATCCAATCATTGAATCCTGTCCTGCACCTCCAATGTAGGTCCACCCTGCTAATAAATTCACATGCAAACCACTAGTATTACTTTCTAATGACAGTACAAAAAGAGTAGCAAGATAGTAGCAAACCATGTACCTTCGTAATGAATAGCTCATAGTTCCACCAATTTAAATACATTATAACTGACCAATTTTACTGCCCTCTCAGGCCATCAGCGTCCTCAGCCGTCTGATCGTCAGTTCTGAGCATTTTTGGCCGCTAGATTCTTCGTGAATCAGGCCTGATCTGGCTTCCTACGCGATTAACACGATCGCGAACTGTCTTGCCGCTTCTCTACCCACTTTTTGGGCGTCTCAGTTAATTTTGGCCTAATGGGCCTGTAGCAGCCAAAAAGGCCGCACTTCTCCAACCGGCGTGGCAGCTCTTCCCATGGCCGCCCGACCAGGTCCGATCACGCCAGAGCGACGGATCCCATGGAAGTCGCGCTGGGTGCGCCTGGCGATGGCATGGGCTCTTCTCAACTGCTTCGATCCATTCGGTTTCACGGCGCGGTCGGATGGTGTGTGTCCCCGAACAGCCATTTGAAGTTCTATTGTCAGCGGTCATTGATTTTAAGAGATTAATCACCCATTAGTACTAGCAGTTGATGGTCCAGCCATTGATTGTTGCACGTCAGTTACATATGGCGACACATATTCTAAATCAAGTAATGCACGCCATATAACCCTGACTTGCCGCTGCTCCTTTCACTCTCCCCACTCTGGAAACCAATCTCCAGCAGCGATGGGTGATGTTCAGGTCTCCAATTCGTTCCAATTGTCTCTCCTTCATGCATCTCCTCTTCCCCCAGTTCTTCCTTCATTTTTGAATTTGTTTTGTTTATTGATATTGTTCTTTGTGCTCACAAAAATGCAGGTGTTCTGTTGATTCTGTTGGATTAGAAAGTTTTAGGCATTAACCATTTGGAAGGTATGCACTACTTTCTATGTTTCCAATCTATACTGATCGCTTGCTGCTCCACTGCACAATTATTTTGACCATGCACCAATATTTACCGATGTGTTCTCTATCTAATTTATAGTTTCGAATGCTTGCATGTTCTATACAAGGTCGAATTCAAGGTAAGTAAGTTTCTTTCTTTCCTCCTCAGCGACCTGATACGGGCTGCAAGGAGGCTCCAGAGTTACTAAAACCATTGCTCGTCCATGTCCTTTGCTGGATTATGCTTCATCGCATATCATTGTCCATGCCAGAATTTGTTGTTGATGTTCCAAAATCGACCATTTCACTTCTCGATTGCTTAGATAATCTTTATCTTTGGTAGGAACTAGGACTTATAAACACAAATCAGTACTACTAATTTAGTGTGGACCATCATAGTGATTTGTTTATTCACTTTTACAAGTTAAACTCTAACTGGCAAAGTGGTTATTGATGTATGTTATCTCTGTTAGTCAAAGCTCACGTAATGTGACTTGCCAAGTTTTGTTGAATGTATTGTTGAAAAAATCCGAAGGAACTATTATTTGGCATCAAATTAAGGACCGCCTGCATGTTGCCGTGTTTACCCTCTTCTCGTATTTTTTATATGCTTATCAACAATATCTCCTCGATATTATAAGTATTAACTTGCGTGCTGATTCTATTACAGTGAGTAAGGCATAGAAAGTGTATTATAGAAGTTATTGAGTAAGGAGGGAGGCAGGTCAATCTCTCTTGTTCTGTTTACAACAATGTTACAGTGAATCTTCAAGAGTTTACCACAAATAATGTTTAAGTGAAGAGAAAGCATCCTATCCGCGATCACGACAAAGATCACGAGCATTGTTTCCCCTTGCCAATAACGGTACCATGTAAAGGCACTAGCTACACCCTCTTGATTAATAGGTGCAACGATTAAAATTCCACAGGAGTTGAGATTGCATCTTTGCCACTTCAGTTCTTTGCTTTGATATGGCGAGGATTGGTCATCCGATTGCCCTAAAAGGTGCTCTTTATTATCAAGATGAACTATACTACAATAGATACAAATTGACCACCGAGAGATAAATAGATTTTATCTCTGCTTGTTGTATTCATTGACTCTAGCATGGAAGAACAGTACTGAGCGAGGTGTTTGGAATTTCAGTAAAAGCATTGTTTTTTTTCTTTTTGGTTAGTTTGATTTAGGTTCTGTTCTGGTTTACATTATCTTTTTTTTCACTAGGTGACAATGTTAAATTTGTAAGTAAGCTAAACCATTTGAATCTATTATATGTTACTTCCATTTATATTTTCAATTAATTTTTTTGTTATTTACTCGAGATGGGCATAATCAAACTAGGCAGGCTTCTTATAGTATTACTCTGTAGTACGATAAATTGGGAATCTTGCAAACATAAATCCATCTTACTTTTGAAAAGGAAACATAAATCCATCTTAACATCCATGTTTTGTGTCTATATCTTTATTAACTACACTATAATCCAACCATCAAAATAGACCGGCGCAGCAACGCGCGTCATCAATGATCTAGTTGGATATAAAGGTTTGGAAGAAAACATGCTCCTAATGTTGAACCAGTTGGACCTTTTGTGCAGTTCCACTAAAATCGAGCATCCATGTTTGCATAGATATTGAAAGTGTGATTACTATAAAAGTGGCACTAGTTGAAGCATAGACTCACAAATATAAGCATTCCAATTTCTTAATGGGAAAAGGTAGCAAGACTGTTTCTAACCACTGTTTGAAGGAATAAATAAGGCAACAACGGTGATGTCGAGAAAGGCATATATTGTTCTTTACGGAAAGAATGATCGATTCTGACCTTTCCTCTTCTTTTAAACATATTTTGTGCAGTTCAACTAAAATAAAATGCCATCACCGCCTTGACAATTCAAAGGACACTGCATAAAAGGAAATGACTTAACATTACATCATGATGTCAGGTATGTAGTCGACAGGCATTAGAGACAAACTTACAGACCTCCTCTGATAACATAATGAACATTAATTTTAACAAAGGTGTAACTAGCTTTACCGGGATAATTTGAGTGACTGTTCCTTAATATAAGACGTTTTCATGGTTCAGTTTAAAGTACCCAAACGTCTAGTATTTAGAAAAACAGGTAGTAGTTTTCTTGAGCACATATCTGGGAAAGCTTGCCACACTTTATTTATGTCCATACGCTAATGCAACACCATTCGAAATTTCGAATACTACAAATATACACTAATCCAGTGGCTAGTGCAACAGTAGAGTAGTTATTTTATTACAGGGTATAGTACAATGGTTTTACTGAAGAGATTTCAATAAACTCTAGCACTGGAAGATTTCTAAGAATTAACAATACAAAGTGTAAAGCTAACACGTTTCAGCATTAGTATACTAGTTGTGCATGAGCATTAAACCAAATACAAAAGTCCGAAGGTAACTAGCATTATTAACTAATGACAGTATAAAAAAATTGCAAACCATGTACCTCCAAGGTAAATATCATTTCGAACTCGGGGACCTTAAAAATTGCTATCCCAATCTTGATAATCGATCAAACATAAAAACTTGATCGAACGAATCAAGAGAACAGCCGGAGGAGGAGGTGCCCACTCTTGACCTTTCCTGTTGTCTTCATAAATTTGTTGTGCAGTTTAACCAAAATAAAATGACATCAGCGCCTTGGCATTTTGGTGACGCTGTAAAGAAAATTAACTTATCTCATGAAAGTGAGGTATGTAATCTATAAGCATTAACAGTGCAAAAATCTGAAGGTAGTAACAAGTTTCATCGTTGGTATATTGGTTGTTCAACAGCATTAGAATGCCTTAGCTGAAAAATCTTTAAAATATCCACAATCAACAGCTAACCCTGAAATAATCGAGTGACATTAAATGGCATTGCTTAAATTTATCGGTGGCATTAGACTGGGTGCGGCATTAGTTAAATGTGGCATCACTTTAGCAGTAGCATTGCTTGACTTGACTGCTGGTGTTATATTAACAGCAAAAAAGTGACAATAAGAGCATGGGAGGCCCATTCGGACAGTGGGCGCACCAGTACGATGTACCTCCACGGACGCATAGAGTGGTGAGGGAGGTATGGTTGCCCAGAGCAACAAATATCCATGGAGCATATGTTGATTACGTCCCATTTTTGTTCTGTTTAGCCACCTTTTTCCTATGTGAGGACAACAAACCGATCGACCTGGTCATTCTCTATTGCGTTGTCATGCCTTTCTACCCTTCTTCAACCAAGAGACACGAGACTCGTTCCTTAGCTACTGATTTTCCCCTTTTCAACCTAGATGCGGGTTTGATGCCTACTCTCTTGGGCAGTACAGTCTCCCTTCCTTTACTTATTCAACCCAGACATGGATTAGTCTGCATAAAGTAGGGTTTCCTTTAATAGTGCAAATTAAGGTTTTCGTCTGCGTGACCAGCAGAGCAGAGGATAGAAAATTGGGAAGATGGTGGAGTGGAAAAAGATCCACATGCAGCGACGTGGCAGATGGTATAATAGAACAAGGGTATGGTTCGAAAAGAGGTAGCATGCCTGAGGGTCGGCGGGAAGTGGCTTCGCTCGTGGCCGTTGTCCTCCGCACGCACTACGGCAGCAAGCTTGGGGAAGAAGGCCATCCCGCGCGGGCGCTAGGTCTGAGAGGACGGCCTTGTCGTCAGTGCGTGACCTCGCTCGCCGACGACAAGTGCGTCAATGTTGCATGTCCTTTTCTTCCCCGGCGGATCTGTGACCACCGGTGAGGAGGGAGAGAGAGAGCCCATCTTTTTTAGATCTGGAGAGAGGGTGATAGTGTGAGAAGCAAGTGGGCAGCCCTTAGCAAGAAAGCTCTGAAGCTCCAGCCTATATATCTTTTTTATACTACTAGTACTAGAGGTGGAGTAGTGGTAGAGTAGTTTATATTTTCTATGCAAATAGTACCAGTTAGTCGTGCTTCAAAACTGAACGGCACGCCATTAAAAAATAAAGGTTGATAACTAATGCGGCACCTCGGGCCAACACGGCCAGATCGCATTTTGCACGAGAAATTACACACCATGTTTCGTTGACATGTGGTCCTGTTCCACATATCAGTGAGACGATGGAGAGTAGTGGGATTATTTTCGAACCGACGTGTAGGCCGCGGCGCCCCTTCGTGAACTGTGGCAAACTGGCAACCGTCCACCGACTCTTCACCTTTCTCTCTCGATTTGGAACTATTGTCGCACGCTCTTCCTCCCTCCTCCATTTGCTTTCACCCTTCCTTCTGCCATTGTTCGATCGTCTTCTCCATGGAGGGAACAAGCGGAAGCTTGACCCGTTATTCTTGCCCCGATCTGAAAGATGATGCGGTGGGGGAACTCATTGATCGGTGCGATGTCATCACCTCGGCTAGCATGGCAGGTTCGTTCAAGACCATTCTCGACTCAACTAATAACATCATTACAAGGAACCCAAGGGTCCAGGAGTGGTTTGATCTCCCTTATCTTCTTCGCTATAAGCCTGTTCCCATGGGCGCGGACGACGGAGGCCTCGCCTTGTGCAAGTTGATGCCGCTTGATAACGATACGTGTGATGTCAAGATGCCATCGCTTCAGGGTAAGGCATGGGTTGGCGCAAATGGAGATTGTGTTGTTTATATTGGGTACAATTGCGAGTGGGAACTTGTGAATGTGTACACTCGTCAGCGGATTCCACTTCCAAAAATCTCCGAGTGCCCTGAGGTTGAGCACACAGATGATCTACGTACGTTCAAATACGATTATGGTGACTATCGTCTATGGAAGATAGCAATTTCTCGAGTTCCCAACCACTCTTGGAATTACAAGAACTATCAAGTTGTTGCTATCTTCGACAAGCTTCTTGTCATCGTTATTGATTCCATTGTTCGTCCATGGATATTGCTCAAAAATCAGTTTCTATACACGAATGAGTACTGTGATGCAATTGAATACGAGGGTCTTGTGTTTGCTGCCACCACTCGTGGCACAGTTTTTGCATGGGATCCTCATAGTCTCGGTACGTTTGTCTTCCACCGTAATTATAATTGTTTCAGCCACATGCATGCGGGTTTGCAAGTTTCCCTTTACTAATTAACCTTCTTTTGTTTCCAAGGTCCTGTGAACATTCCACTACCTATACTTGAAAAAATTTATAACCAAGGGGGAGATGACGATGGTGATGATCACGAGCATGAGGACGAGCAGAACTTATATACCCAGTGGCGCCTGGCAACTAATTCTGATGGATCACCTCTTCTTGTCTGTATACAGTGCACTGAGATTGTTACTACTGAGGGAGCACGTGTTTTCTCCCATGGTCACCCTCTCCGAACCTATTCCAACACCCATTGCAGGGTATTCGGGATGGATACTAGTGTGCTAGCGCCACACCTTCTCCCTGGTACAGTATTGGTAGTCTTGGAGCAAACTCGCTCTTCCTTGGAACAAACTATTGAATGATAGTTAAAGGCGATCCAACTGCTGTTGACACATCGTTAGTACCAATTATGAGAAGCAATTGTATCTATACCTTGGACATTGCGGTGGTTCCCTACCGTGCTCCTGATATATGCCGCTTCAGCCTGGATTATCAGTCCTGCGTTGCTCTCGATATTGACAATAGCGGGCCCTTCCCAGAGCACCTATGGTTCAAAGAAAGCGTTTCCAACGCCAAGGATTGGTTGAGTTGAAGTTCATTTCATTGCTTGTTATTTGTTGTGTGATGAAAACTTCAGTATTTACTAGAATGTTTTGTTGGAAATAATCTATAATCCAACATATATTATCGTTGTCATTGTGTGTTGATGACTTGCTGTATGTAATGAATGGTACATTTGCAAATGCGTGTCATAGACTCAATTTATGAATGGTTTTCGAGTCACTTCTTGGAGTGTGAGTACCATAGTAGTATAGCTAGCATCCGGTTAGTATATGAAGTTGCCACATCACATAGAGCCAACCTAATATTGGAGTACCAGATCTGAGATGCCACGTGTACCAGATGAATGACTCCAAGTTCGACCACCGTGATGCTAGGTGCGAGCCGAGGAACACTGTTGGAGAGACCCCCTGATAATTTTCCTACATTGGTCGTTTGATTCATAGGATAGAATGCTATAGGATTTTTTCCTATGTAATCATGTTTTAATTGGCAATCTAGCATCCACTCCAACTTTTGTTTCACTTCCTTTGATCCTCTGAAGAGAGTACTAGCTCTAAATGATGTGCATTTGCAAGAGCCGCCTATATTAATTAACCATGCTCTAAAAGGTGGACCAGCTTTGGCTGTAGTAGTATTGTACTAGGTTAGTAGGTGACCTTGCGCTTGGCTCTTCTCCTCTTAGGAAGTCGAACAATAATGATGGTCTTGTACTACTTACGGCAATCGACACCAAATGAACTGCTGCACGTCCACCGCTTGTAAGCAAAAGTTTCTCCTCATCATGCGAGCCATCACACGCAGCGTTGGCGAGGGAGAAGGCGTAGTAAGCAAGCTTCTCGTCGTTCTGTGAGTTGGACACATCAAAGTTACGTATTTATTAGTACTCTCTTCAAAAAAGGGTCGACCATGTCCATGGCTACCATCCCGTTCTCTGTCATTGAGTACGTGCACTATTCACGTGCCATCGAGGAGAGAAAATATTGTGTAGTACTAGGTGCCATCGAAGTGCATGACTCACTTACGCACTGCATATCTCCATTTTCTTGCATGACATGCCACCTTGATGTTAGATGTCCCGCGTGTCATGGAGGCATATAGTATGATTTTGTAAAATGGAGGCATATAGATGTCCTGTGTCGGCAACAGGATGAACAAAGCTCATGTCTTAAGCGAAAGAGTGGAAGAACATAGATTCCCGGCAATGAGAAGGAGCTACAAACCACGGGGTGGAGCGTCTGCACTCATAATATTTTATATTATTCAGCGATATAAAATCAACCAAATCTCTCCACGTTCCTATACCATTCTATAGTATGAGGATAACTTTGAACTTAAGCCATTGATTCACTCTATCCAATGGTCATAGTTGGAAAATCCAAACAAAACCAAGCATTGGATCAACTCTTTTTTCAAGATCAACTCTTTTAGCACTTAGATTGTTGTCGCCTGCCCACCTAGCCCACCTATATATCCGCTCACCTGTGATGACCACAGGAGCTATCCACTCAGATTGTATGTTAAAAAAATAAAGGTCGATAACTAATGCGGCACCTCGGGCCAATGTGACCAGATCGCATTTTGCGCGAGAAATTACACACCATGTTTCGTTGACATGTGGTCCGGTTCCAACATGTCAGTGAGACGACGGCGAGTCCTTTTGTAAAATTTCCGAAAGGACGTGTAGGCCAGGGCGCCTCTTCGTGTACCGTGGCAAACTGGCAACCGTCCACCGACTCTTCGCCTTTCCCTGTCGATTTGGAACTGCTGTCGCACACTCTTCCTCCCTCCTCCATTTGCCTTCACCCTTCCTTATGCCATTGTTCGATCGTCTTCTCCATGGAGGGGACAAGCCGGAAACGACCCCGTTATTCTTGCCCCGATCTGAAAGATGACGTGGTGGGGGAACTCATTGATCGGTGCGACATCAGCACCTCAGCTAGCATGGAAGGTTCGTTAAGGACCATTCTCGATTCAACTAATAACATCATTACAAGGAATCCAAGGGTCCAGGAGCGGTTTGATCTCCCTTATCTTCTTCGCTATAAGCCTGTTTGCATGGGCATGGACGACGGAGGCCTCGCCTTGTGCAAGTTGATGCCGCTTGATAACGATACATGTGATGTCAAGATGCCATCGCTTCGGGGTAAGGCCTGGGCTGGCACAAATGGAGATTGGGTTGTTTATATTGGGTACAATTGCGAGTGGGAACTTGTGAATGTGTACAGTCGTCAGCGGATTTCACTTCCAAAAATTTCAGAGTGCCCTGAGGTTGAGCACACAGATGATCTACGTACATTCAAATATGATCATGGTGACTGTCGTCTACGGAAGATAGCAATTTCTCGAGTTCCCAACCGCTCTTGGAATTACAAGAACTATCAAGTTGTTGCTATCTTCGACAAGCTTGTTGCTGTCCTTCGTGGTTCGACCGATGGATATTGCTCAAAATCAGTTTCTATACACGGATGTGTACTATGATGCAATTGAATACGAGGGTCTTGTGTTTGCTGCCACCACTCGTGGCACTTTGTTTTTGCATGGGATCCTCGTAGTTTGCACGCTTGTCTTCCACCGTAATTATAATTGTTTCATCCACATGCATGCGAGTTAGCAAGTTTCCCTTTTGTACTAATTAACCTTCTTCTTGTGTTTCCAAGGTCCTGTGAACATTCCACCACCTATACTTGAAAAAAATTATAACCAAGGGGGGGATGATGATGGTGATGATCACGACCATGAGGACGAGCAGGGCCCATTTGCTCACTGGCGGCTGGCAACTAATGCCGATGGATCACCCCTTCTTGTCTGTATACAGCCCACTGCTGATGTTACTACTGAGGGAGCAGGTGTTGTCTCCCATGGTCGCACTCTCTGGACCTATTCCAACACCCGTTCCATGGTATTCGGGATGGATACTAGTGTGCTAGCGCCAACACCTTCTCCCTGGTACAGTATTGATAGTCTTGGAGCAAACTCGCTCTTCCTTGGACAAAACTATCCAATGATGGTGAAAGGCGATCCAACTGCTGTTGACACAACGTTACTACCATTTATGAGAAGCAACTGTATCTATACGTCGGACATTGCGGTGGTTCCCTACCCGGGTCGTGATATAGTAGGCCGCTTCACCGATGATCAGTCCTGCGTTGGTCTCGAGATTGACAGTAGCTCGCTCTTCCCAGAGAATCACTTGTGGTTCAAAGCAAGCGTTTCCAACACCGAGGATTGGTTGAGTTGAAGTTCATTTCACTTCTTGTTATTTGTTGTGTGATGAAAACTTTAGTATTTATAATGTATCCTCGTTGTCGTTGTGGGTTGATGACCTGTTGTATGTAATAAAATGATATGCCTGTGATAAACTTACTAAATTTATGAATGGCTTTCGAGTCGCTTCTCTGAGTGGGTGCTGCGACGAGGCAAAAAAATATTTTCCGAATACATAATTTTACGTGCATTGCAACAGGTTATCGGATGAGGCGAATCAACAATAGTACACTATTTGTACTAGCTTCACATGCTGCACTATCTCTACGTCTACGTACGTAATGCAACAAGTTTTAAACTTGAGACCAGCCACCCATCCTCACAAAGAACACTTTTTAACCTAGCACAGACTCCAGGAAATTTGGCCACAGTGTGAGGTGGGCCATATGTTAATGTGTTTGTTGTACGTAACCAGCACCTCGAATCCTCGATACTACTACTATAAGTAGTAGGAGTTGTAGGGTGGCATGGGCCAGAACAAGCATTCACGTCCAGGAGTACGACACACGCCACCAGCACGACTTCCATATGACACCATATTTCTTGGAGTCCGTGCTACAGCAATATCTTCAACCTCGTCATTTCTCTAACTCAGCCATCACGCGGCGGGCGAGGTGGGGTTTGCCGATAATCGGTTTCCTCAACTGCGGTCCCACTTGTAAGGCCAACTCCAACGCACGACCCCAAACGGACCTCCGTTTTACCCGGATTCTGTCCATTTGGGTAGGGCAATGGGGTCGTGTCCGGGCCATTTCTCGGATACGGTCGCCGTGTGCTGAATGCACAGATGCATCCCGGCCGCGTACATTTTTCTTTGCAAACACATATCTTTTTTTAATCATTGATTTTTTGGTACATGGAAATACATCACCAAAATTTTGACTAGAAAAGCAAGACCAAAGAAAACAAGAACCACAAGAATAAATTTTAGAAGATATCCAACTTCCATAACTGCTCCTGTAAGTTGGATTAGTGCCTTCTTGATGCATTCATTGTTGATCTGCGGAGGCTCGATCTTGCGTGTTTCTTTCTTCTTCGAGTGTAAAGAAGTAGACGTGTCTAGCCTCTATTCTATCAACAAGTGCACTAGTCTCATCTCTAGCCTCTATGCTAGCTAAAAGTGCTAGAACATCTACTAAATTGCGCTCTATCAATATATCATTGTACTCTTCGTCCCAATACCAAAACTTGCATCCATTCTACACAATAAAATTTTAAGTTAGCACAACTAGTCTAATCCGAGAGCACAACCAAATATTTGATTGATTTCTTCCTCCTTTTGCCGACACATGGGACATCCAGCATCCAGGTCGTGTCATGCAAGAAAATAGAGTGGTAGTTGAAGCCACGTGATGTGCATCCTGGGTTAAACTGTAAATAGAATCTTACTACTCTTGAGTAACTCCAAAAGCGGCCACCAAAGATCTTTATTGGATTTGTTTTTCATCACCAGCATGTTGAGGTGAAAGATGTGCAGGTTCAGTGGGTCCTCTTGCGTTTTCACTGACATGTGGGACCGCATATGAGCAAACAGACGATGGGCTCCACGCGTCTGCTGGCTGGCTAAGAAGAGAGATAGAGGAGGGCTGAGCATGGACTCCAAGAAATTTGTTCTATGTAACCAGCACCTCGATATAGTGGGGTGGCATGGGCCATAACTAGCATTCATGTCTAGCAGTACGGCTCACGCCACCCACACGAGTCCCATCCGACACCAATTTTCTTGGAGTCCGTACTCTGACCATCTCTTCTCCCTCCGGTTTTCTCAGCCATCACGCCAAGGCGGGGTGGGGGTTTGCCGATAGTCGGTTGCTCAATCTGCGGTCCCACTTGTAAGTGAAAATGCAACACGTACGCATTCCCCTTGAGCGGCGTGCCGGACCAACCGTGTGAGGGTGCGACACGAACACGGCAGGCTTTTCCTTTTGAACTTGTAACTTCTAAAATTTAGTTCTGCTCCATGGCACGACCGATAGATAGAAATGACGATTTTCCCTAGAGTAATGAGAAGTTTGGTTCTGGCGCGGTTCATGCATGGAGTACGTATGAAAATTATGAAGTTGATGTGAAAGGTAAGATAATTACTAGTAGTACCATATACTACTACATGGATTTGGATTTGACGGAAAGATAAAGATACATACGGATCCATCAATGACATCCTCACACCCTAGTGCACCGGGTCACCAACCGACGTGTGAGGAGCAGCGACGTTGGCGGCAAGCTCAACGTGCTTCTAAACAATGCCGTCCAAGGTTGCCCTGTGGTCCAAGAAGGCCAGCTTCCTATCGTCCTCCTCTTGCATGTAGTAGTCCTTGTGGAGGATTTGCGCATAGACGTGGGTGATTATGTCGATGGTGTCTTCTTTGCGTCGAGGCGCCTTGTGGCAGCGACCTCGAGTTGGACATTCTCTGGCACGACGGCGGGCAGTCGCAGGGCCACCAGTGCGTCGAAGAGGTTGTCACCATAGAGGCCGTTGAGGGTGGCAGGCATCACAGAGTCTGGGTTCGTGGGCTGGAGGCGTACGTCAAGGTCGTCCGCGAGCTTCTTGACGATGGTGAACTTGTCGAGGAAGCCGACGAGGACCTCGTCGAACAAGGAGACGGTTGCCGTCCAGCGGCCCCTCGCCTGGCGGACTCAAGCACTACACAGGCGTTCCTCGGTCGTCTTTGCAGGTAGGAGTCGTGGACCATCTGGCACAGCCGGCTGATGCTCGCTCTCACGCCTCCATGGGTCTAGCTTCTAGTCAACTGATCTTGCGATTGGAGTGATCACTCTTGCCCTTGGGTGCGCAGGTACGTAGGATTTCGTAGATTGGACTGGCGGGAGCCTTTATATGAGAAGTGCAGACTGCGTTGAATTCACGTGTGTATTGGCCATCTACTCCCTGCCTTTGGCTATATGAAAGGTTGGCCAGCCACCCGTTGGGCCCACATGTCATACACCCAAAGGCACGTGCAGTAAGTCAATGAAGCTGCGTCCCCCTCCGTGCCCGTGCATGCTTTCAATGACTTGAGACTATCAAACATCACATGCAGTGGTTAGTTCATTGCATGTAATCCTATTAAGTAGCAAAAATACATTAAGTTATCTCGCCGATAGGAATAAAACAATACACCATGTATTTATTTACAGAGGGAGTAGTACATTTTTTGGGACATGCATTACTAGATATTGCTAGTCAAATACTAAATCCAGATGGACGTGGTAGTACTGCTAAATCCAGACGGTGGTGCTAGTACTAGTAGTAGTACTACCAATGTAGTAGCATTGTACTACCCGTTGGTCAAATTATTACGTGCTGCTCCTCATAGTGAAGTTACAATACCCTACACCAGAGATGACACCTGAGTATAGGCGCCGTGTTCGGCATACCATCTGCAGTCACTATCATCATGGTTGTAGACCTAGCCTGCTTACAACTAGCCGTGTTCGACATAATTTCCCGTGCGTAGATGCTCGTGCATTACACGGAACACCAAGATTGGGGGGTGGACGGCTCCGGCAGCGGCCATCGTGCCAGATTTTTCCATGGCCTTCTTGATGTGGTGGGGAGGAGATAAGGCTGATTGTGAGAGACAAGGAGTTGTTTGTAAATAGGGAACAAGTGCGGGCATCTTTTTGCAAAACTGGAGAAGTTTGGTTTGTATGCGTCAGATCTAGATCCGACGGCTATTGGTGAAAGATGGCAGGCATAACATCATCACCAACTCAGGACCTGTTTGATTCACAGGATTTTGAAAACGCAGGAATAGGACACGGCAATATGACAAGTTTCAAACTGATATTACAAATGTTAGGAGTAATGTTGCACCTACGAAGAGGGAATTACTAGGAAGTTTACGTAAGAACTTTCGTTACTTTAGGTGGATGCAGCATTATCGTATAAACTAAAATCCACCGCCCTGACAAGTCACTAATGGGCAAATAAGTTTTCGAGTCTCTGGCCACTTGATGTTTCAAAAACAAATTCAGATTCTGCGGAGACTTTGTCACTTAAGCATTGTTGCACCAGACAATGCCAAACCTCATTACCTTGAGCACACTTGCCTCCAGAACAAAGAACCTGGCCAATTTAATCTCATATATGCTGCCTCGGTAGTCGATCAAATCAATTTTTGTAAGATGGAGATCAAGGCATTCGATGAGATTGTTATAGTGCAGCACATTTTTCACTTTCGGGTCTTTTTTTATCTGCAAAAGAAGAGAACATATTAGACCTGCTGGCTGCATAAGATTGTCGTGTCATCAAGAGGTACCAATATCATTCGCTCATACGATAGGGTTGGCTGGTGTTAGTGGGAAACGACACCTATGGGATCACAAGAATCCCTAGTACGGTTGCCGGGGCGCAGGGTTACAAGAAGAGCGGGATCAGTAGTCAGCACGAGGATCGTTTACCCAGGTTCGGGCCAGGAGGATGCGTAAAATCTTAGTCCTGCTTTGGTGGATGTATTTCAGAGAGTTCTTAGCTCTCGAACTAGCTATGGTGGGTGCGTGGTTCGGAAGAGCCGAATCCTTCTCCAGTACGCCATGGGCCTCCTTTTATAGTCGAAAGGGGCTGCCACAGTGGCATACAGGAGGCGGAAATGCGTACAGTGCTACGAGCTTATCGCTTGTATTACAGGACAAGACGCATTTAATGCATCGCTTAGGTGTCCCCTTGCTTTATTGGTGACGGGAACGAGGCCCGTCCCATCCGTCGCCGCTCCTCCTTGCTTCGACACGCGTCTTGGTCAGTGATGCATGTGGTGCCATGTAGGCAGGCAGGCAGCTGAGGTGGAGAGGTGGTAGAGCCTCCACAAAGATCTGCATGCCGCCACACGGGCGCTTGCTGAGTTGGCCTGGGAGCTGCATGTTGCCACACAGGTGCCTGCCCAGCTGGTTGGGCTGGCAGCTGCATGCGAACGGCGGTGGAGACTTGGCTGGTGCAGGCCTGGAGGTGGCCCTGCTGGCGCTCTTCGCGAGGGCCTTGCCGGGTGGCCCGGCAAGGGCCTTGCCATGGCGCGCTGTTGTCCCCGGCAAGGATCTTGCCGGGGGTCTTGTGGTTCCCCTCGGCAAGGATCTTGCCGAGGATCGCTGTCTTCTAATCCTCATCTGATCTTGAATATGTCTTCACAAAGATCTGCATGCCATCACAGAGGTGCCTCCCGAGCCCTGGCCCAACATGGTCGATAGTGTTGGAGACCGTGGGCTCGAGGGTGGCTCGCTCTGTTGGTGTTCGGGCGCGCTGCCCCGGCAAGGGTCTTGCCGGGGCTGCTGAGGCCGTCCCCGACAAGGGCCTTGTCGGAGGAAACTGCTACGCCCCTCTGCTTCTTTGCGTTCTTGGTCTTGGCATTGTTCTGGCTGTCTTGGGCTTCAGTTTTGCCTTGGTTCACCTCCCCTGTTCTGCTTGGTGCGGCTGTGGGCGCGGCTCCGACTGTCCGTGCACAGGTAAAGGGGTACAAAGGCGCGCCCTTCTTTTGTACACCAACAGGAGCCCCGGGCCTGGGCCATACATAAGCGCGATATGTTGTTGGGCCAGGCCCAAAACGGTGCGCGGGCAGGCGAGGCAGTTTTTACCGCGGTAAAACTTTTTGCGCGTTACGCTTTCCACGACCCGCGCGCGACATGGGCGGCATGCATGGGGCGGTTCCCGCACACATGCGTCACATCGTAGGGGAGAGGTGACTCGCGTCTTCCCCTAAAAAGAGGGAGGCGTGGAGGCGCGGCTCATTTACTGGATGGACTCGGGTCGCAGTCTTCAAGGCATCCACGCCCCCCTGATCACGGGGCGGGGAACGGTCGCCTTACCCGTCCTTTCGACCATGCACGTTTGCCATGCGTCCTTCATGCAGGTGGCGAGCTGTGGAGGGGGAAACTGGGCCGTCGCTGTTTGGAGCAGCGGGTCGGTCCTGTTTCCCTGCGCCCCCGATGGCTGGATTGGCTGAGCGGGGCGGCTGGGTCTCGACCCCGCCCCTTTATAAAGAGGGGGAGAGAAGAAGCACCCCCCCCATATTCTTCAGTATCCATCCTTCTTCATCTTCGCTTCTTTCTTCCATCTGCCATGGCGAGAGGAGGTTCTGGGCCTTCAACGGTGGTAGCGAGGGTCGCTGCTCGTTGCGCGCACGCTGGGAAGAGCGCGCTGTGGGCGCTGGCGTGGGGGTGGCACAACAACAATCCTGGAGGGCCTCGCGCTGCCTGCGGGGGGCCCAGCTCCGTCTTTGGATCTGGCGGCGTGTGATACGTCTCCAACTTATCTATAATTTTTGATTGCTCCATGCTATATTATCTACTGTTTTGGACCATATTGGGCTTTATTTCCCACTTCTATATTACTTTTGGGACTAACCTATTAACCAGAGGCCCAGCCCAGATTTGCTGTTTTTTGCCTATTTCAGTGTTTCGAAGAAACGGAATATCAAACGGAGTCCAAACGGAATGAAACCTTCGGGAACATGATTTTTTCACCGAACATGATCCAGGAGATTTGGACCCTACGTCAAGCAACCAACAGGGAAGGCACGAGGTAGGGGGCGCACCCTCCTCCCCCCTAGGCGCGCCCTCCACCCTCGTGGGCCCCCTGTTGCTCCACCGATGTACTTCTTCCTCCTATATATACCTACGTACCCCCGAACGATTAGATACGGAGCCAAAAACCTAATTCCACCGTAGCAACTTTCTGTATCCATGAGATCCCATCTTGGGGCCTGTTCCGGAGCTCCGCCGGAAGGGGAATCCACCACGGAGGGCTTCTACATCATCATAGCCTCTCCGATGAAGTGTGAGTAGTTTACTTGCACCTTCGGGTCCATAGTTAGTAGCTAGATGGCTTCTTCTCTCTTTTTGGATCTCAATACAATGTTCTCCCCCTCTCTCGTGGAGATCTATTCGATGTAATCTTCTTTTTGCGGTGCATTTGTTGAGATCGATGAATTGTGGGTTTATGATCAAGATTATCTATGAGCAATATTTGAATCTTCTCTGAATTCTTTTATGTATGATTGGTTATCTTTGCAAGTCTCTTGAATTATCCGCTTGGTTTGGCCAACTAGATTGGTAGTTCTTGCAATGGGAGAAGTGCTTAGCTTTGGGTTCAATCTTGCGGTGTCCTTTCCCGATGGCGATAGGGGCAGCAAGGCACGTATTGTATTGTTGCCATCGAGGATAACAAGATGGGGTTTTTATCATATTGCATGAATTTATCCCTCTACATCATGTCATCTTGCTTAAAGGCGTTACTCTGTTTTCATGAACTTAATACTCTAGATGCATCTTTGGATAGTCATCGATGAGTGGAGTAATAGTAGTAGATGCAGGCAGGAGTCGCTCTACTTGTCTCGGACGTGATGCCTATATACATGATCATACCTAGATACTCTCATAACTATGCTCAATTCTGTCAATTGCTCAACAGTAACTCGTTCACCCACCGTAAAATACTTATGCTCTTGAGAGAAGCCACTAGTGAAATCTATGGCCCCCGGGTCTATTCTCTGTCATATCAATCTTCCCTTACTTTATTATTATTTGCTTTCTACTTTGCTTTTTATTTTACTTTGCATCTTTATACCAAAAATACCAAAAATATTATCTATCATCTCTATCAGATCTCACTCTCGTAAGTGACCGTGAAGGGATTGACAACCCCTAATCGCGTTGGTTGCGTTGAGCTATTTGTTTTGTTTAGGTACGAGGGACTTGCGCGTGGCCTCCTACTGGATTGATACCTTGGTTCTCAAAAACTGAGGGAAATACTTACACTACTCTGCTGCATTATCCTCTCCTCTTCGGGGAAATCCAACGCAAGCTCAAGAGGTAGCAAGAAGAATTTCTGGCGCCGTTCTTGAGTCTCTACATAAAAGTCAACATACCAAGTACCCATCACAATCCCTTATCTCTCGCATTACATTATTTGCCATTTGCCTCTCGTTTTCCTCTCCCCCACTTCACCCTTGCCGTTTTATTCGCCCTCTCTTTTTCGTTTGCCTTTTTCTCGCTTGCTTGTCTTTATGTCTGGATTTGGGGAAATTATTGCCGATATGGACAATAATAATATCATGGAAAATTCTGAAGCTCCTGCTGAAGAACCCCCTACCTTGCATACAAAAAAATTCGAGTTGGTAGTGGTAATATTATTGGAAAAGGAGTTATTCAAGATTTCTTTACTTGTGCCGGTGCTTTGCCTTCTTTGGGCGGTTCTATTCCTCCTAGAACCAGTAGTCTTGCGGACACCATTGCCATGCTTATTGTTGAACTTGAAAGGCAATTTATGCACATGCACCCTTGCATACAAAGAATTTTCTTAGAATTCTCTAATATTGAGCATTCTTCTGTTAAGCGTGCCGTCACTATCTTTTTGGCTCGTGAGTTTAGATTTATAATAAAATAGGCCAAAGAAATCTTTGCGCATTATAGGGTAGATGCTATTCATCGTCCCATTGAAGCTATCCTTTTTAATCAAGAAGACATGATGCGTTTACAATCTTTAGATCATATTGCTTGTAATGAAAATCTTAGGAAAAAGGTTCCTGCCGATGTTCTAGTTGATAAAATTTCCGAGCTTAATGATGATTTTGCTATTCAGAATAATGGACTAGGTTTTCCTCTTGAACGAAGGCTTGTAGCTTTTTGCCAAAAGAATGCTCTTAATGATGAATTGGTTGTGCAATATGAAGGGCCTAAGGAGGAACCCATACCTCCCGAGATTGATCTTGGGGACTTTTGTCCCATTAAATTTAGCCTTTTAATTATTTTTGCTTGCCTCAAAGAAAAAATTGCTGCCGAACGTAGAGAATATGAGAGAAGTTTTCATGATTTGCCATACCACTATTATGGCAATACCTAGATCTATCCTTGCTTTTATGCCTAGCTAGGGGCGTTAAACGGTAGCGCTTGTTGGGAGGAAACCCAAATTTGTTTTTTTGTTTTTGTTTATGTTTAGGAATAAATAATCCATCTACCTTCTGTTTAGATGTGGTTTTATATTTTAATTAGTGTTTGTGCCAAGTTAAACCTATGGGATCATCTTGGATGATAGTTATTTGATCTTGCTGTAATTTCCAGAAACTTTCGGTTCACAAAAACAATTGTTAAAACTCACCAGAACGTGATAAAATAGTGATTCCAATTGCTGATGATCAATAAACAAATTGCCTAGGACGTCCTATTTTTTCTGAATTTTTGGAGTTCTAGAAGTTTGCGTTAGTTACAGATTACTACAGACTGTTCTGTTTTTGACAGATTCTGTTTTTCGTGTGTTGTTTGCTTAATTTGGTGAATCTATGGCTAGTAAAATAGTTTATAATCCATAGAGAAGTTGGAATACAGTAGGTTTAACACCAATATAAATAAAGAATGAGTTCATTACAGTACCTTGAAGTGGTTTTTTGTTTTCTTTCGCTAACGGAGCTCACGAGATTTCTGTTGAGTTTTGTGTTGTGAAGTTTTCAAGTTTTGGGTGAATTTTTTTGATGGATTGTGGAACAAGGAGTGGAAAGAGCCTAAGCTTGGGCATGCCCATGGCACCCCCAAGATAATACAAGGACACCAAAAATTCGAAGCTTGGGGATGCCCCCGGAAGGCATCCCCTCTTTCGTCCACTTCCATCGGTAACTTTACTTGGAGCTATATTTTTATTCACCACATGATATGTGTTTTACTTGGAGCGTCTTGTACGATTTGAGTCTTTGATTTTTAGTTTACCACAATCATCCTTTCTGTACACACCTTTTGAGAGAGCCATACATGAATTGGAATTTGATAGAATACTCTATGTGCTTCACTTATATCTTTTGAGCTATATAGTTTTTCTCTAGTGCTTCACTTATATCTTTTAGAGCATGGTGGTGGATTTGTTTTATAGAAACCATTGATCTCTCATGCTTAACTTAGATTATTTTGAGAGTTTTAAATAGCATGGTAATTTGCTTAATAATAATAATATGCTTGGTATTCAAGATTTGTAAAACTTTCTTTTGAGTGTGTTGAATACTAAGAAAAGTTTGGTGCTTGATAATTGTTTTGAGATATGGAGGTAGTAATATTAGAGTCATGTTAGTTGAGTAGTTGTGAATTTGAGAAATACTTGTCTTAAAGTTTGTGATTCCCGTAGCATGCACGTATGGTGAACCGTTATGTGATGAAGTCGGAGCATGATTTATTTATTGATTGTCTTCCTTATGAGTGGCGGTCGGGGAGACGAGCGATGGTATTTTCCTACCAATCTATCCCCCTAGGAGCATGCGCGTAATAATTTGCTTTGATAACTTGTAGATTTTTGCAATAAGTATATGAGTTCTTTATGACTAATGTTGAGTCCATGGATTATACGCACTTTTCTCACCCTTCCACCATTGCTAGCCTTTCTAATACCGCGCACTTTTCGCGGTATCATACACCTACCATATACCTTCCTCAAAACAGACACCATACCTACCTATTATGGCATTTCCATAGCCATTCCGAGATATGTTGCCATGCAACTCTCCACCGTTCCGTTTATTATGACACGCTCCATCATCGTCATATTGCTTAGCATGATCATGTAGTTGACATCGTATTTGTGGCAAAGCCACCATTCATAATTCTTTCATACATGTCACTCATGAATCATTGCATATCCCGGTACACCACCGGAGGCATACACATGGAGTCATATTTTGTTCTAAGTATCGAGTTGTAATTGTTGAGTTGTAAGTAAATAAAAGTGTGATGATCATCATTTTTAGAGCATTGTCCCAAGTGAGGAAAGGATGATGGAGACTATGATTCCCCCACAAGTCGGGATGAGACTCCGGACGAAAAATAAAAAAGAAAGAAAGAAAAGAGGCCATAAAAAAAGAGAAAAGGCCCAAACAGTAAAAAAATGAGAGAAAAAGAGAGAAGGGACAATGTTACTATCCTTTTACCACACTTGTGCTTCAAAGTAGCACCATGATCTTCATAATAGAGAGTCTCTAATTTTGTCACCTTCATATACTAGTGGGAATTTTTCATTATAGAACTCTGCTTTGTATATTCCAATGATGGGTTCCTCAAATTGCCCTAGTTCTTCATGAGCAAGCGAGTTGGATGCACACCCACTTAGTTTCTTTTGTTGAGCTTTCATATACTTATAGCTCTAGTGCATCCCTTGCATGGCAATCCCTACTCACTCACATTGATATCTATTGATGGGCATCTCCATAGCCCGTTGATACGCCTAGTTGATGTGAGACTATCTTCTCCCTTTTTGTCTTCTCCACAACCACCATCCTATTCCACATATAGTGCAATATCCATGGCTCACGCTCATGTATTGCGTGAAGATTGAAAAGGTTTTGAGAATGTCAAAAGTATGAAACAGTTGCTTGGCTTGTCATCGGGGTTGTGCATGAGTTAAATACTTCGTGTGGTGAAGATAGAGCATAGCCAGACTATATTATTTTTAGAGATAACTTTCTTTGCCCATGTTATTTTGAGAAGACATGATTACTTTGTTAGTATGCTTGAAGTATTATTATTTTTATGTCAATATTAAACTTTTGTTTTGAATCTTTCGAATCTGAATATTCATACCACAATTAAGAAGAATTACATTGAAAGTATGCCAAGTAGCACTCCGCATCAAAAATTCTCTTTTTATCATTTACCTACTCGAGGACGAGTAGGAATTAAGCTTGGGGGTTGCATGATACGTCTCCAACGTATCTATAATTTTTGATTGCTCCATGCTATATTATCTACTGTTTTGGACCATATTGGGCTTTCTTTTCCACTTTTATATTACTTTTGGGACTAACCTATTAACCGGAGGCCCAACCCAGATTTGTTGTTTTTTTGCCTATTTCAGTGTTTCGAAGAAACGGAATATCAAACGGAGTCCAAACGAAATGAAACCTTTGGGAACGTGATTTTCTCACCGAACATGATCCAGGAGACTTGGACCCTCATTGAAGCAACCAATGTGGAAGGCACGAGGTAGGGGCGCGCCTCCCCCACCCCAAAGCGCCCTCCACCCTCGTGGGCCCCCTGTTGCTCCACCGACGTACTTCTTCCTCCTATATATACCTATGTACCCCCGAACAATCAGATACGGAGGCAAAAACCTAATTCCACCATAGCAACTTTCTGTATCCACGAGATCCCATCTTGGGGCCTGTTAGGAGCTCATGGGAAGGGGAATCCACCACGGGGGCTTCTACATCATCATAGCCTCTCCGATGAAGTGTGAGTAGTTTACTTGAGACCTTCGGGTCCATAGTTAGTAGCTAGATGGCTTCTTCTCTCTATTGGATCTCAATACAATGTTCTCCCCCTCTCTCGTGGAGATCTATTCGATGTAATCTTCTTTTTGCGGTGTGTTTGTTGAGATCGATGAATTGTGGGTTTATGATCAAGATTATCTATGAGCAATATTTGAATCTTCTCTGAATTCTTTTATGTATGATTGGTTATCTTTGCAAGTCTCTTGAATTATCCGTTTGGTTTGGCCAACTAGATTGGTAGTTCTTGCAACGGAGAAGTGCTTAGCTTTGGGTTCAATCTTGCGGTGTCCTTTCCCGATGGCGAGGGGGCAACAAGGCACGTATTGTATTGTTGCCATCGAGGATAACAAGATGGGGTTTTATCATATTGCATGAATTTATCCCTCTACATCATGTCATCTTGCTTAAGGCGTTACTCTGTTTTCATTAACTTAATACTCTAGATGCATCTTTGGATAGCGGTCGATGAGTGGAGTAATAGTAGTAGATGCAGGCAAGAGTCGCTCTACTTGTCTCGGACGTGATGCCTATATACATGATCATACCTAGATACTCTCATAACTATGCTCAATTATGTCAATTGCTCAACAGTAATTCGTTCACCCACCGTAAAATACTTATGCTCTTGAGAGAAGCCACTAGTGAAATCTATGGCCCCCCGGTCTATTATCTATCATATCAATCTTCCCTTACTTTATTATTGCTTTGCTTTTTATTTTACTTTGCATCTTTATACCAAAAATACCAAAAATATTATCTATCATCTCTATCAGATCTCACTCTCGTAAGTGATCGTGAAGGGATTGACAACCCCTAATCGCGTTGGTTGAGTTGAGCTATTTATTTTGTGTAGGTACGAGGGACTTGCGCGTAGCCTCCTACTGGATTGATACCTTGGTTCTCAAAAACTGAGGGAAATACTTACGCTACTCTGCTGCATTATCCTCTCCTCTTCGGGGAAATCCAACGCAAGCTCAAGAGGTAGCAGCGTGCGGCCGTCGTCTGGCGCGCGAACGACGCCGCTCGCCAAGCTCTGACTGCCAAGGCGATGCTGGTCCTCACGGACCGCGGACCGGGTCCTGTCCGCGACCGGCCCGCTGCTCGTCCGCACTGTCACGGGACGTTCTGCTCCCAATGAGCCGATAGTCATGGTCGTCTTCTTCTTGGGAGCCATGGCGGTGAAGAACTGCTAGGCCAACTACTAGACCAGATTCTCACAATTGCGTCCCCTACCGGGCGCGCCTAAGATGTCGGTGGGAAACGACACCTATGGGATCACAAGAATCCCTACTACGGTTGCCGGGGTGCAGGGTTGCAAGAAGAGCAGGATCAGTAGTCAGCACGAGGATCGTTTACCCAGGTTCGGGCCACGAGGATGCGTAAAACCCTAGTCCTGCTTTGGTGGATGTATTTCAGAGAGTTCTTGAGCTCTCGAACATGCTATGGTGGGTGTGTGGTTCGGAAGAGCCGAATCCTTCTCCAGTACGCCATGGGCCTCCTTTTATAGTCGAAAGGGGCTGCCACAGTGGCATACAAGAGGTGGAAAGGCGTACAGTGCTACGAGCTTATCGCTTGTATTACAGGACAAGACGCATTTAACGCATCGCTTAGGTGTCCCCTTGCTTTATTGGGGACGGGAACGAGGCCCGTCCCGTCCGTCGCCGCTCCTCCTTGCTTCGACACGCGTCTTGGTCAGTGATGCATGCGGTGCCATGTAGGCAGGCAGGCAGCTGAGGTGGCGAGGTGGTAGAGCCTCCACGAAGAACTGCTTGCCGCCACGCAGGCGCTTGCTGAGTTGGCCTAGGAGCTGCATGTTTCCATGCAGGTGCCTGCCCAGCTGGTTGGGCTGGCAGCTGCATGCGAACGGTGGTGGAGACTTGGCTGGTGCGGGCCTGGAGGTGGTTGTAACGCCCCGGATTCGATGCGCCAGGTGTCCGTCAGTTATTCGCCGTCGTTGCCATGTCATGTGCTTGGGTGTTGCATTTTGCCATGTTATCATCTGCTTTTCATATCATGTCATCATGTGCATTTCATTTTGCATACATGTTCGTCTCTTGCATCCGAGCCTTTTCCCCGTTGTCCATTTTGCAATCCGACGCTCCTATGTCCTCCGGCGTCCCCTTCGACTCCTCTCTTCGTGAGCGGGTGTTAAACGTTCTCGGAATGGACCGAGTCTTGCCAAGTGGCCTTGGTATACCACCGGTAGACCGTCTGTCAAGTTTCGTGCCATTTGGAGGTCGTTTGATACTCCAACGGTTAACCGGGTAACCGTAAAAGCCTCCTTCTCTTTGCAGCCCAACACCTCTCCAAAGTGGCCCAAAACCCAGCAAACTCCCCTCCATGCTCTCGGTCGTTCGATCACGATCGTGTGGGCGAAAACCGCACCTCATTTGGACTCTCCTAGCTCCCAGAATCTATAAATATGCCCTCTCCCCCGAAATTCGCGGATGATTCCCCCCCTAACCCTAGCCTCTTCCTCCTCCTGCCGCCGGACGTGTCCACCCCGCGCTGAACCGTCAGCGCCACCGCCCACTCCTCGGGCGTGCCACGTGGCCCGGCCACCACACGCCGCCAGCTCGGCCCGTCTTGGGCCCCGCTCCCGCCCGCCGCCAAATCCGCTGGCTGATCGCCGCCCGCCTCCTCTGGCTCCTCCCGCCGTCTCCGGCGACCTCGGCCCGCCGCCTCGACTCAGCCGCCTCCTTGGCCGCCCGGGCAGCCGCCCGACCTTGCCGTCCCGGCCTCTCCGGCCTCCTCCGCCGGGCCGCCTCCTCGAACTCCCCGTCCGTCTCCATGAGACTCCGGCCTCGGTTCGCGTGCCCGCGAGGAACCCTAGATCTGGAGGTCCAGATTTCTTCTAAGTCTTTTGCATCTGCTATATTTTGTTGCATTTTCATCGCATAATAACTCTCTATCCGTAGCTCCATTTTGGGCGTGTAATATGTCACATTGTTCGCCTCAACGATTACTTCATTTCATTCCATTGCGTCATGTTCATTGGAGTTCATCTTGATGCCTGAATCTTTATTACAAGAGTGCTATATGATGTTAATCTGCTGAAACTGTTATAACTTGCTCATTTGTCATTTTTGCCATGATTGATGTGTGCATCCTATGAGCATGAGCTCTACATGTGTTTTGAACTACATCATGCCATCTTTACAGGGGTGCTTGCCATGTATTTTTGTGATTCCTGTATTGAGTGCATCAAGATTGTTAAGTAGGGTATTTGCTGTTACTGTTTTGCTTGTCTGAATCTGCTATATCATGATGCTATGTTAACCTGCTCCTACGAGTCATTCTATGCATAATCTGGAGATGTTCACTAAGGATGTTTTGTTATACATGTCTTCCTCTATCCATCCATGCCCCTGGTTGCATTTATAGCTTGTTGTAGCTTGTTGTAATCTTGCTCTCAAAGTTGCTATATAATGTTGCTGTCAGCCTATTAACATGAACTTCAGTTTTGCCATGTGATTTCCTAGTGATCCATTCACCATATGAACTTGCTCTTGCCATGCTTAGCTTCATAAACATGTCTTCTTACTGTGAGTTGCCTTGACCTGCCATTTATTGCTCTGTGGTGAGTGGTTCAAGCTCACCAACATGTCTACTTCTTGTTGTTCCTGCCATGTATGAATCTGTCATATAACTTGCCATGTTTACATGGGTGCCATCATATCTTCTGTTCCTTTTTGGCTCATGGTCAGTAAAGGATTTTTTATCTATGCATTTAGTAGTATCATGCCATGCCTTTTTTCCATTATAAGTTCCTGTAACATCTTGTTTGATAGCTCTAAGCATTGCCACCTGATGTTATTTCCTGATAAGTCTGAAACTGTTATTATATGCAATCTTGCCATGTGTGTTTGAGCATGTTCTAGTGATTTCTGGAGATAGCTCAGTGTTCATGTTTTGTCATGCTTTACCTGTACATCATGTCCATGCCTTTTTTTATCATGTTATGGTGCTGTAGCATGTTGTTTTGATGCTTGCAATATGCCTAGTTGCTGTTTTGGACAGCTTGTCCTTTAAACGTATAGGGCGTGTGTTGAACCGTTGCTCCGTTTTGAGTGTGATCTATATGAAACTTGCTTGATTTTGCATGTAGCTTCATATTATCATGTTGCATCCTTGTTTTGAGGTGTTTGCTTGATGTTTGGATGCATTTTGCATCAATGCCATGTTTAACTTGTTTTGCTCATATCTTTTAGGCCGTAGTCTCGAATCTAATGAACTTTATATGTAACTTGACTAGAATCTCGTAGATCATCTTTGTGCATCTTAACTTGCTGTTTAACAACTTGAACATAAGGTTTATTCAGATCTGGACCAATTTCGAAATTTGCATATGAGGACTTACCGGTATTGTTATATGTTGTTCCCGGCCTCATTTAAACTTGCTTTGATGTGTTGATCGTGTTTGCATAATCTCTTGCCATGAGTAGCCCCATCTAGCCTTGTCATGCATCATGCTTGTTTTGCATCATGTCTTGTTCATGTGTGGTGTGTTTACCATGTTGTGTGCTTCTTCTTGTTAGTTCCTGTTTCGTTGCGATTGTGAGGATTCGTTCGTCTACGCTTGGTTCGTCTTCGTGGCTTCATCTTCTTCATGGACTCGTTCTTCTTCCTAGCGGGATTTCAGGCAAGATGACCGCTACCCTGGATCTCACTACTATCATTGCTATGCTAGTTGCATCGTTCTATCGCTATGCTGCGCTTCCTATAACTTGTTCTTCAAGCCTCCCCAAATTGCCATGAACCTCTAACCTTTGACACCCCTCCTAGCAAACCATTTGCTTGGCTATGTTACCGCTTTGCTCAGCCCTCTTATAGCGTTGCTAGTTGCAGGTGAAGTTGAAGGTTGCTCCATGGTGGACAGGATTTTGGTTGGGATATCACAATATCTCTTATATTATTAATGCATCTATATACTTGGTAAAGGGTGGAAGGCTCGGCCTTATGCCTGGTGTTTTGTTCCACTCTTGCCGCCCTAGTTTCCGTCATATCGGTATTATGTTCCCGGATTTTGCGTCCCTAACGCTGTCGGGTGATTTATGGGACCCCCTTGACAGTTCGCTTTGAATAAGACTCCTCCAGCAAGGCCCAACATTGGTTTTACCATTTTCCTCACCTATTACCTTTTTCCCTTGGGAGTCATGCATCCCAAGGGTCATCTTTATTTTAGCCCCCCCCCCCCGGGCCAATGCTTGTCTAAGCATTGGTCCAAACTAGAGCCACTTGCAGCGCCACCTCGGGGAAACTTGAGGGCTGGTTCTAGTTGTACGTAGTGCTCATCCGGTCGTGGCCTGAGACGAGATACGCGCGGCTACTATCAGGATGTCGCACGCCGGAGGTCTTGCTGGTCTTGTTTTATTGCTGTCGAAATGTCTTGTAGCCGGATTCCGAGACTGATCGGGTCTTCCGGGAGAAGGAATATCCTTCGTTGATCGCGAGAGCTTATCATGGGCTAAGTTGGGACACCCTGCAGGTTTGAACTTTCAAAAGCCGTGCCGCGGTTATGTGGCAGATGGGAATTTGTTAATATCCGATTGTAGTAAACTTGAAGTAAACTCTTCTAAAATACACCAACCGTGTGCGTAACTGCGTGAGTGTCTCTTTTCGGGTTGATCGAGAGGAGAACACGGTTTCGGGTTATGTTTGACGTAAGTAGGAGTTCAGATCACTTCTTGATCATTGCTAGCTTCACGACCGTTCCGCTTGCTCTCTTCTCGCTCTTATTTGCGTTGGTTAGCCACCATATATGCTTAGTCGCTGCTGCAACCTCACCACCTTACCCCTTCCTTTCCCATTTAAGCTTTGCTAGTCTTGATACCCATGGTAATGGGATTGCTGAGTCCTCGTGGCTCACAGATTACTACACCACCAGTTGCAGGTACAGGTTTGCGATGATCATGACGTGAGAGCGATGTTTGCTTGCATTGGAGTTCTTCTTCTGCTTCTTCTTCGATCAGGGGATAGGTTCCAGGTCGGCAGCCTGGGCTAGCAGGGTGGATATTGTTTGAGCTTCTGTTTATGATTCATCTGTAGTCGGATGTTGATCTTGTATGTTGCATTGTTGTATTCATGGGTCATTGTATGTATTGATTGTATCCCCACTATTATGTAATGTTGATGTAATGATATCCACCTTGCAAAAGTGTTTCAATATGCGGGTCTATCCTTGTTGGGACCTTCGAGTTCCTTTTGGATAGGGTCGCATATTGGGCGTGACAGTGGCCCTGCTGACGCTCTTCGTGAGGGCCTTGCCGGGTGGCCCGGCAAGGGCCTTGCCGTATTGCTGTTGTCCTGTGCAAGGATCTTGCCGGGGTCTTAGGGTTCCTCGGCAAGGATCTTGCCGAGGATCGCTGTCTTCTAATCCTTATCTCGATCTTGAATATGTCTTCGTAAAGATCAGATGCCATCACAGAGGTGCCTCCCAGCCCCGGCCCAACATGGTCGAGTAGTGTTGGAGACCGTGGGCTCGAGGGTGGCTTCGCTTCACAGGTGTTGAGCGTGCTGCCCGGCAAGGGTCTTGCTGGGCTCTTGGCCGAGGCCGTCCGGAAAGGGCCTTGCCGGGGGAAACTGCTTCGCCCCTCTGCTTCTTTGCCTTCTTGGTCTTGGTGTTGTTCTTGCTATCTTGGGCTTCGGTTTTGCCTTGCTTCACCTCCCCTGTTCTGATTAGTGTGGCCGTGGGCGCGGCTCCGACTGTCTATGCACAGGTAATGGGGCACAAAGGCGCGCCCCTTCTTTTCTACACCGACAGCTGGCTAGTGATATTTTTTCACTCTCTCTCTCTCTCTCTCTCTCTTTCTCTTTCCTCTCATTTACCTAGGAGTACGTGAAGAGCTTGGGCATTTGTTGCCTTCCACTATGTGGCCGATGCCATATTTCGCAAAAGTATGCCACATAATACGCATCGATCTCAAATCAAAAGATTTTGGCACCGCTCTCGTGATGTGAGAGAGTTGGAACCGCTGTGCACACAAACCCACATGTATAAACAAATCAATCAAACCAACTACACCAGCCTCTCACTCTCCCAAACAAGTGTTTTCTTATTGCCTCAGTCCTCTCTCTCTCTCCCACGCAAGTGTTTTTTCATTGTGTGAGTTAATTTGGCACCGGAGCAAAGTAGGTGATCCAGATTGGGGCACTAGGTGAGCAATGGAGGGGCATCGATGCCAAATGCATCACAAGTGAATTTGGCACGTGTTTTGGCATACATAGTGGAGGGCCGTTATAGCCCACTTTTGTACTACCTCTTATTTAGTATAAAATTTTGACCATATATTTATGTAAGAAAATGCCAATGCATGTCACCAAAAATTACACCATTTGAAATTATGTTCAAATACGAATCCAACGATATAGTTCTTAGTGACATGCATTAACATTTTGTCGATTAAATCTATGGTCAAATTTTGATACTACAAAATAGGAAGAGTAAACCAGGACGGAGGTAGTACTTTCTCTTAGGGTAACCATAGAGTTACTGGAGTAGTCTATGTTACTTTCCACTATGACTAACCTAGGCTACTATAGTAGTACAACAGAAAGACGATGCAGGTGATCACGTGAGAAAAAATACTAAAAACATTTCTTTCAGTGCAGTGCGTAGATGCAGTTTTGAACACTACACTTGTCATCGTAATTTGGGAAAATTACCAAAAAAATTGAGCTACATTGTGACTACCATTTACTAATAGGAAAGAAGTTCCACCTCGATGAGTAGCTTCTCCGTGCACGGAAAGCATGTAAGGAATCCAACAACTTGATCCAGATTGGGGCCGATAGATTTTATTGCCAAGATCTTCACTGTGCGCATAGACTAGGTCAAGCTTGTGGGAATCATTTTCTGGAAGACAGTCGTAAATACATCAAGAAGAAATTTAAAAATGTGAATTTCAAGAAGATGGAGAAGAAGATTAGTGTTGTACCTGAACGATTACGGATCCAATAAAGAGTTTGGAGAATTTGACAGACGAGTGCATCAACGCTGTCAATTTCGGCGCGTCAATGACCTTGATTTTTGTTGGACCTTCTATATCCAATACAAGCAATCTCTCAAGGAAAGGCGCATTCTCAATGACCATAACGTGGAATAGCTGGAGTGATCTCTTCCCAATTGATGTCTTGTTGTGGGGCCAGCAAGACACATAAATCCATCGGAGATTCGTCGAGGCGATGTGGAGGCTAATGAACCCGTGGATCTGCTCAAGACGAAGGTACTCGAGCGCAGTACAGCTGCGGAGTATGTGCTCCATAGCCTTCTTCGAGATGACAGCGTTGAAGAGGTCGAGCTGCTTGAGCTGAGGGAGAAGAAGGGAAGGCGCGACATTAATCTGGGGAAGATAGCAGGAGCTGAAGCTGGCGCGGCACAGCGTTGGCGCAAGGCGGAGCGCGAATGGCGGCAGAGAGCAACATCGTCCATCTTCAAAGCTGAGTCCTCGAGCTGATCTTGGGCGGGGGATAAGAACCACTCGTCGATCTTGGGTTGGACCTTGCAGTTGGTACTGAACATGCGGATGTCAAGGCGTTTGGCTGGCCCAGGGTGCGATGAAAGGATCTTGGAGACTGGGGCCATGTGTTTGCAAACCCCGTCGCAGAGGCAGCTATCGACGGTGAGGTTGAGGGGGACGCGGCGCCAGAGGGGGCGCCACCGCCGGGAGAGCGGGGTGGTCCGCACGGCAGATTTGGTGGGGAGGAGGCCGATGATGACGAGCAGCATGTCGTTGGGGAGGCTGCTGATGAAGTCCAGGCTCGCCGAATGCGGTTTTGGCTTGAACCGCCTCTGCTTGTTGGCTGCCTCACCGTCCATCTCAACCGGCAGCGACACCGGTGTACACGCGATGTCTTTGGTGTGTGTTGTGTCTTTGGTGTCTTGTGAGTGCGTCCTTCTGAGCATGCCGCCGCGCATTGGTGAATTGTGCGCAAGTGCGTCCTCCACGCGGAAGAAATGTGTCCTCAATGCACCCTCAATTTACTAGCGTGCGGGGTGCTACCCCGAGTGGTTTCAACTTTTTTTACTTCACCGCGTGTCAGATGGGCCTCTAGTTTACTTATTTTCACCCACTGCCACATGGGCCAGCACACGAAGATATAGAACACGAGCTGACAAGGCAGCATGTGGACTGGTTGACCGGTCAACTAAACAATATAGGGAGCTATACGCTGACACAGTGAGCGTATAATCCGTCGGAATAGAGTGTTCGTGTGAGAGGGGAGGCCCGTGAGAGATAGCAGAGAGAGAGAGAGAGAGAAAGAGCTACTCCCTCTGTTCGACAATGTAGTTCCAACATTTTTTTAAAAGTCAAACTTTCGAAACATTGACCAAGTTTATAAAGAAATTACTTATATCTACAATACCAAAGATAAATGATAGTATGAAGTAAGTACATGTTGTGATGATGATCATTCCAGATGTAAATGTTTTTCTCCACATATACCTGGTCAAACTTTTCTGAGGTTTGACTTTTGAAAACATCCATATGCTTATGGACATGAGAGAGTCCCTAACTAGAGAGAGAGAGAGAGAGAAATAGAAAGAGTGGGTGAAAAAAGTGTGTGTGCTTGTGTGAAAGACACATGGACAACACTCGATAAAAGTCGAGAAAAAATGTGTGTGTCTTATGCAAACATATCACACATGCATCTTTGACAACGGAAGCAAGGTGAGGAGATAGTGTGTGGTTGTTTGCAACCGAGAGAGCAAGACCCCTAGCACGTGGCCAAGAGGGGTCTGACAAACAAGGGAGAGAGGTCGAGAGAGACGTACGGAGAAAATTTAGACATGGGGAGGAGAGAGTGTATGTTTGTCATAGAGAGATCCCCTGCAGATCTTGATGGGACTGCATGGGTGGGAGATCGAGTGACAAGGTGTGTGCACGATAGAAGATACCCCGAGAGATATCGAGATATACATATAGGGGGGACAGCGTGTGCCTAATATTGAGTGAGAGACCATCATACCTGGCTAGCTAGGCATGAGGTTGTGTGTGTGTGCGTGTGAGATGGAGAGAGAACAAGGGAGAGAGATAGAGTTTTAGATGTGCCTATCGAGTGCGAGTGAGATATGCATGTGTATGTGTGACCCAGGTAGATGGAGAGTTTGAGAGAGGGGGGGAAGAGCTCCGAGACGCCAGAGTGGTGCGTGAGAGAGTTACGAGCAACAAGCCAAGGAATTTGTGTGCGTACGATGAGTGCACCCAAGATATCTAGCTTGGACTAGAGAATCATACATAGTGTGCGAAAAAGACCTATAGATGGAGTATATATGCATGTGAACTAGAAAGACCCCCCCCCCACACACACACAAAGAGAGAGAGAGGTGGAGAGAAAGCGAGAGGGACCAACAAGGTTTGTGTGTTGGGTGCGTGCGACAAAATTGAAGATTGTCGACGAGAGAGAGAGAGAGAGAGAGAGAGAGAGAGAGAGAGCAGGAGTTCAGGAGAGGGGGAGGTCGCATTTTATGCATCAAAGACTGATATAAACCATGTTTCGATATAAACTTGCATTCAAATATTTAAATTGGAGAACATGTTGTCTGCAATCCACACATGAACGGATATATTCGCATATCAAACAAGTTCATTAATTTGACTTTCAACATGTTCATGGAGTACTATAATATTGTACAACATGCTACTCGATTGAGGTGTTCAATTTTGGATTTAGTTCACTATTTTGACCTGGTGAACGAGCTATTTCATTGAATCGAGATATTTCATTTTGGGTTTGATTCCCGTTTTTGAGTGGGTCAACTATTTGTCATATAGTAAATCGCTAGCAACGAGCATGTAAAAACATTCACGAGCATCATCTCTCCATCTAAAAAAGAAGTGGCAAGCTAATATTTCAAAATTTGATTCGAATCGACTTGGTAAGGTAGACGTGGATGCTCGTTCTCCCAAATTTTGAATGAACCGTTAAACATCCTCTGCTCGGTGGAATTCGCCCGAGCAAATAAATGGGAGACGCGAAATTACCGTCCTATGTGGGACACACATTAATTGGCCCGTTGTACATCTAGTGTAGGTTCGTAACTTCATCCAAGCGCGCCTTCTCCTCGGCCGAAATGACATGTGCCAAATAATTCATAAACCATGGTCGGCAAAACATGCTCTCCTCGCCCAAAATAGCTCGCGCCTACTATTTCAAAACACGCTCTCCTCGCCCGAAATCGCCCGCGCCCACTATATTTCAAAACACGCCCTCCTCGCCCGAAATCGCTCCCGCCCACTATTTGGGGAGAAGCAAAGTTACTCTACTGTCCCCGACCCTCAGTACACAGACCCAAGCCGAGAAGCCTAAAGGCAGGGGTAGAACTGTAACGCCCCCTCACATTTTAGACAAATGCGTCCGTAAAACATGGTTCCACTCCCCTCCCAATCCTCCCTCCCCATTCATACCTCGTGGGCGCCAAATCACCTTCTCCCCGGAAGCTCCCTTCTCCCGAGCCGCGAAACCTCAGCCCCTCCTCCATGGCGCCCCCCATCGCTCCAATTTCACAGACGCCCTCCTCCCTAATGCCGGAGACGATGTCCATTTGCCGTCGTGCACTGGGCCATGTGCCTCTTACTCTGTGCTGCTGGAGCTGCCTCGACGACGGCCGCGTGAACCGTATCGGAGCCGATTCACCCCTGCCGTTGTTCACGGCTCCAACTTCGGATCCGTCCATAGTCCCGGCTCTGCTTCCCCGTAGCCGTCGACCGTCGCGACATCGCTGTTTCCCTGCCTCCGGTCGCCACCGCAACCGTGTCGGCCTCACCGACTCAGCAGTTGGACCTGCTTACTTCACCATGCCGCCAGACAGGTCGCACCCTCATCTCAAATCACTTTATTTTAGCATCAGTTGTCTGAATTTTTATTCTGGGCCAATCGATTCCCAATAGGAAGCAGCACCCCTCGAGGCGGCGGAGCTCCTAGGCTGCCGGTTGGCTGGTGTCTAACGTAAGGGTGCGGGGCCGCAAGTTCTCCGCGGAAGCAATGCTTAGATGGCTATCTTATAGTTGCTTGGGTTGAAGGTACAACCGCTTCCGGATCAGGATGAAGGGGAGTCTTTGTGGATTGGCCCGGGGGCGGCGCAACCACGGTAGTGCGGTGGGGCGGGGAGCGGGGTTTTGGCCGGGGCCACGGACGGCGGAGGCAGGCTGCTCTGCCGTTGGTCGCTGGCTCTTCGGGGAAGATTCCGAACAGTGTCAGCCGGGAGGCACAAGACGGCCATCAAGCCATCCGGCGTAGATCGGATAGTACCAAAATAAAATAAAATCATGTGACCCCAATTTAGTCTTCAGTCAACAGACGTGTGACCACTCTCGTACCTTGTTGTTGATCTCTTAGTGTATTTCTTCAGACCAAAGAGATGTGTCGTTCTTAACATTATGCGCTATCTGCATCTTCAGCCACACCGTCTTCCGACTCACTGCGGCTTCTCCAACAAGGGAAGCATACACCAGAAGGGAGCTATAGTCCCCAATCAACAGTTCCCTGCATCGAATGTGCGTGCCCGACATGGACATCCACAACAACTGCAGGGCCATCAACAAGTCAGCATATGATGCTCACTCCTATGGATGGCGGCCAGATAGGTTGTACCCTCATCTTACTTGTGTGCAACATTTTTGGCTTTGTTATTCATCTAAGCATGGAAAATAGATTATCACATTTCACTGTATATTCATGTTGATCTCTTACGGGTCTTGTTCAGGAGTTAACGTTGTTCCACAGTTCAGCTAAGATACTTGTTCTTTAGGTAACACTGTTCCATAGTTATCATCCATCAGCCAATGCTATCCCACAGGCTGGTGATTATAGTATTATACCACTTCTCGTATTACCTATGTTGTTCTTTAATACTTTTGTGTGCCATCTAGTTAATCTCGAGTACAAACGATACATATTCAGTAGCTTTAAATCTGTGTTCTCCCTTAAGTTTTTGAGACCTGTTATGCTAGTTAACCCCAGTCCTACTATTTATGCCGTCTCCTCTGTGCACTCATTACATAAATCTAACTACTAGTTGTCTTCCATGCATGTCGTATAATTACACACTGATATATCCACAAGAACCTCACGGAGCAATGTAAAGGCCAAATAACTTGATGTCAATGATACCCAATATGATGGAACATCTAAAGGCAGTTCTTCAGAAGACTTGCAGAAAGATGTTGAATCCTCTTCGCCCCACAAGGTCCTTGCTCTAACTTGGCCCGTGATATGGGTACAGCATGCATATAATGTCCTGGAGTGTATCTACTCTTTTGCAATGACATGTGCTTAGCATGCTGATCATGCATGTAAATATGTCATGCCTTCCTATTTTTCAGTACCTATTCCATTCATGATAACATGTTTTCAAATTCAAATCTTGTCATTCTACTCTATCGCAATGCCATCTGCTTAATTTGGACATCATGCTTCTGAATATCTTATGCATTGTTATTCATCAGTATGTACTTCATCTGTCTACCATACCATGTTCTTTTACATTGAAGTGTTGTTCTAGTGCTCTGTTCCAATGCCATATTAGTTTCCCAATCATACACGTGTATGTTGCTTTAGTTTTTTCTGTACGTATTCCGCTAGCATACAGTTTTACATTCAACTAGTTTTTTTACTGTGTTGTCCTGTCGCATCCCTAGCTCTTACACCATACTCCCTCCGTCCGGATTACATGTTGCCGAAATGGATAAAAAGGATGTATCTAGAACTCAAATACGCCTAGACCCATCCATTTTTTCCGGATGGAGGGAATACATGTCAATATGTCATGCCTTTCTATTCTTCAGTACCTATTCCATCTCTCTGATGTAGCATGTTTTATAATTGAAGCACCATTCTTCTATACAAGGCATGCAAGGGAAGACGACTATGTTAGAATCAAGGGTTACAAACCAGGTCTTTGCAAAAGATCCAAACGCCAGAGATAATAAACCAACTCCATTTTTCATAGATACTGCTCCGGCATAGAGAAACCCAACTCCAACTGATAATAAGCAGATTCCAGTGGCCAAAGAACTAGTCCACTCCAGTCCAACAAAAGAATGTCAACTCCATTCTAAGAAGCGTGCGTATCCTTGCATCATGAAATTGTATAGCATTCTGATCATATTTTCTACATGTTTCTTACCCATCTCTCTTTTAGAAAATAAGCTTAACAGATAGAAGAATTTCTGCACTGGTATCGTCTGTGAGGAAAGATTCTTGCAGGAATTCTCTATGCTCCAATGCAGATGTAAGTACCTATTGTATATTACTATATTTTTACATCAGCGTGTATTTTGTTAATCGGCGTGAATTCAACCTTTATCTGATCTAAATTTAGTTGTAGCAAAATGTATGAGTAAAGGCCACAATGTTGATTTTTGTAAGCAAAACAGCCTGGTAGTTTTGCATCCTGAGCTGCATGAGTGTACATGTCGTATCTCTTTTAGAAAATAAGGTTAAATGATAGAAGACTTCCTTCATTGGGATTGTATTCAAGGAAAATATCTTGCGAGAATTCTCTGTGCTCCAATGCTGATGTAAGTACCTGTTGTATATCACTATATTTTTACATCAAGATGTTTTTGTTAACCAAATGAATCCAACCTTTATCTGATCTAAAATTAGTTGTAGCAAAATGTTAAAGGTGCCAATGTTGATTTTTGTAAAGAAAACTGCCTGGTAGTTTTGCATACTGAGTCGCATGAGTGTACTATCTCATATCATGCACATTACTGAATTGTATTGTTGCTCTGGTTGCCCATTCATTCATTGTGTCAATGGTGCTTTTGTATTACCTTACTTGGCTGATGATAGCTGTGCCATATTGTGTTAATTTGGTGTTGGCTAGTTGCCCAAACGTTCGTTGTGCCAATGTTGTTTTCCTATTATCTGACTTGGCCAATGATAGCAATGCTAGTGTCTTAATTTGGTGCAGGCTGCTAATAAGAAGACAAACTCTGAAAACAGCAAGGCAACCACATTGTTTCTTTCCAATAAATCTAGGCCAGGTAATATGCCAATAACTCATGATTAATCTGATTGGTTCCCCTCCTAATTTATGTTATGATGCAGTGGTTGAGACACTCTCCACTATCAATAATACAAGCCTGCCAAAATTGCCATCTAAATCTGTTCAGTATCCCCTGTCTCGAATGCAATGGAAAAAAGTATGTCTGTGAACAAATTAATGGCTGAAGGAATGATGGAAATAGTGGAGGAATCAGAGGTGCAGAGTCGTGCGACACAACAACTGATCAATGTTTTCAGAGACAGTGTAACAAAGCAGCAAGAACTTGCCCACATGCTTATGGGCGTCATCCGTGCTGAGGTTGCAGATTGTGACGTTGTAGATCGTTAGGTTCTGTTCATTTATTTGCACTGGCATCAATCTTTGATTGCCCAGTGGATGTAATTTCCTGTAATATATGCTAGATGTGCAACGTTTTTCCCTGTATGCCGTACCTTTGCTTGATCGGTTTTGGTCATGTGCCTAATTTCTTGTCGTAATGGGCTCAAATTATCTAATTTGGCCTAAAGACATGTACGAACTTTAGTCGGCCCATTAAGTTAATGGGTCGTTACCAGGCCGAAAGTTAATGGCCGGCCCTCTTAACTCCAGGGTCATTAACAGGCCGACATCGAAGCAGGCAATAGGTGGGCCCAATTGATTTCACGGGCCGTTAACAGGCCGTTACTAAGTTCGGGCTACATATGGCCCAACTATCTTGTGGGCCTTTAGCGGCCGAAGAGACAACGGGCTTGTACTTTGGACCATGAAGAGCATGGGCCGCCAAGAGGCCGAAAAGTCAGGTCATATTGTAAATGGCCCAATCAGGTTGTGGGCCTTTAGCAGCCGAAGAGAAACCGGCTGGTATTGGACCATGAAGGGCATGGGCCGTTAAAAGGCCAAAACTCAGGTCCGACTACATATGGCCCAACTTATTTATGGTCCGTTAACAGTCGAAGGCACAGGGCGAGAATTGGCCCAACACTTAAATGGGTCGCTAAAAGGCCAAAACTCAGGTCCGACTACAAATGGCCCAATAGATATATGGGCCGTCACCAGGCTGAAAGACACACCAGGCCGGAAATTGGCCCAACACTTAAATGGGTCGCTAAAAGGCCGAAACTCAGGTCCGACTACAAATGGCCCAACTGATTTATGGGCCGTCAACAGGCTGAAAGACACACCGCGCCGGAAATTAGCCCAACATTTAAATGGGTCGCTAAAAGGTCGAAAGATGTACATCGTGAAAATTGGCCCATCCACTAAATGGGCCGTTAACAGGCCGAAATCTCGTCGGGCCGATATTTAGCCCAAATATATAGCGGGCTCGAACTGACGATGGGCTGCAATGGTGTCAAATCTGTAACGGGTCGTTGACGGGCCGAATTGGCACATCTCGTATGGGTCGTGGGCTTAAATGGACCTCGCACAAGTAGGCCTTATATGGGCTGGCCTGCTATTTTTTATTGGGCCGGCCTTTTTCACCGGAATGGGCCACTGTTGGGCCGTGACACGTGTTGACCTATCATAGGCGCCTCATGTCCAATGAGTGGATGACATCTGTCCCAACGGTGAGGCAACACGTGTTTCCTTCGGCCAATGATGATTTTACACGTGGAAAATCCCCATTGGTCCGGGCTGTTAACGGGTTATCGGATCCAAAACCGGACCTGATAGCTTAACGGTGTTCCGTTACGATGGATGCCACGTGTCGGTCACCCTTGACAAAAGCACTTCTGTGACGCATGATTTATTGTCATGGAAGTCTCCAGGGTAGCACAACCCACCAGGGCGCGCCTGGAGGCCCAGGCGCGCCCTGGTGGGTTGTGCCCACCTAGGCTGCCCCCGGACCGCCTCTTTACTCTATAAATACCCCAATATTCTAGAAACCCTAGGGGAGTCGACGAAAATCAATTCCAGTCACCGCAAGTTCCAGAACCACCAGATCCAACCTAGACACCCTCACGGAGGGGTTCATCATGTTCATTGGTGCCACTCCGATGATGCGTGAGTAGTTCTTTGTAGACCTACGGGTCCGTAGTTAGTAGCTAGATGTCTTCCTCTCTCTCGTTTGATTCTCAATACAATGGTCTCCTGGAGAACCACATGATGTAACTCTTTATGTGGTGTGTTTGTTGGAATCGGATGAACTCTGAGTTTATGATCAGATCTTATCTTTTTATCCATGAAAGTTATTTGAGTCTTCTTGATCTCTTATATGCATGATTGCTTATAGCCTCATATTTCTTCTCTGATATTTGGGTTTTGTTTGGCCAACTAGATCTATTTATCTTGCAATGGGAAGAGGTGCGTTGTAATGGGTTCGATCTTATGGTGCTTGATCCCAGTGACAGAAGGGGAATCGACACATATGTATCGTTGCTATTAAGGATAACAAGATGGGGTCTATTTCTACATAAATAGATCTTGTCTACATCAAGTCATCGTTCTTGTTGCATTACTACGTTTCTCCATGAACTTAATACACTAGATGCATGCTGGAGAGCGGTCGATGTGTGGAGTAATAGTAGTAGATGCAGGAAGGAGTCGGTCTACTAATCTTGGATGTGATGCCTATATGATGATCATCGCCTGGATATCGTCTTGATTATTTGAAGTTCTATCAATTGCCCAACAGAAATTTGTTTACCCACCATTTGCTATTTTTCTCCAGAGAAGCCATTAGTGAAATCTACGGCCCCTGGGTCTCTTCTCTAATATATTTGCCTTTGCGATCTATTTTATTTGCCTTTATTTTCAGATCTATCAACTTATTACAACTCTCTCACGTCTGTTTGCCAATTTTTGGCGCCATTGCCCGAAAGGGATTGGCAACCCCTTTAACACGTCGGATTGCGAGTATTTGTTATTTGTGTGCAGGTGTCGTTCACGTAGTGTTGCGTGATTCTCCTACTGGTTCGATAACCTTGGTCTCATCACTGAGGGAAATACCTACCGTCAATGTACTGCGTCATCCCTTCCTCTTTGGGGAAATACCGACGTGGTCTAGCAGACATCAATGGGCGGCCTCGACATGGTCGTGGGCGGCCTCCATCGTGGCTAGGGGTGCTAAGGCCGCCGCTACGGAAAGGACAGTTGCTATCCCCGAGTCAGATGTTGTTGCCGTCACTTGAGAACAACAGCGGCCGTTTGGGCTGCCTTGGCCGCCCGGTCGCAGATTGTGGCCACGTTCATGCACCTTGTTAGCACGCGCATGGCGGCTACGGCCGCGCTCTCGCTGGAGTCGGCCACCGAAGTTGCCCTCACGACGTCGGTCCACATCCCCATCTTTCACCGTCGATGATTGAACAGTGAAATGACATTTGGGGACCGAGCTAGTGTGCTTGACACGCCGGTTGTGGGCTGTAGCCGATGCACCTTCTCGCATAATCCATCGACGTACTATACTCCGAAGGTGCTCCAAGATATTTTGTACTGCATCTCACACGGTTTGTGATAATAAACTATGTGCGATCTACTTGATTTTTCATCTTGATTTGGATTACATAATGGGGTCATAGCGGCAATGGAGGGTGTTTGAATTGCTAGAACTTTTATCTGCAATGAACATGCAACTATATGTGTGTCGTAAAGAAATTGGAATTATTCAGGGTTCATTTGGACATTTTATACATTAAATTGGCTTTCTAGCCATTTCAGGTGCACAATTCAAAATTAAACTACATGCACATGCTCCGGTGCACCAACATGGGTTGTAAAATCATATATGTGTCCATGGGTTTATGCTTATGTCCCATGCAAGAAATGGGGATGAATTAAGAACACCACGGCAATGTGGCTCTCCGACAAATGTTGAGGTACTTGCTTTTGTAATTCTAGTAAATCCAAAACCAGTCTGAAATTCATGAACCTTGGCATGCTATCATGGAATGGCATCAACATGCTGGGGTAAAAAATATTGTCCCATTTGGGGCAGGTTATGGTATAAGCTTCTCACAAACCAGAGCTTCTTACAAGAAGCATCATGGTTCCGTTAGGGATACGTGTCACCTTTGTGGACAAATGATATTCGTCACCCCTTCTTGCTTTCAATTTTTTCCTGGTGTCAACATAAAACAACAGGAGTGTCGTGTTAAATTTTGGAATTTTTCAGGGATCGTTTGGACATTTTTATACATTAATTGCGTTTTCTAGGCATTTAAGTGCATAATTCAAAATTGAACTACATGCACATGCTCCAGTGCATAAAAACGGGTTGCAAAATCAAATGTGTGTCCTTGGTTGCAAGCTTAGGTCACATGCAAGAATGAGAATGAATGTCAAACACCTTGACACTATCGCTCGGTTGCTAACATTGAGATACATGGTTTTAAAATTCTAGTAAATCAAAAACTTGTCTGAAATTCATGAAACTTAACATGATATCATGGAACAGCATCAACATGTCGTGGTAAAAATATTGTCCCATTTGGGGCAGGTTTGGGTATAAGCTTCTCGCAAACCAGAGCTTCTCTCACAACAAGCCTGATGGTTTCCATAGGGAACGTGGCACCTTGGGGGACGAAACGGTATCTGTTGCCTCTTCTACTTTCAAAAAATTTCTCGTGTCAACATAGAGCAATAGGAGTGTTGTGTCAATTTTTGGTATTTTTCGGGGTTCGCTTGGACATTTTTATACATTAACTGAGTTTTTTATGCATTTATGTGCATAATTCAAATTTGAACTACATACACATGCTCCAGTGCATATTGATACGTCCATTTTGCACCATGCTTTTATATTGATATTTATTGCATTATGGGCTGCTATTACACGTTATATCACAATACTTATGCCTATTCTCTCTTATTTATAAGGTTTACATGACGAGGGAGAATGCCGGCAGCTGGAATCCTGGGCTGGAAAAGGAGCAAATATTAGAGACCTATTCTGCACAACTCCAAAAGTCTTGAAACTTCACGGAGCATGTTTTTGGAATATATAAAAAATATTGGGAGAAGAAAGTACCACAGGGGGGGGCACTAGCCAGCCACAAGGATGGAGGGGGCGCCCTACCACCTAGGCGCGCCCCCCGTCCTTGTGGGCCCCTGGCAGGCTTACGATGTCCATCTTTTGCTATATGGTGTGTTTTGACCTGGAAAAATCAGAAGGAAGCTTTCGGGACGGCGCCGCCATCTCGAGGCGGAACCTGGGCAGAACCAATATAGGGCTCCGGAGGAGCTGTTCTGCCGGGGAAACATCCCTCCGGGAGGGGGAAATCGAAGCCATCGTCGTCACCAACGATCCTCTCATCGAGAGGAGGGCAATCTCCATCAACATCTTCACCAGCACCATCTCCTCTCAAACCCTAGTTCAACTCTTGTATTCGATCTCAGTCCCAAAACCTCAGATTGGTACCTGTGGGTTGCTAGTAGTGTTGATTACTCCTTGTAGTTAATGCTAGTTGGTTTATCCGATGGAGGATTATATTTTCATATCCTTAATGATAATTAATACTCCTCTGATCTTGATCAAAAAAAATTTGTGAGTATTTACGTTTATTCCTGAGGACATGGGAGAAGTCTTGTTATAAGTAATCATGTGAATTTGGCATTCGTTCGATATTTTGATGAGATGTATGTTGTCTCTCCTCTAGTCGTGTTATGTGAACATCGACTACATGACACTTCACCTTTATTTGGGCCTAGGGGATGGCATTGGGAAGTAATAAGTAGATTATGGGTTGCTAGAGTGACAGAAGCTTAAACCCTAGTTTATGCGTTGCTTCGTAAGGGGCTGATTTGGATCCATATGTTTCATGCTATGGTTAGGTTTACCTTAATACTTCTTTCGTAGTTGTGGATGCTTGCGAGAGGGGTTAATCATAAGTGGGAGGCTTGTCCAAGGAAGGGCAGCACCCAAGCACCGGTCCACCCACATATCAAATTATCAAAGTAACGAACGCGAATCATATGAGCTTGATGAAAACTAGCTTGACAACAATTCCCATGTGTCCTTGGGAGCGCTTTGCATTATATAAGAGTTCATTCAAGCTTGTCCTTTGCTACAAAAAGGAATGGGCCACCTTGTTGCACCTTGTTTACTTTTATTACTTGTTACCCATTACAATTTATCTTCTCACAAAACTATCTGTCATCGACAATTTCAGTGCTTGCAGAGAATACCTTGCTGAAAACCACTTGTCATTTCCTTCTGCTCCTTGTTGGGTTCGACGCTCTTAATTATCAAAAGGACTATGATAGATCATCTATATGTGTGGGTCATCAAGACTCTTTTCTGGCACCGTTGTCGGGGAGTGAAGCGCCTTTGGTAAGTGGAATTTGGTAAGGAAACATTTATATAGTGTGCTGCAATTTACTGTGATTTGTTACTATGGAAAATAATCCTTTGAGGGGCTTGTTCGAGGTATCTTCACCCCGACCGGAAGAGCAAATAGTTTCTCCTCAACCTACCCCACCTACTGAAAATATTTATTATGAAATTCCTTCCGGTATGATAGATAAACTGCTAGCTAATCCTTATGTAGGAGATGGAACATTACATCCTGATATGCACCTAATCTATGTGGATGAAGTTTGTGGATTATTTAAGCTTGCATGTATGCCCGAGGATGTTGTCAAGAAGAATTTCGTCCCTTTATCTTTGAAGGGAAAGGCATTGACATGGTATAGGCTACTGAATGATATTGGATCATGGAATTACAACCGATTAAATTGGAATTTTATCAGAAGTTTTATCCTATGCATCTGGTTCATCGTGATCGGAATTATATATATAATTTTTGGCCTCATGAAGGAGAAAGTATCTCTCAAGCTTGGGGGAGGCTTAAGTCAATGTCATATTCATGCCCCAATCATGAGCTCTCAAGAGAAATTATTATTCAAAAAAATTATGCTCGGCTTTCTCATAATGATCGATCCATGCTCGATACTTCCTGTACTGGCTCCTATATGAAGAACGATATTGAATTCAAATGGGATTTATTGGAAAGAATTAAATGCAACTCTGAAGATTGGGAACTCGAGAAGGTAAGGAGTCAGGTATAAACCTTAAGTTTGATTGTGTTAAATCTTTTATGGATACCGATGCTTTTCGTGATTTTAGCATTAAATACGGACTTGACTGTGAGATAGTAGCTTCTTTTGTGAATCTTTTGCTACTCGTGTTGATCTCCCTAAGGAGAAGTGGTTTAAATATCATCCTCCCATTGAAGTTAAAGTAGTAGAACCTATTAAAGTTGAAGAATAAACTATTACTTATAATGTTGATCCTATTGTTCCTACTGCTTATATTGAGAAACCACCTTTCCCTCTTAGAATAAAGGGTCATGCCAAAGCTTCAAATGTGGTCAAAAAAAGTTATATTAGAACACCCAAACCCTCTGAACAAATTAAAGTTGAACCTAGTATTGCTATGGTTAAAGATCTCTTGGTTGATAATATTGATGGGCATATTATTTACTTCTGTGATGAAGCTGCTAGAATTGTTAAACCCGATATGAAAGATAAACATAGACCTACTGTTGGCATGCCTGTGGTTTCTGTTAAAATTGGAGATCATTGTTATCATGGCTTCTGATGTGGGTGCTAGTGTGAGTGCAATTCCCTATACCTTATATAAAAAATTATGAATGATATAGCACCTCCTGAGATAGAAGATATTGATGTTACTATTAAGCTTGCTAATAGATATACTATATCACCAATTGGGATTGTTAGAGATGTTGAAGTCCTGTGTGGGAAGATAAAATATCCTAGTGATTTTCTTGTTCTTGCTTCCCCACAAGATAACTTTTGTCCCATTATATTTGGTAGACCTTTCTTGAATACTGTTAATGCTAAGATAGACTGCAAGAAAGATATTGTTACTGTTGGTTTGGGGGATATGTTTCCTGATTTTAATTTCTCTAAATTTCGTAGACAACCCCATGATAAAGAATTGCCTAGTAAGGATGAAATTATTGGTCTTGCTTCTATTGTCGTGCATCCTAATGATCCTTTAGAACAATATTGTTAGACCATGAAAATGATATGTTTATGAATGAAAGAAGGGAAATAGATGAAGTATTCTTTAATCAAGGACCTATTTTGAAACACAATTTGCCTGTTGAAATCCTCGGAGATCCTCCTCCACCCAAGGGTGATACTCTGTTTGAGCTTAAACAATTACCTGATACTTTGAAATATGCTTATCTTGATGAAAAAAAGATATATCCTGTTATTATTAGTGCTAACCTTTCAGAGCATGAAGAAAAGAAATTATTGAAAACTCTGAAGAAGCATCGTGCCGCTATTGGATATACTCTTGATGATCTTAAGGGCATTAGTCCCACTCTATGTTAGCACAAAATTAAATTGGAGAAAGATGCAAACTAGTTGTTGATCATCACTGATGGTTAAATCCTAAGATGAAGGAAGTGGTAAGAAATGAAATACTAAAACTTCTCGAGGCAGGCATAATTTATCCTATTGTTGATAGTCAATGGGCAAGTCCTGTTCATTGTGTCCCTGAGAAGGGAGGTATTACTGTTGTTCCTACTGATAAGAATGAATTGATTTCTCAAAGAATTGTTACAGGTTATAGAATGGTAATTGATTTTCGCAAATTAAATAAAGCTACTAGAAAAGATCAGTACCCTCTATCTTTTATTGATCAAATGCTAGAAAGACTATCCAAGCATACACGTTTTTGCTTTCTAGATGGTTATTCTGGTTTCTCTCAAATACTTGTGTCAAAAGATGATGAAGAGAAAACCACTTTTACTTGCCCTTTCAGTACCTTTGCTTATAGATGTATGCCTTTTGGTTTATGCAATGCACCAGCTACCTTTCAAAGATGTATGACTTTTATATTCTCTGACTTTTGTGAAAATATTGTTGAGGTTTTCATGGATGATTTCTTCGTTTATGGAACTTCTTTTGATGATTGCTTAAGCAACCTTGATCGAGTTCTGCAGAGATGTCAAGAAACTAATCTTGTCTTGAATTGGGAGAAGTGCAACTTTATGGTTAATGAAGGATTGCCTTGGGGCATAAAATTTCTGAAAGATATATTGAAGTTGATAAAGCTAAAGTAGATGCTATTCAAAAGATGTCGTTTCCTAAAGATATCAAAGGTATAAGAAGTTTCCTTGGTCATGCTGGTTTTTATAGGAGGTTTATTAAAGACTTCTCTAAAATCTCTAGGCCTCTCACTAATCTCTTGCAAAAAGATGTTCCTTTTGTTTTCGATGATGATTGTGTAGAAGCATTTTAAATACTTAAGAAAGCCTTGATTTCTGCACATTTGTTTAGACACCTGATTGGAATCTACCCTTTGAAATTATGTGTGATGCTAGTGATTATGTTGTTGGTGCTTTTCTAGGACAAAGAGTTGATAAGAAATCAAATGTTATTCAGTATGCTAGTAAAACTCTAGACAGTGCCCAGAGAAATTATGCTACTACTGAAAAATAATTTTTAGCAGTTGTATTTGCATATGATAAGTTCAGACCTTATATTGTTGATTCCAAAGTAATTGTTCACACTGATCATGCTGCTATTAAATATCTTATGGAAAAGAAAGATGCTAAACCTAGACTTATTAGATGGGTTCTCTTGCTACAAGAATTTGATTTGCATATTATTGATAGAAAGGGAGCTGAGAACCCCATTGCAGACAACTTGTCTAGGTTGGAGAATGTTCTTGATGACCCACTACCTATTGATGATAGCTTTCCTGATGAACAATTAGATGTCATAAATGCTTCTCATAGTACTCCATGGTACGTTGATTATGCTAATTACATTGTTGCTAAATTTATACCACGTAGTTTCACATACCAACAAAAGAAAAAGTTTTCCTATGATTTAAGACATTACTTTTGGGATGACCCACACCTTTATAAAGAAGGAGTAGATGGTGTTATTAGACATTGTGTAGCTGAGCATGAACAGGAACAGATCCTACGCAAGTGCCACTCCGAGGCTTACGGAGGACACCATGCTGGAGATAGAACTGCACATAAGGTATTGCAATCCGGTTTCTATTGGACCACTCTCTTCAAGGATGCCTGTAAGTTTGTCTTGTCTTGTGATGAATGCCAGAAAATTGGTAATATTATTAGACGTCGGGAAATGCCTATGAACTATTCACTTGTTATTGAACCATTTGATGTTTGGGGCTTTGATTATATGGGACATTTTCCTTCCTCTAATGGTTATACACATAATTTAGTTGTTGTTGATTACGTTACTAAGTGGGTAGAAGCTATTCCAACTAGTAGTGCTGATTATAACACTTCTATTAAGATGCTTATAGAAGTTATTTTTCCAAGATTTGGAGTCCCTAGATATTTAATGACTGAAGGTGGTTCACATTTTATTCATGGTGCTTACCGTAAAATGCTTGCTAAGTATGATGTTAACCATAGAATTGCATATCCTTATCATCCTCAGTCTAGTGGTCAAGTAGAATTGAGCAATAGTGAGATTAAATTAATTTTGCAATAGACTGTCAATAGATCTAGAAAGAATTGGTCTAAGAAAATTGATGATGCATTATGGGCTTATAGAGTTGCTTATAAGAATCCTATGGGTATGTCTCCGTATAAAATGGTTTATGGAAAAGCATGTCACTTACCTCTTGAGTTAGAACATAAGGCATATTGGGCTATTAAAAAGCTCAATTATGATTTCAAACTTGCTAGTGAGAAGAGGCTATTTGACATTAGCTCACTTGATGAATGGAGAACCCAAGCCTATGAGAATGCCAAGTTGTTTAAAGAAAAAGTTAAAAGATGGCATGATAAAAGGATACAAAAGCGTGAGTTTGATATAGGTGATCATGTTTTGCTATACAACTCTCATTTAAGATTTTTTGCATGAAAGCTTCTCTCTAAATGGGAAGGCCCCTACATTATCGAGGAGGTCTATCATTCCGGTGCCATAAAAATCAACAATTCCGAAGGCACAAATCCGAAGGTGGTAAACGGTCAAAGAATCAAACATTATATCTCAGGTACTCCCATAAATGTTGAGACCAATATTATTAATACCGTAACACTGGTGGAGTACATAAGGGACACTTTCTAGAACGTTTCAGACTCCAAAAAGGAATAGGTATGTGGTACGGTAAGTAAACCGACTCCAAAACGTTTCCAATGATATTTTTTTCTATGTTTTGGAATATTAAAAAAATAGGAAAATTAAAAGTAGTCAGAAGGAGAAACGAGGCCACCACAAGGGTGGAGGGCGCGCCCCCCGTCCTTGTGGCCACCTCGTGTGCCCTCCGGGCTCCGTTTTCTTGCACGATACTTCTTTTGGTCGGTAAACATTCATTATATAATCTCCCAAAGGTTTTGACCACAGTACCACAACCAAACCCTCTGTTTTTGTTTTGAGTTGTTTCTGCAGCAGATTTGGAGCAATATGTCTTTGCAAGAGTTGGTCGGGGAGAGTCGTGTATCTCACCTGACACTAGGCCCAAGAGCATACAGCGAAGCTAACCACTTCGGGCAAGCGACGGAGGAAGAGATGGAGGCTGACCTGAAAAGAGTGGATGCCATGGAGGAGGATCAAGAAGTCACCTCTCGTCTTCAAGCTAGATTCATGATGGAGGAACTTCAGAGCGCAACAATACCAAACTCGGTCATCCCTCCTAATGCTAGATTTCTCTCTTATGAAAATATGAAAAAGAGTGTTCGTTTTTCTCCCGCAGCTATGAAATATCCTTGGGTGATTGGAGCTCTAGCCGTCAGGGTAAACTTCACAAGGAAATAATGGATCTTAAGCAGCAAAATAATAATCTCGAGGAGGAGAATCACATCTTAAGGAGAATCATCGCCAAGAATATCACATCATCACCCCTGAAGAAAGAGATCTAAGTACATGGGTATGGGCACTCCCCTTGGCAACTGCCAAGCTTGGGGGAGTTGCCCTGGTATCGTATCACCATCACACCTCTATCTTTATCGTTTTTCTTAGTTCAATCCTTTTGGTTATATCTTGATCTAGTAGAATAAAGATTTTTGTATGATCTAGCTTTGAGTTTTATTTCGATCTCTATCTATGTAATCGAGTCCTTGAGATATATAATAAAGAGTAGTCTTGAGTTAAGGGCTTTGCTTTCTTGCTATGAACTTGAGGGAACTAAATAAAAGAAAGAAAGAAAAAAAATATCATATATTAATATTATGGAGAGTAATGACTTAACATATAAATAGTATGTTGAATAAAAGTTGTTGAGAGTTGACAAACATACTTTTGGTTATTGTTGCAATTAATAGGAAGTAATAAAGAAAGAGAGGCTTCACATATAAATATACTATCTTGGACATCTTTTGTAATTGTGAGCACTCATTAAAATATGACAAGCTAAAAAGTTGATGTTAGACAAGGAAGACAACATAATGGGTTATGTTTTCTTATATCCGAATAGAAGTTATATTGTCATGGATCATCCAACATGTTGAGCTTGCCTTTCGCTCTCATGCTAGCCAAATTCTTTGTACCAAGTAGAGATACTACTTGTCCTTCCAAACATCCCTAAACCCAGGTTTGCCATGAGAGTCCACCATACCTACCTATGGATTGAGTAAGATCCTTCAAGTAAGTTGTCATCGGTGCAAGCAATAAAAATTTCTCTCTAAATATGTATGATCTATTAGTGTGAAGAAAATAAGCTTTATACGAACTTGTGATATGGAAGAAATAAAAGCGATAGACTGCATAATAAAGGTCCTTATCACAAGCGACAATATAAAGTGACGTTCTTTTGCATTAAGATTTTGTGCATCCAACCATAAAAGTGCATGACAACCTATGTGTCCCTCTGCGAAGGGCCTATCTTTTACTTTTATCTTCTACCCTTATACAAGAGTCATGGTGATCATCACCTTTCCTTTTTATACTTTTTCCTTTGGCAAGCACTATGTGTTGGAGAGATTCAGATATATATATATCCACTCGGATGTACATTATCATAAAGTATTATTGTTGACATTACCCTTGAGGTAAAAAGTTGGGAGGCGAAACTATAAGCCCCTATCTTTCTCTGTGTCTGATTGAAACTTTGAACCCATAAGTATTGCGTGAGTGTTAGCAATTGTGAAAGACTAAATGATAGTTGAGTATGTGGACTTGCTGAAAAGCTCTTTAGTTGACACTTTCCCATGTTATGATAAACTACAATTGCTTCAATGACTGAGATCATAGTTTGCTAGTTTTCAATGAAGTTTCTGATTCATACTTTACCTTGTGAACGAATAACTTTAGCATAAGAATTTATATGGCATTATGTTAGTGTTCTAAAGATGATCCTGATGCCCTCATGTTCGTATTTTATTTTTATCGATACCTCTATCTCTAAACATGTGGACATATTTTTTTGATATCGGCTTTTGACTGAGGACAAGCGAGGTCTAAGCTTCGGGGAGTTGATACGTCCATTTTGCATCATGCTTTTATTGATATTTATTGCATTATGGGCTGTTATTACACGTTATATCATAATACTTATGCCTATTCTCTCTTATTTTATAAGGTTTACATGAAGAGGGAGAATGCTTAAATGGAATTTTAATGAAAAGGAGCAAATATTAGAGACCTATTCTGCACAACTCCAAAAGTCCTGAAACTTCACGGAGCATGTTTTTGGAATATATAAAAAATATTGGGTAAGAAAGTACTAGAGGGGGGCCTCCAGCCAACCACAAGGGTGCAGGGCGCGCCCCGCGTCCTTGTGGGCCCCCTGGCAGGCCTCCGATGCCCATCTTCTGCTATATAGTGTGTTTTGAACTGGAAAAAATCAGAAGGAAGCTTTCGGGACGAAGCGCCACCGTCTCAAGGCGGAACCTGGGCAGAACCCATCTAGGGCTCCAACGGAGCTGTTCTACCTGGGAACATCCCTCTGGGAGGGGTAAATTGAAGCCATCGTCATCACCAAGGTTCCTCTCATCGAGAGGGGGTCAATCTCCATCAAAATATTCATGAGCACCATCTTCTCTCAAACCCTAGTTCATCTCTTGTACTCAATCTCGGTCCCAATGTGACGCCCCTGATTCAATCGTACACTAATCATGCACGCAAACGTATACGATCAAGACCAGGGACTAATGGGAAGATATCATCTCTAAAATAAAATAAGTCATACAAGCATCATAATACAAGCCAGAGGGCTCGAATACAAGTGCTCGATCATAGACGAGTCAGCGGAAGCAACGATATCTGAGTACAGACATAAGTTAAACAAGTTGCCATAAGATGGCTAGCACAAACTAGGATACAGATCGAAAGAGGCGCATGCCTCCTTCCTGGGATCCTCCTAAACTACTCCTGGTCGTCGGCGGTGGCCTGCACGTAGTAGTAGGCACCCTCGGTGTAGTAGGAGTCGTCGAAGGTGGCGTCTGACTCCTGGGCTCCAGCATCTGGTTGCGACAACTGAGAAGAATGGAAAGGGGCAAAAGAGGGATGAAAGCAACCATAAGTACTCATCCAAAGTACTCGCAAGCAAGGATCTACACTACATATGCATGGGTATCAGTGTAAAGGGGCAATATCGGTGGACTGAACTACAGAATGCCAGAATAAGAGGGGGATAGCTAGTCCTGTCGAAGACTACGCTTTTGGAAGCCTCCATCTTGAAGCATATAGAAGAGAGTAGATGGTAAGTTCACCAAGTATCATCGTATAGCATAATCCTACCTGGCGATCCTCTCCTTGTCGCCCTATGAGAGAGTGATCACCGGGTTGTATCTGGCACTTGAAAGGGTGTGTTTTCTTAAGTATCCGGTTCTAGTTATCATAAGGTCAAGGTACAACTCTGGGTCGTCCTTTTACCGAGGGACACGGCTATTTGAATAGATAAACTTCCCTGCAGGGGTGCACCACATTACCCAACACGCTCGATCCCTCTGGCCGGGCACACTTTCCTGGGTCATGCCCGGCCTCAGAAGATCAACATGTTGCAACCCTACCTAGGCTCAACAGAGAGGTCAGCACGTCGGTCTAAATCATAAGCGCGTAGGGGTCCGGGCCCATCACCCATTGCACACTTGCACGTTGCGAGGGCGGCCGGAAGCAGACCTAGCCTCCCTAATACAAGAGCAGGTGTTCCAGTCCAATCCGGCACGCGCCGCTCAGTCGCTGACGTCAACAAGGCTTTGGGTGATACCACGACGTCGAGTGCCCATAACTGTTCCCGCGTAGTTGGTTAGTGCATATAGGCCATTGGCCAGACTCAGATCAAATACCAAGATCTCGTTAAGCGTGCTATTTTGAAGTAACCGCGGACGCCGACCAAGGCCAGTCCCACCTCTCACCTAGGTGGTCTCAACCTGCCTTGTCGCTCCGCCACAAAGATCCACCCAGAGGGCCATCGGGACAAATGCCCTTTTACCCCCAATATGTGAATCACTCGCGGGTACTCTACGAGCCGACCCGACTTTAGTCACCACATGTATCATATATTATGTATATAAGTATATACCCGTGATCACCTCCCTAGTGATCACGGCCTGATAGTATAGCATGGCAGATGGACAAGAATGTAGGGCCACTGATGATAAACTAGCATCCTATACTAAGCAATTAGGATTGCAGGTAAAGGTAACAACAGTAGTAGCAAAGACAGACTATGCAGCAGAATAGGACTAACCGAAAGCAGTAATAAGCTACACTACTCTAATGCAAGCAGTAGAGAGAAGGAATAGGCGATATCAGGTTGATCAAGGGGGGCTTACCTAGTTGCTCTAGCAAGAAAGAGGGGTCGTCGTCGATGTACTCGATCACGGGGGTATCGGCGGCGGTCTCGAGGTCTACCGGAAAGAAGTAACGGAGCAGGAACACAAATAAATAATAGAGCAATCAAAGCAACACCAAGCATAACATGGCAATACGCGGTGCTAGGGGTGACCTAACGCGGTAGTAGGCGATACCGGCGAAGGGGGGGAAACATCCGGGAAAGTATTCCCAGTGTTTGAGGTTTTCGGACAAACGAACCGGAGGGGGATTGTTGCATGTTTGCTATGCTAGGGATGTTTGGCGGACGATCGGACTGCGTATCAGGATTCATCTCATCGTTCTGAGCAACTTTCATGTATAAAACTTTTTCATTCGAGCTACGGTTTATTTATTATGATTTTTCCAAGTTTTAGCAATATTCTAGAATCATTATTAATTCGAAATTAAATAGCTATAAATGCTAGGTGCACCTAGCTCTGCATACACAGAAGTGTAACAGAGGCTGACAGGTGGGCCAGGGGGTCCCAGTTGACCAGTCACCATTTGACTGGTCAACAAGGGGTGGGGGCCCCATGTCATTGACGGTTACATTAACTAACAAGTAATTTAGTCTAACTAGGTTATTAGGCTAATAAATTTTATTTAGTTTAATTAAACCTATCTGATTAAGGTAATTAATTAATCATATAATATCATTTATATACATATTAATCTTTATTTATTTCTTTTTCTCTTAACAGGGGGTCGGGCCCCACCTGTCATAGGCCCAAATGGCCAAGCGGGCGGGTGGCTTAACAGGCACGTCCGCCCGTGGAGGCCAAACCCGCCTGGGCGCAGCGCGAGACCGAAGCCATGGCGAGGCGGGCCGGCGAAGGGGAGGTGGTCGGCGGCCAGGTGCGGTGGTGGCTGGGGCGGACGGTGGAGGGGTAGGGCCACGAGCTACGGTGGCGGGTACCGAGCAGCGGCAGAAGGAGGAGGCGACGGTATGCGAGGGAGGGGTCGTGCGGGCACGAGCGGCCGCGGGGAGGAGCAGTGGCACCGGTGGAAGCGGGGCGCGAGCGGGCGGCCGGGTGTGGCAGTGGCAGACGCCGGCGGAGCCGCGTGCGGTGGCGTGTGGGGAGGCGCAGGGTGTGGGCGAGGCGGTGCCTCGATCCCGGGCGCTGGCATGGTCAGGTGTTGTCGGGGACGACACCGGTGACGAGCAGAGGGCGAGAAACGGCACGAGAGAGGCGAGCGACTGCTGGCACGCCGACGCAACAGGCAGCAGCGGTCAGCGGGCGAGCGGCAGCGATGCGGAGCGGGGAAGCGAGCGAAGGCTAGCGCTGGAGCGGAGCGAGGGTCATGGGAGCCGCTGTCGACGGGCGGGCGCGAGCACCCGGAGCTGCGGGGGAGAGCAAAGGCAAAGATGACAACAGTGGTCGAGCACGCAAGGCCAAGGCCATGGACATGCACGAGCAGGGCAAACAGGCACGACAACATTAGTGGTTTAATCAACGGCAGCAAAAGCAGCAGTAACCAACAGCAGCACAAAGCAGCAGGCAGAGCAAGAAAAACAGCAGGAAGCAGCGGCGACAATAGCCACTAGCAGCGCAGGCAGGGCGTCGAGGGGGGAAACAGAGGGGGATCACCACGGAGCTCACCTAGGAGCACAGGATGGCTCGGTGGAGGTTTAGGAGCAGTACAGGTGTGGACCGGCGCGACGGACCTCCGGTGGCCGAAGACGAAGCCGAGGCCGATGACGACGTCGTGGTAGCTCCCGACTCGATCCGTTCCTTGCAGTCGATGCGGACAGGGCCAGCGGAGCTCCCCGACACGTGGTTAGACGAGGGGGCACTGAGGGAGCGCGTGGACCATGGAGGCCATGACGGCAGCAGCTCGGCCTTGCATGAGGAGGAATAAGGGGGCGCGAGGAAAAGAGGAAAGTGAGCTAGGGTTTGCCCAAAGGCGTCGGGGTGGAGTTTTTAACCAATCTAGGGCTACAGTGGTGTCGCGGTGGCAGCATCCGCGCGACGCACAGCAACGGACGGCGATGGCGTGCTCAGGCTCCGTGCGGTGACGAGAAGGGGAAGAAAGGCCGAGGTAGGTGGATTGGGCCATACTGTGGCTTCAGTTGGGCCAAGTGCACAGTCCAGCTTTGCCATTTATTCTTTTCTATTTTATGTTTTTCTTTACTCTTTTTACATTTTCTGTTTTCTTTCTCGTTTTATTTATTTTAGTTTTATAGAATACCATGTTATCACCTAAAGTAGTATCATTAATACAGGCTACTGCCAAACTTAGTTTGGACCCAAAATAAATTAGTTTAATACTTTCATCATTTAAAAAGTTGTTAAATTATTATTTTAGCCATTGTTTTTAACTAGTTTAGGGCATTTAAACACTCTATAAAAGTGTGGTTTCTCCACCATTATTACTTATGAATTATTTGACACATCCAGAACATTTTAGTTTTAATATTTGAAACTTTTTATTGTTTAACTTGAATTTGAATTTTGAATCCGGACGGGATTGTATCATCGCGAGATTAACAGCAGTAATCATGGTGACGTGGCATCATTAGTAGAGATTACTGTAGCTTAATTATTCAGGCGTCACAGTTCTCCTCCACTACAAGAAATCTCGTCCCGAGATTTAAGAGGTGGGTAAGGGGGAGGTTCTCGCTACGAAATTCTAGCGAGTCTTCTCGGTCTTGGTTGCTCTTCTTGAAGAGGTCGATCCATTATGTTGATGTCTTCATTTATCTGCTTCGGGTCATCACGATGAAGTTGTCTTCCTTTCTTCGAGAACTCCATCGTACTTATGGATATATAAGGGGCAGCTCGGCAACGATAGAATGTTATAAGGGTAATAACCTGGGGTTAACCCATGAATGAGCATAGGAGTACCTCTCGAGTTGGAACTTAGGAAATACATCAAGAGAGATACAAGTAGGCATGAGAATCTTCAAGCGGGTAGGTAAACATTCGATGCCTGAAATAGAGTATGAGAGGGGTGCAGAGCAACGGGAATAGGTATCGAGTCTGACTCCAAAATAGGTGATAATAAGGTGGCTCATGAATCTCATTCAAAGCCAAACGGTTGGAATAACTTTGGAAACAGGGGTATATAAGAGAGTCAGGTTTTGATCATGTGGAACTGTGGGTTATGGGCCCACCATGTGGGTTAAAAGAAGGAAGGGTGTTGACATATTGCACGGTCATGATAGCAAGGCATGTCAGAGAATAACCGGTCAGTTATGTTGGCAACAGCGTTGGTACCAAGGGCGAGGGACGAAGAAAACCATTTCCTGCTCGCTGAAACGAGATGGACCAATAGTCAAGGTTCTCGTCCATCGGTGGTTACCGGAATGCTATCAACAAAAGCAAGAGGGTCTTACTGACACGGTTGTACACCAAGGTGTTTACATATGCAGAAGAATACTACTGCTTAGATCATATAGATGACAAGAAAGGTTAAACAAAACAATGGAAAGGAAAAGTGATTAGTATACTAGTCAGAACAATGAAGGAAATTGTGGTTATACTCAAGTATCAAGAGTATATCTTTCCCATCCATGTCAGGACAGCAAGTAGACGACCAATTAAGTAAAGGGGCAATGGATTTCATGATGTTACCCATACCACGGTGTTTGGATAACCGACTAAGAAACATTTAGCATTGCACTTCAAATGTTCTTATTGATGACCGGAGTACCAGAGACATGCTTCGAGATAGCATTGACATGGTCTTCAAGCAAAGGTCGGACTTTGGATACACAAAGGATCCATCATGATAAACTTATATATTAAGTCTTACAATTTCAGCAAGGAAAAGATGAGAATGTGGCTGATGGGCTCAACAACAATTCTTCGAGATTTCCATAAACAAGGATTTCATAATTATGTGAACAAGGTGATAGCATTGGGCATCCCAAGGTGTGAAATGGGGTATGTTCGGGGAGAATATCCACAATTAAACATTGATCGAAAAGTGCAACTGGAAATATGGACTAAATAGCATGATCAATGTTAGAATGGTGATTCAAAACCAATAGACTAAGAATGAAATTATCGCCCGTTGGCTCCAAGCAATAGGGTTGCTAGAAGTTTTGAATTTCACACATCATAGTTTATTTGTCGGTATTTCGGTTAGAACAACACGGAGACCAAGAAATGAATGGAGATGGCGATAAGTATTACTATATCAAGAATTCTTAAGAGGTGGTGAAATTCTAACAATATTCTTGGCATAAAAGATGATAATACTCCAAGGTAGAACATAAAATAGGTTGGATAGCAAGGAGCTCATGGTACAACACAAAACAAGAACAAGTATAGTGTTGGAGGGAAAGAAGAATGTTCTCGATGATAACACAAATCCTCGAGGGGCAAGGATGGTATTCCACATCATGAATTAGATTGATATCCTGGAAGAGATCAGAATGTTGATGATGATCATGAAACATTTGTCGAGAGGTTTCATGAAGATGTAATCGATCATCGACGACATAAAGCAAAAGGACTGATGCAGCTAAAGATTATTGGAACCACAGATACGACACAAACTCGAAATTAAGTTTGTTGTTCGAGGTGGGACGATAAGATGAGGAAATCGATGTAGGCTTATCTCATCATCAAAAGTTGTGCTCCAGGATTAAGAACCAGGTAACACAGATAAAATCAGCACGATAATGATATAGCCAATCAGGCTAGGAATGATGTGATCGGATACGAACTAGTAAGCAAAGAAGATTGCTAAGAATTGTTGAATCGCAGAGCGGACGTGATTCAGTTATTGGTGTCCTTGAGTGTCTAATAACTCAGAGCCCGTGAAAAATTGGAATCAGTGAGAATGTAGTACTCGATAATAAAAGAACTCATAAGAAGTTATGCAGTTCCATGATAATCTCGATATACCAGGGGGTAATACTCGATGACAGATCAAAGTAGAGATTGGATTGGGGTATTTCTCTGCAGAAGACAAGTGCTTAAACGTGCATGACAAATGGTATTTAAAGGAGAACATGGTCGGATCCCAGATATAAGATGAACAAATACCAAGGGAATAAATAATTTAAGAGAAGCTCTAATGATAAGATCTACATTAAGTCCATGGGCATGAACACAAAGTTCAAGGTCGACTCCCACTTCTCCAATGCATGACCACTCATTCACTGCTCTAGTAAAAATGAATTGAGTGTGAGAACCTACCTGGTGAATTACCAGAGGAGTATGACCCGTGAAAACTTTCGGGTTCGCACTGATTAAGGAAGGCATAAGTTCAACCCATCGGGGCATCTTGAAAACATATACCACAAGCTTCAAGAGTAAATATCACCATCTCGAGAGTAGAGCATGGTTGGCCAAATCAGAGAATAGGATTTACAAATGGAATATGTATCAAGGAAAGAACTACTCGAGGTTTTTCGTATACGAAGGACACTGTCAGATGATAATTCAACAAAGGATCTGACGGTCCACAACAGAGTTGATGTGAGCATCGGCACACAACTAGAGGAAGAAAACAATGCAAAGACATTGGATTATAGAAACAACCGACTAATTCAAAAGCTCAAATGCGAAAGAATTATGATTTCCAAATCAAGGGATCAGAAGCAAACACTTTGATTAAGGATGGATAAGTTGAGAAGGCTTAAGGTACAATCGATGGCAATTTGATTAGTCGAGATCCATCTCATGTTTAAAATGACGTCTGAGCCGGAAGGATGAATTCTAAGATCTGATTGAGGATTGCGAGCATTTGCAAAATATGGAATCAAGGGACTCGAAATGATAGTGACAAAGGACATCAACAAAGATTGCTAGAGATATGGAATTAACCATAGTGTCGGAAGGCAAGGAATTCAGGAGCAATAGGTTTCAGAGGATTTTCAGAAAACCAAATAGTATCTCGAAGAATTTTGTGAAACGCAAGAACAACTTGGAATGAATAAATCCTCGATAAGTGTGAGGAATTATGTGTAGGTGTAATCATGAAGAAACTGCAAGGCAGTAAGCACAAAGGCTTCTCGAAATAGCGGGAAGTAGTTCAGGGTATTCTGTACTAACAAGAGTAATCGAGAATGAAGGTATGGGTGGCAAATATAAGTAGCTATCCATAGGGATGTCTCGGTGGTAGGAAATTTCAAACCCGATGAGCAAAAGTTCTCGAAAGAACATTAGAGAGTATCTTCGGAATCTTCTGGTGCAGCAGGCGATCGTCTATAATAAGGGGCTCTCCGGGTGGAAGTGATCATGAGATCCTAATGTTACAGTTAGCAAGATTCATTTAACCCGAGTAGAAGAGATACCAGAGTCCCAGAGTATAGGCTAGAAATAAAAGATCCTAATACCACCCAATGGTGAAGTGGGCCCGTAAGCCACACAGCCATGTTAGTAAAAGTTTTTCAATGACTAAACTCAACTTCGGCCAAGGAGTTGGAAAGGGGGATTCCTATAGGCAGTTGGCTCTTATACCAACTTGTGATGCCCCCAATTCAATCGTAAGCTAATCATACACACAAACGTGTACGATCAAGATCAAGAACTCGCGGGAAGATATCACAACACAACTCTAAAATAAAATAACTCATACAAGCATCATAATACAAGCCAAGGGCCTCGAGGGCTCGAATACAAGTGCTCGATCATAGACGAGTCAGCGGATGCAACAATATCTGACAGTACAAAAAAAAGACACATCTGTGACATTTTGGGCCGAAAGAAAAAAAACTATCATGCTTATGACACTTCTATGACGATAATTGTGACAAAACCCGGTATCATCATAGATGTGGTGGGCTCCTACTTCTATGACAAAAAATCATGACAAAAAATCTATGACAAAAAATCATGACAAAAAATGGGCTTTTTGTCCTGGGCGGGCCGGAGACGCAGCTCCATGACATTCTTTGGGCCGTCCATGACGAAGAAAATTGTGGTAGAAGCGAGGGAGAGGAAAATATCAGGGGAGTTCCCGGTTAAGGTGGGTGGTCGGGGGCCGAGCGATGCGCATTTCTATTGTACGTACGCGCGTGTGTGCGAGGCGTTGCGCTCTAACTGAACCTGAGTGAGGCGTTGGGCTCTAACTAAACCCGAGCGATTGCACTGCAGGCTACGCGTTACTGAACCCGGGCGATCGATTGATCCCTTGCTGTTAACTGAACCCGATCGAGTGATTCCTTCACTACTGCTGCTAACTGAAGCAGGTCGATGCTGCATCTGGATGAACAGTGAGCGTTGTTGGGGGGTTTGGATGAACAGTTCCCGGTAGGGGGTTGGATGAACAGGACCCCGTGGTAGTAGAGGCCGTTACCGCTGGATGAACAGGACCCCGATCGATCAAGCCGGTGGATGAACAGGACCCCGTGGAGGGCTGGATGAACAGGACCCCGTGGAGGGCCGGTTGAACAGTAGCCGGTGGAGGGCTGGTTGAACAGTAGCCGGTGGAGGGCTGGATGAACAGTAGCCCGTGGAGGGGTGGTTGAACAGGACCCCGTGGAGAGGGTTGGTTGAACAGTAGCCGGTGGAGGCTGGATGAACAGGAACCCGTGGTTGAACAGTCGACGGTGGAGATGAACAGTATCCGGTGGAGTCCCGTTTTGCGGTACGCCACACCCCTCCAGATGAACATGACCCCCGTTTCGACCGTAGCGCTCCAACAGAAGTCTGTTTCCTCCGTTTTGCGGTACGCCACACCCCTCCCGATCAACAGGACCCCGTTTCGACCGTAGGAGGTCTGTTTCCTCCGTTTTGCGGTATGCCAGACCCTTCCCGATGAACAGGATCCTGTTTCCACTGTGGCCGGTCGAACACAAGGCCGTTTCCTCCATTCTGTGGCATGCCAGGCCTCGTTTCCATCGGCTGTTCCGTCCAAGCCGGTTGGCTCCCGATGAACAGGACGCGTTCCGTTGCCTCCCGATGAACACGAGGCGTTCCGTTGCCTCCCGATGAACACGACGCATTTTGTTGCCTCCCCATGAACACGAGATAACGCAGTTTTTCTGTTCCGACCCAGCCACAACCATGTACACGAGTCGTGGCCGTACGTATGCGCGAGTAGGCGTTCGAGACCTCGCCAGATGTGTACGACATGGTCAGATTTACTTTCTTGCACCACGCCGCTGTACATACGTGTACATGCTACGTCGCGCGCCTCTACTATCGCGACGGCGCATGTACTACCACACCGCGCGCCTCTACATCGACCAAGATGTACGCATATCGTCATGACCAGAATGACAACGCTACGTACGCCTCGACCGGGTGGGTCCCGACTGTCAGGCACTTCCTTGCGTGCGAAGATGTAGCAGGTGGGTCCTAGTAGTCAGGGGGAAACGTTTTTTTCGTGAAATATGGTGGCCCGTCCGGTGGGTCCCTGCTGTCAGGTGGAGGAATCATTATTTTCCATGTAATAAGGAGGCACTTCCTTGCTGCGGTCGTGGACAAAGCCCATGATACGCGTCAACTTAGTAGGCCCACAGGTCAGCCTCCGAAATGGTGCGCCTCAGATGTCAAGGGGAGGAATCATTTTTTGGGCGGCTGAAGCTAGAATATCCGAGATTGAAGAAGAAGCATGTAAGTGCATCTAGTGCCCCTTAGTGATTTTGGTGTATTGAAGCCTTGTAGGTTAAGGGACTAATGTGTTTATGAGTGTACACAGGTCTATAAGTCTATGAGGAGTTTGATATTTACAGAGAAAGTCGACCCCTAAAAATGAAGTTCTTCGATCAAGACTTTGGTATTCTCAAGACTTTCAAGACTTTGAAAGTGAAGAAATTGGTGTGACCTTGAAGACTTGGTATTCATTTGAGGAACATGAAGCATGAAGACTTTTGTTTTTGTAGTTTCGTTTTCTCTTTCTTGAGTCATAGGAAACACCGTACTTTTAAAGAGGGTCGAGGAAATACTAAGGAAAAATTTCCATGTGATGCTCAACTCAAAATCCTACACCTACCAATCCCTTCGAGTGAAGCCTTTGGAAATCTCATACAGTTCAGTCAATTTCTTCAGTGACAGAGACGAAGTTCTTCTAGTCTCTGAGGAATTTGTTATGACTGAGGAGTTAGGAATTCACCAAAGGTGGATTGCCTACACAAAGTGAGGAACATGATAGCCCCGAGGAATTTGAGAGTCAATTTCTCCACCGTTGTCAGGCAACGCGCCAGCTGTCCCAAAATATCTTATCCACATAACGGTCATATCATTGAAGGGCATTTATATATTATCATGTCGGGCTACTCCCTAGGCTATAAATAGCCTCCCCCTACAACCACTAGCTGGTTGGCTGCTCCGAGAGAACTTGACACTTGTCATATGAGAGCAACCCATCCTCCGAGGACTTTGAGCGAAAACTTTTGAGTGAGGAAAACCCAAAACCAAACCCTACAAACCCAAAGTGATTGAGCATCATCAAGAGATTGATCCCTGCGTGGATCCGACGCTTGTTACCTTTGAAGATCGTGGCTTCTTCCAGACGGTTAGGCGTCATGGTCTAGAGCGTCAAGAGGAATTGTGGATCACCGAGTGACCAAAGTCTGTGAAGGTTTGGAAGTCGTCTGAAGACTTACCACGAGTGATTGGACGAGGTCTGTGTGACCTTAGTTCAAGGAGAATACGGTGAGGACTTGGTGTCCTGAGCTGCGTGCTCAGCGACTGGGTGTCTGGGACTGTGTGTCCTCGAGTTTAAATACTCAGCCGCTCCAACCAGACGTACAACTCGGACAGCAGTTGGAACTGGTCTACCAAATCATTGTCTTCACCAACCTTACTGGTTCTATTTCCTCAACTCTTTCATTTCCTTGTTACTGTGTTGAGTGTATGTTCATATCTATGTTTGAAGACTTTGACTGAAGACTTTCTCAATTTCCTTAGTTCAATTTCTTCAGTCAGTTTGTCTTCACCTTGTGTTATCCTGTGTTTACGCTTTCTGTACTGTATGATTGTCTTCATTTCATCATGATGACCATGCCCGCATTCTGTTATGCTTACTTCGAAAGTACTTATTCCACTGCAAGTAGTTCTTCGCTAAGGAATTTCCTCACCTACAAATTCCTCAAAGAAGAATTCATAAAATCGCCTATTCACCCCCTCTAGTCTATATAACGCACTTTCAATTGGTATCGAGCAAGGTACTCCCTTGTTCTCAGGTGATTTTGTTTAACCATCCGGAGTTTTAGTTATGTCGACCGCAGGTATGATCAAGGTCTCGGCTGGGTGGCCTACCTTTGATGGCAGGCAGACTACCCCTCTTATCGAAGAACAAGATGCGAATGCATCTTGAGGCAATTGACAACGATCTCTGGTATGTTGTAGAAAATGGTGTTCCCTCTGTCTCACCCTCACTGAACGCTACCGATGTGAAGAGATTCAAGAAACTCGATTCTCAAGCGAAGAATATCATATGTGGCCATCTGAGCAAAGGACAGTATGGAAGAGTGAGTGCTTTGGAAAGTGCTAAGCTCATCTGGGACAGGCTGTCCAAAGTAAATGAAGGAGTCTCAACTCAGCGTGACTCTTGAGTTGATGTTCTTCGCAATCTCTTCAACCGCTTCAAGAGACTCGACAATGAAAATGTTCAACAAACCTTCGATCGCCTCACTGACATCTCAAATGAGCTTCAAGCGCTTGGTGCCACTGACATCACCGACCATGAGGTGGTAAAGAAATTGTTGAGATCGCTTGATTCCTCATTTGATAGTCTGGCACTGATGATACAAGAATGTGCTGACTACAAGTCACTTGATCTAGCTGATATCCTCGAGAGGCTAAATACTCATGAGTTCCAGCTTGCTGAAAAGAGAGATCTCTATGGTTCTAACTATGGCAAATCACGTGCCTCAAGGCCAAGGTCAAGTCTCAATCGATTGTGAAGACTCGTAGTAGCCTTGGTGACCTGAAGAATTAAGCGAGGAGCTAGCACCGCCGTGAAGAAGTTCCAAAAGTTCTCAAGACGTGGTCGCTTTGGAAAATCCTCAAGGAGCAAAGTGATTCCTCATCCAAAGGACTATAAGAGAAGGCTATGCCACAAATGCAAGAAACCTGGTCACTATATTCAAGATTGTCCTCGGGGAAAAGGAATTAAAGAAGAAGAAATATAAGGATTACAGTTCCGATGGACGCTTAAGAAGAAGAAGAAATCGTCAAAATCTTCATCATCAAAATCCTCAAGTCTTCATCTCACAAGAAGAGCAGCTCCAAGAAGGCTCGGACATTCATTGGCAAGGAAATGGACTCAAGCTGAATCGAGGAACATGAGGAAGAGGAGGCATCGGAGGAGTCCGAAGTCCGTGTGGCAAGTCTGGCTCTCGCTACTGCATTCGTTAGCAAGTCCATCTTCAACTCTGAAGAAACTAACCTCACCAACAAAGCTGATGAAGATAGTGATGACTATGCTCCCACCTATTGCTTCATGGCAAAGGGTGCCAAGGATGATCAACCCAAAGCCAATGAGTGGGTCCTCGATAGTGGATGTACAAATCACATGAATGGTGACAAGAACCTATTGATGGATGCTCCCTTATCACCATCACATCTGAAGCATATCATCTTTGCTGACAAAGGAAAAAGTCAGGTATTGGGTCTAGGTAAGGTTGAGATCTCTAAGGACATACACATGGACAAAGTCATGCTTGTTGAGTCCTTACGATACAACCTCATGTCAGTCTCAATGCTTAGTGATCTTGATATGGTTGTTGTCTTTGGCAAGTATCGCTGTGTTGTGATTATGGAAGTCGACAATTCCAAAGTCTTCAAGGCTTTAGGAGAGGAGACTTGTATATTGTTGATTTCTCTATAGGACCACAACCAGCCGTGTGCCTACTTGCAAAAGCTTCGTATAGGCTGGCTATGGCATCGACGACTTGGTCACGCAGCATGAGGAATTTGCACACGCTTGCGAAGAAGAAGCATGTCATTGGCATTGAGAATGTCAAATTCCTCAAGGATCACTTGTGTGGAGCCCGTGAAGTCGGAAAATGACCAAGGCCAAGCATCCAAATAAGACTATCATGACCACTACTCGTCCATTCGAATTGCTTCACATGGACCTCTTTGGTCCTAATCATTACTCGGCAAATACTAATGATGCATCTCTATATGGCTTTGTTATTGTTGATGATTACTCTCGTTATACATGGGTACACATTGTTACTTACAAACATGAAGTGCGTGAAGTCTTCAAGCAATTTTCCTCGAGGGCTTCAACCAACTTTGGTGTGAAGATCAAGCACATCAGAGTGACAATGGAACCGAAGTTCAAGAATTCCGGTCTTGATGACTATCTTGATGAACTTGGTATTACTCATGAGTTATCCGCTTCCCTATACTCCTCAAAGAAATGGCGCTGTGGAGCGCAAGAACAGAACTCTTGTTGAGATGGCTTGCACTATGCTTGATGAATACAAAACGCCTCGTAGTTTTTGGATTGATGCAATTGATACCGCGTGCCACATCATCAACAGAGTATATCTTCACAAATTCTTCAAGAAGACTGCCTATGAACTCCTCACTGACAAGAAACCCGATGTGAGTTATTTCAAAGTCTTCGGTGCTAAATGTTGGATTAGAGATCCTCATCACAATGCTAAATTTGCACCGAAAGCACATGAAGGTTTTATGCTTGGTTATGGAAAGGGCTCGCACACCTACAGAGTCTTCAACAATGTTCTTTACAAGATTGTTAAAACTGTAGATGTGCGGTTCGATGAAACTAATGGCTCGCAAAGAGAGCACCTACCTTCCGTGATAGATGAACCAAAGACCGAGGAATCTATCAAGTTCAAGGCAACCGAGGATGTAATTCCCTCATCAAGAATTCATTCCAGAACGTGAAGAACGCCGAGCTGATGCCCTCAAGATAATGTCAAGAAAATGGTGTCAAGAAGACGCTGATCAAATTCCTCGACGACAACCAGCCCATCCTCGCGTTGCAAAAGAAGTGCAAGTTGACAAGATCATCGATGACATTGAAGCACCAGGTCCTCTCACACGCCAAAAGCTTCACATTTATCTAACTTTTGTGGGCACTATGCTTTTGTCTCTATCACAGAGCCCGCTAAGGTAGATGAAGCATTTCGAGCCCGAGTGGATTCAGGCCATGAAAGAAGAATTACATCACCGAGCTCAACAACGTCGGGAACCGTCAAACGCCCAGATCCTCATAAGCATAATATCATTGGCACAAAGTGGATCTACCGCAACAAGCAAGATGAAAATGGCCTTGTGGTGAGGAATAAGGCACGACTTGTAGCTCAAGGCTACACACAGGTTGAAGGAATTGATTTCGATGAAACTTTTGCACTGTTGCTAGACTTGAGGCTATTCAGATATTACTTGCTTATGCTAACCATCATAATATCACTTTATATCAAATGGATGTGAAAAGTGCATTCCTCAATGGTAAGCTTGAGGAAGAAGTATATGTTGCTCAACCCCTGTGTTTTGAAGATCCAGAGAATCCTGATAAAGTCTTCAGACTCAACAAGGCCCTCTATGGCCTCAAGCAGGCCCCTCGGGCGTGGTATGATACTTTGAAGGAATTCTTCGTGAAGAATGGCTTCACACCCGGTTCACTCGACCCTACTCTCTTTACTAAATCATATGATGGTGAACTGTTTGTGTGCCAAATATACGTTGATGATATTATCTTTGGCTGTACTGACCAACGTTATAGTGATGAATTTGCCTATATGGTGAGTGAAGAATATCAAATGTCTATGATGGGAGAGTTGAAATTCTTCTTAGGTCTTCAAATTCACAACAACACAATGGCATATTCATATCTCAGGGAAATACCTCAAGGATGTTCTAAGGAAATTCGGCATGCAAGATTGCAAAGGCGTCAAAATTCCTATGCCCACAAATGGCCATCTATGCAATCGATGAAAATGGTATTGACTTCTCGATCACAAGGTATACGCCCATGATTGGTTCTTTATTGTACTTATGTGCATCTAGGCCAGATATAATGCTTAGTGTTTGCATGTGTGCCCGATTTCAAGCTACACCGAAGGAATCACACCATAAGGCTGTGAAGCATATTCTTCGATATCTAGCTCACACACCAACACTAGGATTATGGTACCCCAAGGGCTCTACTCTTGATCTCATTGGATATTCTGACTCAGACTATGCTGGTGATCGTGTGGACCGCAAGTCAACATCTGGTACTTGTCATTTCCTCGGACAATGTTTGGTCTGTTGGTCCTCGAAGAAGTAGAACTGCCAGATCACCGCTTCATCGCGGAAGTCGAGTACATTGGTCTTTGTCGGCTCTTGCTGTGCTCAATTGCTGTGGATGAAGCAAACCCTCAAGGACTATGGCATCAACGTGAAGAATGTGCCTCTCTAATGTGACAATGAGAGTGCCATCAAGATTGCTCACAACCCAGTTCAGCACTCGAAGACAAAGCACATTCAGATTCATCATCATTTTCTTCGTGATCATGTGTTGAAGGGCGACATCTCCATCGAGCATGTGAAGACCAAGAACAGCTAGCCGATATCTTCACAAAGCCCTTGGATGAGAAGAGATTTAGCAAGTTGCGGTGTGAGCTAAATATCTTAGTATCTTCGAATGTTCTTTGAAAAGGACACACATCCTGACACTTATGCAAAATTGATGACTTAGATGTGCAACACATGAAGAAACGTTTTTCTTCAATCAATAAAGAATAACACTCTAAGTGTGAAGAAATTAATGAAGAATTTGATTCTTATAACCCTACGAAAATTGTAATGCAGCGGTGTCCGAAATCATCATTCTTATACTGATGGGTCACGCCACCATCAAAGTTGAAAATCTTCAATTTGAGTTTTTCCTCGCTTTGAAATTCTTCGCTTTTTCAGATTCTTCAACTTTGCAAAATCTTCACTGTTTCCGTCGTTTTCTTCATTGGCTATATATATATATATATATATATATATATATATATATATATATATATATATATATATATATATATATATATATATGGGTTTATGTCCTCTACAAAGATTCACTTATGGCTATTTCCTCAAGTTGCATTTTTCTGCTAAGTGAATGTGATCGGACCCTTTCCCCTTTATGCTATACTCAACCCAATCTATTCACAAATTCTTCATGTGCGTTCTATTTGAAACTCGTTCAAAATCTTCACTGTGTCCTTGTCAGCTGAAGAAACGGAACTTTTAACTTATCTTATCAAAATTTTCGGGTTTGCCACTCAATCCAATCCGCTTCCTACGTTAGACTTATCTATTCACCCACAATCTAACACGATCTCCACTTTTCAGTACATCTGTGACACATGTCAAGCGAATGAGAAGGGTCAGGCACGTTAATTCCAAAATCTTGAGTAACAGTTTTCATCATGTCTATATATAACCCTCTCCCTTCCTCACTTCCTTTACTCCGCCGACCGCTCTCTCTCTCTCGCCGAAGCTTCTCAAACCCTAAGCGCCGCCGCTTCTCCATCGTCACCGGTGAGGAAGAGCTTCACTGCCTCGACCTCGTGCCGCCATCAGACTACGCGCCGACCCGCTGAAATCTTCACTCCGCCGTCAGTAGCTGTCTTCCTCCGCCGAGTTAGGGCGTGGGAGATCTGAACAAATGAACTTCTAATCTACACTTCTCAGTTCGTCGTGTTCTTCAGTTCAGGTAATTAAAAGTTACTTTTATTACTCGCTTTGATTCTCAAACCTTCCTGAAAATCTTCAGAGGTGTTTATTCTTCAAATCTTCACACATATGAACACCTCAAACATAATATGCTCTTGATTCGTTTCTCTAAGCAATGATTTTTCTTCAAGATTCCTCAATTGTGTGGATCCTCGATCTATACAACTCTGGAACCTAAGACAAAGAACGCTTAGTGAAATTCTTCAAGGCTCAACTGGTCAAATTCCTCAAACTTGTTCTTTTTGAAAAACCTTCTGAGAACGATATGACCTCTCCAAATTCCTCGCAACTATACTGTTCACAGGTACTCATGTCCGCTGCTGAATCATTAGGTTCTCATCAACTTAACTCATTTCAGCGTTCCTCGAAGAAAAGTTGCACACTTCTTCAGAGAATTCAATTGTTCAAATTCCTCATCTGAAGAATATGGCTGACTGTAAGAAGCCACAGAAAGGAGGAAAAAGGCCTGAGGTCATGACGGCTTTTGAAATACCTGAGGACATATATGCTGACTATTGCACACCTGATGAAGCCAAGTTCGGAAAGGAGAACAAAAATCAGCGCAAGGTGCGCATATAGAGGATTGAGAGGAGATGGGCAAGAGAATGGACGGAGTACAGGTATGTTACTCCAAAGTACATGAAGAAATTCGCACTCAATCCTCCATGCCCAAGAGCTCCATTGGCACCGCCAAGAAGTCGATTCCACCAAAGATCAAGCGTGGTGAGGATTTTCTGAAGAATGGGCCAAGCACCAAGCCAAGTTGGCGAGACAAGCCAAAGAAGCAAAGTGAGGAAATTCAATGAAGACTCACATCTGCCGCCATCGAGGCCCTGTCAAGCCCAGAAAATCAATGGCAAAGAAGCCAGTGCACAAGCAAAGTGCTTCACCAACAGTGCCCTCACGGCCAAAATCCTCAGCAATGCCCTCACGGCCAGAATCTTGAATGCCCTCACGGCCAGTTCCTCATGCTGCTCCTGCTCCTCCCAAAATCCTCAGCAATGCCCTCACGGCTGAAGACTAAGGCAACTGCTAGTCGAGGTCCTCGGCCAAGTCCGAAGAAGAAACAGGTTGCCTTCCAAGTGCCATATGATGATGAAGCTGATGATGATGAACTTGCAGAAATCATCAGAGACAGACAAGAAAGGGCCGCTAGAGCCAAAGGCACACCTGCCCTAACGCTTTTGGATCCAAGGGCGATCCTCGAGTACATTGATCTCTGGCACAAGGATCCAGACACCCCTATGTCTAACTTTCATTTGACTCCTGGCCAAAGTCACATGCTGACCCATTTCATCTCTGAAGAGAAATGGAAATTTGAGAAGGCTAGGCAGATCAAGAAGGCTCAGTTTAGAAAAGAGAAGTTCCTAAGGAAAAACGTTGTCAGAATGACAACTGAGGAACTCCTCAAGATCCAGTCTGAAATCAAAGCCCTCAGTGATTACTTTGATGCCTATTATGCTGATTGGCAAGGAGCCAAAGTCAGATTTGTAAACCTGACCAAGAAGTTCACAAATGTTGCAGCTCCAACGCAACAAGAAGTTCCTCAGGCTGGAGCCTCTGCTCAAACCCTCTTGAAGAACATGCCAAAGACCGGCGATGATTTTCAACCTGCTGAAGACAATGCTAGTTCCAGGGCTGATGACTCCATTCCGGCCAATGAAGAAATTGCTGTGGCATCCACTTGTGGTGCGCTGAAGAAATCAAGAAGTCGGGCAAGCTGCATCGATTTCTGAGGAAATTCAAACAAATTCCTCGGCTCCTCCGCGCCTACACCAACACCTATCCTTCCATCGCATCGGATGTGAAGAAGACCAAGGTCAGCAGAGCGAGCTGCGTGAAGAAAAGGAAAGCATCAATCGCCAGAATCTTGACTCAAGGAAGATGAAGCCTATGACAAGCTCTTTTGAAAATCCGATTGATGTTGTTCCGATTTCCTCCATACCATCAAAGGACCTTGTTCCTTTTGGTGAAGACTATGAGATCCTAAGCGGATCTCGATGAAGAAAATCATTCTCGCTGCTTTGTCGTAACAGATTGATGAAGAAATTGAAGTGGATGTGATCCATTCTCGCCTTCGTTGTATCCTCACCAATGCCTCGGTTCACGGTGAAGAAATTTGGTGTTGAAGAAATTGAAGAAGATGTGGATATTGGAAGCACAACGCCCGTTGATGAACGATGACTTTTGGGACAAGATCCAAATTCTCCACTCTTCACCCCAATACAACAAATTCCTCGGTCCCCGCACTAACAGTTCAAATGGGCTTTGAAGAAACTCATCCCACCTCGTCTGCAGCATGAAGAAATTCCAGCCCCTAGTCTTTGAAGAACCTGCTTGCTACTCCTTTGAACACGCAGATCGCATGTGAAGAGGAACTTAAAATCCTCACTGAAGAACCTGAGATTGCGATTCCTGAGGTAGTGATGCAACTCACTAACACTCCTCTGCCAAAACAAAAGGATCCATTCTCGCGCAAGCAAAAGTTCAAGGCTGAAGACTTCTTTGGCGAGCATGTTTTCTTCACTAATTACAATCCTTATGACTCTGCTCGCATAAGGAAGAGGCATTTCTGGACTGCTAGTCAAGCAAATTTCTATTCCTCTATGCTACTCAACAAAGACAAAGTCTTCGATCATGCACATATTCCTCACGTGGACATGGAATCTCTGCGGTGCTTGAGCCAGTCCTCGGTGTTCTTCACGATCTTTGGATTGCTGAATTTCTGCCTGACATCTGTGATTGGAATGAAGAACTCATTCTTCAATTCTATGCGACGCTGCACATCACGGAGATTACGAAGATGTGAACTCATGGAGTCTTGGATCGATGACGTAAAATACTCACTACAAGGCACCAAAGAATCGAATTGCTTCGCGTGCCCTCCCACTCGGTCCTCCCCTTGATTGTGCTCGTTGCATCTACAATAACCCGAAGCTTACAAATCACTACATGCAAGTTCTGATGAAGCCTTTGAAGCCGTGGCAGGCCCCACAAAACCAAATTCCTCGTCAAGGAATTACTATATGTGCCTCGGACCGCCTATCGCATTCGACGAAGACAATGAGTCCTATCAAAGGCCACGACTCAAATTATGAAGAAGTCGTTGGCATCATGAAGAATATGCTTTTCAATATCATTCATGTCGTTCCCGTCAACTTCCATTATTTATTCATGAGGAATCTGGAAAACATTGATATGTAACCTTTTTAGATTAATCATTATGCACCATGTATTATGAGTTTCATCAGGACAAGGTCTTCACTCAATTACAAAGGCGATACTACGAACCACTGCAGCTACTTGCCTCCAATTGAAGTCCTCAAACGGACATTTTCCTCGGTGATGACAAAGGCAAGGCAACTGCTGTGATAGATGAAGGCATTCGTCCATTGGATGGTCAATTTCGCAAGGCTGCATCCTACTCCACCAATGATGACTCTGCCACACATGACTCTTCCGCCAACACCTCTGCCAAGCAAAATCCTCAAGCCAGGGTGATGACTGATCGTGAGTTACTCCTCAGTCTTCATCAAAAGGTTGATCGCAATTATAAATGGGTCAAGCGTCAGTTTGGTTCAATTCTTCACAGCATGACCTCAACACACAATGCAGTGAAGAAAAACCAATACTACCTCCGTGAAACCTTCAATTGTGTCTGGGTTGTTCTATCTCATCTCTACAGCGTAGAAGATCTGAAAAACATGGGTCTCAAGGAAGAATTTGACTGGTCTACACCTCCCCCGAAGAAATTCAAGAAGGTCAAGGTTCCTTCCTTGGTGGCCAGCTCCTATTCTTCATCGCGAGACACTGATGAAAATGAAGACTTGGATGACACTGCAGCAGGCCCTACTACGACAACCGACCTTGAAGACTTGGTATTCATTTGAGGAACATGAAGCATGAAGACTTTTGTTTTTGTAGTTTCGTTTTCTCTTTCTTGAGTCATAGGAAACACCGTACTTTTAAAGAGGGTCGAGGAAATACTAAGGAAAAATTTCCATGTGATGCTCAACTCAAAATCCTACACCTACCAATCCCTTCGAGTGAAGCCTTTGGAAATCTCATACAGTTCATTCAATTTCTTCAGTGACAGAGATGAAGTTCTTCTAGTCTCTGAGGAATTTGTTATGACTGAGGAGTTAGGAATTCACCAAAGTGATTGCTTCACACGATGAGGAACATGATAGCCCCGAGGAATTTGAGAGTCAAATTTCCGACTGCTATCGCAAGTAACGCATCTGTACTGTCCCAAAATATCTTATCCACATAACGGTCATATCATTGAAGGGCATTTATATATTATCATGTCGGGCTACTCCCTAGGCTATAAATAGCCTCCCCCTACAACCACTAGCTGGTTGGCTGCTCCGAGAGAACTTGACACTTGTCATATGAGAGCAACCCATCCTCCGAGGACTTTGAGCGAAAACTTTTGAGTGAGGAAAACCCAAAACCAAACCCCTACAAACCCAAAGTGATTGAGCATCACTGAAGAGATTGATCATGCGTGGATCCGACGCTTGTTACCTTTGAAGATTGTGCTTCTTCCAGACGGTTAGGCGTCATGGTCTAGAGCGTCCAAGAGGAATTGTGGATCACGAAAGGACCGAGTCTGTGAAGGTTTGGAAGTGCGCTGAAGACTTACCACGAAAGTGATGGGGACGAGGTCCTGTGACCTTAGTTCAAGGAGAATCTGGTGAGGACTTGGTGTCCTGAGCTGCGTGCTCAATGACAGGTGTCCGGACTGTGTGTCCTCGAGTTTAAATACTCACCGCTTCCAACCAGACGCATAACCGAGACAGCTTGGAACTGGTCTACCAAATCATTGTCTTCACCAACCTTTATCGGGTTCTATTTCCTCAACTCTTTCATTTCCTCATTCTTGTGTTGAGTGTATGTTCATATCTTTGTTTGAAGACTTTAATCAAGACTTTCTCAATTTCCTCGGTTCAATTTCTTGATCGGGTTGTCTTCACCTTGTGTTATCCTGTGTTTACGCTTTTCTCGTACTCTATGATTGTCTTCATTTCATCATGATGACCATGCCCGTATTCGTTATGCTTACTGAAAGTACTTATTCGCTGCCAAGTAGTTCTTCGCTAAGGAATTTCCTCACCCGCAAATTCCTCAGTGAAGAATTCATAAAAATCGCCTATTCACCCCCCCTCTAGTCGATATAACGCACTTTCAAAGCACGACATCCGTTGGATGGACATCCAATAGCCACTGCTGCTAGAACTGTGTGTTGACTATAAGTTGACAAAGCCTTGCATACGCGTCAACTAATTGTTTTTGGGGGGACGCGTCAACTTAGTAGGCCCACAAGTGTGTGGCAGAGAACTTATAGCCCATTTGCGATTTGTAAGAATGTACAACCCATTTTTGAATTCTAATGGAATTTACTACATCCCATTTACTGATTTGTTAAAAGTACAGCCCATTTTCTAGCTAGGACAACGATTAATAATTTCAACCAACCGCTCAAAACAGAATTAAATAAAATTTCCCACATTTTGATGGGAACCGAAATATTTTATCCCAAAATTTCTAAGTCGATTAAATACAATTTCAATATAAATTTGTATTACGTAAATATCCTACGAAAACATCATATACAAGAATAACAACTAATGAAATTAAAAATTTCAATATCCAAAAGTAATATTTTATAAACTAATTACGTGTTTGGTGCATGTTTTTGTAGTTATTGCCTAGTTTTTATAATTACATCCCATTTATTATTTCTTAAAGCCCATTTTCTTGTTAAGCCTAATGCATCCCTCCTAGGAAAGATTTGCAACCCGATGAGGAGAATAACAAGTTGACCCGGATTGTGTACAACTGTCGGCCCAGTTGCATTGCTGATGTTGAAAAAAAGGCATGTGTAGCACAGTACAACCTTATATGGCTACTCAGCCCACATTCAGCGACGCCGGAAAGGCGCAAACAAGGCTTCTGTACTACTTTTTGAAGTCACTAAGATTAATTAATAATTTAAGAAAAAAGTTCGAGTACAGTGGAACCTAATTAAAAGTTGTCATGAGCGAAGAAATAATTCAACGGGTCCCACTTGTGCATGTGTGCGTGTGTGTGTGTGAGAGAGAGAGAGAGAGAGAGACCCATCGGTCGATGCTCGTAAATACATCTTTCAGCCATATGCATTGATGATGCTCAGTAAAAACTTATATAGTTGACACAATCATATAGAACATCATAGCACACTGAACTTGCATACAAAAATTTCATGCAGGCGGCACAATCAGGGTGGAAGCAGTGAATCGCTACGGGTAGGGCTATGTTGAAAACAACGAACTCATACATAATGGTTCATCGTCTTTATCAATGATGGGGAAATATCTTGAATGTTGTGCAAAGAAAACAGACAGACAACGCAATATATAAGTTCTGCTAGAACATTAAGTTGATGTACAGCCCTTTCTAAAAAAAGTTCAGGTAAAAAAATAGAAAAGGTCATAATCAAATGTTCTGGCACATCAGTGCTTCACACCCATAGCTCGGATTTAACTAGATTCAGTTGTTACCTCAAATTAGAGCACATCCAAGCAGCCAGCCCTGCCTCTTCTCCCAAAGAAGCAGTGGCCTCCACCGCGCGATGGAGTAGGCCCTGTGCCATCCATCTTTCCGAGCAACACAGGGAAAGTCTGACGTTGACTCCTGTAATGGATGTCGTCGACGGACCCGTGCACCAAAGCGGTGGTAGGACTTGATTGATGGATTGACCACTTCTTCGACATGCACGAACACTCGACATGTGCATATTCCTAACGTGGTCCGCGGGCGGCGTTGGTGGCGACGAATAGTTCAACCCCGGGTCCTGGACCGGCATCTCAACACCAATCACCTTCGATTTGGTGGTCGGCTTCTTCATCCTTGCCATAACCGCCAAAGCCCAAATTGCACGGAGGAACAAACATACTTACGAGCTCATCTCCAAGGTCGTTGATAAGCTAATTCATGGACTCGCTGTTCCAAGCACGTCGAGGCATGCCGTGGAAGGTAAGCTTTATAAAAAACTCAAGCTCAGATGGCACCGAGCCCCATCCTGGGTGCCACCGATCAATGCTCACCAGTGCGCCATCACAGAACAAATGCCGGGAAGATTCGAACACACGATCATAGCCAAAGTTGTCCGAACTCGACAAAGAAATCAGCCGATGGGCAGACGGACTTGACGAGCAAGTCACTTATTTGGATGTCGTGCGCAATGCCAAGAGCTTTGACAAGGTCATCCGGTGAGATGGGAGGTCAGTCGCCGTTGATGGTTACCATCAAGACTTTCTTGCCTAAGAATCGACATCAAGCGCCGCCATGCCACTATTGAGCGACAAAGACGGCCTGTGACGCCCGGCGTGATGGACCTCGGGATCTCCGGCTTACGGAGATCCGCGTTGACCGCGACATGATAGTGCGCTTGAGGTCGTGGAGTACAGGAGGGGGATTTGGGGGAACTAGAGTAGGAATCGAGATTTCCAGGAGGTGGGGAGGCGGAGATTGGTGATGAAAAGGTAGCATGAATTTCGAACACGCGCCAATATGCTCTCGGCGCACAAGCGCACGAAAACACCGGTGGCGCCCACATGTCGGCCTAAGAGTCCCTATTCTTTATTTTTTAAGAGCCCGGCCTTTTTTTAGGATCTTTTAAGAGCCTGGCCTGAGAGTCATAATTGACCTAATTGGCATTGCGTTACTACTTGGCCCATATTCAACGACACCTCACTGGCCCAAATAAGTGTACATCATCGAAAAGACACTAGCTCAAATTATAACTTGTAAAAAGGAGATATACTCTGAACACTGGAGAATGGTGATGCCCTCATTTAGCCCACCAGCAGTTCGAGACAATAAACAGTTCGAAACAACGATATATACATCATTCAAACATTGACTAGTGAATACTACTGATATAAACAGCAAGACATGATAGTTCATAAGAAGTCTTGCTACACCACCACAACGCACCCATCTGCAGCGCTCAGACTCTCGTGATCCAGATGAGAATGACATTGTAAATACAGGCAACTATTACATATAAGAGTGACAAAGACGAGGATGACCAAATGACAAGGAATATGCATAACAAAAGAGAGAACTACCCATCCAGAACAAGCAGCAAAGACAACAAGTCATTCGAAGAGGGATGATCCAACACCATCATAATTTGCAGCCCCGGTTCAGCCACCAGTGATCCGGAGACACCAGTTCTCCACCCTTTCGACGCAACAACTCAGTTACCTATCAACCTGAAGGCTTTAACCACATCACTGCCTGTCGGACTCGACACATCCAAGGATCAAAGTTAATCCAGATGCCTTTGTCATTCCCACCTTCTTTTGGCTGCAGGCTGTATCGTTGACAATCAGGGGAGTTTGTTCCCGAACTCCTAGGGCTCGCTGTGTAGACATAGTTTTCCATAGCAAATAGAGCCTCTCTGCCATCAAGGTCCTTGCCAATGGTGATCTCCTGGTTAATCGAATAATTGAGTCCGAGAAATAGAGAGTGTGAACCAAGGCTGTTTACCCGCCTCCAACTCAAAAATCCTGAAGGCCCCAACAAGCTGGTATCCTGCTCATAGACGTAACAACCACTGTCCGGAAACTCACGTATTTCACGGTGCTTGCATATAGTGGGGTTTTTGAAATATAACTTTTCCAGCTCATTTGTCGAGATGATTATCAGTCTTTTGTCGTCATCTGATCGAGCAAGCAACTAGTTGTGCTTCCCTGTTTTTGGCAAAGGTGGTGTGATTACAAAGGGCAGTAACTGTAGGGACACTGCATCATATCAAAAAGGACAGGCATTGTTAATGTAAGATCAGCATTGTTCAGAGTATGAGTACGGTAATGCAAGAAACAGCATTGATATGTCCGTGTTGGAACTGGGAGGAAAATATAGGCAAATGTATACTAGGTTCAAAAATATAGAAGTGCCATGCATGGTTATACTCATGTTATCTCACAATCAATTCTTCAGAGGAAACTACCATGTCATGCATGTTATGTAATCATGTTCTGTTCTCACAGACAAATTCTTCAAGGAAACTAACGAATAGCGCATTGTTATATACTCATGTTACGTGGGCAAAATTTTGTGAGCATATTATTCTAGCCATTGATTGTCAAGGCGCTAACATAGTTATGTACACATGGTAAGCATTACAGGATTTCACTACTTCCGATTATAGAGTTCTCCATATGCACATTTACTTCCCTAATGTATGGTTGGATGAAACCAACAGTGTGATGCATGTTTCTACATCATGAAAATGAGGAAACTAACATGGCCATTGATACACACTCATATTTAGTAGTATATAGATTACTATAAAATAAGGAGAATATCAATATCTTCCTAACTGTTTGATTATTCAGGGGTACAAATTGGCTGTAATGACATGATCACAATCGCATGAATTAACTCATTCCAAATAGAGCTGATTTAAGGTGTCTCTAATACATTGCCATAGTTCTACTCAAATTACGCTTTAAAACAGGGGATATGTCAATCATCACAAAAGTTCAAATAGCAGTGTCATGGCGTCATCATTAACATCGAACGGAAACAACTTACACGCTACCGGCCCAAAGAATACATGGTGCCATCTCGCTTTGTCGATCGCGTAGATGATGCCATTGTGTTCATTAGCATCACGTAAGTGTGTATCAGCCTTTGACGATGATCCACCGCGAGCTGAAGTTTTCTCCACCAAAGAAGGCACCTCATGGAAAGATAGGCGAGTCCCTTGTCGAACAAGGCAATTAGCTTGAAGTCT